>JBBMKD010000145.1:81940687-82024330 GCA_037834095.1 Argya squamiceps
CAACAATTGGTTTCAACAGATGATGAAGAGGGTGATAGAATACTTTGTGCATATCTTATTCTACAACCCAGGACAGTTCTTAAGTTACTCTGCTTGTTTATGCTTATCTTGATTATCTGAAGGGAATATTTTATCACTGGGACTCTAAAGGCAGCTGATGCCATACCAATGGTATGTGATCTAGTTAGTGTGCAGTACAAAAACAGGTATTTGTTTATTTGCAGTTTTGCACATTTTTAAATTTTGTTCCTTTCTGGAAAGATATGAGCACATCAGAGGGAGGAGTGGGAGTGATAAGGAGCTATGTGAAAAACCAGTATTGACCTGATTTTCATGCCAGCACTTTGCCTTTCAGCCTGGAAGTCTTCTGGAGGGTATTTTGACTTCTTGTCTGGATTTTAGACACCTAATAGAAAATAATCTCCTTCTTGGCATTAATCCTGGACATTCTGAAAGTATATTTGAATTTATGATTCAAATTTTAAAACAATTTCCTAAAACTACATTTGATAGACTAGTTTGCAACATGCTTGTTATTGCATCAGACTGTAAGTCACACATAATTCAACTAGTTTAACCTTATTTAATTTACCAGTTACTTTATGCCTATGGCAACTGCAGCAGATTCAGTGAGCTTTTGTCTTTACTTCACCAGCATCTCACTTCACCAATCCCTTCTCCTTTTTCTGAAGCTCTATTACATCACACTTCCATGTTAGCTGTTTTGCACCAGGAGATACTGATTTGTTATCACCTCAGTGTGAATGGTGTTCAGATTCAGCATCATTTAAAATGCTATTTGTTAGAGATAGTACAATGAAGAAATGTTACTCCCCTGTAGATGCCGGGAGCCCAAGTTGTAAAACACTGAACAAGCCCCCAATGAACTAATAGTCTTTAATTATTTGCACAATAACTTTCATTTCAGAACACTACTTTTCCTCCTAAACATCATTTGGAGACAGACTACTGCCCAGCACACCGATCTCTTTGTTAAGCCGAGGATCTTTATCACCATGGCACTTGCGTGGGTTTGACTGGAGAATTGCCCTGCTTTAATACAAGCAGAGAAGACTGTTTCTAGTACATCTTGTGGAAAATTATTGAAGTTCCTCAGGTTAAGAAGAAGCTAATACGTCTTATTTGAAGTGACATGTCTTCATTTAGCTTAATAACAGAGCAGAAAGCAAGTGTTAATTGGGATCAGAACTAATTTTCCAGACTTCCTAGAGCTCTATTAGAGAGATATCTAAACTTAGACTGCAGAGACACCCACTCATTTATTCCATAAAACAAAGCTTTCCTGAAGATGAACAAGACGAGAGGTTTAACCTGGGGGGAACTGGTCTAACCCAGATTAAAAAAAAAAATATTCGCTGGTCTGAGAGACAAGAAGTACTGTAAAATACACATCAGGATTCTTTTTTGGGGCATAGCTGAGCATTTAGTGCCTAAATCAAAGAAGTGATGGCTTTGACTTTTATTTATTAAAAAATGTAAGAACTATGAAGAACTATGTCTTCAGTGTTACTGAAGATTAAAATTCTGTTGTACACAGACCTAATGTCCTCTTTCTACAAACCATATTCCCTTCCCTAAGTTTTTCATTGATGTTCTTGGAATACTTCTATTTTAAATATTCTGGTTTTCCCACTACTACTGGCTTCCAAGACATAAACCAGAGGAAAAAAATGTCATTAAACAATGCATAATAAAAATTATAACTGATGGATCTGTGGTATTCTTAAAGAACAGATGCCCTCCTTGTACGGGCATAAACTCTTCTTCTAGAAGATCTGAATACCAGAGCCACCTCTGTTGCTTATTTACTTTGTGAAATTTCTTGTTTTCTTCTGTGCTTTGGCTATTGCTTCTTGTCCACATCTCAACTCCTTTGTTGAGCCCAGTAAATGAAAATAGAACTATCAATTAGTCATTGTTTCT
Source organism: Argya squamiceps (assembly GCA_037834095.1). NCBI lineage: Eukaryota > Metazoa > Chordata > Aves > Passeriformes > Leiothrichidae > Argya > Argya squamiceps. The sequence goes on from JBBMKD010000145.1 coordinate 81,942,632, forward strand.
TCCTTCTCATCACTGGAATGTCTTGTTATTAAAATAATATACAAAACCATATTTTGTCTTCTGTTATTTGCATATTTGTGTCACATTCCTTTGTCTCTTAAAGAAAACATGTTGATTTTCTGGTGGGAATGCCATGCACAGTCTGCTGGTGTGGTTTAGAGGTTAAGAGAAAACAGATTCAAAGGAGGTTAAACAAATATTTTCACATAACCATGTAATTTTCTCAGGTCATTCCTAAAAGAAGTTTGTTCTATTATTTGAACTCAATTTGTCTTACTTCAGTAAAATGGATTAGTTTTTACTTCCTTTTCTTAACGAGACTAAGAAAGAACAGATAGATGAATTTACCCTTCATGTAAGACTGAATGAATCTTGAATCATTCTGAAGATGAGAAGGAATTTACAAAATAGGATATGTTTCATGGTCAGTGCTATTGAAATTTCAAGTTTCATTTTGTATTCTGCTTGAACAGAAAAAAATATTCTCTTCTAAAATGATCTTATGGGATAAGTCTGTGGCCTTTTTATGGTATCCAATTTAAAGCCATCCTATTCTCTGCATTGGCAATAACCTATTGATGCTTTAAGATGGAAAAAGCGGTTTCTCAACAACCTTCTTGAGTACTGTGCTTTTTATTAGTGCAGAGTGTCTTCAGTCTTGTCTGGTTTCACATGGAGCAGGAAGTTGTTTATTTAGGTAGACCTATCTAGCTGACTGTGGGGTATCTTTGTGGTGGTACTGTATGCATCTGAAAAAAAAAAATACGAACCTTCCTTTCACCACATTTTTATTGATTGTGAAAACCATGTTGTTTTTTAACATCAGCCTTAACAGGAAAAACCCATGCAGAAAAAAAGACATTATAGGAAGTGGACCAATTATCCCCCATCAGTCTGTGGGTCTTGTTGAAAAATGTGGTTGAAAGTGGTGCGATGTTCCACTGTCTACTCCTGATAATATGTCTCCACAACTGCTCTGCTCTTCTGATATGACTGTTTCCAGGAAAATGTTTTGAATCCCATATGATTTCTGTATTTTGTTTTAAGATACAACACAGTTAAGAGAGGGCATCTCTTGGGAGCACATGCCATATTTTCTGATACTTTATCCAATGCTGAAATTTTCTTTTTATTTTGAAACTTGTGAAATATTAGAAATATTGCTGTCAGAACGAATAGGAAATGTTTTTGTCATCACGTTTCTCCAATTGAAATTTTATGGTTCTAAGGACAAGAAACGTTTGCTGCTTGCAAATTGGGGTGCTCCTCCTTCAATACCTATTACATATCTCATGCTGAGAAGCACTGATCACCAATACACCAGAAGAGAGAGAGAAACAAATATAAGAAGAAATTTCAGAGTTTTATCAGCTTCTGAAAGAGACTGGAAATATTTATGGTTTACATAATTTTGAAGGCAAAAAATAAAGTGAAACTCAAAGTTTATTCTATTAAGAATTACACAGTTTATTTTTATATGGGGATAGTCATTGGTGTTGTACATATAAGAAAAAAATTTATGGTTTTGCTTACAAAAGTTGTCAAGAGGAGGACTTTGAGAAACTAAGTATTTTCTTTGCAGTACGTTTCACACCAATGTTGCTGATGTGAAACAAACATTTACAATATGAATCACACAAAGTATCACTGTAATATTTTAGAAAAAATAAAAACTTCCACACAAAAGTCTTCCACAGAGAGTGTGCTTTATTAAAAAATGATAGCATTACAAGTTTACCTGCTATATGTAGCTTTTTTTTTTTTCTGAATGACAAAACCCAATGTTCAGTAGTTACTCATATAAATACTGGGAATTTTTACTGGGTTCCTTTATAATCTTTACTGCACAAAAATCCTACTAAGCTCCCAAAGGGCCACGTGCTTCTTGTGGAGCTCATTTGTAACCAAGTGTCACAAAATCCTGAGAAAAGACAGAATTTTAAAGTAATAGATGATACATAAAGCCTACTGACATAATGCATCCTGATGGATCTTTTCCCTGGCTTTATGAAACAGAAGTGAGAAATACCTTTTTTTGGAGATGCTAAGTGTGACTGCTCAGACTCATTATTTGATGTGACAGGATATATAATAAGAATGAGATACGACACACAATGAAAAGGCAGGAGTGCCATAAAGTCATATTTCTTTGAGCCTGGCTATGCTTACCCATCCCTTTCTAAATGTTTTTGGCTATTTCATCTGACCTGATGCTAGGCTTTGTCTCAATCAAGAGATTTGGCAATCTCAGGCATTTACAAATTTCATTTGATTAAAAATCCAATAAACAGAAATAATACTGGCAAAAATTTAAAAGGAGAAGGACAAACAGACAAGCAAGCCTTTCTAGAAAAATGGAGAAACTTGCTCAGAGCAAGCAGCACAATAATGTAAAGCCTGACTTCAGAACACAACTGTCCCAAAGAGAACTGTGGAAATTCAGGAACACAATAACTTTGCAGATATTTGGCTAAGATAAGGCCTAAAGAAACTCAGGTTAAGTCCATGGCAGCAATTTTTATTTTGTTTACTTGAAGGGCTATATTTGCCATAAAAACAAGAAAAATCCCATGTGGGCTAAGGTATCAGGACTGCAGAAATAGCTCTGTCTGATCGCTCTCAGCAGGATGTGCTTTCCAGCATCTTTTATGCTGTGAAAGCAGATTTCTGGTGCGAGCAGTCTGTAGAGGTAAAAACAGTATTAAAAAAGATCTGTACAATAGATCTTGTGAAGGCATTATCCCCATTTCATTATCTTTCCAGATTAATAACTTCTGTAGTGTTAAAAAATAACTACATAGATAGTCAGAAGTCTAGGGTGATTTTGAGGAGACAAAAACTGTGCTTAGATAAGCAAGTGTGGTAAATAGTATGTGTGACAGAAATAATAACATTATCTTTTTCCTCCTAAATGGTTATAGCCATGTATATTTTTTATTGGTACATTGTTGAATTCGTCAAAAGACTAGCCTGAATTCCCCAAACCCTGTAAATAGGACAAAGTCTGTTACCTCAAATGCTTCCTCTCATTCAGGTGATACCAGAAGACACAGACTGATATTTGGGCTAGAAACTTTCAAAACCCAAACAGAAATTCTGACTTAGAATGAACTTTATTGTGTCTCATGGTTTAACCTCAGCTATAAATTACTATATCAATGGATGGGTCTTAAATAAATGTTATCTTTAATGAAAAACAATCATCTGAATATAAAAATAACCAGTGTTTCTATGAGATTCTTCCTCTGTAGAAGAATGTAAGCTGAAGAAGAGAGCTTCTTGAATTCCTGAAGGATTACATGAGATATTTCTAATTCGAGAGAGCTGGAAGACCCTCTGCTGAATGTTTAGAAAAGACATGTCTTGGTTTGGAAAGACAGGTATCTGCTAGGGAAAGCTGGGACTCCCCTTGGAATGGAGAATGTAAACCCCTTCCCTCCAAATTATTATAATTTTGCAATTAGGTGCTTTCAGGTGTAGATATGGGAATAGGAATCACTGTTTTTTACTAGGAATATTAAAATACAAATGTAGTAGTAAAAAGAACTAAAAAAACCACAAGCAAACAAGCAAAAGTCAGACAGAGTAAGAAATAGGATCTGACACCCTGTTGGTCAGGGTGTTGGAAGCAGTCCGAATAAATTCTCCTGGACTAACAGATGTGGCTCTTTTGGAGTAGAGAAGATCCTGTAGGAAGGGTCCAGTGGTGGCAAGACGGGTCTGGTTTTCCTCTGGAATCCAGTGGAAAACAGGATACCTGGTGTTCCTGGGTCTTAGTTTTTTATCTGGGTAGGAATGGTTGGCTCCTCCAGCTGGGTGGAGCATCTCACAATGGGATGGTGTAATTTCATCAGTTATGTGGTGAGCCTTAATGGCCCATTAGCAGCAGATATATCCCTGGATGGGTCATGGAAGAGATAAGGAACATTGCTGCACCTGGTTTTAACAGCTGGCCTATCAACAGAATGGCACCAGCCCCCTTCCCCCAGAGTTATGAGGAATGGGTTATATAAGAGATAAAGAAAACACTTCGTCAAAGTTTCAACAGATGGAAAATAGAATAAACATTTTTGGTTACATATGGCAACCCAAGACGGGACAGAATGGGTGTTTGGCAGAGGGAACTCTTCCTATTCTTTACATGACCATTTCTATTTATTTTGTACTAATACTTTGTCCTGTTATATATTCTTCATTAATACATGTCTTGATACATGTTTTATTATAACAACCTTTACAGAACTATAAGATCTGGTGTTCAGTGACCACAACTGAACTCTTAAGCAGAAGGTAAAAAATTTTTGGGAAAGGAAATAAAATGAGTATTTTCATAATGCTAGTCACAGTATGCCTGCAATAGTCTGGGTTTTCAGCTCCTGTATTCTTTGCCATCCTAGCAACTGGAAAAAATATTTTTATTTGCAGTGTCCATGTTTGTGCTGGAAGGAGAGTGGGATGCAGCAAATCAGAGCCAAAATAGCCATCTTACAGAGGAAAAATTTAAAGCAAAGTCACATTTTAATGTAAATTTTTATATAAGACTGCATTTTACAGAAGTAGGGACATCTCCTAAACCCTAGGAACTCCAGATTATGCTCTTTTGTTTTGAGACCTGTTGAAATAAGTGATGCTTATCTCATTCCTCTTGTTATGCATTCACTATATACCTGTGCCTGCTGCAGTAGGAATAAAAGTTGAGAAAGCATGAGCAGAATCATGGCCTTAGGCTGTATCTTCATCAGCCTTTGAAAGGGATTAAATGGTCTAACTGCCTGCAATAAAGTGGGGTAGGGAATCTCTTCAACACTGCATTCTTTACACACCATAAAGATTAACACCATATTAACTAGTGTTAATATAATGACTAATTCCTTTATTTCAGTGCACACGAAAAGTTAGTACCTCATCTTTAGTTTCCATCAATGTCTTTTTCAGACTGCTTGCAGAAGAATTCCTATAAGCAAACCTCATATAGAATTGGGCAAATGGCTAATTATGCATGCAATTAAAATTATACAAAAGAGTTTTTATTTGAAAAAGTTGGGCAAATTATAAAATACAAAATTTGGAAATACTAAATTTCATTACCTCATTAAATGTGTTAATGAATGATTACAAATTGTGTTACATATCAAAATTAGGACTGTGTGCAAGGGAGCATAACAAAATAGACTAAAAGACATGTCTTTAAAAATGCAGATAAGGTGAAAGACAGTACATGTAACTTTGAACTTCACTCTTGTTTTTCTATAAACCTAGTCCCTTATGCAGAATACACAGTTAATATCTGAAATTTTTTGTATGAAATTTTCATACGTAACTATGTTAATAAAAAGTGTAATTATTTACCATCAAGTAAATGGTAATGAGTGATGTTGAAACACATTAGAATTAGGTTAGAGCATGGAGTTGTCCGTCTTGCACATTCCAAGTACTCCAATAATGTTCATTCCAAGCATCCTGGATGTGAAGTTGACTCAGATATTTGGTACAGTCTGGACCTGAGCAATACAGAAAAACACTAAATTATTCTTCTATTTCTTCAGTAAGAAATCTGGAACTGGATATAGTTTCTCAGACTAGCAGAAATAGCGCTAGGCAACTCCCATTCCCAACTAGGTTATCACAAATAGTTTTATCCTAGTATGGAAAATTAACTAAACCTCTTTTTCCTCAGAGACCAAATGGATGGCTCCACAAAACATTCTTATGTGCCGGAAGATATAACTGCTTGCTGGCTGTGTCCCGGGTAAAATGAAACTGAAAATTAAATGTAAAGAGAAAAAAAAATCTACTTTTTTTTTACCTTTAATTTGATTTGTGATCACTATAAAATTATTGTAATAGTTTTTCCTCTTTACAGTGTTCTTATGACAGATATCAATAAAACTTATCTTTATGGGGTTTTTTGTCACTTTATATCTGCTACTTCAGCTTAAAACAAATTTAGCTCCATGAGTAGCACGAAAATTTTAAGAATTGTCTCTGAGATAATATCAACAGAAGGAGATTTTTTTCTTAGCATTTATATGAAAATAAAGCCCAATTCTTGATTTATATTTTAATTTTTGCATCTCTGAATTTTCCTCTTGGAGGAGACAGGGATGGGAAAATTTTGTTTGGGAGTATGGTGTTTCTCTTTGTTGTCAGACATTGATATTAACAATAATAAACTGTTCAAAGTTAAAGCTAGATAGAATTCTTATTCAAAAGGAATGGTGCATACCATATCATCTTTCATGTTGTGCAGCATTTTGTTTCTGCTTACAGCACTGGCTCTGTGTTTCTTAAACCTGAGCCATCTCTGGGTTCATGTTTGCTTGAAATGTTTATGAACTTGAGAAGAATTTCAAACTTTCAACAGACCTTTAAGCTCAGTATTACAGTTTCTCTTTTGTGCCATACCACGTGTTTTATTCCCTGTACTAGTCAAATATCCAACATATAGTCATAAAATATCTGATTAATATCAGCTGCAGTGATCTTAAGGTCATATTCTTGTCTGATTGACATGCATGGTGAAGCTTTACAGTGTGAAAGTCAGGTACTGAAAAAGATGTTGGTAGTAAAGGGTTCAAATTAGACATTAAATAAATACCTCAGCAAGACTTTGTTCTTTTGGAGTCTTGCAAACTTGTGAATAGGGTTGAGGTTCATCTCAATAAACTTGAGGCTTCTAAAAGCTAATGCAGGCACTCTTGGATGGCTGCCTAAACTCTGCCTGTTGCAAATGCAGAGATAAGCCTGCCCCAGGATAGCACAGCGTGCGGAACCTTGGCTTCTGTCTCACGACAGGGCACATTGCCACTTGAAGATGACTGTGTCTATCCATTGAAATGGAATACCAAGCAAGCAGTGTAAACAGAAGGCTGCATTTTAGGGAAGAAGCAGGGATTTAGGCAAGTCCTTGGACCCATCATCTGCTCAGTACACTCTTCTCTTCTGTAAGATCCTTGACTTGGCTACAGATTTTTGTACATGCTCGTAAAGTCTTTTAAACCTGCAAATAGTTATTTAAACACTAAGAGGTACTTGCCACTTACTTTTATGAAGGATTTGGGGGAAAAAAGACTTTTCCTCATAGTTGGCATTTGTGGTTGTTAGCCAGGGATTGATTGTTTAGGATTAATTGATTTCAAGTGTGATTGCATTTCTAAGGTGGACCTTCTCCTCACCAGTTCCCACATGGTCTTGTGTAGTCTCAGAGGAATTTACCTTCCCAGAAGCACACTAGGGGATGGGAATTTAGAAATTCTTCTCACTCTCTCTGTCTTATTTTAGTCCAGAGAAGGACATTTTTATTTAGTTTATAACTGGAATCCAGTTATAATTATTTCCAGTTTATAATTGGAATCACCGTGATCACTGAAGCCAAAAGTATTTTTATTTATTAATTTAATGAGAGAAAGATTGCTCTCTAAAGCCACTGCTGTTAGCAGTAAGTAGAAAGATTTTATTATGTGTGTTTTGGCATTAGGACTGTTACTGAAATAGGCTTTCAGATTCTCTACCTGAAGTATAACATGAAGAATTTGGTTTTCATGCAGTCATTCACCAACAGCTATATTTTAAAAATGCTTTAAACTCTCAGATTTAAGCAATAATTTTGATTATGACTATATTGATATAAATCAGGCTTGAAATATAACAGCAGGATTATCTGGGGAGAATGAGTGTTTGAAATGAAATCCCATGTTTAGTGAAGCATTCCAGCAAAAGTGTGGAGGGCCTTTTGCAACTGAGATCCAACATGTTCCTTTTCACACATTCTTGGATAGGGTTGTGTGTATCAGGGAGGCATATGGAAGAAGCAGAATCCAGGTATTTGTTGTAGGCTAGCTTGTATGAGAAGCTGGATGTTATTGCATAAATGGGAGCCATTGGCAATTCTCTGTTGAAATGTCATGTGCCATACCTGCTACTGGCTCTGTTCAGTGATGCAGATGATTTATTTTCTGAATATCATCAAAGTATTCATTAGGTCATGTACAATTTTCCTTGAAGGCAGTAAAAAGTGTCTTTGACTTATGGCTGTGTGTAAACTGGACAGACAAGTGCAAACCATTAAACCAAACACAAACAACTCGTTTTTTTGATGAATAACTTATAAATTATGATTTTAATTTTTCCTCCCAGTTGTGATTGTGAGCTCCTGATACAACTAAGCAGATAAGTAAAGTGCAGGGCGATTTATCAAAGTAATCTGACAAACCATATCAATACAGTTAATTCAGGCACATAGTTCTCATTGATTGAATATTATGAATAGTGTGGCAGGTTTCCAAAAACCCATCCCAAGGAAACATGAATTAATCAAATCATGAAGCTTGTTCATTTTGTAACCTGAATTAGCCTTTCCATAATGAGATGGAAAATCTGTAAAACCAAAGGTGTTCAGTTTTCCTTCAAAATAAATCTAACACAGACTTTCAAAATGATATGAAGAAGTATAATTCAATTTTCAGTTTCAAGCCAGTTTTGACTGGCTGACTGAAAAAAGGTTTCTGTAAAGGTAACACAACTTCCTAGTTTTTTACTGATTTCAAACCACAGATATTTGGAATGAACTTGAAAAATGTTGTTAAAGGGAAAAAATTATGACAGTTTCTGTTGCCCCTCCTCCTTTACTAGATAAACCACATTATCAGTGAATGAAAAGCACACAAGTTCGGAAGTGTTGCAGTGTTCTGCCCTCCTTGCTTTTCAGTTCAGCATTACTTGCAGGCTATCCTGCAAGAACACCCTGATTTTATCAATGCAGTAATTGACACCTGTAAGGAGCTGACTATTCCCATTTACAACCAGAATCATTGTTGCTTAAGCAGCACCAGACCACACACATAGTAATTTAGAGGACATGAATCACAGCTCTTTGAAAGAAGACTTTTCTTTATAAATTTTTCTTAAAATATCATCTGTATACCCTCTTCCACCTGAACTCCGTGGCAGATTTGATATTCTATCAGACTCAAAAAAAAAAAGAAATTTTATCTTCTATTTATGTCCCTAGCAAAGCCTCATGAAGATAACAGGTTGATGAGACTAGAACAGGAGCCCAAGACAGTAGAGAAAGGTGAGGATGAGGGTGAAAGGGAGTGAGGGGAGCAAGGGGAGGCACCAAATAAAGGTAAAATATAAGGGATACTGAATTCAGCGCTATCATAGAATGGGAAAAGGAATAGTTATCCATGAAGGAGCTTGCCAGGCGGAAACGGGAGACTAAAACAATAAAGATTGCTTGAACAGGACCAAAGGGTAGTGAGCAATATCCTTACTGAGATAATATTACCTGAAATGAACTGATAGGATTGATTTGCAAATCTGTCAATGTACTCATGCCTTCTCAGACCCACTAAAGGTTCTTAAATTCCTTGTGTAATTTCTTCAGTGAAAATCTTTATCTAAACTGGCAAATGGCAAAAAGCGTAACCCTCCTTATGTCTTGCTTGTTTCTGAAAATGTTAGTTTTCTATTTGTTACAATGTCCAAAATTTTCATGTCCCTTTTTATTTTCCCCTTTCCAGTAAAGTTTTGGCAAGATTAAATGTGCCATTTTAATCAAAAGTAATTTGGTTTAAATAAGGGAAATTTAAAATCTGATCTTTAATTTTCACCAGCTGACCAGAGTTTATGGTACAGAATTGGATTCAGTTCATTCCCGAAGCATGTATAAAAGTGTTGTTTGAAAGAATTCTGAGGTAATAACAGCATAAGAAGTGAACAGGCAAAACATTTAACTTCATTTAATACTGAACTGACAGCAGTTATGTGGCTTTAGAATGTACGTTACTTTTCTGTTGACTATATGTAAAACTATTTTTTCCTCACAGAGGTATCAGAATACTTTTCATTTAAATGGTAACATATGAAATTAAAATTCAGACAGACAAGAGATCAAAAAGAAAAAAAGTATTAATGTCTTGTAATGTACAGATATATTGTTTTTTGAATTTTCACTGAAATATTCTTGAAAGATCATAAATGGAGATACTCATGGCCTACTAATCACAAAAAACCTCTAACCATATAAAATGCAATTTCCCAAATATCTTTCTAGAAAATGAAAGTCTGCATAGTTTATGGAGCTTTAAATTTCATGTAAATGAAACAATATGATTTGGACATATATGTTGAGAGGTGTAAGAGGTGGAAAATTCCTTTCTCTAACTGCATCACATAAAGAGTTCAAAAAGAATGACATTCTCAACAGTACTGGAAAATTAGTATGACTTGAGAATAAATATTTAAATTATAATTATCTGGTAACTGTGTCCAAACTGTCAATTATGTACTATTTGTATAGTGTCATGAAGGGTGAGGTAAGTAATGATCTATGCCTTTAAAAAACAATGAAGGAGTTAAATCTAAGATATTTCTTTCTTTACTTAGCTGAACTTCTGAGATTAACTCATGCTTTAAAAGAGTCTTAATCAGATTCTTTTTAGTTTATGTTTTCCTCTGCGGGTCCCCATTCCTGCCATCAGTCTGGTACAAGACAGGCAATTGTGGCATGTCTGATATTCAGGCTGACACCAGAAATGGTTAGCCTATGGAGCTAAATACTGGAAATAGTGCAAAGAATGAGACTGGTGAATAAACTTAATAAAATTCCTCCTTGCAGAACCTCAAACAGTTGCAAAGTCAAGTACCAAAGAAGAAATGTTTGAGGAAACCCATAGAAAACAAATTCTAGACAGGTTACTTGACACTTTTGATGTCAGGATGTGGAAAAAGTAACTCCATAGAAAGACACACTTAGATGAAACTTCTGAGGAATAGCTTACCTCTAAGTGCAGTTCATAAGAGAACACTGGATTCATTGATGGGGTTGGCAAACTGAGGAAACAGTTCTCTATATGATTAAGCTCAAAATAACTACAGGAAAAATGACCAACTACGGGCAATTTGACTTTAGGAAAACTATTTGGCGGGTTGTATGTGACAGCTGAAGAGCAGATGAAAGTTGCACTGGGCAGATGATAAAATGAAGAGGTTTGATCAAGATTTAGGTTGATTGGAGGATTGAATGCAACAGCAAAAGAACAGCCTTACAGAGCTTTTAAATGGAGGTGTGCAGCAACCTCAGATTTGCAGCTATTCAAAAAGTAAGGTGCCTTGGAGGAGGGAGAATAAGTACAGAGCAGAAAAGTACAGTGCAACTGAGAAATATCTGCTGTGAGAGCAAAATTCTATTCAACTCTAATACAGAATAAAGAAAAAGAAAGAAACTTGGTTACTTTATTTTAATAAATTTAGAAATTTTCATAAAAATAAAAACTGGCATTAAGATGTAAGAATATAAAACGAAACAGAGGAAGCAAGTTTTCTATGTCATAGCTTTAGCAGTATTTGTGTCAAGAGCAGTGGTCAGACTGTGGATGGAATATCTTTCACACACTGCAAAAATGCAATGGCAAACAGAAGGAAAATTACTATTGCGCAGAAACCATGTAATAAAATATAGCAGCAGTCTTGAGCATAACCAGCCTCAGATTCAGTTTACCCATGTTCTGGGCCTTGGAACCTCATGGCCCACCTGCTTCTCACAGACATAGTCAAGCAAATGCGTGGGTCTAAACCAAACAATTCAGACACACCATTTCATCACTCCTTGGCTTGGGTCTCTAGTCCCTGCAGCAGCCATATCTCACATCTTCTGGTCTCTCTAGTATCCAGCACAGACTTACGGCTGCTTCAGTAGCTGTCTCCCAAATCTCATGCATGCATGCAGAGTACAGAGTCCTTCTACCCAGGAAAACCAACAGAGTTTGATAAGACAGGATAGGCTGCACTGATCAGCCCTGTCTGTTCAAACATATGGTCAGACAAGTGTCCTGACCAGGCCCTGTTTGCATGTGACTGTCCTCCTTAAGCCCCTTATTTATTTTCCCATCCTTGTTTGTTCCTCCACAAACTACCTGGATCCTTCTCTTTCTCCATCTTTTGTTCTTCCCATAAAACATACCATTATAAGCCTCATAGAATCCCAAGATTCTCTTCTGCACCAATAACCACAGAATCACAGAATGGGTAAGATTGGAAGGGACCACAGCCAGTCATCTGGTCCAACCTCCCTGCTCAGGATCATCCTAGAGCACAGGGCACAGGAATGTGTCCAGACAGTTCTTGAATATCTCCACTACAGGAGATTCCACAACATCTCTGGGCAACCTGTTTCAGTGCTCAGTCAACTATACAGTAAAGAAGTTCTTCATGTTCAGGAGGAACTTCCTGTGCATCAGTTTTTGCCCATTGCCTCTTGTCCTATTGCTTGACACCACTGAAAAGAGCTCAGAAACATCCTCTTGACACCCTCCCTTCAGATATTGACAATGATGAGTTTCCCAATCAGTTGTCTCTTCTCTAGACTGAACAGGCCCAGCTCCTTCAGCCTCTCCCAGTAAGAGAGATGCTCCAGTCCCTTAATTACATTTCTTACCCTCCACTGGGCCTGTTCCAGGACCTCCATGTTTCTCCTATACTGAGGACCCCATGAGTGCCATGTCTGGGTATGTGTGGGAATTGGCAGTGAGGTGAATCAGAAAACTTCTTGACTAGACTCATCATGATGGGTTTCACCCTAGTTCACGGACCTCCCAGGACATCTCTGGAAAGGTCTTGTGGGGAGCTCAAGTCTCTGACAGGTTTAAAAGGGGATCTTCAGCACAAAAACTCTGAAAGCACAGCAAGGGGAAAAGGATGTAAATATATATCAGCAAGGAATAAAATAAAGTGTTATTTTCCTGTTGACTAAAGAGATTTGTCCACCATGCACCAGTTAGTTTCCAGTTAGTTAGGACTGGAATCTGGAATCTGGAAGTCAGACAAAGCCCATTTTATTTGTAATGTTAAATGTCAGCATAAGTATATAATGTTGGTAGCTTTTCTTTATTAAAAATCCTTGTGTGATTTCATAACAGCAAACACATTTTTTGTAATTATTCATTTTCCTGAGAAGAATACAGTTTCTCTACAGAATTGTAGTTAGGTTTGGATTGTATTACATTTTAAATTAGGAATCTGTCTGCTTTCTGTTAAGTCTGCAGAAAAGGAACAGTACAAAAGACAGGTTTTTTCACTTCCTTTTTAAAATTTTTGTATATTTTTGTGCAGCAGTCTATGATTATCCATTATTTTTTAAAATCTAGACCTTGTGGTAATTAATGGAACATATTGCATGAAAAGGCAGCTACTTGTTATCATTATTAAAGGAGCATGGCGTCAGAAAAAAACACTCTGTTAGCATACTTAACTGTAGAGATTTAATCTAAGCACTTATCAATGTTTCAGATAAAGTATATAAAAGCCACATTTATTTATAGAAAATGAGACAGAGCGGTGCAGCTGGGCTTGTAAGATAATTTGTTTATAGTGTATGTCATTTCAGGACAGAAGAAAACCAAAGACTTTCATCAAATAATGAAAACGTAACTGTGTTTTATGTGATGTAAATAGCATTAAGGGAACTGGAAAATGGTGGACTATCCTGAGAGGAAATAAAAAACATTAATATTTTGCCATGCATGTCATATGGAAGCCAGTAATAGAAAACAGCTAACAGCTTTCTCTTCACTCATTATGTGAGAAAGAAGACCAGAAAATATTGACTATCTAATTAAAATCATTGCTTATAAAGAGCAAGAGTAGGAGAAAGCTCTAATTAGTCTGTACTGACAGCATGGAAAAGTTTTATCTCAAGCTTTTAAAAGGACTGGTTTTTATGCCTTCATAAAGTATTCAGTCAGCTGAAGCATTTTCAAGAAGCTTTGGTGTCTGAAAAAAACTAATTTGTCAAAGTATGTGTTTCTGACAAAACAGAGCATCAACAAATTCCTTAATTAAAACCAAAAATGTTTTAAATATATGTCAATGTTTTGACTGAACTTTTGACAAATGATGTTCTTTCGGTCATTTGAGCTGACATCTTCTGAAACCAAGGTACTATAGTAACAGATTAAATAAATGAAACAGTATGTAAAATTTTGATTGCCTAAGTTGCTTTTATTTTTGTTGTGAAGATTGGTTGAGATTTCTGTCTTATACAATGCACTGAAATTCTATTCACCACAAACAAGCATCTACAGTTTTTGACATATTGGATCATAATTTCACATTTAAAATATGTGTGTTATTTATATTTCAGAATAAATTTCTTAATTGTCAAAGATATGCATTTTCATTTTTATTCTGTTTTTTAGGAAAAAGTTATATATTTCAAATTACTCCATTCTCATCATCTTGGGAAAAAAAAGTGGTTTTGTACTGTGGCCCCAGGAGATTTAGAGAATTATATAACCATTTAGGTTGGAAAAAAACCTTAAGATCATCGAGTCCAACTGCCATGTCCATCAACTAAACCCCATCCCTAAGTATTGCAGTGCAGTAGGCCTTCTGCTGAGAAAATGAATCAACAGGCATTGACATTTATTTTGACCTTTGCGGATGGAACAGTCAGAGGGACACATGAGAAGAAAGATAGTGTCATTAATAGAATCAGAGAATGCCTTGGATTGGACTAAATCTTAAGGATTGTCAAGTTCCAGCCCCTCACCCAGTGCCATGGACAGGGATACCACCCACCCCTACAGGTTATAGAGCCAGGTTACAGTAGAGACGCACATGTCACGTCACCATTTTGGAGATCAAAGGTTGTTTAGGTACCAGTGGTAACATAATTCTTTAGTATGCCATCTCAGCTAGACTAGTTAACATATGGAGCCAGTAAAAGTAAGGCTGACTCAGTGGTAGTTCTCTGGGTCTTCCTTCTTGTCCTTTTGAAGACCAGGGTGGCACTTGCCATCTTCCAACCTTAGGCACCCCTCCTGATCTCCATGACCTTTCAGAGATGATTGTGAGTGACCTCTCTATGGTGTCCACCAACTCCCTCAGGACCGGCCCATGGCCTCATCAAGGGCCCATGGACTTGTGGATGTCAAGTTTGCCTACATATCCTCTAATTCTCCTTGACTCAGAGGAAGTCTTCCTTCCAACACTCCTTTCCCCTGGTGTCTTAGGTCAGATATTCCGGAGGGCTGGTCTTGTCAGTGAAGACCAGTGCAAAGAGAGCATTCAGTAACTCTGCCTTTTCTGCATCCTCTGTTGCCAGGGTCCCCCCTCCACAAAGTAACAGGCCCACATTATCCTTAGTTTTCTTTTTCACTTTGATGTATTTGAAAAAGCCTTTCTTGTTGTCCTTGACATCTTTGACCAGTTTTAATTCCAGATGGGCCTTGGCCTTCTTTGTCTCATTTCTCCTTACCCTGACAACCTCTCTATATTCATTCCAAGTGGCCTGACCCTGTTTCCATCTCCTGTACATTTCCTGCTTACGCTTTAGTAATTACAGGAGTTCTTTATGCATCCACAGAGGTCTCTTTCTCCCTTTGCTCAATTACTTGCTCATCTGGATGCATCTTTCTTGAGCCTAGAGGATGGCATCTGTGAATATCAACCAGCTATCTTGGATGTCTCTTCCCTGCAGGGCCTGTTTCCAAGGGATTCTTCCAATGAGACCCCTGAAGAGGCAAAAGTGATCTCTCTGAATCCATGGTTGTCATCTTATTTTTGCCTGCTCCCTCCTCACCCCATACTGAACTCCGCAATCTCACTGTCACTGCAGCCAAGGCTGTGCTCAGCATTCACATTTCCAATGAGGCTTCCCTGTTAGTATAGTAACAGCACAAAATTCCTTGTAGGATCCTCCATTACACATGCAGGAAGTTGTCTCCAATGCTTTCCAGAAACCTCTCAGACTGTTTGTGCTTTGCTGTGTTGAATCACCAGCAGGATGTGAGGCTGTATTTTTGGCTGTTTGGACTTGCTCAAGGTATTTCCCCTTAAGCCCTTTGCAGACAGTTCAGGAGGTACCAAAATACTTGCTAAAACCTGAAGTATTAAACCAGGCTCAGATGATTGCTAAATCAGCAGAAAAGCACACCATTCCATGCAAAACTAATCTAGTGCCATGACCTGGTTTCACCCAGAAGTATGGTACTTGATGATGGATATGTCATTGCACAAAACTGTGCTTTTTGCTACTCATATAAAAGATGAATGTCATTGAGCAGAGAGTCATTACAAGTTCCATAGAAGTATTATGCCTAAGTGAAATTGGCACTGAATGCCAAGACTAGTTGAGCTAAGGATATAAAAAAGCTACAAAGTTATACTGCCAACTTTCAGCTTTTTGCTCACCTCTGAGACATTACTCTTACCTATAGATGGAAAAGTAACAAAGAGTCGGAAAGCATTCTATCTCATTACATCAAGATTTGGGATAGGCTTTCCATTCTTGCTTCCTTTCACCCTCAGGCAATATACTATTCAGCTATTCAAGCCTCAATGTGAGTTTTATAAATTTTCCTGACACTGCTTGAAGCAATCTCACTTATATTACAGGTGAACCAAAAAAACCTGGTCCATTTAATATTCTGCTCTAATTTACATTAAGTTACTTAAAATATTTTATTTCCCATATTAATGTCACCAAAATTCCACATTTTCCCTCTTCATGTACTTGGGAAAAGCTATAGGGAAATTCTAATTCTTTTGTGTTAATGGACTTGCATTACAGTTCTGCAGGCCAAGTTGCAATGAATAACTGACTCTCAAAAATGCAATTTATTTTCTTTAATATTTTGACCTTTACAAGTTTCTTTTTGGCTATTCCTTCCAATGTTTAGAAACAGGCAGGGAAGAGAATATCTAAAATGAAAAGCAGCAGCGAGCCTTAAAAAAGCAAAAGAAATATTTTATCATTTTCAGTTAATGTATTGTTTTTATAATTGGCTTGTTTAAGAGGAAGAGTAGAGGCATCAAAATAGGAAGAGAAATCAAATTCAGGGTGAAGCCCACTGCTTGGATGGAGACTAAGTGAACAGACCTTGCAAGTAGTCTGTAGAATTTGTAAATTAAAGTTGCAAATTTGCACTGAATTTTATGTGTGAAAAGCAAATTGCTTTATGACTGCTTCAATTTTATGAGAAGAAACTAAAAAGCAGAGTCTTGCCTAGCTACCTGGCATGTAACAACGTGCAAGTTGCAAGACTTTCTTATGCCAGTTTAGAACTATTTATTCAAATTGCTATCTTTTCTGTTCCTTAGGCCTACTCTGCCCTTATCATGCAAATGAAGGGTGGGACAGATGTGGGGACTGTTAGAGACAATTTATCTTCCCACTGCATCGATTCCCCTGAAAACTGATTTTTTCAAGTCTCTTTTTTTTTTTGCTTTCCTTCAGAAAATTCACATAGACTATCTCATAAAGAACATTCAACAGCATCATTATTCAAAATTATGACCTCTCAGCTTCTGCATGTCCAGTAAATCTAGAAAATTGTTGCCTTTAAGCATTCAGGTGTAAACAATGTAGGGTGTTCTCGGGAAAAAACACAGCTCCTTCACTGTGTCTCCCCCACACTCCAATACAAGAATCCTTTAGTGCTCTATTGGTAGCTTCACCTACACTAACTTCAATCCTAAAATCTGAATATTTAAGCACATGCTCTTTCATAAACTGATATAAACCCAAACTTAAGGAAGCTTGTTCTCTGTCTGAAAATGGATTATCTCCCATCAATCAGTAAAATGAGGTAGGGATACAACCCAGTGAAGGCACACCCTGAAAGAGTAGAAATTCTGTTAAATTTTTATCCAGAATATTTCATTGAAACAACATTAAACGATCATTAATGTCAATCTCTTCAAACACCCCCTGAAACTTTGTTAATTTCAGGTGGATAATTGTGGCCCTACTGTGTCTTCAATGGAAAAAATCATTCCATGAGCATTGTTTTAATTTTTTCTATCAATTACCTTTCTAATTATGGGGATAAGAAGGATGGAAAGAAAGGGAGATAGAGAAAGCTGGAGAAAGAAGGCAAGATACAAATAAAAGCTTAGACATTTAGTGCATTACAAAATTTAGTGCTCTGCAAATTAAAACATTTGTGTTTTAAAGTCTTTCTCCTAACAGAAAATTTATCATTTTTCAAAACAACATTGAAAATAAACCTCAAATTTTTCTCTCTTGAAAATGAACTGTTAATGAATTCAGATGTCTGTGGCTTCTCAGATACTTATGCAATTTGACAATGTTATCCCTCAGCCAGTATTTATGAGCTGCTTCCTGGACTGTAACTCCACACACTGCCACCAGCTGTCTTAAAATGAGGAGCAGTTTGTCCCTGAGTTCCAGGGGGAGGGCATGGAGGATCCTCCCAGCTCAACTATAGCACATATCCTTCTCCTCCGCCAGCTTTTTTCCTGTCCTCTGTCAGCCTCCACTGACCTTGAAGATTTGTGTGGCCTTTGGGCTTTCTGATCCCACAAACAGAATAAATTGCACATGTACTCCATA
Organism: Argya squamiceps; assembly: GCA_037834095.1. Lineage (NCBI taxonomy): Eukaryota > Metazoa > Chordata > Aves > Passeriformes > Leiothrichidae > Argya > Argya squamiceps. The sequence continues at coordinate 81,960,990 of JBBMKD010000145.1, forward strand.
AACACTACCAAGAATTGTCCCACAGAAGTTAGAATATCTGTCACATTTCCTCAGTGACAGAGAGAACTTGCAATGCCTGAAGTGGGTTAGAGCCTGCCTGCAGAAGGAGAGCTTCAGCCTCACAGTACGGCAACTGCAGACTGCCACAGCAATGGAGGAGTTGTGTTTTGATTCACATACATCAAGCTGATATTTCTGTGCCTTGTGAAATGTCTGTTAGGTGGAAGAAGTCAGGATGCGATAGTAGAATTTGTCTGCATGCCAAGGAAGCATATTTTGTTCTGACACTAGAAAAATTCCTAATTTATGGTTTTAGCATATGTGAATATTCCGGCTTGACAGAATGTGAGTGTCAGTCAGGCATATTTTATGTGATGTACAGGCACAACCCCAGCTTAGGTGTTTGAATATATTTCCATGCAAAAGTACCTGGGACAGTGATGCAGAAAGTTAATCTGAAAATAAGTAGTAAAAATATCCACAAATCTAACACGGAAGTTTATATTTAAAGATTCCTTCACTGAGAAAGTTGGATTATTTTGTGATCTAACAGACTGCAGATGATATTGCTCTTCAAAATGGAAGAAAAACTTTTCTTATAGCATCTGGCATAGCTAGAACAAAGTGGACAGAAATCACTGCTGGCATTTTAGAATATTTACTTTTTTAAACAAGTATCAGCAAATTTGTGATCCTCATTTATTTAAGGGAAACAGAAGAGTTGACTTGGCTTATACCCTTTGGTTTGTTGCCCATGGGAGAAGAACTCATTGAGTCCTAAAGGTTTTTTGACCATACCTTAAAACTTCTCAACAACAGGCCTAAAAAGAAGTTATCAAAAGTTTTTGGGGTCCCTGCCTCTGAAAATCTTGTTCTGAAGGGGGCCACATGTGACTGAAAAATGCAACAAAATTCTTAGTAAGAAACCATTAGTATCATTACAAATGGTACAAATTTACCAGAGAAACTTTACTTCTTTCAAATTTTTCTCTTCTGAGTCCCTTTTCTACATCTATTAATACAAATGACTGTTTCTTATACTGTATAGAGATTCCTATAAGCAACTGAAAATGTGAAAATGCAGAATTTTCAAAGCAATTATCTCAATTAAAAGATAATAGACACTCATATATATGGTTAAAGTCTCTACATTTCTATGCCAATGAAAAACTCTATGAAATGCTTGGAGATATTTGTAAAATGAACTTTTTCTTTCACTAGGCAACTTGTAAGAGTGTAAGATTTCCTCAAAGGACTTTTGTTCCTTTTTACAGCTTTTTTTTACATTACAATCCTCAGGAAGATTTTTTCCTACTGAAAAATACAAAACAAAGGGGAAAGAGAATATTACAGAAGAGAAGCTGCATAATGGCTGAAAGCAGAAAGAATATAATTAAGGATTAGTGGGGCAATAGATACTGTTTAGAAAAAAAATCTGGGTTTTAATACCATCACTGCTGTTGCTCCTATCACTGTTTTAAGAGTGCCATTCATTATTTCTAACTTCTGCCATCTGTAAATAGAAGCTGATGGCAACCTATGAAACATAAGTGAAAAATAGAATATGAGGATGATTTTGCCACCTTCACTTCTGTACTATGCCTTTACCTACATATTTAACAGAGGTTTAAAACAAGTATTTCAACAGTTAGGGATGGGTGAGCACATAAGCTAAAATAACAATGGAATTTAATATTTCTTTAAACTCGAATTGGACCTTTGACTCTTTGCTTAGCTTACTTGAGGTGATTTTTCATTTGTATGTGCTCTAAACTTCCTGGTTTCAGCGGGCCATAAAAACAGATGTGCTGAAATACAAACACCATGAAAAGCTTGCTTTTGTGGTATTTCCAGCTTGAAGGGAAGCCAAAGATGTTAGAAATCCCTTGAGAAACCCTATTTCCAGCCTACTTTTGCAGACAGATTTGTCTATAATTTCTTTTATGACTGTAATCCAAGATGGACAGTAAATAGCAGAATTCACACACACTCTATCTGTTACTTTGTCACATTTCTACAGGGTGGTGAGCATTAATGCATGGAGAAAAGTAATTGTTTTCACTGATGGGTGTTCCATAATTTTAAGCTTGGTTTCAGTTTAATTTTTTTTCATGAAAGCAAAAGATATCAATGTTCTTATGAAAAGGAGAGGCTCTTCACCTTGTGCTGTGAGAGTGCATGAGGGATCCTTAAAGTGGAGCCTGATGAAAGACAATCAAGAAGAATTAAATCTGTTTGATCTGATTCTAGTCAGAATTTTATAGAAATCAAATAAACTTTGTGAATCATTGTGTCTTGAACTTAAAAATTCTGCAGGAAACAGAGAATTCTGGAATTTCTATCATTCTTTTGTGGTTCAGGTACTCTAAGAAGATACAAATTTTGCATTAGTTGGGATTCAAGAATCAGCTGATTTGGATCAGCTTAAAAGAAACTTCTGTGGTTCAGCTACACAAAACCCAAAGCTTTGTTCTGTTTATGTTGTCCATCTGATGTTGGTAGATAAGACAGAGGACCCATAGTACAGTTCATTCAGCCTGCCAGCCAGAACCCATGTGAGCTGTGCATGTCTGATATGTCCACAAGGCCAGATGCAAATCTATGAGAGATGTGCAGCAGACAGATACAAGTCAGTAAACTCAACACCTTGTGAATTTCTAGAGTACTGGAACATCTCTAACATGTAGACACCTACATGCAGAAGATCTGGAACTCAGACTCACATCTTTAAGGTGAATCATAGAAAAGAAGCTATCACTGAATATTCTTAGGTTCAGAGACAGGTTTGGGATTACATTTATGTCTTGAAATGGAACATAGCTTATATTATCTTAAAAATAAGAGCATTAAACAATTATTTAGTTATGCATTTTTACTGCTGTCACTTCGATTATAAAAAGCTGCATGTTTTTAGATAAAAGCCTTCAATACAAAATATAATGGCTTTGGAAGCTTCATATTCCTTTTGGTTTTACTGTGCAGACTAAGCAAATCAGAAAAGTGGAACATGACTTTTGTTATTACATTTAGAACATGTTATTTCCTTTCTGTTTTCTTTCCATCTTGGGTTACCATCGTAAAGGAAATGATAGACAAATCTGTCTGCAAAAATAGGCTGGAAATAGTCTTTCTCAAAAAGATCTGGTTTGGCATTGTAACTTGTGGTTTCTATTTTGAATTCCTTTTAAAATAAGTAAAAATACTGTTGATTTCCTGACAGGTAATATGTAGACAGTGTCTACATAAAGGTCTTTTTAGATTATCACACATTAGTAAATAAATAAATTCTTAAAAGTATGTGTTGTGCTGGTTTTCACATCTGCCTCTGGCTCATGAACAAAACATAGGGAAGCCACAGAGGTGTTCTTTGGCTCTGGATTGTAAAGTTACAGATAAGTAAAGCTTAGATTTTCATATTTTCTTCTTAATATTTATATTACACACTTTTGAAACATTACTTGTAGGAAGACTGAATCTAAGTTGCCATTTCCAGAATGCCAGAAGGTATCACTTTGATAATTTAACTTGACCTCCAACATCACTTAAACCATAGGCTTTTTCTACTTTGAACTAGAATATGGCTCTCAGAGATATGTCATATCTTCTTCACAAAGGTCTTATAATTGTTAGAAAAATATTACTCTGATAAATTAATTTCAAAGGAAAAATGTTAATCAGGTAAGCCTTCAATTCTTCCCTAAGAAGATTTTGTCCAACTTTACCATCCCAGAACTGTTCTGGTGCTGCAGATTTCTCTGACTAACTACTCTGTATTGAAAAATGTTGTTCTATGTCAATACTTTTATAGCTTAGTTGGGATGCTTTCTCTTGAAATATTTATATTGGTGTTTTCAAATTCTTAATTGTAAAATATTGTTTCCACTCCTCCAGGCAGTATTCTAGCTTTTCCCTGAATACTTTTACATATCAACATCTTTCCGTAAATGTGTGAACTGATTTGGGCTGAGATAATTTTCTACATAATAGCTGGTATTGGGCTATGTTGCAGGCATGTGCTGAAAACAATGTCGAAAAGACAGAGATATTCTCATTATTGGTGAGCAGGGCTTACACAGAGCTGAGGACTTTTCTTCTTCCCACCACACCCTACCAGTGAGTGGGCTGAGGTGAGGAAACAGTTGGGAGGGGCCACACCAGCTGACTAAAGGGATATTCCATACCACATTATGTTGTGTTCAACAATAAAAGCTCAGGAAGAGAGTGAGGAGAAAAGGGGATATTTGGAGTTCTGGCATTTGTCTTCCCAAGTAACTGTCACAACTGGTGGGGCCCTGCTCTCCTGGAGATGAACACCTGCCTGCCTATGGGAAACAGTGAATTAAATCCTTATTTTGCTTGGCCTTCATGTGCCACTTTTGCTTTATTAAACTATCTTTATCTCAAACCACAAGTTTTCATGCTTTTATTTACCTTTCTCTTCTCTCCTCTACCCCTTTGAAGAGGGAGTAAGTAAGCAGTTATGTGCGGTTTAGCTGTCTATAGGGGTTTAAAACACAAAAAGGTGTATATCCAGCTGTACGTAATAACCCAACTGCACAAATATCTGTGCCAGATGTGGATACAAGGTAGCCATTCTGCTGAAACACCATCCAGACCCTAAAAAACAATTCCAATGTAGCAATTTTGTGAAGAACAAAAAGATATTATGTACCTGTTTTGGCTTTTCATGTACTTGCCCATGCCTTTCCGATGCGCTCTGCTTCCTTCATCTTGAATAGTAAAAAAGGTCCTTTTGAGAAAATGTTCTGTCACAGTTCTGGAGGATATGATTGACCTATGTTGATGTGGAAATGTGAAGCATGATGTCATGTTTTGAGTTTATGGTGTGCCCACCAAAAACCTCATGATTTACATTAGCCTACAGAAACGGAGATCCTGTCCTTAAAAGCACAGCCATTTTTAAGGAATTTTGTGACCAACAGATAGGTTATAGTACAAAATAGGTAGTACATATACCAAACAAATTTACTGAGGTGGAGAAAAAATTTAATCTGAATAATGCAATTGTTGAAGGAGCACTGTGTAGGTAACTATTTTCATAGCAAATATTCATGTCTGGACTCAGTATAAAATTCTATCAGTAAAATGGCATGCAGTTTTACCTGGTTCATTTTTGTAAAAATGTAGGTAATCTACCAAATGCAGAGAGCCTGCAGATGTTCAGATCACCTCTGGGATGCAGGACTGCAGCCACTTCAGAATATGCTCCAGCATTTTATAGTTCTTCAAAGAGCAGCATGTGAAGAAAAGTGTTATATCCAGTTGAAACTGAGCCAAGAAAACAGAAACTAATTGTTTGAATCTCTTTCCTTCAGATGTTACCAACTCAGCATGATGGCCCATTTCACACTGATAGAGCTTGTGTCATTGTAGAGTCAAAGGGAAAGGAATCACTGTCTGACTTGTCAGCATTGCTTCAAGCTGTATGCATGATATTCCTTTGAGATTTCTGATTCTGTTGCTAGCCAGACTCAACCCTTCAGAATTTATGAGATCTGACAGAAATGTAGTTTGAGTGGCATATCTGCAAGTTATTACTATAAATTTCAGGAAATTAAGTGTCTAATTTCCACTTATTTCACTATGTTAACTATTTCATACAGTTTCCAGTAAGACATATGGATGTTTTGCTGTAGCAGCGCGAATTTCAGGTTTTTTGCATTTGTATTTTGTTATTTGTCTGTAATGATATGTTCCTTTCAACCCTCTATTCCTACCCTTGTACTTGGTTCATCCTGATGTAACCCTACCCTTTCCCTTCCCCATTGGGTCAGTGTTTCCCCACCCAGCCCCCAAGCTGGGAAAAAGAGACACACACCCCCTCCCCCTCTCTGTCTCTCTCCATGCCTCACATGTGGGTGTTGGGGCTCTGGCAAGGCTCCTGCCAGATGGACTGCACTCAATAAACACCCTTCTAACCCAGAGAGAGCATGGTTCTTTCTTCCAAGACTGAATCCACGTCTCAGCGAGCTACCTGGAGAACCCACAGACTACTATTGGCTTAGGGAATCAGCTAGCCAGAGAAAGCATTCCCCACAAACGAGTCACTTTATTTTGCTCCTAAATCTGAAATAAGAACTGTTTTATTAGCCTTCATCCAAAGTGCATTCAGATCATGCTGCCGTGTTCTACCTACCACTGGGGTTTTGAATGAGCTGGATTACCATCAATACTCAGTATTATGATGCTAAGTAATTGCTGATTTGTAACAAGATGTTGAACTACTGTATGAATTCTCATGGAGGTGAAGAATCTTATGACCTTCTTTTCATAAAATTTATAGAATTCATAAAATTCAGCTTGGCTTAGCTGGTCCACTGAGCCATGCAGGTAGGATAACTCCACTACCACTGATTCACAAAGAATGCTTAGAACTCAAATTCACATGGTTCTACCATCAGTTATTTCATCAGCTCTGGTAATACCAGTGTGAGGCTTGGATATTTCCTTTGTGACCTGAATATTAAAAAACATTCTTTAAAAAGACTAGGGCAGCTTTGCTTTGAAATGAGAACAATGTTGAAAATAGGCAGATGTCTATTTTGTCAAAATATGTATTGTTCTTTCAATGAGGACATATTTCAACACCTTAGGAAAGGACTTGGGTTTTCTTCTATAGTATTTAAATTGCTAGTGTTAGACTGCAATTAATGTGTTGTGACAAAATGGAAGAAATAACTTTGTCCTTATTCCCTAATTTTTTTTCTCTTAAATGTGTTAAGAAGCATTTTCAGGTTGGCTTTGTTGGTCTGTAAAGCTGCAGCACTGTGCATTATATTTTAATAGTTTTTTTTACAAATTAGGAACAAACCCCTCGGTAAGGAGTCCAAAATTAATTTTAGAAGCTGATATAAATTCAATGGAAATAATCTGATCTCAAAGTAATAATATGGTTGAGTTCATCTTCTCTTGCTTTTGTGAGCTGATAGAAATATCTTAGATAAATAAATATTTTATTGTCATCTTCAAGCATTGGGGAGAAATCAACATCACCAGAGAGTGATTCAGCATATGCAAGAATTGGAAAGATAGGCAGGAGGAGTATGAATCTCGCTTGCAAGTACATGGATATTAAAACTATTTCAAATAATACTGCACATTAGGCTGTGCAACTTAGTGTGTAGACTAGACGTCTGGTAGCTTCAAATATAGGTTAAATTTTTAAGAAGAAGTTATTATGAATTTGAAAACAGGACAGCTCTGGCAATCAAAAGAAAATGACTGGCATTGAACGCAATAAGAATAAGGATATTTCAGCTAGTATATTAACAATAGAAAGGAAGAGGATGCTGCTCTGCACCTCTGCAATGGAAAGAGATTTTGCATTGCTCATCCCTGGAAAACTCCAACTTGAGAGAACAGGTTAGAGCCTTTTTTCTTCCTTGAATACTGTATTTGGAGCAGAAGTATGGATGTGATCAAAACATGCTGGTGAAGCTGCAACCAGTGAAATTAAAGCAACCAGAAATTTTGAGAAAAATATAAGAAAAAACCTCAAGCAATTCCAATATGAAGAGTAAATGACAGATGTGGTACATGGACTTTTTCTTTGAAAATGTTGGTGACATCTCATTTCCTGTCTAATTGTCTCACTGTCTCCTGTGAAACATTTGTCTATAATTATGGTAACTTGATGTTGCTGTGAAAGTCTACATAACCTCTAACGTTTGAAGGAAAAAGTGAGACATAGAGACAGGAAGATAGGGATCATGTATGCAAATGCTCAGTGACTCTGAATGATGTATTTGTGAACCTTTCTTAACAGATACATTATAGGAAAGATGACAACTTTGCAACATGTAAGGCCTTATAATGGACATAAAATCTTTTACATTGAGATGTTCACATGTGATGCTCAGTTGTTTCATATCTATTCATACAATAAAGAATGGATCACTTTTTCTTTGGTTGTTTGCACAACTTTCATGCAACCTGATGAAATAGTTTTAAAACCTCTGTTTTTATCAAGGAGAAAAAATCACAAGTGCTGCGATTTGGCGTATATGTAGCTCAGTCATTACAGCTGGAAAAGGTAATCAAGCTTATTTTAGCTGGTTTGGTATGGTGTTGGATATGATATATGACTGATATCGCCAGTCCTGACTGGTGATTAATTGCAAGTCAAAAATATGTGGCATTCAAATAAAACAGTCCTAAGAGAGAAATTTATGACAGATTGGAGTAGGTGACCAGTGGTCAGTTACTCTGTCATTAAATATTGCCATGTGGTATGAAAATGGTTAAAAAGATCTGTGTACTGCACTTAATGGACCTCATCTTGTCAAAAGGTCAGCTATGTATGAAAATCTGCTTTATGAGGGAAAAATGTGCAAGAGCAATGCACAGCAATGTGAGTAATTTCCCTTTAATGTTTTTCCATAGAGAAAATTCAACACATCAAATGTCAAACTATTTGAAGGGTAAATAAACAAGTACATTTAGAGCAATGAAAAACAGTTTTAGTGGCCCAAAGCATACATGAATGTTAAAAGCTGTACAACTATGCTATAAACAGAAAAAAATACTTCTAATAAAAACTTGGAGCATTTTATACATGTCTGCTTTCCTTGGTGAGCAAAAGGAAAATGGCTATGTCTAATTCAGAAGCTGATTTAAGGCAAAAGATTCTTATAAAATTAAAGCTTATAAAGCTAGGTATAAACATTTGTAAAAGGAAATGGAAACAAATTGTTTTAAGTTCAAAAGGTATTTTTAAAGTGAGAAAATTGGATTAGAAAAAACATAAAACATTATTTTGCACAATGTCTGTCCTTCGCATTGCTTCTTACGCTTCCTGAGCAAGGAATATGAGTCCTTCAGGTTCATCAGATAGGAATATAATAAATTACAGTTGTTTTCATTCACTAAATTAATTTTATTTCTAGACTGCAATATCAGTATATCCTTGGTAAATAAGTAGTGTTTTGTGATCAGGTTAAGATTTATGTTATGAGCAGAACAATGGCATCACAGTTTGGAGTGCAACTATGCACAGAAGGAATTACATCACTGTGTTTTGTAATTAATTTCTCCAGTTTCCATAATCCTCTTTCTTCCATATTAAGCTAGCTCAGTTTATAAGGCCAAAGATCAATATTCTGTAATATCACGGTTGCAAACTGTATTTACGACCCCAAAAGTTAACATCTCTTCTTTGTCTTCTACCCTTCCCTAAACGTTATGCTGTTGTGGCATAAGCTAGCAAACTGCTTGTTGTAGGAGCAGGTTTTTTCCAACAAACAAGCTCATCAGTGACACTGAAAACTTTGCTTGTTACAGAAAGGCGAATGTAGAAAATTAATGGACATATGTGGTCTTGTAGATAGGAAGTAGTACTGTATTATGGGTTAGCCCACAAAGGTGTTGCCTGGTATTCGTCAAGCTGTTGCCAGGAAAATCAGCTTGGTTGAGAGTGTTAGAAATTAAAGATGGCTAAATAACAGAATGACAATTAGTTGTGGCAGAAGATGTGCTTATCTGCATGACAATATTATTGGAAAAGGAAACAGGAATACTTAATTAACAAATAGCTTTCTGAAAAGAAACTTAACAGGTATAGCCTTCTCAGCAAAAATGCTAATATGCTTTGTTTCAAACAGTGCAACTTGTATGAATATTTCTTTATTAGTGGGTTTTAGCATGCATGAAAGATGCCAGATTGGGAGCCTTGGAAACTGAGTTTATTTATTCTAAGGAAGCCTACAGCCCTAGCAACAGCAGTAAGAAGCAGTGTTCACTTCCTCACACTGAGAAGCCTGTCCTGAAGAATTACTAATAAAGTCATAAAATAGGTCAGCTTCCATGTACATTAGCCTTTGCCCTCTTTGCAGAGGCTGCCAGCAGGAATGCCGATTAATGACAGCTGTGTTGGACATTTGTTGACTGGGAACTAAACCGAGCTTGCAGATCCCTTTCACACAGCCTACAAAACACCCAGCAAATGGCAGTCTCTTTTTGACCTTGGACAGCATTAGAAGTATTTTCAAATGAGAAAAACTTCTCAAAAGCAGTAGATTGCTCAGCAGAGGGAGAAAATAGGGTCTTTACTTATTCTATTTCTTATTCTGTAATCTTATTCTAGGCATAGCAATTACCTTTGCAAAGTTTAACAAAAAGGGGAAAATTTATGAGGGTATGTCAGACAAACCCTTTTTGTGTGACAGCATAGATATTTTCACAAGATTACTTGCTACTTCATTCATGAAAACATTACTAAAAAGAAGGTCAGTTTAGAAAGCGGACATATTTTCAGCACATTTTGTGAAATATTTGTTTTTAATTGGATTTAAAATTTTTCCTTGAAAATGTGAAAATTTTGTTATATCAGAATGCACCGGAACCCTTACGGAGATCATAACAGATCCTTTTCTGAAATTAAGGACTCTTCAAAAAGTGTAAGTAATAGAGTACTACCCAGGGTAAGTTTTAGAAATATTTACTTTAAACTAAATTTAAAGGTATGTGTGATTAAATAAATCATAAAAATATCCTGCTGCCTTAAGGCAATGTTTGGCATGATCAGTGGTCCTTCACACCCTCAACAAAGCTGTATTTCTGATACTGTGGGAGTAGTTAACACTTGAATTCCCCTCGGTGCTCATCAAAAGAGTGGTTATTCCCGTGCTTTTGAATCAAATTTGTTTTATTTTTGGTTAGAGCTTGCATGTGCCGTTTTAGCTGACACTTCACTAAAACGTGACCTAACAGTATGTTTCCAAAGTTTGAGAAGCAGAAAGATTTGAGTTCACAGATGAGCATACTCCAAAGAAAGCTTTCTGTGGAGAGAAAGCAAATGGCAAATAAAGAAGCTGACTTTTTTGGAAGCGCACTTCTGACTACTTGGCATCTTTTCAATAAAGTTCCATCTTTAAGAATGTAGGTTGTATTCAATCACTTGTTGGAGAGCTAAAACCTTATGCCCGAAATCAGGGACAGAATAAACACCCTTCCCTGGGGAGAAAGCACAGACAAGGCCAAGAGAAAGAAGGTCCTCACAGGCTTGCATCATGAAGTTTCCTCATTCATTTCCCCTCTGGGCCAATTAACAGTTCTCAGAATATTTCCTGAGACCCTGCAGATTCATGAGGTCTCTCCAATTCCTGGAGTAGCCAGAAGCTCATAAAATCACTTTAGTCAACACTACCTGACTAAAGAAAGGCACAAGTATCAAGAGGCTCTCTTATTCTTAAAAATGCAGGTATTAATTATAGATGTCTTCATTTTCTAATTCAGTTCCTCAGATCTGCTGGGCAACCCAGGCACAGACAAATGGTTGCATGACAAGAATTCTAGGTTAAAGGGCTATATTAATTGCCATTAATATAGAAGAATCCTTGCATACAAGTGGGCAAGAAGTATTAAGTCCATTATTTTTATGCCACTTGCACACACTCAATAACATTAGTGCGTCTCAGGTTTCAAAAGTCCTAAGAATTTGCAATGTTATACACTGTGCTGTGGATCAAAAATATGCAAGTCTAGTACAGAAAAATTGTTTCTGCTTCCTGGTTGACATGAATTATCAGAAACCTTTACTTTTTAGCAAATTTTACATTTCTGTGAAGATGGGAGAGAAGCAATAAGCCTGAAAAATGGAGGAAATTCCCAGGAAGCTAAACTCCAAGAAGAGGAGGCATGCCTCTTGAATGTGCTCACTGGAACATTTGGTAAATTTGTGCTGAAATATTTTTTTGGCTTGCAAATTGATTTTGTATCTACATGACAATGTCCTTTTCTAACATTGTGACTTTACAATAATCAGGTCTCTGTTTCTTTTCCTGAACTTGTGCTACATTTGTCTGAATGCTTTTCCCTGTATCAAAAAGTTATTGTATATATTGCAACAGTTAATTCTTCATTTGTCTACAGTTTCATCAATAGGGAGAGAGAAAGAAATGTAAGCATACACTGTATTATGATAGGAATGAAATAATAACTAGCTGGCAGATACCATAAAGTCTTTTTTGATTACTTTGGTTCATATGATGCTTTAAACAGTACCAGATCTCTGTATGACAACCGAAAAAAAAAATTACATGACATGGTATCCTCAGTTAGAAAGAGGAAAAACATTTGTTTGTTCATCACTCTGAAATATTGTGCTGGATTAAAACTGAGTGCATGTTTCCTTCAGAATAAAAGTTTGAAGACAACAGCTGTTCAATTGATTTTATACTGATCAAAAATTCTTTGCGACCCTGCTACAATAAAAGATACCTCTCTCTTGATATTTGATGCTGGATTTACTGAATTTATTACATAGTTTTACTGTCTAAAAAGGAACTTACTGGTTTCTTCTGGATTTTCAAGGAATATCTGTAATCTTTTAAAATTTATCTCTTTAATGACAGTTTCAAATTTTGGCAGTATATAAAACACAAATGGGAAAGAAATAATGAAAATACATAGTAGGTTTCACAAACAACATTGACTGTTACGGCTTAGTTCGCAACTACCCTCATAATGATATTCAAGACTGAAAAAAATCAACAGTAGAATTATACATGTATTAAGTTACATAATTAACAAATAAAACCAGTCAAAATCAGAAGGCAATGTTTTAAATATTTTTATTGTCTTGAGACAAAAAGAATTTTGATATTGCCATGAAACACTGGATTAAATTTAGAGACCTGTTGAATTTGGAGGATCTGTGTTAATGTAATGTCTCTGACCACCTGTATTTCTTACAATCTGCTTCCGGCTTAGACTAGGATTCTTTTCAGTACGTTGCCTAGTTAAGCACCCTTTGACTTCTGCCTGTTGAGCAAGTGAATGAGAGATTAAATTTTAAATTCCTGTTATTCATTCCTTCAGATGGTGGTATGTCAAACTGTTGAGAGTACCTTTACGGGGTTTATTTAATCTTTAGAGCACATCTGCACATACACTTCCAAAACATTCTCGGAGTTCTCATCAGGAACTATTTAGCTCTGCACACTACTTCTCATCCTATGTCTCTTATGCTTTCTCATACAGAAAATCCCATAAATTCTTTGGGAACTACAATGCATTGTTAAGTTTTGTAGACACATTGGAAGCTGAAAGTGCTGTAGAACACACTGAGGCTGTGTATTTATATATTTTTTCTGAGAAAAAGATGCCTGCATCATTTCTACAACTTCTTGTGACATGTCAAGCTTCCTGAACTTCTTGCAACTCTTTGGTATGTAAATGCAAATATGTTTAGCTGGATAGTTTGGATAGAACTAATAGAATCTAATGAGAATTCTGCCAAGAATTCAAATTAATATTTAGCAGATACATGTTTCTGTATGCTATATATTTATTGAAAGCTGGATCTTAGACTGAGATTCCAAGGCAATTTTTTGTGCTGAAGAAATTACTTGCTGTGGTCTGGTGTGTCTCGGGACCCCCGTCCCGCATTGCCTGGCCAGCCCTGACACCGGCCACAGTGAAGTATGATTTGGTATCCTGAGATACTTCCCCAGTCCTGAGGGTCTTTGCCCCACAGAAGTGTGAACAGTGATGAGGAATAAAGGAAGGACTCTTATGGGGAATTTCTGCTGGAGTTTATTGAGGCCCACGCAGGACCATGTGTCCACCAGGAAGTCTGCTCATGAGAGCACAGATCTTCCTCGTGTAACACCTTAAGTCTGGGGGTGGAGAAAGGGGGAAGGGTACAGTGGAGAGCCAATCAAGGGTATGGAGGCGGTGACCCTGTACATGAATGGCAATCAATAGAACAGATCAATAATGCAAGGAAGGGAACTCCTTGGATCCTGACCAATCACTCGACGCCCTCTCTGGAATTTTCTAGACACAGGGAGAGGCCCTGAAGTGACTGACAGGGCTTGGGGGTTCCTTAACTGATGATTGACACATAACTATAACTCAGGGGAAACCATGAAGGGTTAAACACAGGGTACATGGGCCAAACTATTACAACTTATAAAAAATGGTATAAAAGCAGGGAACAAATGCATACACAGAACTGATAAGACCAAAACCACACCACTGCAATTACTCGTATATTTCAGGTTTCCTAATTTTTTTCCTTCTCCTCTTATTTAGGATTTCTGCAGCACTTATCAGATGAGGTTGCAGAAAGATGAGGACAGTTTGAAGAACTTCTTTATTTTTAGTTCACTTCAAGGCAATCATTTTCTAGGTCAAAGTCTTCTTGACAACTCTATATCAAGCCAAAAATATTTTATGAGGTTTTGGCAGAGAAGTGATGTCAACAATTTGGCATTTGAAGTGATTTTCAATGGATTAAAGCCATTGGTGGATATGGGAAACTTATTTGGAATGAGGAACCATTTCTCCATAGACTTCATCCAACTTCTCAAAATTTCTAGTAGTCAATTCAGCACAGCTCATCAGATGGAATTTGTGGCTGAGCTGATCAATGTTTCCTAGTCTGTGCGGAGGAGCCCTCATCAGCTGCAAGACTCCGCTGAGAGATTTTTTAATCTATTTGATCTGTTTGGTAAAGAGGATTTCTCAGGTGCCCTTAATCCCTAGCTTCAATACTAAAAATTGTCACCAGTATTAAAAAAAGAAATTCTATGCACAATACTGCAGTGGCACTTGAAGCTGTTATCTGTGGCTTCCCTCGAAGCCAACAAAAGTTGAATACCCTTATTTGCAAGTGGCATGTAGCATACAGCAAAAGCCTTGGAAAGTGTTTTAATATTTTTGCTATCTTTTAAAAATGGTGTTGAAATAAGTGCATTATAGTACACTCTGGCTCCTAATTGCTGGTTTTAAATATGTGGCTAAATCTTTGCAAAGTTTGGGCTTGCTGAAGCAAAAATTATGGGACTGCAGGTTTAAAGTGTATCTTTCTTTGTAAATACATGAATTGTTTATAAAGATGGACATTCTAAGGTGCACCTACTTATGTTAATTTTCAGAACAATAAGAATATTCATATGCCTTTTAATAATAATCTCTAAAAGAAAAAGCATCACACTACATGCACGAGGCATAGTCCAGAAAATGCTTAAGGGAGTATGCCCAGTAGCCACAGAATTATTGCAGAATCACAGAATGGCTTGAGTTGGAAGGGACCTTAATGATCATCCAGTTCCAACCCCACTGTCATGGCAGGACACCTTTCACTAGACCAGATTGCTCAAAGCCCCATCTCAAACCTGACCTTCAACATTTCCAGGGATGGGACATCCACAGCTTCTCTGGGTAAGTCATGATGTGTTAACTTCCAAGTGAGGCCCAGCAACTTTTTGATGCAGTTCAGAATGTTGAGATAAGAAATAAAAGTTTTATTCTTAGCTATGTATGCTACCTTTGAGAGGAAGATGCTAGCAGAAGTGGAAACTGCAGTGCTTCTGTAAGTACTTTGTTGTCCAGTGAAAGACAGCAAATTTGAATGAAGCCTGTCCTAATTTGTAAGAGAAAAAAGCTTTAGGATATGCTGATGTATGTAGTACATTTTATTTTACAAGTTTTCTCTGATGGTGGAAATCTTTTAAATAAGTCATGAAGGCATTAATTTCAGATAAGCTGTTTTTCTTTTTAGACCCTGGCCAGACATGGAAGGGGTGCAGGGCCTTCTGTGCTAGCTTGTGAGAGGGAAGAGAGAGCACAAGCCAGGGATTACACTGAAGAGATAGTTCTTCTGAGAAATATCTTCTACAATTAAGGAAAAATAAGAAGCACTACCTGTTTTTAACTCCCAGAAAGCCAAAACCCTGAGAAATAAACAGAATAAAAAGTAGTGACACAGCTGATAGTACTTCATAGTTTAAAAACAGAATTTTGAGTTAGGAGAATAAACTCAGAATTTGCCTGTGTCTGAGGCTGAATATTTGTAGAAACAGTTCTATATCTTTGTTACATTTAATTTCCAGTTCAAGCTAACTTAGATCTAATTGAAAACAGTCTGAGGAACAGTATTTGGGGCAGTTGCAAAAGCAAGCAAAATCATATTGAGTTGGAAATGAGGTGTTTAATGCATATACAATTAAGTTTCTCCTAAACTTAAGTGTATATTTTTCTCATTGTGTTCTTGTAGAATGGGGAATAAATAACTTTTTTCTGTGCATATTTCTATCTTCTGCATATACTTTTGCATCAGTCTTCTGTCATTCTGACATGCAGCCTCTTCATTTTAATTTCACATTCACTTTCAGTCTGCTTATGCTACAGATAGAAAACATTACTTTCCTACCCAAGATGTTCATTTTGATCCAGCATATTTTGTCTCATAAGTCTTACTTTCCTTTGAGGTTAACAGCTGTCATCATTATGTTAATAAATCAGAAATTTTAAAAATCTCACCTCTATTAATTTTATCAATAGTCACCATTGTATTGGATTTAGACTTTTCTATAAGATTACTTTAATTTACCAATAAATACGAGACTTTTTTTCATGCATTTAATTAATTGTTTGAGCAACTCTTCATGTAATGCTGTGATAAGTCTGTGAAGTCATAACAATGACCAACCAGATCTACCCCTCTCATTCAGTGGCTGTTCCTAGGCCACAACCTCTTTGCATTTTAGTTTCTCACAGTTTGCTCTGAGAAAACTTGCAAAGTATGCTGTCATTTTATTCATCGTTTTCACTAGAAAGCTTTTTTCACAAAAAAAGCTCTCAACAAACAATAAAATGAGAAATTACTCAACCAGTTGACTACTCAACCTAATTTCTCATCTTTCACAATATAGTACCTCATTATAAGGATTCCTACCTTAATTTTAATCTTATTGTCTTAGTGTGGTCTGCAATTCCTTCTTATCCCACCTGGCAGATTTGTAGAAGTGCATCACAGGCCCCTTGCAATGAACCTGTTTGTTTCTAGCAGACTCTGGCATGTACAGGGTGGATGTCCCACGCCCACATTGTTCCCTGACATGCATCCACCCAGGGCACTGCTCAAATGCTCACCCACGCCTGGCAGTCAGGGAACATTCTCATTTGCTGAGTTTAGACTTCTCCAGAAGAATTATGCTCTGGGACAAAAAGAACAATGAAGTTTCAGTATGGGAGAAGAGAGAAAGGCCATATTGAAAGCAAGTTTATTATTTTGATCAAGGAGATTATTTGCAAGGTTCTTAATTTGTACTTTCTCATCAGTTTATTTCTGTCTCCACAACTTTTAACCCATCTGCTTCATCCTCTTGCAGCCTGCCAGAAATCAGTTTCAATTTATGATTTTATTTTCTGCTAAAAGATACTGATCCCTCACTGCTCCTGCACTTCTCATAAGTTTGCTGATAGACATTACATAAAATGTCATCAATGTAAAGGATGCCATGTGAATCTTGCAGGACCCAGGAGCATGGACTCATTCAGATAATGTGATTTTTAAATTTTTTATTTCTTTTTAATTCTGCAATTAGCTGGCCTTATTTTAAGGTCAGTTTCAAAAACATCCAATTTTTTTGAAGTGCTCTTTAATTACGCTTAATGGATAACACTTACTCTGTTGCAAAGAAGTGGTCAGGGATAGTCAGAGACTATTTGAAGTATTTAAATGGTTTGGTACAAGTGGAAGGAGTGCATCATCTGAGCAAGCAAAAAGAAAACAAACAAACACTGAGCAGTTTATTTCCCTTCTGAATTGCAGGTAAAAGGCATGGATCAGCATCTGCAGGAAAGCAAGCTTTCCTCTCAATTTTTTGCAGGTCTAGTTATTATTGTTTGATAAGAATATTCAGGCTTGTATATTTAGAAGGAAATAACTGTGAACAAAGGCGGATGGCAACTGGAAGATCTGTACGTTAGTGCCCCTTGCTGATACTCATTGATCTTAGGTTGTACGCCTTATAGGTCTTCTCAAAACAAGCAATGCGGCCCCATACCATGTAATCTTTCTATGGAAGGATACATTTTCAGTAGTAGAAATGTTTTGAAGCAGTTTTTTCATGCCTGTGGTATCAGAAAACCTTTTAAAGAATAAACATAAGAAATATGAGACATAAGAAACAAACCACCCAAGCAACCTGTAAGCCCTTGTTGTGCCTGTAGAAAAGGAACATTTTATTTTGTGGTTAATGGGCTTGGTTGAAAGTTAACTTTCAAGACAAGGGGAATCACTCTGTTGACTTTTCATTCTTAACTGGGATCTGGGCCCAACCCAATATCCTTTAGACTTGAGCTGCAATTGTAGTCAGTAAATTGGTAACAGTGTGCAGGCAGCTTCACCCAGCCATTGATCTTCTGGTTTGTTGCAGTCTCTTCCTAAAGATATTTGATGAAAGCTGCAGATGCCAATAGAGAATTAACACAATGGCCATAACACATGGTGAAAAGGGTTAGAAAGAGTGTCAGATCTTTGTATGTCCAAAGCATATGAGTGTCAACCTGACATTGTATGGGATCATGTGCAAGGTAGCAAGAAGGAACATGGCTATGGTATAATTGAATGCTTGATAGAAGATTTCACTGAATCAAAAGAATGTATACAGCTTTATTTCTAAGGTCCTAGGTGTGGCCAAGAGTTTTAACTGAATGAAGACTGATAGACAAATGGCCAGCAGTGCGATGCTTCTGTTGCAAAGGGTTCTGGGTGATGGAGTCTTTTCCTATCTTAAATCTGTGAGGTGACAGTGTTCCCATCTTGCGTGTATCATCTTGAAAGAGATGTTGAAATGTTTCCCCTGTCCACATTGACTCAGCAGAACAATATGTGGTGTAATCACTGGTAGTGTACCAAGAGACATTTATGGTATGAAATCCAGAGTTCTGATACTCATCCAAAGTGTTTATTGAAATGTGGGAATGTAGTGACAAGAAACACTAAATTTAGTCCATCAAGGTGCAATATTGAAATCAGACCAAGAGGTAAAGAGGAGCTGTGAGTTGAGTAGGTCAGGCCAGCAGCATCACCCCGAGAAAAGCTCATTTCATTTTATATAGTAACTTTCCAAGGTTTTGCTTCAGCCTTTGTAAGATCTCACAAATATGATACACTTACCTAAAAATGAGAAACCAGAGCAGCTGCCCTTAAATCCAGGCATGAGCAAAGGCTCGTTTTGGTTGGTACAAGGTCCATTCCACACTTCATTTTCCATCCAGAGGACTCATACTCCTCTGCAAAACAACCAAGGAAAGAGCAAGCTTATAGCAATGCATGTTTATCATGGGCATCTCTATGTCTCTATGTGGGCTGAGCAAGTTTTACTGCCTCTATATACTTCCTTCTTTTTTTATGAGCCATGCAGGACATTCTAAGAAACTTCATCAAAGTGACATGAATGGCTGTGACATTTTTTATATCTCTAAAAAACTTGATTCATCACAACCAAATTTTTTTAGTGCAATAATGTTAACTTCAATCAGCTAAACTTGCTCAGAGAAGAATTTTTTATCAGTGAAAAAACTCGAATATTGAGAAGAGAAAGGATGAGATACAAGTTTTGGATCTGGCATAGCAGTGGATCCTGCTCTAAATCAAACTCTTCCATTGTGAAGAGTACAGTGCTCCTAGGCCATGTGGGATCCACATGTGGGAAACATGTGGATGAGAGGCTAGTGGGGTAACTTGGAGTGCTTTTACACATCTGTCATCTTCTCTAAGACTAAAGACACTTTCAAAACAAGGAAAGTGTGTCTAGGAAACATCCATATTTTTTCAAAAGCTTATGATCATAATAATTTTCAATAAATATGCTTCTCCATGCAATATTTGCAGTGTGAACAAAGATATCCTTTACTTTCCAAGTGACATCGCTGAAGTGAGAAATAATAAAATTATTATGATTTTAGAAAAACAACCCACAAGCTGTCTGCAGCGTATGTTGTAAAGACAAAGTGTTCAAACATACCTGAAGGGTCAGGGTGCTAATTCCCATTAAAATTAATGGGAACTTGGCATCCTGATGCTCTAGGTGGCTTCTGAGTATCCCACACCTCCTTTCCTCTATGATTGTGAATTAGGAAGAATTTTCTAGTGTAAAACATTGTTTGAAAAATAGCATACATTAAACAAAACAGCAGTTTGCATTTCTGACTCATATAAAAATAGCTGCTTCCCAGGGAATACAGCACAGTGGAGGGTAATGATCTGATTGGGTTGTGGTTTTAAATCCCAGTTTACTTAAACATAAGATAAACAAGAAAAAATATGTTTAAGCTTTCAAACTGCCTCTAACATTGTCAAAACACAGATTTCTGAAGAAAGTCGGTGGGAAGATCTGCTTCCCTGGAAAAAGAAGTGCCACAAAGATGATGGAAACAGATGACTTGTGGAAGTGTAGAGCTTAGCTCAGCATTTGGTAGCCCCTTTGGTTGTTGGACTTCCCAACACAAACAGATGTTACAGCCCTTTCTCTAAATCCAGCAGGAATCTGTGCAATCTTCTGCACATGGAAAAAAAATACAAACATCTCACATTTGAAATACAAAATTAGAATCAGTAGCCAGTGTCCCTACAGTCAAAAAAAGTATTAGGTTACTGAAGAATCCCAGAGGTATGAAAACAGGAATTAAAGCTTTAAAGTAACTAGTCCCAGTACTAGTCCTGGGATCCACTGGCATTCCTTGTAAGGGAAGATACACAGCCCTCAAAATCATCTCAGTCCTTCTGCAAACTGGGATAATATTAGTCCAACTTTCACAAAGATTACAGGCAAAGCAATAAATATTATCTCCTAGTGATTTTTTGCAAATAATCAGTCTTTGATGCCTTATGAACTGCTGAGTCGGAATTTCGTTGTCTGGAATGGCATTTCAAGAACATCAAGTGGCTTTCTTTATTGGATCTGAAACAAGATTTTTGGGAATACCATATGCTGTGAAGCATTTGTAGCAGATGATTATCAAAGAACTGCTTGGAAGAGAAATAGGGCTGACCTGAGCACAGCCTCTCTATGAAACACTGTGTAAAATAGCTTTTAAAAAATGTATTATGAATTCTTCATGAAAAAGAGGGAAATATACAGAGATTTTTTTAAAAAATATTTTATTCCCTGATGATATCTGTCTGCGCTGGGTTTGGCCAACTGTTTTCTTAAGTACTGCACTGTTTTTCTTTTTTCTCTTTGGTCTGTGCCCTGGTGCTTTTTGCCTGTTGTGTTTTGCAAGAACTCCATAAAGCTCTATTGGCCGTGGCAGTATCAAGACTTTGTTCCTACTTATAACTTATGTTCCCTTCTGCTAGCTGATTACTGCCTGTCATGGCTTCCAGCAAACACCCCTTTGAAGCTAAATTCTCTCCCTGAAACACCTCTTTGTGATAACCTCTCTAACAAAGTTATAACCTCATCCCAGCGCATCAGGATCTGAGCCATGACAGATGTGGGTTGCATTTTCTCTGAAACAAGAGGATCAGGTTAAAATAAATATCCATTGTACTGTTATGTCCCAGCACATGGTAGTGAGTGGTGCTGAGTGTATCAGAAGGAAACATAGGAAACCTGAAGTAGACAATTAAGAGAAATCCACTACCAAGTATAATTTTTATTATTTCAGGAAGTTGCATTGGTCCAATTACTGAGCTAAAGTGCTTCCTTACGGGTACTTGGTTCTCCCAGTATAACAATGAGCAATGTCACAAGCTTGAACAGGACTCATCCTAAAGGCATTGAGAAGGGCCAAATATGTAGGTATCCTCAAAACTCAACAAAAGGAGCAGAGGGTAGTCAGCTTTAGTATCTAATGAGCACTGTCTGTCCAGTTATGCTTCTACTAACTGGATTACTGGTATGGAGAGATGGCTTCATGAAGTACAAGTTTGAGTTGTATGAAAAGAAAGTAGGTGAAAGTCAGTGAGAAGTCAAGGTAAATGACCAAAGACTTATTTTTATCCTACAATCACCAGTTAACACTTTTACAGTGTAACTTGACTGCCAATGGGAAAAATTTTTATGTTTCATGCTCATGGGAAATTAAAAGAAAGGAAAATGAAGATGTGTGAGCTAAGGATACTATAATAAAAGATCTCATCATGATTACTGAACTAAAAACTGTTGGTTAATCCAGAGTTCTTTCTTTTTGCAGATTTATTTGTAGAATTTCATAAATTTATCTCTTTGTGAAACCTTAAATATTGAAAAAAAATTATTAGTTTTTCATGTTAATGAGGAAATTTAATTATTCTCTAAACATTGGATTAATTATTGTCACTATTGAAACAGTCTATGTCACATACCAGTAAGCAGATGTATTGCTGTAAACTGAACAAAGAGTGAGGTAGGGATTTAACTCCATGGGTCTAAGGGGTTTACAGAAAACATATATCTTTGGCTAATACAGCATACCAATCTGACTGAAGTTTCAGAGCTGATGAATCCTGCAAAGGATGATTAGGCCTGATTTGTTTAAAGGGGTAATCACAGTAAAAGCTAAATTCTTATTTTATGAGAAATTACTTCATTGTGCATGTTTATTCCCTACTCACATCCATGCTAACATTATTATTAAGTACATAGTTCAATATGCCTCTTTTGGGCTAGTGTTTGGTTCCTTTCTTTTAATGTTTTAATTTTTTAATAGAACCATTGAATGGTTTGGGTTGGAAGGAGTCTTTAAAGTTCATCTAAAGGAATCTTAAATTCAATGTTATCTCAGAAGTAGTAGTGGTGAATAAAGAAGGCTTATTCACAATGGCTATTTTTAAATACAAATCTAAATTAAACTCCATTTTTGAGTCATTCTCCAAAGGATAATCTGCCTGTCTGTCTTTTTGTTGTCTTTTTGTCTCATCTTTAGTCTCTTTTTGCCTAAAGAAGCTGGGAAAGACATTATCCCTCATGAATATTCTGTCTGATACTAATTCATGTTTTTCCTGACAAACTGAATACTTGTATCTGAAACAGAGGGGAAAGACACCCTAGCAAAAAAGATTTCAAATAAACTGAAAAAGAGTGGTGACCTTTCAAAACAATTCACACGATAGGATACAGCTGGGACATGTAATTCCTTTGAGTAGGACAGAGAATAACAGTGTCTGTGTTGTTCTGTCTTAACATGTGTCAAACTTCTTGTCCTTTAATTTCTCTTACATTTTCAATTTAATTTTATTAAGTTTGAAAAATCATTTAGATGTAGTAATTTTTCAAGGATGCCTACAAGCTTTGACACAGATGTGTAATTGTTTATGTATTTTGTGAAGGTTTTCTCCATTTTTGTCCAAGACTCTACTAAAACTATGAGCAAAATGTATATATAAACTGTCAAGGGACCAGTCTCCAAAACGTGTGTCCACACTTTTTCCAGACTAGGAGATAATTCTTCCAAATATATTATGGAATTGAAGTGATACTGTAGTGGTCAACAAGGACTAAATATGATTACAATCTTTAATACAGAGGAACCCTTAACTCTATAAACAAAAATTAAAGTTTTTCTGATTTGAGTTGAAGATTTCTAAGGGTTTATTGGAAAACACACAGATCCCACAGCATTTAAAAAAAAGTCTCCATTCTAAAACATCAAAATCTGGGACATAAGTCCTGAGCCTGTTGTATAACACTGTTTACATGAGAACAAGTAAACTCTCCCTAAAGAGTACAGAGTTTAAATGTTATACCTTGTGCTGTATTTGTGTAAAATGTAACTTGAATGTGGATTTTAATGCAACTATTACATAATATATGAATAAGATATCTGAATATTAAATTACAGAGTTAAATTAAAGAATATAAGCAAAGAATAAAAATAAATGTCAAAGTTTTCCTTCTGAGAGATTTATTCCATGTTTTCATTAACAAAAAATCACAAGCTCTCTAGTCTCTATTAATTAAATTATGATGAATATTCCAGTAAATGTCATCTAAACAATTAAAAAATTTAATATTCTTTTCCACATACATACCACAGCAGCAGCAGAGTAATAAATAAGAATTATACAAATTGACAGCTCACCCAAATCTAATAAAAGGCCCAAACTAAATTGGGATCAAAATATTTGAGCTGTGATTCAGTAAGGCCCTTTAAATAAACACATGGGAAAACTATTAGAAACAGAGAGGAGTCAGTTTGATAATACATGACATTCCGCTTATGGAAAAAAATTCTTTGTTTTATTGCCCAACACAGGAAGCTTTCTGCTACTGGTAATTACCGAAGCATTTTCAAAAAGCTAAAATGTCAAAACATCACTGTTTCCCTTATTTGAACTATTTAAATACACAGATTCAAGAGACCTCATGAGTAACAGAAGTGATTTATATGAGAAATATGCCATTTTCAGCTACCATACTTGGAATCAGAGATGAAGAAATCATTGTAGCAGTAACAGATGACTACATAGTGCTAACAGAACATAATACCATATAATGAATTTTGCTTAGATGAGTCCAAGCACCTTTACACTTACTATACACATAATGATAAAAATGGTTCCAAACTAGAGGAGAGTAGGTTGAGATTAGATATTAGGAAGAAATTCATTACTGTGAGGGCGGTGAGGCACTGGATCAGGTTGCCCAGAGAAATTGTGGATGCCCCATTCCTGAAAATATTTAAGGCCAGGTTGGATGGTGCTCCTGGTCTAGTGGAAGGTGTCCCTGCCCATGGCAGGGGTATAGGAATGAGATGATTTTAAGGTCCCTTCCAAACTAAGACATTCTATGATTCTATACAGATTATCTAAGGACTGCAATGAATGTAGAAAAGTGATATCATACTTACTATAAAAATAAGCCTCCTGAAATGTATCGGCCACAGAAACTTGAATAAAGGCATTCTAAGCCCCAGACTGTTCCCCTCATTTGGTGGTACTCCCTGCCTTGGACACAGCCTGTGGGTAGGAGTCACATTGCTTACCATCCATGTGAAAGAACAGTTGTCTATTTACAGTCTGCCCTAACTGAGATTTAATAGTGTTTTTCAGGTTTCAAGAATTAAATTTAATTAATATTATTTGAGTTTTACTGTATGAAATGAGTACAGTAATGCAAACTGCTCACAGTCCAAAAAGATCCCTACAAGTTTTGTGTGTGCTTTTATTTATTATGCAAATCAACAATAGAAAGCCAGACACACTCTTATCTGGTACCAAGTATTATTAAATATGAGTGATAATGGTGACATTGAAAGAAAGTGGTAAGTGCTGTGGTGAGAAGCTGGCAGGGAGGACTCTCCTCTTCCCATCCTCAAGGTTGTGAACTCCTCAAACTGCACTGCCTTCTCAGCTAAGAATACCTGTCTTGTCCAACAAGAGCAGAAATAGCAGCAGCAGGAATCAGAGCAGATGGGAAGCAGGATTTTAGCAGGTGATGTGGGAATTGGTTGTGATTTTCACAGCTTGTTCAACTTACCAGGACCAAACCTTTCCTTAGTGATACCCTAGAGAGAATAACAAAGCTCACAAGAAGCAAGACTGAAAGCAAGCAAGATAATGCTTTAAGGAGTAAAGCAAACTGTTGTGCAATGTTGAGCTAGAAACTGTAGAAATTACAATGGGTTCATTAACATCCTGGAAATGTTATAAATTTGTGATATTTCTGAATTACCGTTGATCAAAAGATCTTGAATGTCTCTGGGAAGTAGTGTAAACTTAAATTTTATGACCATGCCATCCACATTTCTGTAATTTTAAAGACTATTAAGAAAGCACAGTTTTATCTTGCACTGTGGGAAGAGGGAGAGACCTACTGAGAAAAGCACAGATACTGATTCTGACACAGAATTTCAAGATAATCAGAAAAATTACATATTCATGATCCTTGATTCGTTTTTCCAAGTTTTGCCATGAAATTGCATATTCAGTAGTCAGAAGCTGTTGAGCTAATAGAGAGCAGTGGTATCTGGAGCAGACTAATGTGTACGTGTTTCTGCCCCTTAACATCAGGAGGTTTACTGGCTGAAAATCATTATGAGTAATGATTTATAAACAGAAATAATACACACTTAATTTTTTGGGTCTGGGACTTGGTTAGAAACAATTTTGTTTTGTTCAGCAAATAAAGAACGAAGCACTGTTCAAAGGTATTTTTAGAGAGCATATTTCTTTAATTAAAATCATTGCAATGACCACGGTATTTTCAGGCAAATTCGTATGATTCTACCAGAATGAGAACAATTTCCTTGTGAACTACTTATTCTTTTCCTATTTCAAAATGCTGTTGAAAAGAACTGGAGGGAAGTCATACTCTCTCCTTTTTTGGTAAATGAGATGATACAGAAATACAGACACTAGTGGGCAGAGCCGTATGCCAAAATGGAAGGTATTGATTTCAAAGAGGTTTAAGGAACTGCACAATTAAATAAGGCATAGGAAAAGCTACTTATGGCTCTGCAAAAGGAACTGAATTTCTCTATAGGTACATGGTTTTCATGGAATTTGGCAACATAAAATTACATGCTTAGTAAGGCTACAGCCTCACAGATGTCATGGTCCTTCAATCAGTAAGTCTAATTTTGACTCTTGTGAAGAGAAAGAGTTTCACAGAACATAAAAAATCCTCTCACTCTTTCCTTTTCATAAGAAATTAGAACCTTGCATGAATCTCTAGATTACCCATGCTTCAAAATCATTCTGTTTTTTAGGAAGTGTATCATACAACAGAGAGGTTCAGAGAACAGCAGCTACCTAAATCTAAGGCACCCCCATCCTATAACAACCTGGAAGCATAAATATACAGATAAACATCTTGCAAATAAAATGAAATGTGTTAAGGTGTTTCTTGAAAATAATTTTGAAAAAGAAAAGAAAAAAGAGAATATGACTCTCTCAAACATTCATCTACTCGAGTGTGAAGAGACACATTAGTCAAATTTTTCTCAACATGTAGATAAACAGGTTTGCTATCTGACAGGCAACACCCAAGTCATAATCAGAGCAGTTAGAATTTTCTAAATAAATTAACAAGAAGACTTCCTGCCTGCTGTACCAAACATTTTAAAGCCGTAGTATTGAAAGTGTATATATGCTAATCTGAGGTTATTGCAATGAACCTTATAATTTATATCTTTAATCAAGATATGCAAAATACGTAAGTTTGTAATACTTGTTTAATGCTACAACTAAAATAAATCCTATTGTGTAGAGCTTGGTTGCAACCTACTTAGTCTCTCAGTGTAATGTGAAGTATTTAATGTGACTTCTTAGCAGAACCAGATTATTAACTTTTTTATTTACCTTTTATTGTTTTAATTTGATTTTGAGCATGATGTATTCAAATTCTCACTGAATCCACACAGACCTGACAAAACATATTTGGGGACTAATATACATTCTGCTCCTACACCTTTATCTCTTCTTACTGTCTCTGTAAGTCCGACTGCAACTTTTCCCCTCTCCCAGCCCAGGATCCCAGGTAAAGATTAGAGGAGAAATACCAACTTCAAAAGATACAATACTAGTGGAAAAAACAAGAGGCTCTGCTTGTGGTTGGTTAGGGAGCTTTGGGTCACCTTGTTAAAGTTACTAAATTTTTCTTTGTGTGTGATAATCAATTAAAAATTCCTTTTCACTTCCAACTTGCATATATCCTGCTTACAGAGTCTCTGAATCAAAATGAAAATGACCAAACTGACTCAAAATAAGTGGGGTAACATCATCTTCCTTCCATCTGCTGCTGTTTCCCTTCTGCTCCCTCACCTTGGAGCTTTTACCCTTTTTCCTTGACAGCAGTAGCAATTGAAACGTGGAGGTATTTGAGCCCTTTTGCTTACCACTTTTGCAGTTCCATGACAGTATCACTACAGAAATATCAGTCAGAAATTATTTTTCCACCATTTTTATTTTATGTCTTCTGCGGGTTTCTGCTAGGAAATAGCTGGTTTAATATACCAGACACTCAAACTCATTTCAGCCGATGTGTGGAAATGTCATCCATAATAAAGTAGCTGTTTTCTTGAAGTTGAAACCAAGCCTCCTTCTGTATAGTAGTATAAACAAAAAATCTAATCCCAGTGTTCAGATTGCCTTTGTTTTACTATAGGCTCTATATAGGTTTCAGAACAAGAATGCTGGGGCAGCCAAAGTGGCATTGGAATTAGACTTTCATTTTGCTGCTAATAGCCCTGGAGTAAATGAGAAACAAACAGTGAGGATGATTTAGTGAGATTCACTGCTTCAGCAGCTAAACTTAGATTGATTCCCTTAAAAGATTTCTGACAATGTGAAGATGATTTCCTTCAACACAGCATTTTTATTTTAAGGCTACTTGTAATTTCTGGGTAACTTTGTGTCATCAAAGGAAGATATGGAACTGTTGCAGAGGTGGATCTGGTATATTTCAGGACTTCCAGAACTTCCTGTCTCATTGTTGTGAGATGTAGAAAGAGTCGTCAGTAAGGAACATAAATCTCACTTGGGATGAGTGTGGTAATTGGTTGCGGACCAGGACAACCATTTCTGAGGAGTGTAATTATGGTTCTTCATTGAGTAGTGCTAGGAAATTGATTTGTGGTTATTGCAGCAGAGAAGAAAGTAGTCCCCTTCACCCATACTTCCTGCCCCTTCTCATAAGATAATAATAATTTATTGTTGTTTCATTTGTTCTCTGCTGCTTTAAAGTTCTCTACTGGAATTCAAACCTGCTTTAATGTGGCTTCAAGTGGCCCACATTTCTTAAGAAGTGTGGTGATCTGTGGCAGAAGCTCTGGTGGAAACGGCATGTTGTTGCCAATATACCAAACACACTGGAGCTATTCAAGGCCTTAGTACCCTTTGCAAGGTTTCCTGGTTTCATGAGCCATTTTCCTGGCATCTTAGAATGGCTAAATTCTGGTTTTATAAGGGGAAAGTACTGGGGTTTTTTTCCATCTTCTAATGTACTCTATCACAAAGAAGCTTTTGCGCATGTAGCTTTATTCCTCAGGGGAAACACAGTGTGAGCAGATGTTCCTGTACATAATGCAAAGAAGCAGCATTTATTTAATTTTTTCTATGGCTGCCTTTTATTAGGTTGTGCTATTACTGTAGAAGTATTAATTTTGGGTTACAGTTTCAGAAAATTGCTGAATAAAATATCTTATTCATTTTAAATAACAGGTTTTTTTGTTAGAAGTCAAAATTCAGTGTCCTTCCTCCTGCTTTTGTACAACATAGGTTTCAGAATTTACCTAGGCTTTTGTTGGGCTGACATGATGTTATCACGTTTCAGTTGGGGCAGCAACTCTCTAGCCATTAGTCAACGATTATCTAAGGTTGTTGTAGTTCAAATTCAGTTTATGCTTATTGCAAGTAGTTATTCTGTATGAAACAAACTGTATTTGACTGGCATAAAATGCAGTGCAGAACAGAACAGGCTCAAGATGATAGCAGATCTCTCAGAGTAGTAGCACAAATCAGACTTATCCCTCTAAAGGCAGGAGTGCAAACTTGGGAGTTGGAAAAAAAAAAGAGGTACAGATGGTAGAAATAATGAGAACACAAGCACTATCTAAATAGATCCAATAAAAAGAAAGAACATGTGAGCAGGCTGTCTTAAAAATAAGAAAATAAACAAAAATTAACCCCAATAGAAAGGAAGAAAAAAGGATCACTATGGACATCATGCATCTCCTGAGGAGAAAGAAACCCTCATAGTAAGCATCATGCTCCTTCTGGTGAAGACTGAGATACTGATAACTTATGTAAGCACCAGATCTTTTTACCCTTTTTTTTCCCCCAAGAATTTGTCAAGAAATTGTCAAGCTTAGCACCCAGAGGCATACTGGCATGTTGAATATAATACCATAAGAAAAGATTCTGGGATGGTTTTGGGCAGCAATTTAAACTACTTTATTAAAAGGTTTTCATATTAATTAAGAATTATGATTATCTGACTGTAGAATTAGTTATACTTGTAGTAAATTCACAGCTTCTCATATAGATTACGTTTCATTTTACCCATAACAACAGTAAGAATATTATCATTGAGGGAAACAGCAGATATTCAGACTAATGTGCCTGCTCAAATATGTGACAGTGAGAAAAGAGTCACAGAAATCTTCAGATTGGAATGGACCTTTAGAGATTGTCTAATTCCAACCTCTCTACCATGGGCAAGGAAACTTTATTCCCCTAGACCAGGTTGCTCAGGTCGCCACCCAACCTGGCCTTAAAGACTTCCAGGGATGGGGCACCCACAGCTTCTCTGGCCAAACTATTCCAGTGCCTTACCACCCTCACAGAAAAAAAATTCTTCGTAATAGCTAATCTAAAACTACCCACTTTTAGTTTGAACTCATCACTTCTTGTTATATCATTACAGGCCTTTGAAAACATCCCTGTCCAACTCTCTTCTTGGCCCCCCTCACCTACTGGAAGTTTGCAGTGAGGCCTCGCTGGAATCTCCTCATCTCAACAACCCCAAGCCTCTCAGGCTGTCTTCATAGGAGAGGCACTCCAGCCTCATACTCATCTCTGTGGATTTCCACTGGATTTGCTCCAAGAAGTTCACATCCTTCTTATGATGGGGTCCCAGAGTGGGATGCAGCACTCCAGGTGCTCATGAGAGTGAAACAGAAGGGGAGAATCACCTCCCTTGCCCTGTTGGCCACCCTGTACTTAACAGCCCAGGATGTGTTTGGTTTTCTGTGCATATTGCTAGGTCATGCTGAACTTCTCATACAGCAAATGCCTCCAGTCCTTCTCCTCAGGGCTGCCCTGAGTCTGTTCTCTGCCCAGATTTTGTATGTGTTTGGAAATGTCCTGTCCTATGTGCAGGACCTTGGCTTTGGCCTTGTTGGTCTTTGTGGGGTTCCCATAGGTCGACTGCTCTAGGCTAACAAGATACCAAGAATGATAAAGAAAATGTAACAAATTAAATAATTCATTCTTTCTGGTGAAGAGAGGAAAAAAGTTCTATTTTAACATGGAAAATGATGGACATATTTGTTTTGAGTAAATGCTTCTAATATTTCAATCATATAGACTACATAAAGGTGTTCAGAGTTAAAGAAAGGAAAAACACAGAAACTCATGATTATTTTTTGACAAAACTGGAAAATAAATTAAGTGCTTCTAACTAAAGTCAAACAGAGAAAAAGCTCAGTGGTGGACACAAGCACTTCAAATGGAAGTTAGGTCATAATAGTTATTACAGAGACCTGGTTCCTCCCAAAGGAAGAGGTTGCCTTATAGAATTACAGGATGTTCCAAAATAAAATGTTCATCAGAGAAAAGCAGAAGAGAAAAGGTATATCTTCAAACTGTTGAAAGTTACAAGCAATCTTGAATGAAAAATAAAATCAATTTGCCAAAATTAATGTAGAGCAAATGTCTGAGCCCCCACACTACTAAGTGGTAATGTAAAGATTCTTGTTGCCAAAAACGTACAGAGCAGAGGACAGAAAAATATTGCAGCTGCTCTAAATTAGTACAATTGAGTTGGTTTCATTGGAGCTACAGTGATTTGTATCATCAAAGATAAGTGAAACAAGAGTCTAGATAAAAAGAGAAGATGAAAGATGACAGCTGTATTCCTAAGCAGAAAATCATGGAGGAATTTAAATGAGCACTATCATAGATGACTCCTGTTAGAGCTGGGGTTTATTAACTGTATCTGATCTCAGATTCAGTTATGCTTTGGAGCTTTTAAAGCTAGATTCAAATTAAGAGTTCTTTGATTTTTTTTTTCCCGTAAGAAAACTCGTGAAAAGGAGTACGAAAGAAATAGAGGGGGAAAAAATCCAGTAAAAAGGGGGATGACAGCTGGGGAAGAAAGAACAGGGCATTAAAAACTTTTCATAACACTTCAGAAAAGCTATTCCTTGCTGTTCTGAGCCAGAGTGGTGTTCCAGCCATGATCTCTCTGTGGTTTTGATCTGTTTTGTGGTCACTTTCAACCACATGGGGTATAATTCTTCAGGAAATATGTCTGTGTGAAAAAGAACACTAAAAAATTTGTATATATTTGTATATCACCTCCTGTACTAAGCAAGAAAAATGTACATCCTGTGTTTCATTATCTGCTTTTAATGGTGTTTGCAGGTTTGGGCTAAGATGCAACATTGTGTTTCTTTACAGTTTCATTAGAGGATATGTTGTTAATTCCTATGTAACACATATTTAGTTCAGATGAAAAAGTCAAAATAAAGCAAAGAAAGCATTCAATAATAATAGATGACTTAGGGGGTGTGATATAAGTACAGAATATCATAGAAACTCAGAGCTCAAATTCCCTATGTTGGAATTTACATTTGGAAATCTAATGAATTTCAGATGCTGGTTGAAGTTGCACCTTTGTCCCACTCTTCAATGCAGTCCCTGCTGACAAGATAGGTTTCACTGACCTCTGGTGTCCACACATTTTTTCTCTGCTATGTAATTCATTTTGGTTCCAGATAAAGATTGCCTTGCAATGTTTCAGCCATTCTCTTTTTCCTTTCTTCAACTCAGGGATAGACAAATCTAACAGAAATACCATATTCATATACTAAACCCTCCAGATTTAGTATGTTGTAGGAAATAACCTTGAATTCATATTTAGTTCTTATTATTTTAGTTTTTCCGAGGATGATAACTTTTCTCTCATGAGAAACTATGGAGAAAAAGTATTTGTAGCAATTGTTTTATTCCCTCACATTTTACTCAGAAAAAACACTTGCTTCCATAACAGAATAGTTTTGCAATCTACTGGGTCACATTTTGTCATCTTTATCACTTTTATTGCTTATTGCTTTTAAATGCTCCTTTATTTTATGAAGTCCTTGTGGAATTCATTGAGATATTAAACCAAAGCTTAAACAGGTCAGAATATGGGTCAGGAAGAATTAATAGGGACAGAAGAATCTGTGGGATCAAGCTGCAATACTGTTGTTTAACTTTTTGAAATGAGAGATATAATCTTTAGAAAATGTGACCTTCTTTTTCTGCTTTAGTGATTTAAAGTCCAAATTCCATGATTAGTCTGGGCAGCAAGGCGCCATTAGCACAATGCATTAAGATGGTTTATGATTCTTTTAACAAAAATAGGGCACACAAGAGTGATATCTATGTCCTTTCCTACAAGTGTGATATAACTTTCAAATCGTACCTTTAACAGATTAAAGAATTTGTTTTTCAGACCTGTGTTAAAGTATTATTACAGGTAAGTGTATGATAATTTCACTGCTCTGTAATAAAATCCATAACTACTTTTCTAAATGCAAAGCTCAAATAGTACCTTGACGTTGAGTAGTCAGGCCTTGTGTGGTACAGTCACTGCCCACTACCTGTCGCAATAGATCTTATTGGGCCTTCTTAGCAATACTTTTTTTCCTCCCCCAACTGCAAATCATTCTTTACTTGCTTCCACCATCACAATTGCTCTTTATCAGCCTACTTAACATGCAGTTGGGTTTTTAAACATTTGTTTTCTGTAATTTCTCTAGGGACTACTATTAAATTTGAAAAAGAGGTGGTAATAATATGAATCAGAAAACATCTGGAAACACTATCATATCTGGTTTTCAAATATTCAATTTTTTAGAGAAAAAGCCAAGTATGGGACACGTGTGATTCTTTCCAAGAAAGAAAGGGACAGAGGTACCAGGTGGTTTATTTATGTCTGATGGAGACATTGCTGTAAGGTCTCATGACCATCACACAGCAGATGTTCTGTTCAGGGCAACACTGCTCTTTGCTGCAGTCCAACAGAGGTGAGGAAGAAACTGCTAGATTCCCAAAAGTATCTGTCTCCACTGTTGATGGAGAAAGAATGGTGCCTGAAGAGGACAAATCTGAGCAGCAAAGCTGGGCTGTAACTGACTCTAGCAGTCATCTTTGAAGAGGTATATTTCATTATGTTGACCACAGATGGAGCCCCTACTCCTTACCTGGGCTTCTCTCTTCTAGATGCCTAAAGAAGAATGTAAATAACCTCCTCAAACAACTGTTCTGTTATTAATGAATCCTATATACTTTGGAGGTAGGTATTTTCTTCCTATTTTACTTTTAAAATATATATATACCTGGCAATTAGCATCTGTAGTTATTTACAGGCCACAAAATGCCTTCCAAACTAATTTCCAGTACCTTCTCCAAAAGTTTTGTCTGGCAAGCAATATAAATTTCCAACCTTTTAATGAGTAAAAGCATAATAAATTGACCATATAGAAAGAGGAATTCTCAAAAGGTCATGTACTGAATGGAAAGACCTGCATCAATATCTTTCCTCCATAGGCCTTGAAACATATAGAAAGTACATATACTGTTTACAGGAATTTCATCTCCAGTTTATTAACACTCCCAGTAGCTGGTCCAACTTTGATATGTGCTTGGACTGAAAACCAGAATTTTATATTTTGTTCTCTGGTGTTGTTCCCCCTTCCCTTCGTGTGATTACGAACAATTCCCATTTAACCAGCACCTAGTAGAATGTTTTGTGTACATGAACAGCAGGTTGTACTGAAACAGATCTGAGAACGAAAGTTATGCTGAAAAAATCATGCACACATGAAATGGCCACTAACATCCATGCTATGGTGGAAAATATCTGTTCAAATGTTAGAGGTTTGTAACCCTTGATAAGTGGAGACAAACAAACCATACGAAATTTCATACTGGCTCTTCACTAGGCACAGGGAACATCAGCTGTACCTGTAGTTTTCCTTATGATATGGTTCCACTTTTAAAAGCGTGTTCTAGTGATGGAGACAACATCATGTGGACACACTGAAAACCTCCTCAGAACACTCCCAAGTTATTTGCCAACATATTTTCTGCAGTTCAGCATTTAACAGCTGATATTTTGCCTCACACCAGAGCAAATGAGGGAAAAATGGGAAGTCTCTTCCTCCTACCCTTTCCCTAAAACTGAGATTTTGTTTCTGCTGTTTCTTCATTAGGATCTCAATTAATTTTTGGTCAAATAAGCAGAGCACATTTGTTCAGCAGACTGGTCTTTCATACAAAAAACAAAAAAGATCACATTATGAATCTCACAAAATATTTTCTGGAAAAGGCAAATATGTTCCTTTTGGAAAGAGAATCTGCTATGCTCTTGCTTATTATTTGATAAAAAGAATGCTGTGACCAGCTGCAGATGAGACCCCTTTATTGATTTCTTTCATTCCAGAGAACATGAGGCATTGGATTCTGCTAGGAAAACGGGAAGTGAGGTTTTGTGTGCGGTTCAGTCTAGCTGGGACAGGGCTGTTGCTGCTGTCTCTGCTGTGCCTCATTTGTGATGAATTACACATGAAAAGAAAACACACAGACCAACTTTAGCTGGAGTTGCCTTATGGCCATACGATTTTGCAGTTCCTTTTGCGGGCCCTTGTAATAACATGGAAGCAAGGTTGTCTGTTCGTGACTGATTTGTCTTTGTCGTGGTGTGCTCAAGAATTTTAAGTATTTGACA
The DNA here is from genome assembly GCA_037834095.1 of Argya squamiceps. Taxonomy (NCBI): domain Eukaryota; kingdom Metazoa; phylum Chordata; class Aves; order Passeriformes; family Leiothrichidae; genus Argya; species Argya squamiceps. Next base: position 81,996,167 of record JBBMKD010000145.1, read on the forward strand.
GTAAAGGGAATATTGAGTATGTTAGGTTAATTCTAGGTTGATTTGGAGGGCTATGTAGGCATATTTATTTTGTGAACAAATAATAAATAATAAAATCAGAATGAAGAAATACAATCTTGATCAACATAGGTTCAGATGAAAACCTTTAAGATTTTGAGCTCCATCAAAATTCTAAGAGCAAGTAGTTATTGCAGTTTTTCTCATTTCACCACACTCATTTCACCAATGTCTAACCTTTAAATAGAGAAGATTATGAACTGGGAAAAAAAACTGGAACAGGGATCCATATCCTGACTCACGGGCCATAGAACATTACATATTGAAAAATGCTTCATTTTGTAGCTCACATAAATAGAGAATGTGAGTATGATAGAAATAAACCACTGAAAGTGATATCATGTATGACACTCCATATTATTCTGGAAGTTAATAATCTGGAAGTAAATAAATATTGTTTTTCAAGACATTTTTACATCTTTCTGTAGTTAAATAAATAAGAAACAAGGCTACTAACATGCTATTCTATTTTGTTAAAAGATATTCCTTCTGGCTTTGAATGTGTAAATATATCTTTATAAAATATAACTGTAATACATCTAAACAGATGTATTATCAGACAAATATGCATTATCATAAGAAGTTTGACATTATTCTTCCAAGATTGTAAAAATGGACAAAATTTTATTAAAAATAACTAGAACATTAAGCATTAAAAGGCTTAGGAAAAAACAAATATCTTTTTTCCACAGCAATTAACTGGAAGGATTATATTTCCTTCTGAAGCCAAAACATGGCGCAGGTACATAATGGGCTTAATGTACAGTTAAGGACCCTGAGTTAAAATAAGGCACAGTTAAATATTTTTGTTACAATTCATAAATATATGTTTTGTACTTTAAATATATGAAATTAAATAAATGAATATATGTTTTTGTACTTTACAAAAAAAGCATGGGGAAATATTTATTTTCTTATGGACTTTTTGGTAAAATCTCACATAATTTCCTGAGATTCAGCAAGAAATCTATGGAAGAGGACCATTTCAGAAGCCAACTTTTTGAAATAGTTCTTGTTATCTTTGAAATTTAGCTTTATTCAAGGTTTCCATGCCTAATATTTCCCTCATTTTTCTTTTTCCAGATGCAATAAAGTGAGAGCAGCTCCACAACTGAACTCATAAGAACTTGTTCACAAGGCTAAGGTATTCCTTGAACATCCTAACCTTTCTTCTACATGGTTTTGGTCATCCTTTTCTGAGGAAGCTAAATAGTTCAAATGTGTTGGACATGCTCGGATGTGTGGGGGAAATGAACTGTAACTCTTCATCATAGTGATGCTATAAAACCCCCTGTACTAGCAAGATATATGGTGCTGTCATCCAAAATTGGACCTGGCCCTGATGATTTCCATGCTTATTCCAGCTCTGGTGCATTAGCTGTTCTCATTCCACTGTAAGCCTTGCATTTCAATGATTACTCAAGTATAAGGGCAAACAAGGAGAAAACAGTGGTTGAAAGCTGAGAACTTGAGCTCTTATCTGATCTCCAGCACAGAGTTTGCTGACGAAAAATTGTTCTAGTCTCTTCTGGCAGCTGTGGGGATAGACAGTTACTTATCTTCAAGATAGCTCCCAAGGGTGAACCCTCTCCTACCACAAAAGAGGTAACATTCAGACTGTTGTAAATACTTAGTCCAAAGAAACCGATGGGAGGGAGTGAATTTAAATTGGAGTCTCTAAAAGAAGATCATCTGAGAACAGGCTTCTCTTTTACAAGACAATGTTTTATCTGGGTTTTTCCCATAATAGAAAAATTGACTAATCTTGGAAAAATTGGAAATAAACTAGCAAAGTATCAAACTATTTTATTAAAATTATGCAAAGAAGGGTTCTTCCTCACTTTCTTTTAGCTAAACATTGAAATGTATCTGAAATTAAATATTTTGGGGGAAAAGACCAAATTTTTTTCTTGCTGTTAATTTCTAGTGATTTCCCAATCTATCATAATTCTCTCAGTTAGAAGCCAAAAAAACAGTTAGTGGAAGTCAGAGGTCCTGATGCCAGGGCCCCAAGATGAGAGATTCTACTTAACAAAAGTTTGGTCTAGATTAATATTATAAACAGAACTTAAGTGTAACCATTCAGAGAGCTCACAGCAGTATTTTATTATAGAGTAATCAGCGACAAGGGTTAGAAGGGCAATATTTAACCCTGAGAGTACTGTTCTTTACTATAGGCAAAAAGACATGAATTTAGGCAAGTTGTTATGCTGTCACTTTTGGATAAGCTAAAATCTAATTAATGTCTGAGACTCTAAGACTTAGTATTAAATATTTCAGTCCTTGAGGTCTTCTCAGCCAGTTATAGAAGTGACTCTTTCATTAATAACTCAGAGTCATCCTTGTTTTAGTCTCAAGTGTGCCCTTAAAAAGGAAAGGCAAAATGAGGAGTCTAAAATAACAGAATGAGATTTATTAGGGATGAATTTCACTATGAAAACTGCAAGGCAATAACTTAGGCAAAAAAATACTAATATGACAAGGGAATAATTATTTAAGTAGCTGTTCTTCAGGAAATTTGACAGCTGGAATAGATCTCAATATGAACATGAATGAACTATTGCAGAGAAGAATGTTCTAGGATATTTTTAATAGCTTTCAAGACCCATGAAATAAACTTCCGCTTTATTACCATTAGCAAGGCCTCAGCTATATCTAATTTTAAGCAGGTCTTTTTCAGTGTGCATCAGTGTAGACCAACTCAAAATGGTGTAGACAAAAAAAGGGAAAAATACCCAGAGACCTTGACCTGCGAGGGGTGAAAGATGAAGGAGAGGAGGAAGAATTTAATAATAATTTTATAAATACAAAATCTCTGAAAAGTCTATTTGAATGTACAAATTTGCCCAGTGGATAAGATAGACTGCAATAGGAAAGATCAGTTTAAATACCGGAGTATTTTCTTACTGTAAGGAGTAGAATAATACCTTGGAGAGCTTGGGAAACTGGGGAATGTCTGCAGTTGTGGTACTCCTGAAGAGTAATTGAAATAAAGTTTTCAGGAGTGATGAAGGTATAAATGCTTCTGGCTGCAGTTGAGATATGGATTAGAAGACCCAATACAACCAATTTTCCAAATTCCATAAGGGTGTTTATTTATATTTTTATTTATTCTAGGTAATGTTTATTCCTGCCTATGACCTTTCCATGTCAGTATCCAAGTATAAGTAGAGGCTGACATTTTGAAAGAGCACATAGAATTACCTAAATATTCTCATTCCGCTGAATGCTTAGCAGACTAGGAAATTGGTTTGAATATGTTGGCCATATGTACATCAGGGGAAGTGAAACAAATGAAAAAAAGAAAATTGCCAGGAAAAGGTATAATTAGTCACAGAATGAAGGAGGGTATTAAATACCTTACTAGCTGGGAATGTTTAAATGAAATTGTAAATAATAGTGTAATAAATATGAGAAATTAAATTTAAGCCCAAAACAAACATTTGGTTGAAATGTATTTAACTTTGATAGGTATTGCACATTCATATTTTTTGGATAAAGTGAAAAAGCAGAAATCTTTTTCAGGTCAAGGTCTTTCTCAAGTTTGTTACATTGTGCTAAGACTGATCTTTTAGCTTTTTATGATGACTAATGTTTGTGTCTTAACTGTTGGTGAGCAAGAATATCACTGAAGACATCAAAATGTGTATCATGGTGACCTTTGTTAAATTGACACTTCTGTGCTTCCAGGAACATGACTTGCCTCAGAGAGGAAAAAGGAATGCTGGCAGTACTGTGCTTTCTTTGAGCCAGAATATACTGTTTCTTTCAAATGTACTTACAAATGCATATGTTCTTTGTGGAAAATATTTAGGCGTCCAACACTGCTGTTTGTATTCAATGATAGAAAAGTCAAGCAGCCAAGGGAAAGCTGACCTTCAGTCTAGTTGAAGTACTGCTGCTTTATTTTTCAGTCTTTTTATAGCATCATTTTGCAAAAAGAGATCTATTTTATCTTTGCTGTTGTTTCTTAGCCAAAGACCATTTATTAAATTAGTTTACCCCAGTGGGCTCAAGATGGCCACAAATATTCTGGAAAGGAAAAGCTTGTGTGGCTTTTGCAGGGGAATGATGGTTGTTGCTTTCATCCTTTAGGAAAGGAGGACAATTGAACATGAAGAATAGTGCCAGGTAGAAACCAAAGAATTTTTTTAAAAAAAGTTTCCAGTAGGAACAAAAATGTTTCCAGAAAGAAGAACTGAAGCAGGGAAAAGCTTTGTCTTGGTCATCATGGCCACACTGTGGTGAACTTTCATTTTTTGTGACATGGATAAGTCATAGTTCAGATTTCATTTGCACACGGTTTATCAAAAAAACTTCTAATTTACTTCAGCTGTTTGGGAGTATCTTCCAGGTGTTCTGATTCTGTCCAGATGTGCAATTTCATACTTCAAGTATTCCTCTGAAGTAAGACCTGTTAAAGCAACTTTCAAACAATGACAGGCCTGTCAAATGCAGAGCTTACGTAGCTTCCGGCATCAGTGTTCCTGAAAGATGATGCAGTTTAACCTAAATGGACCTTACATATGATATTTGTAGGAATCTTGATGTAATCAGAAACATCTTTCTGTGAAAAAAAATTATAATCTTCTACCAGAGAGCTTGAAAGGCAAAAGATTTTGTATATGATCACAAAACTCATTGAATCCCATTTTACAGAACTCACATACCGTTAATCTCTCTAAGACAGATGCACTGTTGCAAACATAATAATTCTCTCAGAATCACAAGCATTCCTTTTATGCTTAAAACTGGAAATCCTTGCAGTTGGAAAGTGTATTCTTTGTGCCAGAGCACAGGACAAGCTGAAAAACCACGCTGACTTTTTCTGAAGTAGACTATCTTCACAAATGCCAGGAATGGAACATTTGTTAGCCTCAAGTATTTCTGGGAGAAGAAATGGAAACCACGATGAACTGCTGCACCTTGAGAAATAAATTCTTCATTGTATCTTTTTATTGTAGTTATCTTCTTTAATATGTGAACAGTGAGTGCTACAGTCGTAAAAACACCCCAGCAACATTCTTGCTTTTACAGCTATTCATAAATTGTAGGGCATATTTAATTCCAATTTCTACATAATAAATAATATGACACATACATTATTGAAAAGTAATCCTTTTTTACAGTGGTATTTGACTGCTTACAGGTGTTGAGAGCACAGACTTCCTAGGACATACCACAAGACACTTGCAGACGACCACGTATTTATACCCAGGCACAAAGGAGCAGGAGTGTGTGACTGTCTTTATTCTAGTACTCTTATTTCTGCATTGGCAAATTGATGGCTCTGGCAATTGCCATTTAATGGCATGCAATAGGGATAGAAGTCCCATTTCCTCTCAAAATAGATCACATTCTGGGGTAGAGCATGATGTGTCATTTCCAAAGAACATTTGGCAATGTTACCACTTCCAGCTCTTTCTGCACAGAGTGAAAAGCTTATGGACTGTGTAAGTCCATAGAGAAAAAACATCTGATTTCTTAAAGCTTCTATGCAGTTCAAGCTTTAATGAACCATATAAGGAAAAGGATGACTTTGGGTATTGGTATACAAATGTTTATATCCACATTTCAAAGCTCATCATAAGATTTCAATATTCAGACCAAGAATAAGGGGGAAAATAACTTCAAAGACAATGCAGCATACCTACCTAAGAACAACCTGGAAGTACTATAGCTGAATTGGTCTTAAAAATCACTCCAACTTAAAACTATTCACAGGAGGAAAAAAATACAATGGATGATTTAATTTCATTTGTAGAAAAAAGGTGTAGCAGGAGTATTCAGACAGAATATTTGGTATCAACCCACCATTTCTGTTACAAGATTTTAATGTTTCTTCCAAAGGTAGAATCTTTGATTCTTCAGAGATACAGCTCGAAAAAGAAAAGATATCATTCCAAAAAGAGAAAGCTATTGGTAATTAAGGTAAATATTTTAAGTATATTCCTTAATTTGGGAAATAATATTACGTTTTGTAATAATGTAGAAGGTTTTTATAGGACCATAAAAATATTTCAGACTGAAGGTATTTTATCACTACTTAATTTGCTGTGTCATATATTTTTCCATTTCTACATTTTTCAGGAGTCAACATTTTGCATTTCCTTGTTTTCATGCTGAGTAAGAGTCAATTGGAAATCAACCTAAAAGCAGGAATCCCACTGACGTCAGTGGGAACGGGACTTATCACTGCGTGCATTCATGGTGTGAGTCATACCGACATAACTGTTAAATGATCACATTTCCGTTGTGCTACTCTTTGTAATTTACTTAATTACTAGGATGAAGGATTGTAGGATAATTCAGACAGAAAAGGTCCCTGGGAGGTTTCTACGCCAATCTACAGTTTCTTACACTCAGATGATGAACATAGTAATGGATCTTCATAACAGAATTTTTCTCATATATGGTTATACAGCTGTCAGTGTATCCAAGATAAGAATATTACATCCTTCTTGACCCTCCTATCTTTCTTAACTCATCTCAAGGAGCTGGGCTTTCATCATGAAACAAAGGCTAATTTGTTTAGTTTTTCTCATGTTTCACTTGGTTTGAATTATTTTTTCTAATAATTTTATATTCCAGCAGCTTTTACTCCTTGTCTGTGGAAAAAAAATAGATTCCAGATAATAGGAGAACACAATATGGAGTGAGTATGTAGAGTAGATGAATATAATAAAAATGCTGAAGCATTTTTACGTTTGTAGCATGTTGGTTGCATTGAGGTGGTAAACGTGAAAATCCAATTTTGTAAGAAATGGCAAACTACGCTCATCCAACTAATTAATCATATAACCTCAAAATGAACTGCACTGATCACCAAAGATCAGTAGAAAGCTGTATTTGCATCTCAGAATCAAGGTGTTTCACTCAGAGCAGAATCTTTTTTAAGTTTCGAGAGGTTCCAGACAGCTTCTTTGCAGTCGTGAATATAATTCAAAGTCAATGGCCACAAAAGGACTGAAACCAATTTCTCATGGCTGAGAAAACATGCTATAGGAAAAAGAAATGGGTTGGCAGGCTAAAACATGGCACTGTAGTTACAATATAATAATCTGCCAATTATGCTAGTGCATGGCTGTGGAAAATTAATACCTGAATGATTTAGAGAAGAGCCTTAGTTTTTTCCCTCACTTCCCTATATGTGAAACTGGAACATTAACTGTACTTTTTGTAATCTCAGGAGAGAGTGGGCCACTGAGGCTGTAGCCTCAAATGGAAATAGGTATGTCAGCATGGCTGTACTCAATGCCTAGATGTCTGGAAAACAATTCAGATCTAGTTGATATCTAGGTCCAAGGAAAATGAGTCTGTGCCTTTTCTGTGCTGTGGCTCCTGGGCTTCTGTTTATGCACCATTGCATGTATGCATCATGCTGAGCAAACTGGAAAGAAACCATCATGCATTTCAGCATATTCTGTATTTGAATAGCCAACAGGTGGAGTCTGCAGTATCACATCAACTTAAACACTTCTGAATTCAAATGTGTAAGTTAATACCAAACAAACAGAAATTCAGAGGAATTAACCAACCTGCATACTACATCCTGGAGACTGAGCCTCCCCCATCACCCAGAATACAATCCAAGCCAAATTTCTTCCCAGTGGCTCCTTTTGTCTCAGCATTGACAAACAGGAGCTTTGTGATTGACTAGAAAAATCTCACCCTTCCTAGTGGAAATTATCTGCACCAGAAAATCACGTTTTATGTTCCCCAGACCAAATTAGAATCACAGGTGCTAAAGTGAAAAGGTACAAAGCTACCAAACATATATGGTGAGCGTATTTTACAACTAATGTAAAAATGTCCAAGAAAATGCGAAGAATGTAAATGCTCCAGGGAGGAGTTCCAAAAAATACAAGTTGCTTGTTTCCCTTAGCAAGGGTCCTCCATCAGAGTTCAGATGCTGATACTGTAAACTTCATCATTCCTCAATAAACAAGTCGAAAAACTACACCATTGAGTGAGTCAAGTCTTGTGTTGTTGGCCCAGCTAAGTCATTGCATTTTCTCATGTTGGAGAGGCTGGTAGGACCTAGGGAGTTTTCATATCTATATCAAAGACTCTGGATGAGATCATACAAGAGGCACACAATGGACACTAAGACTATTTTGTAGAAAACAACTTGTTTTGGTGCTTGAGTAGTTGACCAAAGTGCTTTTTTATTATTATTTTTTTCTTCTAATTACATCTTTATATCATGCACCTAAACTATAGTAATCTTCCAGCTGAAAGTGTGCAATATGAGAATACACCTATGTGGTATTCCCTTGCATATTCCCTTCCCATGAGAAAGATGCATATTCTGAAATTTTTGCAAATCCTTTTTTCTGCTTTTAATACTGTGTTTTAAAACACCAAAGATTTTTACAGTCCATCCAGCAAATTTATTATTTAAAGTTATATTAAATCAATCATGATTTTCTGAACTGATGCAACTTCTTTGACAAGTTAGCTCTAACACAGATTTATTGCTCATAAAATAAGATAATAACAAATATAAGGATAGTGGAATAATAAAACCTATAATTTTTTAGATAATAAAATATTTATTGAATTGTTATATAAAGCTTTTCTTCAATTTTCTCTACTTTTGGGTTTTTTCATAAACATTCATTATTTTGGTAAGACTGTTGGTTTATTGACAATGTTGTACACCACAACCACACAAAGATTCCGACTTCAGAAGGCTGAAAATTACTCCTTCATTCTGGGGATGTCTCTCCCTTTTATACTATTCTACACAGACCAATTCGATTGGTGAAACAAAGACAATCACATTGGTCAGACCAGAAGGACATCAAGAAGTGCCTCCTAGGGAAAGAACGTAAACCAAGTTTACATTTACCAAAGCATGTCTCTTGTTTACAGAAAATTCCCTGGGAAAAGAATTTCAGAAAACCAAAACATCTCAGGCACGACAGTTTATGTCTCCATACTCAGGATTTAGTTGCTGAGTTTAAGGTTTTCCTGAAGAGCAAAGGATCTCATAAAACTAACAAATTTTAATTACAAGCATTATTCATTTTTCCAAATTTGAGGCCTAATTTCTCTAAAACAAAATAAGCAATTTAGGATGAAAATAAAATATCTGGGAAAACTAGGTAAAGGTAAAAAAATATGAAATTGCTTATGTTTAGAATAGATTAAGGAAACCAAGTTCTTTCACAGAACCTGTCAGAAGCAGCAAAGGTACTGACAACTCAAATATGAAAACACAGATATATGCAAGACGTGAGCATGAAAGTAGTGTTGTGATCTTTTTACATCAGCACCTTTGGGCATAGTGGAAAGACCCACCTCAGACCTGAAGTTCATTGCCTAAATTCAGTTTTTTCCCATAGATTTCTTTTAGTCAAAAGAGAGACACAGGTACCTTGAGTGGATGTCTCTGTGAGGATAAGATAAACTACTCTTTGGCAGTGTCTGCCTACTAGTTCTAGATTTTGTTAACTGATATAATTTTGAATAGAAAATACGAGAGAATATTTATCCAGTGTACGATGTAAAGATTTTTTTTCAGTATTTCAAAACTGTCAGGCTTGACTATATTCAAAAAGCAATAAATTTTGTGATCTTCAAGATAATTGGTCATCTATAGACTGCAGTGTTTATCTGTTATCTTTCAATTTTGTTATCTCTCTCTTGGAGAAGAAATCTAGGCCTGGGCAAACGACGTTGCATTGGCAGCAGGGATTTTGAGGACAAACTGTCCCTTGGACTATTACTGAAACAGTTGTCTGTTTTCCAGCTGTCATAGCAGCAACAGTTTGGAAAACTCTCCAGAGAGTTTTTGAACTCAAGATCACAATTTGTGTTCCTGGCTGAACTATATGCCACTATAAAACTCAGGGTAATACATCCAAAGACACAAGCAGTCTAGAGAAAATTTGAATTTCCCTGGCTTTAAGGTCCTGGCTGGCAATGAGTAAAGCTGGCAAAAATCCTGGCTGAAACTTTCTCCATTTCTTTTCTTTGTCTTGAATTCTGTCTAAATACCCAGTTAGGAAGCTCTTCTTTTGATTGCAATTTATTTTACTTAGCAACTAATGGTGGATGTGAACACACCATCTCTGGATTTTCTTAACAATTGTCAGTTCAGGAAATTCCAGAGCTGCAAGGCAAGGTCTACAAATGAAGATGCCTTTTGGCTTACCTTTCTTCTCCCTGTTAATTTATCTTACTTCATGAACAAGTGCAATTTGCCAATAAAAAGCTTCACAATCTGTCTTCTGATTTATATGAAATTCTGACAAAATTTCTCTTGGAAAGATGCCTGTTATTTGACGTCAGAGTTCATAATACATTTGCTTTTCATCTGGTGGTTGGGTTAAGCGAGCTGCCATCCGCTGATGCCTCTATTTCCCCCCATCACATTTCTTGAGTGTTTGATTCTGATGATATGGGCTGGAGGGCTCCTTTCTCAAAGGAATGGCATTCACAGCAGGACGTGGGAAATCTATTGCAAGGGTACAAATATGTGCTTTCTAAATCAGCTATTTTAATGGAATGGTGACTGTTTCTGTGAGCTTCTGTGAAACCATCCTTCGAATTGTTCTGTTGGCTCAGTTTAGCTTCCAAAATCCTTCCAGTATAAGCTTTTGTCATACTACACATTTGTATTCCTTTCACAAGGGGTGTTCCATGCTCTCGATTGTAATTATGGTAGTTGTGTATTTAGCCAAAGACTCACAAAATAATGTAGAGATGCTTACTGCTTTCCATTGATTCTACAGAGAGCTAGATGCCTACATTCGGCTCTTAGAACTGCAAGGTCATTTCAAGCCTTCCCTTGATTCTCAAGTTACAAGTGTCTCAGATGGTCCAGCTTCCCTGTACTGAAAAGACTTAACAGAACATTGTGCTCTTTAAACAGATGTTGTAAATATAATAGATTTATTTTTATTATATAAGTAAAAAGCCAAAATCAAAGTAGCTCGTGATAGAAGCTGGCGTATATCTTGACATCCTTTCAGAGGTCACTGGGAGATCTTCAGCTGAAATCAGCTACACCTACAAAGCTAAATTATATATATATATATTATATATTATAAATTATATTTTTATATATTGATTCAATGCTACCCTCATGTTTGTAACATTTAAAGTATATTGTTATATTTTTAAAAAAACTCAAAAATCATTTCAATGTGGCATTGCATTTCACTGTGCTATATTGCCTTGTAGTTGTATCCCTATCTTCTTTGTCAGTCAGCTTTTTTTCTGTAAACTTCATCTCCCTTAAAGTAACAGGGAGGCAACGTTTCCTCAGTTACATTAGAAAAGGCAAATTTTTAATATGAAAAGAATGAGAAATGACAAATCTGAATTATAGATCCTTTTTGGCCGAATCAGAGAGAAATGAAGAAAGTCCAGTGTTTATCATTTCCAGCCTCATTCTCTGGGATAGTGTCAAACACGGCCAGTTTACTCCTGATGTTTCATTCTGGAAAGTGTCTGTTGAAGGAAATGTCACTTATGGTCTGATCCACTTACTTGGCTGCCCACTGGGTCTGCAGATAAAAGTGTCCAGACTAACAAGACTATCGAGACCCTACAAAGGACAGGCCTTTTTACTATAGCAATGCTGTCAGCAGCACCACACAAAAGGAAATTTACCTTTCCTGTCCAAGAGGAGGTTAATAAATGTGGTTTGAGACCCACCTATGCACGCACACACATACACACACACATACCTATATTTGGGTTCAACATATCAAAAATGTGATTTATCTCAAAATAGGGCAAATATAAGACTACCATATATAAGATGAAGAAATTAATATTTTGCTACCTTCAGGGTTGGTATGACATTGGAAAACAATTTTCAGTTTTAAAGACTTCAGAAGAGATGCAGAAATGTGACAGGAGTGCTGAGAGGACAAAAAAAAATACAGCTTTCTTTACAAATATTGGAAATTCATGTATAAGCCTAAACATAGCAGTGTTGAGCAGCCAGTGAAAATGAACCTCCCCTTGAATGCCTGTAAGACTCGTAAGATTTCTAAGACCTTCTAGAAAAACTTTGTGAAGTACTTTTCCCTACTTTCTCCAAAAATTTTGCTGTGTCCACAGTTTATGCAGTGGAAAATCATTTGTGTGAATTTGTTCGTGGGCAAAAATGTCCCCTCATTTGCTTTAAGGAGCCTGTCATTCTTCTGACAAATTCTTTAATATTATAGACCTGAGGTGCTCTTATCAGGTATCTATAGCCTTTGGAAAGTGAAATAATCCTTAAAAGACCAAAAAGCTCTTAAAAGGCAAGTAAATTTTAACTCCACAAGACATCTCTCATTAGTGCCTTTTTAAATTTAATGTTACTTATGGTTACTGTGTTATCACTTTTACCCAAACTTTTTTTTTTTTTTTTTTTTTGAGAGATGTTAATATTTTAGTTCTAATAATCTAAACAAGTAACAATGAGAGCAACTGAGATCAGATTTCTTTCTTTGAATTAGTCACTGGAAAATTTGAGAGATGCAGCCCCGCAGAGTTAACAATTTATTGGAAAGTTGCAGTTGAGCACAGCCATTAGAAAGAAAATGTGGGTCTTTATGACATTTTGTCACTATTTCATGCATATAGGAAAAAACAGCACAGGCTGCTGCAAAAGTGTCAGCTCTAATTTATAATGCTGTTAATACGAAGAATATGGAAACAGACATTCAGCAAATTATGAAGCACCTTTGCAGGTTAAAAATACACTTTTTTTGGCTACATGTCTGTTTTGCTTCATGTGAATGAAAGCAATGTTCTTGATGTGCTGGGTCTTTTGTGACTCTCTCATTGATAATTCATGAGTCTGAGTATCAGCTTACTGTTTCTGGAAATATGTAGTTTGTGTTTCTGGACAATCATGAGTTAATATTATTCATGTTGACTAAAATGGCTGCAGGGATTTATTTGTTTCCTCTGTGCCAGGTGACATTCAACTGTGTTTTAAGACGTCGTAGTTGTTGAAGTAAACCACCAGACATCAAGATGTCACCTTTTGTAAGGCTGCTTGGTGAGTGAAGTCTGTTAAATCCACATAAAATCTTTAGGAGGGATAAAGCAATAAAAGCTAAGACATGTGTTTGTGCCACTGGTAGAAATCCAAAGTGTCCTTTTAGTTTGGTGTAAGTATAGCTCTTCAGATTTTTAAATTTATTTTGACTATCATTTAATGACAAATGAGGTCTGTCTTTAAATCCCAGGAATAGGTCAGTTAGTTTGGTAAAAGATACATTAATTTAAGAATTTATAATTAATTTCAAATCTTTTTATGAAATGTTTTGAAAGCAATATGGAAAATCAGTACCTCCTTTGCTGCTGCCTGTTTCTCATAATCTTGCGAATCCTCACAGACTCATAATTTTGAGTTTCTGGATGTGTCTCTGCATAATGGAGAATTGGCACATGGTTAGCTTGATTTCTCAATATGCATATTTTCAAAGTCCAAATCTGGCACAGGAAAGTATATTTTAGGGTTCATGTGATTGCACTGCCCAAGCCACTCTCAAATGACAGCTTCAGTGTAGAAACTGAGAGCACTGATCTGTGCTTGACATGAGAAACAGAGAGGTCACTGGAGGCAGAGAGGTCGCTCCCTTATTTTAAAGACAAGGGAAGTACAGATTCATCTTCCTCTTTAAAAACCATATTTGATAAGCTTTTCTGTAAGGCAACCCCTTCTTTGTCATGTTTTCTGGGAGCTCTGAATGTGTGTGAGTAGCAGCCACCATAAGGAGAGGATGCAGGTCTGGAAATCCCATTAGGTCAGCCAGTAAGCTGGCTCTAAGTGAACTGGGAGCCAGCAAACATGATGACCACGAATAGGAGATTAACCAGGGGCAGCACTTCCATTTTGCCACTGCTTTAAGTGGAGAATATCACTGCTGATTTTCTGAAGGAAATAAAAATAATTCAAAAGAGAAAAGGCAGTCAAAATGCTTTTAAATGGCCAGAAATAGGAGCCGATTAAATATGAAATTTTAAATCTTGTCTAATGATGATTGTCTTTGTTTTCATGTTCACGTAATTGCCATGAAGAAATTATATGCACAGAAAAAAATTTGCAGTTGGAGAGATAGCATCAAACTGGCCACACTTTCTGTGTAACTTAATGACTTATTTAAGTTCTCTGAAATACTTTTGATGGGCAGACAATGTATATAAGCATCTCCCATGGCATTTAGGTTCTGTTTCCCTTTTGAGAGAAAAAGAAGAACAATAATGGAGGATTTTTTTTTCTTGTCCTTCAAGCTTATAGTTTGTATGGTAAAGAGACAGGCAGAGCTGGCACTAATGTCAGCCAGGCGATTAAGGGGATTGATATGGTCCTGTTCAGGCTAGGTACCCATTATGATTCACTTCTCCAGGGATAATATCAGCATGAGATGTAGAAGTACAGCAAACCAGAGGTCCTCTTCCCATGTGGCATGACCTGCCTCTGCTCTCAGAAGCACCAAAGAGAATGGTGCAGTTACTCGTTGTTAATTGGGCAGTTCACTTCTCAACTGAGGCCATGGTGGTCTAATGGCAGGCAGCAGGCACTCCTGAATCCGCAGTGCCAAGTGACATAGATGAGACATCAGCCATCAGCTGCTTTGACAGAACATTCTTCCAGATTTGTAGGAGTTCCTGGAGTGGGTATGCTATCCCTCTCTACCTTCTCAGGAACCTATCAAATGACAGGGACAAATCAGTGACCCCTGAAGGAGCCACTCTCTTTCTGGCAGCAGGAGAGCACATAACATTGGCTATTGTGTATGGCATACACCCTAGAAGACAGAGCACCCACTGTCACTGCATTGGCAGTTCCTAAACAGTTAAAAATACCTTCTCTGGCCAGAAGGCAGATCCTGAGAACAAATTCTACTGGGCTGTGTCTTATACAGTTTCTTTACTCTCAAATCAGACAACTCTCAGGAAATAAACTGGAATAGGGGAAGAGGCTGTCATCTTCAGCAAGGACCTTCAGGCACTGCTTTCCTTGTAGGTTTCACACTCAGAATGCCAGCCCTTGTGCCCTTTTCTTTTTCCTGTCTTTCTTCACCTCCAACACCTTCCACCATCTTCCAGCTAACAAAGCACTCTGGAGGATATTCCACTGAAACTTGTTTTAGAATGTAAAGCACAAAATTGAGAGTAAATTAGTTAGTGCATTGAAACTAGGTGTTTGAAACTGATCTGCTCACATGTTCTGTTGATCAGCCATATCTTTATCTTATGGTGGATTTTCGCATTTCATCTTTTTAGGGAACTAGCTGTCAGGGAAGAAGCTCGTATCTCCACTTGTCAACTACATGTCTGGGTCCTTTTCCTGCATGGGCCCTAATAACTTACATACCAAACATGTAAAACAAATGCAAAGAAAGAGGAAAAATGCTGCAGGCAAATTGAAGTAAGGCCCTGCTCAAGGAAAAAAAAATATATACCATTATTCAAACTGGATATGGGAATGTCATGTGTTTTCTCAGAGGTGTGCAAACACATGTCTGTAATTCAAAGGTGTATAAATAACACATGTTCTCTTTTGACCTGGCCAAGATCTAAAAATTTTGATGTTTGAACTTGATTTATGTATTACACATATTTATTTCTTCGTTATGGCAATTCTTCTTGTCAGACTGCAATGATTCAAATGTTAATCATATTTAGTATCATCTGCACTATATATCATACTGTCTAATAATTTCCAAAAGCTACTCTTGTAAAATGTAAAGTAACAAACATTTTAAAGAATGGATTCAGACACTGATACATGGATGGAGTCAAACATGCACACTACCCCCAGCCACACTTCCATGAGCAGAGAACATAGAGAACATGTGTTTTCTTCAGGGAATGCAACACAACTGTAATATTAATTTACTTTAATGATTTTTCTGAGGTTGTCTTGTGTTTCTATGAGTCAGTGCTGGATGAACATGTTATGAAGTCATGAGTTTTTTAAAAAATAAGAGAAAGCAGTTTCCTGACACCTGTACCATCTGAGGGTGCTCACTGCCCATTTCTTTGGAAAATGTGAAGGCAGCTCTGTCTTAGGTGAGTGTTCCTAAGTTACACAGCCACTATTACATTCCCTGTGACCAGACTGAAAAACTTAGTCAAGACTGGATGGATCTTCAGCCCAGAAACACAGCTGGCTGGGAAGCTTAACTTAGTTCCGCAAAAGATTTTATGATTTAAAAAGTGTTGGGAAGGGGATGAAAAGTCAAACTTTCTGTTTCCACTACAGGAACATGTCCACGTTTCTGAAATCCATTGTGCTCTCCAGGCTCCCTCACTCTCTGGCAGCCCGTGGGGGAGCCCTGGAGCCTGGGAGCTGGGGTGTGCCTTGGGCCATGGCTGCCTGTACCTGCCTGAGGATGTCATCAGACCAGGGAACTACAAAGACCTGCACTATAAGACTCTGTCACATGAGCAGCCAAGAAGCGAGGAAGCCAGGTGTTCATAAATCCCCATTTTCCTGTGGGAAAACTATCTGTTACAAAATTTCCTCAAGTATACCTTCCTAGAAGAAAACATTTTCTTTATTTTTTATGCTGAGGCAAGAAAGTGATAAAGCTGTTTTTTCCTGCCCAGAGTCCATCTTCAGTGACAGAGTAAAGGAAAAACAGCTGCAGCTCTATGTTACGGGCCACAATCCCAAGTTTACATGCAGAAATTTCTATTACCATTAGCAAAAAGATAATGCAATTGATATGTATTTTAGAAAAAAAGTGATATGTTCTGTTCAGTATGATTACTGGATCATTCATTTTCATTACTTGGATGGATTGTGAATACTCTATTCCAGAATTTTCCAAAGACTTTCATTATGAAAGAATCTTCCTTTTCAAACTTAAAATCTGCTTTCACAACACTGTCTTCCTCCATAATGATTAAATGACTTTAATCATTATTTTCTCAGTATAAATATTTTCTTTTTAAAAGGAGAGTGTCACTACAAGCCATTAGAAAGACCTAAATTTAACCACAGAATCATTGTGATAGGATCCAGAAAAGAGTTCTGAAGTAGGCCCTGGTGTGAAGCTGGATTCACCTAATTGGATCAGGTTGCCTAGTCTTCTCCAACTGCATTGCAATTGTCTTTAAGGATGGAGGTTCAACAATCTCTGTGGGTGATCCATTTCAGCTCTTGACTACATTGTAAAAAATTATTTACCAACAGCTAACTGGAATTTGCAGTTTGTAGCCATTGTCCCACATTATTTTGCTATGTACTTTTAAGAAGAGTCTGGCTTTATCTTCTTTATGAATCTCTTAGACAGATGAGGTCAGTCCTAAGATTTCTCCTTAAACCTTGTCTTCTCCAAAGAAGCACAAACCCAGCTGTTTCAACCCCTCTCTGTGTGTCACACCTCCTAATCTGCGCTGTTGCCTTGCCCTGGACCCTCCAGTCTGTCAATGTCTTTATTGCACTGAGGAGTCCAAACCCAGACACTTGTAGATGTAACTCATGTGGGCTGACTGGGGGGAAATAAGGAAATTATTTTTCCCACCTGCTACCTACACTCTTGCTAACATAGCTGAGTGTTAATTAAAATTCTTGTTGCGAACTTCGACTGCTGATTAGTGCTTGACTTGCTGACCCCTGGGAACTCAGGACGCCTTCTACAAAGCTGCTTTTTTCCCCAGGCAGATCTCAGCCTGCACTGCTGGGGTTATTCTAGCCCAGATACAGGACTTTGTATCAATTTCTTTTTAACTACATGAGGTTCTTCTCTGCCCATTTCTTTAGCCTGTCCAGATTTGTCTGTCTTCATCTCCTCCATGCTGGCTGCTCCCCATGATTTAGCATTGCCCACAAACCTGCAGAGGGTGTATTCCATCCTTGCATGCATTGGACACTATCAGCCTCTGGGGAGCACCATTTGGAACTGGCTTCTGGTTAGGCTTCATATTGCAAAACCCTCTATGCCTGTGACATATTCACACACTCAACAACAGGAAGTATTGTGTTTGGAGTTATCTCTCCACTACTGCCCCTACTATATATATCTGTTATATTATAACAAAAAATGATTAAAATGTTTGGGGTTTGGATGCTTGGTTGGATGGTTCTGGTTTGGTTTTTTGTTTTTGTTCTTTTTTTTTCATTTCCTCACTGATTTCTGTTCCTGAAATCAGGAACCCTTCAGTTTAACCAACTTTGTTGACACATGCTTTTGAACACAACTCTTATCTGACCCTCTGCTTTCCTATTTTACTAGCTGAAACAGAACCAAAACCTAAGGACCATTGAAAGTGGAGTTATCTGCTGCCACAAGATAACAAGGGGCACATAATAGGAAAGAAGAGAAGCAAAACGTTCTGTCTGCTTGCACACTCACAGTCTCTTAGAGGTTTGCATTTGTCCTGCCAATTTAAGCATGAATGACAAACAGCAACAGAAAGCATCATATTATACTGTATTCTCAAATGCTAAATACATATATGGATTTCATTAAGTTTTCATTAGTTCAGTGAAAAGTCCATCTGCGAACTCCAGTGAACACAACACAGTAACATGGAATCCAAACAGAACATCTGGTAAACTCTAAAGAAAGTTCAAATAGAAACTAGTCTGACAGACTCTGGAAAAAGTAAATTTTAAAGCAAAAAAGCACTCTTCCAATTCATGACTCAATAAAAACCACACTGTTCATTAACAGGCACTCAACATAACAGAAATTGTACAATACAAAGAGAATTTATTTACATTTATTAGGAATAAGGAAAATAGGTTGTTTCATTTCACTGAGAAACACTGCATCCATTCATATGACAGCTCAATTAATTTCCAGTTTTCCAGCACTACTGACACTAATTTTACTGTGCTACAGGCATACTTGCACCAAAATGCCCATAAGCTTCTAAAAATCACTTTGAGGCTTTGCGAAGCATAAATTTGGATAAGAAATTGTTGTCAATGATGGCAGGAGCTGCTGAGAACTCAAATGACAAATGTAGCCCTTAAATAAGCTTTTTTTATTCACTTCTCTGCTCTATGAAGTGACCAAAAATCATGTAGCTGCCTCAGCCACTTGCCCCTACCCAACACTGTTTCTACTAGCATGAGACTATCATTCTGCTAGCATGAGATAACTTTTACTTAGCTGCCTGCTGACAGCCTGAAACAGAAACTGATAATGTTTATTAAGAAAACATTGGCCTTTATCAATTCTATCAATTTAACAGAATTTTTAACACAGCCTGTTTACTAGTTGAAGGGAGATGACAGTGCCAATGCATTTGGATTGTAGATTTTTTCTTTCCCAGTGTGAGGATTGATTGACTGCTGGGAAGGCATCTCTTGCTGAAAAACAAAAGACTTTATAAATACCAGGTTCATACAAGCTAGGAAAGCCAAAATACATTTTTAACTTCTTTTCCTCTTATTACTCTGTGCATTAAAGTTTTGAGGCCCAACTAATATGGGAGAACTTCAGAACTGAAATTGTTGTATAAAGTCAGTTTCAGAACAATGTAACCACAATAATCCTAGCTGTGATGGCATCCATAAATCTTTATGCCGGGGAAAGAACGAGGTGCTAAATAAGGTATATTTATATTGCAATTTGTTCATAAAATTTCCAATTGGCAACTGAAGAAAACCATTAAATATGTACTTATTTTTCTTAAAATTACCAGAGCAGATATTATCATAAAGTCTGAATGTGTGATTTTCCTTCTATTTTTAGGTATATTGAAGGCCTAGAAAATGTCAAGAAAATGTATTTTTGTGGAAAAATCTGTGCTGTGGACATGAAAAAGTTGAACGAGATTTCCAGAACACTGGATTGTCTTGTCAGCTGGTGTAAATTAGTATGATTTGAGCATACTTCAAGAATGTATGTTAGCATCATCTGATAGCTCTGTGAAATAAAATAAACAAACTTATAAGTTCTTATAAAAGCATTATAAGAATGCTTTTAACTGTTTCTTTTTAGATTAAAATTAAAATGTGTAAAAGTTATCTGAGATTTTCCTTTCTGTGTCTCAAGAAATCTTAATTAATGTGCCTGAAAACATTTCTTAATTTTATTTCTTGAACAAAGAAAGCTGTATTAATGTCAAAACCTTTCCAAAAATTTGTTATATTTTTTATATTTTATTGAAAATACAAAAAAATTGTTAGGAAATGGATAATTTAATACAGTAACTGCTCTTTAAACTTGTGTAGAGGTTGAGTGCTGAGATACTGAACTATTCTTATAGCATCACTGTGTAAGAAAACATCTGTTTCTTAAAAACTTAAGGAGGATAGAAAGGTTTAACATATATACCATTCTAGTTGTTCTCAATTACAGTTGAATCAATGGTTTTTTTATTCTGTTACAGTATTTTCTTAAGCTTTTTTTCTTGAAAGACCTCCCCAATGCCGTTTTCGTTCATTATTTTTTGTTTACTCTGCTTTGTTTTGTAAAATCTGCACCTAGTAAATGAATGGGGGTTTTTCCTATATTAACTTTGTCCTTCAGGGCTGAGATCAGAAAGGGCAGGGTGACCAGTGTCCCAAATCATACTATAAAAAGTAATAAGGAATATTCTCTGCCCCACATTCATTGTTTCAGAGTCAATAACAAAAGAAGCTGTGAGAGAGGAGTGCCTTCTAGTTATAACTATTAACTAGGAAAGGTGTATAACATAACATGAGACCACATAAAAGGCAGAAGAAGCAATGGTGTGAAACACTCCAGATGCAAGAAATGCTAAAAAACCTCAGGGAACTTCGAGTTCTAGGCAGTGATTTCTTCTTCCTTGTCTGACTTCACACTATGACAGCAGCTTTCCTTCCTGCCCCCTGAAGGAATGTCTGAGGCCAACCTAAACATAAAGAAGGAAACATTATCTTTGTAGCTATGTGGGGCTCCTGCTGCTGACTGGTTTTGCAACACAGACTGCCAGTCTGTAGTTACAAGTCACTGGTGATATGAGAAAGGTCTATGCAATTATGAATGGCATTGAGGGCAAACTGATTGCTATTCCAGGAAAAGGGCTGAGGGTTCGTCATCAGGATCAAAAGAAGGCAGAGGTGGCTGTGGAACATGAACAGAGACATTAAGGAGAGACAAAGCTCATTCAAAAGGCCACTGATGGAGAAAGGCTACTGAGCAAAAGAGACCTTTAATCTGAATTCATATAGTTTGCCTCATGTTTCTATTAATCTGCAAGTCATTCATTCATGTTTTGTTTCCACATTCTTACAGTTCTATATTCCCACGACTCCTTCCAAAATGGTTTCAAAATCTTCATCAATGAGGAATACATGATCATGGTAATTTTCCATGTTTTCCCTGTTATTGGGAAGATGTAGCTATGAGATCAATTGCCCAAAATAGAAAGAAATAACGCATTGTGGTTTATGCCCCTTCTGTGTTATCTGAATTTTATTTTCTGTTTAGATCCTTTTTTTTTAAAGAAGGATCATGTGTCAGGCCAAACCTTCAAAACAGAGCATTGTTTTATCTAGCTATGTCATTGGTCCTCATATTTTTGACAGTGACATCACTGGTCATTAAGCTAGCTAAGCAATATCTTTGGTTTTTATTTGTCTGTTCTCACAGATTTTTTTTCTTTTGTTTTTGTATGGTGCCTTGAATGTGAAATATAAATCTTGTAGAATTCTTTCTACAATTAAGGCTTAGAAGAAGCTAATGAGGAAAAAGTAACCTAAAACAAGTAAGGGAGGAAAGAATTTGCTAAAAAGAAGAAAAGAGAACAGAGAGAAGCTGAGATGAAAAAGGAAAGCAATGTGCATGGAATAAGGGTTGCTTTGGTAGTTTTCAGACTGGCAGCTGTCTGAAATAACTACTGCACAATAACCATTACTTAGTGTCTCCTGTAAGGACATGAAATGAGAAGTTAAAGGTCCTTAGGGCAGTAAGGAATGTGCACAGCACATTCACCTCTCTGGATTTCAAGAGAACAGACTTTGGCCTCCTCAAGAATCTGCTTGGGAAGTTACTATGGGACAAAGACCCTGGGGGAAGAGAGACCCAAGAAATCTGATTAATGTTCAAGGATCACCTCCTCAGGAACAATGAATCCCAATGAAGAGGAAGACTAGCTAAAATGCTGAGGGCTGACATATGGACAAACAAGAAGTTTGTGACAAACTCAGCACACAAAGGAAGCTTACAAAGGTTGGAAGCAGAGACAGGTAGACAAAAATTTCTCGAAGCAGCCAGGGATTTGGTTAAGAAAGCTAAAGTCCTGAGAGGATTAGATCTCACTAGGGATTTCAATGACAATAAGAAAAGTTTCTACAGGTACATCAGTGGTAAAGGGAAGACTAGGGAAAATGCGGTCTTCCTCTGGAAGGAAACAGGAGGCCTGGTTACCCAGGTGGAGAAGGCTGAGTGACTTTTCTCCCTTAGTCTTCACAGACAAATGCACCAGCCACACCATCCAAGTCACAGAAGGCAAGGCAGGGACAGGGAGAATGAAGCACCACCCAGTGCAGGAGAAGATCAGTTCTAGGACCATCTAAGGAACCTGAAGGTGCACAAGTCCATGGGACCTGATGAGATGCAACTGTGTGTCCCAAGGGAAATGGCAGGTGAAGTGACTAAGCCACAATCCATCCTATTTCAGAAGTCTTGGCAATCTGGTGAAGTTCTCATGATCTGGATAAGTGATAACGTAACTTTCATTTTCAAAAAAAAAGAAAAATTATCTAAAGGCCAGTCAGTCTGATTTTGGTGCTTAGCAAGGTCATCATGCAGCTCTTCCTGGAAATTATTGTAAGAGACATGGAAAATAAGGAGATGATTAGTGGCAGTCAGGATAGTTTCACTGAGGGTGAATTGTGCCTAACAAATTTGATGGCCTTTCATGACATGGTTACAGAATTGGCAGATAGGAGAGGAGCAACTGACATAATGTACCTGGACTTGTGCAAAGCATTTGACACTGTACTGTGTGTCTTCCTTGTCTCTAAACTGGAAAGATATGTATATTCTGACCAGAGGGCTTGGTGGATAAGGAATGGGCTGGGTGGTCACACTTTGAGATTTGTGGTTAATGGCTCATTGCCCAAAGAGAAAGTGGTGATGAGTGGCATCCATCAGGGGCTGGTATTGAGAACAGCACTATTTAGCATCTTTGCTGGTGACACAAACAGTAGGACTGAGAGCACTCTCAGCAAGTTTGTCCACAGAATCACAGAATGGTTGGGGTTGGAAGGGACATTTGCAATTCATCTAGGCCAAACCCCTGTAAATCAGGTTCACCTAGAGCATGTTGCACAGGATTTCATCCAGGCAGGTTTTGACTATCTCTGGGGAATGAGATTCCACAATCTCTGTGCAAAACCTGTTGCAGCAGTCTTGTCACCCTTGAATGACAGCACCAAGCTGTGTGGTGCAGTCAACACACTGAAAGAAAGGGATGCCATCCGGAGACAGGCTGGAGAGGTGGCCTGTGTGAACCTCATGAAGTTCAAGTGCAAAGTCTTGTACATGGGTTGGGGAGATCCCAAACACAAATATAGGCTGGAAAATGAGTGGATTGAGAGTAGTCCTGAAGAAAAGGAGTTTGGGCTGTTGGTGGAGAAGCTCAACATGACCCAGGAATGTGTCCTTGCAGCCCAAACATATCCTGGCTACATCAAAAGCAGTGTGGCTACCAGGTCAAGGGAGATGATTCTGCCCCTCTACTCTGCTCTCATGAGACCCACTCGGAATATGTCCATCTCTTGGGCCCTCAAAACAAGAAAGACATGGACCTGTTGGAGCAGGTCCAGAGAAGGCTATGAAGATGGCCAGAGGGTGGGATTACTTTTCCTGTGAAGGTTGAGAGAGTTGGGGTTGTTCAGCCTGGAGCAGAGAGGGCTCCAAGGAGATCTTAGAGAAGCTTTTCAGTACCTAAAGGGGGCCTACAAGCAAGCCAGAGAGGGACTTATATAAGGGCATGTAATGATGAGGCAAGGGGTAATGGCTTTAAACTGAAAGGAGGTAGATTACATATTAGATATTAAAAAGAAATTCTTACCTGTGAGGGTGGTGAAGCACTGGAACAAGTTGGCCAGAGAAGTTGTGGATCCCCATTCCTGGAAGTGTCCAAGGCCAGGTTGGATGGGAATTTGAGCAACCTAATCTAGTGGAAGGTGTCCTTGCCCACATCAGGGAGGTTGGAACTGGATGACTTTTAAGGTCCCTTTTTCCCCAAACCAGTTTGTGACACCATTTGGAAAATACTTCAACCCCAAAGAACTGATTCACAAATTAAACTAAAATCAGCTTAGCTGATTTAGCTTTGCCTGAAATAAAGCTGTTGTTTTGGGGGGTTGGGGGGTGGGGGGTTGTTTGTTTATTTAGTTTTATTTTTTGTGGGTTTTTCTTCTTTTGTTTTTCAGGATTTTTTGGCGGGGGAAATAATGTTTTCACATGGGAACTTTTGTGGAAGAGTTAAATTCTGTTGGAATTCCTTATTGGTACAAGGTTTGCTGATCATTTCCTTCTGACTAGATGAGGTTTCAGCATGTTTCTTCTACATGGGGCTGCTATCAAGGCCCAATTCTGATTTCATTTATATAGCACCATTTTATACCAGCATACCCAAATAATCTTATTGGAGAGATTCCTGATTTAGTCTGGTATGAGATCTGCACCAGGACTCTAAGATTATTTGAATAGAGGCTTTCTCTGTTTAATAGCCAAGATGAAAAAAGTTTGGATCAAACTATGAATATTTTTTGCTTCCCATCCTTGCTGAAATGAAAATGTAGTAAAAATAGTTTAATACAATACAACACATTGGCTTGAGATGAAAGATTTCATATATTCTAAGTAAAACAAAAAAGGGAGGATTCACAAAATAAAAATTCCTTAAGCTGCTGCTGTTCTCTTCCTCTCCCTTTTAGTCACTAGTTCAAGGTTAGACTCTCCCCTCATACTTGGAAATATAGGTCCAGATACTGCATTTTTGAAGTCATTTCAAGACAATACCTTAACAACCAAGCTATGCGGCATTCTAAGAGAAAAATTGATCTCTTTTTCTGTAATGTTTTACACCCACTTTAAATAGCATTCATCGCAGCACACAAGTCAAATTCATCTGATCAAATTCAGATGTCTACATCCAGATATCCCCAATTTCCTTTAAATAATAGCAAGAAATAAGTACTTTGAGGTTTTATTACCTTAAGAGCTAAAATAAGCATGACATTTTTCTTTGACCTTCAAGCTGTAAATGTGCATTCCTGCCTTATGCCACCGAGCTCTCTTACTGTATGCCAGACAACTTTTAATGTCAGAGAGAACACTTCTGCCTACACTGTCCTCTACAAAGCCAACTGTCATGGTGTGCACAGAGCATACAGACACTGTTACTGTGTAAAGCCAATGGATGCTGAGCTGGGCAGCCATGCATATGTTTTCAAGTGTCTAGGATATCAGTTTTATCTATTTCTCGCACTTTTGTCTGAGGAATGCTTTGCTGCTTTCCAGTCAGCCTTAAGCCAGGGCAATTAAAATGCAAATACATTTTAATTTATATGCATCAATAATTTATAACATTTAACAGAGAAAACTGCAGGTATTTTTGAGACAAAAGTGAGAAAATTAAACACAAATATAATTTATTCTACTTACTTGTATGATCTAAATGTCTAAACAGAACTTTTTTCTGACTCTCAGCTAGGACCAGATAACAGCCTATATACTCTATTCCACTTTGGAATAACAGCAGGGTTGAAGCCTATATTTTCCTCTAGGTGTATTGTAACAACAGTCCAGGTGATTTAAACTTAGAATTCTACTTCTTTTTTCTGAATATTGTATGGGTACTCACAAAAGGCACGAGTGTAACATGGAAATGTAAAGTAGTTCATCCATAGCAGAGCAGTTAAAACAGGAGTATCCTAACACATCACCTCACAGAACCTTCCAGCTTGATGGCACTCAAGAGAGAGGGGGAAGACACTGAGTTAAATGTTTAGAGAGGACCAGGCCTTTAAGGCCCTGCCTGTCAGATGGCTTATGTAGCCATGTGGATGTATAAACAATACAGGTGAAGTCTCTAAAGGCATCGTGTCAGACCTATTCTACTCCATTTTTCCGCAGTCCTTAGAAAAACAAAAACTGGTGAAGCAAGCCTTTTTTCTCAAATGTCAAAATGTAAAGTCAGACATTTCAAAGACACACTTGAAATCTATTCGTTGGAGGAGAAAATCTATATGCACTAGTAACCAATCTAAAACTTTGCCCCATACATTTATGTGGTTGCACACATACTAAAAAAAAAATGTTCACAACTAATCAGTAAATTCAGACTAAATTTTTAAATTTTGCAAGACTGAAAGTATATTTAGATTCAAAGACATCTAACACTTGAAAATATAGCTTTAAGAACAATTAGTCAGAGATGCACTCAGAAGCGCTCAAAAATTATGCACCAAGCTGCTGTCCTCTCTTTGCATTTTATCAGCCTTAAATCAGCAGCCTACAGGATTTACAGGTAGACTAGATAGCTCTACATTATATGATGATCACATTCATGACCTGAGTAAAAATAGAAATGTCCCCCTGCTTCTGTTACCTGGCAACAGGCAAAGGTCTGCTGTGTAACATAGTGCTGATTTCTTATGCTGTACACATATTTTAAAGGCATTTTCTAATTCTATAAATTGTAGTATCTCTTTATCCCATCCCAGCTTGTATAAATCAGTACTTGAATAAGAATTTGGGATCACTCACATGAAAATTCAGGGAGTGAATGAAGTCTCCCTTTCTTTTTCTCTAAGTAGATCACAATCTCAGCAGAGAAAAAAGTACACTGCTGATGCCAGGAAAGAGGAGGAGGAGGACAAGAATTCTGCTGCAGAGGATTTGTGAGGTGTGGAGTTATTTTAATATTGCTGGATGAAAAATCTGTTACTATAATAAGAGTTGGGAATGAATCCACTTCCACCAGAGTGGAGGAATGTTGGCTTCAATAGTTTTAAATGCTCCAATAAAAATGCTTCATTTTTATAATTTTGTCTATGTTCACTTTCAACTTGGTCTCCATAAATTGCTGACACTTGATGAAAGCTTTGGCCTTTCATTTTCTTTAGCTTTATCTATATTTCATTATTTTGTGCTCTATATGGAGAAAAATATATTAAAACCTGAACAAAAACAGTTTGGATCAAAACAAGTTACACACATGAAGCATATGTGGTATATATCATGGAAAGACACAGTTCTAGGACATAGCAAGAATGTAAACATGCTAAAATAGACATTAATGTTAAGGCATAAACCTGGTCTGAAATGCCAAATTAGTGTGCAACTATTTCAGAAATTTTGCTTAAGAACTGTACATTTCATGACTTAATTTCACATTCATCTGAAAAAGCAAAAAAGATAACACTTCCAGGAAGAATTTCTTAATTTATTTAAATTTAAGAAAAAAAATCTTGACTGAATTAATATTGTGGAAAAAAGGGTTTACTCAATTTGTAAAACACATCTCTTTCTTCCATATTTTTTAAAATCTCAATAGGAGGATCAGGGATACTTCAGTGAAACATTTTTTCATCAGATTTTTTTCTCAATTCTATTGTAATTTCTTTTCCCGTGAACCATAAAATCACTTAGGTTGGAAGAGATCTATGAAGATCGTTTTGTCTAACAACATGCTCAGGGCAGGCTCAGCCAGATCAGGCTTCTGAGGGTCATGCCCATTTGGGTTTTTAATATCTTCAAGGAATAAAATCGTCTCTGGGCATCCTGGTCCGGAGTCCGAAAATTCTCATGGAGATTTTTTTTCCTCCTTATATTCAATGCAAAATTTCAGTCTTCTGAATTTTCCTCATCCTGTCTGTGCACCCATAAGAAGAGTCTGGGTCCATCCTCTTTGCATCATCTTTCCGGGTAGTTGTAGACATCAATAAGATTTCCTCCAAAGCCTGCACTATGGAGTGAACAAAATCAGCTTCCTCAAGCTCTCCTTTCATTTCATGTACTCTTATATCATGACTACTTTGGCATCTCTACATCTCTGCTAAAGACACTCCAGTATGTTGATTGTTTTTTTTGGGGGGGGGGGGTGTTTGTTTTTGTTTTGTTTTGGGGTTTTTTTGTGTTTGTTTTTTTTTTTTTTTTCCAAATCCCAAATAAAAAAAAGTGTAATGACTAGGGACTT
>JBBMKD010000145.1:82032456-82074625 GCA_037834095.1 Argya squamiceps
TTATTTTATTTTACCTTTTTTTTCTTTTTCTTATTAAATTGTATTTCTGACTTGGAGCCTCTCATTTGTTTTGCTTTTCAAACCATCACAAGGAATTTGTTCTTATGTCCAGCCTGACATCCTTTGGTGCAACTTGAGGCCATTTCCCCTTGTTCTGTCACTGCCTGCCAAGCAGAAGAGACTGACTCCCACCCTGCGACAACCTTCTTTCTGAGAGTTATAGAGAGGAAAAGGTCTCCCCTGAGCCTCCTTTACTCCATCAGAAACAACCCCAGCTCCCTCAGCTGCTCCCCACAGGACTTGTGCTCCAGACTCTTCTCCAGATCCATTTCCCTTCTTTGGACTTGCTCCAGTACCTCAATGTCCTTCTTGCAGGGTAGTGAGAGGCCCAGAACTGGACACAGGATTAGAGGTGTGGCCTCACCAGTGTTAAGAACGGGAGAACAATCCCTGGCCTGGTTCTGCTGGCCACACTATTGCTGACACAGGCCAGGATGTCATTGGCCTTCTTGGCCACCTGGGCATGCTCTGGCTCATGTTCAGCTGCTGTCAACCATCACGCCCAGCTCCTTTTCCCACTGGGCAGCTTTCTAACCACTCTGCCCCCAGCCTACAGCAGAGCCTGGGGTTGTTGTGACCCAAGGGCAGGACTCAGCACTTGGCCTTGTTGAATCTCTTACCACTGACCTTGACCCATCAATGCAGCCTGTCCAGATCCTCCTGCAGAGCCTTCCAACCCTCCAGCAGATCAACACTCTCACCCAACTTTATGTTGTCTGCAAACTTACTGAGCGTGCCCTTGATCCCCTCATCCAGATCATCAACAAAGAAATTAAAAAAGACCGACCCAATACTGAGTATTGCCATGCCCAAGACAATCTCCAAACACCACATCCTACCAGCCCTTCTCTGTTTGTAAACAGCAGGTCTAACAGGGCACTGCTCCTGGTGGGCTGACTTACCAGCTGAGTCAGGAATTTGTCTTCCACACACTCTAGCAACCTCCTAGACTCCATCTTATTCACTGTGTTAGATTTCCAGCTGACATCTGACAAGTTGAAGTCTCCCCCAAGGGCAAGGGATATTGATTGTCAACTGTCAGCTAGACACTTATAAAATACAGTAAGAATGGTTGGAACAATTTCCTGCCGGTCTATGACACGGATTTGAAGTGTACTCTAGACTCAGGCCAGATCTTCTCTGTCATCACCTGAACCATCATCACTACTCAGTGGCTGGTCTGAGAGGAGAAAAACAATTGTGAATCATGACTTTATGATTCCTGCATATGCCACAGAAGGCAAGAGGGCTCCAGCTCACTTAGCTCGGCTAGACAAACCTTGAGACTCAGATGAAGTCTGATTAATACAGTATTACCACAAATACCTCTATTTTCTTCATTTCACAGAATTTGTTACAGAAACTGCTTTATCTTCTTACTAGTGCTCACTTGTGCAACACATGTCTTGAGACTAATGAGACGTTTTCCAACATCACACAGCATGGTTCAGACAGATATAAGCAACTTCCCCTTCCTACTCTTGTGTCTGTCAAATCTATTCAAAGCATAATCTGCTCAGAGCAAGGTTCTCCCATTACTCAGTACTGTACAGAGCAGAGCACAGGAGTATCAATCTTTCATATACTTCTTTGCCCTTCCAGCACAATTAGGAAAATAAAGAAAATAATTCGTTTCCAAATGTATTGCAGACTGAACTTTTGTGCCACTTCAGAAACACCTTTTCTACTTTTAAGGGTATTGAGAAGTAAAAATTATATGTTTTCTCCTAGATACCCATGCAGATGAGTCACAGAGTTTGCTGTCAGCATACTCATTAAAATGAAATTTAACCTTTCATTGAACAATTTGCCAAAAACATAAACATAAAAATTATGCTTTTATGCATGTTCTAGCAGTTCTAATTATACATTGGTTATGTTTTTCTTTAAAAATATACATTTGCTTTGAAAAATGAAGAAGTTTTTACTGACTTCTAATTTTAGACTGTAATGGAAAAAAAGTAATACACACATATCCACTGAGATGAGCCTTATAATTGTTATATATTTAGTCCACATTCATCATTTCAGAGATCGAAAGTCTGTTCTGGCATGCTACATTTCCTGGTGGAAGAAAAGGATAATGGAAAAGTGTTGTCAACGCTCTGCCATAAGAACCTCTCTAGTCAAAAGTAATTTGCCTATACAGAATATTAGACCAATTCTTAAGGAAATGTTGCCACTTTCTAGGCACTGTAGGCTGACTGCAAGGAATCACAGCTCAAAAGGTAAATAAAAATGTCTATGATTTTCATTTTCTCTAGGATTGAAAGAAAGAGTGATTAGCCATCATCTACTGCAAATGTCAGAAAGTTGGAGAAAACAGTATAACCTTTGTTTAAAGAAATCATTATAAAAAGGAAACATTATATTTCCTTGAACAACAAACTTTGCAATTATCACAGTA
Source organism: Argya squamiceps (assembly GCA_037834095.1). Classification (NCBI taxonomy): domain Eukaryota; kingdom Metazoa; phylum Chordata; class Aves; order Passeriformes; family Leiothrichidae; genus Argya; species Argya squamiceps. The sequence continues at coordinate 82,034,924 of JBBMKD010000145.1, forward strand.
GATAAAACTTATCAAATGAGGTAGCCTGTATTTGCCAGCACTGTATGAATCACATTATAAGGGGGAAGGGTGAGAAAAGAGTGTAGGCAATGATTGGTATCTGATGCCAGTCACATGTGCTCTTTTGTCTGCATTTGGGCTGATGTTTGATGTTTGATCCTGCTTCTAGACTATTCTTTTTTGCCGAACACAATTTTCCCATTACAGATACCACACCAAATCTTTCAGGGCAAATAGCATAGGCAATCAGTCCCTGATCTAGTTCTGAGAGAAAAGTAGATATTAGATTAAATAATATGAAAAGTAGAGTGCTTTCTTTCAGGTCTGCTAAACTAGTTTCATCCTACACCAAGGAAAATGATGTTGTATTCAATCCATTTGTGTTATAGACAGATTCACAATCTTCACCTCTTCAGAGGAAGCAGAGGATAAAGGGAGTTTTCTTCATGATTTAAGTGTTAATAAAGAAGTTAAAGGTCTGGGTAGCTAATTCCTTGTCTGAAGGATGTCACTGCAGTGATTATTATTATCATCATTAGTGGTTTTTTCTTTTTTTCCTATAGATAGGAAAATATAATATCCATGCCTGAAGGAATAAAGAGCTTTTCTATGAAAAAAAATCTACATAGCAGTGTGGTGATTTTCTTAAAATTTAAATTCTTTCTACTTGGAAACAGTGAAAAAATCTTCATGCCAGCCACTTCCCCTTAGATTAAAACAAAATTCTCACAATACTTAATGATTTTCTTCTGTAGTTTTATACTGGCACTTCAAAATCTAGTGATGACCACGATGATCCTAAACTGATTAATCATAAATCCTTCAGGTTGTGACAAGAAGATAGTTTGATATTGATTTCTTTTTTAAAAGAAATATTATATAAAGTTAGTCTCAAGAGAACTGCTCAATCTTTCCTCTTCAGCAAAGAGTCCTGTGGAAGATGAAATGCATGCCTGTGGTTGGTATTGGTATTCCAAACTTAGCTGGATTGCCAAGCATTTCAGCTGCAATATTTGTTCCTCTAAGCCACAGAGCAGTTCCACTCCATTCTTCTGTTTAAATAATTTTAATACTTTCCAGAATGTAAAAATATGGGTTTAATATAGGGTTGTTTCCACAGACAGCACCACTAAGCCGCAGGTTGCATTAAATGTATACAAGTGGCATTACAGATGCAAACTGTTTCTTGTTTATGTAACATCAAAGGCATCTCTTTTGTAAATATTGTAGAACCACATGTACTCATTGGTATCTATACTTAATGCAGTTACACTTATTTCCTCATAATTATTTCAATGGTTTAAAAGATATGTATTTGTGATGACTAGTGGTAAATATGCATATCACACATGTGCGCTACTCAGATATTCCAACTTCAAGAGAATATTATTGCAAAGCCAAGCAGTTAGAAGTTATAAAAAGCAGAATTATGCTTGCTTATGGATGCAGCTTTTGATGCTGTGATCATATGCTAATTTTTCATCATGATCCTTTTCCCATTTAGCAGACTGGAGGAGGGATAATGTTCTGAGTATCCGACCTCCAGCCCAATGTATGATGCTATATCTGATTTACTGGCACATCTAACCATGTCCTTGAACACCAAGTGTGCTCACACCTGGAAACAGACCTTTTAGAAATTAAAGGGGGTAATATATATAGGCTACATGAGTTATTATGACATCCTGGCTAATACCAGGCTCCACCCTGGCATTCAGAATAGCCTTTTCTTTAGCTAAGTTAATATGCTGCCCTTCATTTCCTCAGAGTGGGGATTGTTTTGCACTTCACTAACATATGAACTCAAACAGCCTCTACATGGCTTTGCCATCAAATGCCACATGTAAACTAAGCATAAATAAATTTAATTTGAAACTTCAAGTGCCTAAGAAAAATAAAATTCCAAAGCCACTATGAAGAACATGTGTTGGATTACTCTTAGCATAAAATTTCAATTAAAGGGTTTGAACTTCAATTATTGTTATGACTGCTTGTTGACAACTGAAACATCTCTTTCTATTGACTCAAAGATACGTATTCTACATCTGGTTGCTGATGCCTATTGAGATGGAGGCCTGGAACAGCAAGTAAGCCTGATTGACTCAGCAGCATAGGAAAATAGGAAATTTACTGGAGAAAATATTACTATTTCTTCAGCTAGTCAAAATGCAAATTTACTGAAGATGGAGTTAAGGTGCACCTATACTTAGGTACGGAGGGATGGACCAGGCTCTACCAATCTGGACCGGTGCTTCCAAGCCAACTTTGGTCCAGAAGCTGTTCAGACACATTAACTTGTGACTGGTGATTGTACTCATACATGCTTCCTCTCAAGAGGGAGAGCCTGATCAGCAAAGACAGTCCTGTGCTATTGTGTATGAATGGTTTCCAGTCCACTGCCAGCTCTACTCTCCACTAAGAGCCTGGTGGTGATTATATGTATCAGATGCAGGTTCTTAGTCTCCATATCCATGGGAGAAAAACTCAGAACTTGTACTAGGATTGAGTTTCTTTGACTGCTTAATGGCAAATTCAATCATGGCCCAGGAAATGCCATAGAAGGGCTAAGTTTGTGGTGTAACTCACTGTCATACAGACCAGAAAAATAATGCAAGGTTTGACTCTGGAAAATAAAAAAAAATTCTCTCTTGGAAGAAATGGAAAACAAGGTCAAGTTTAAAGAGCATTATACAACATTCTCAGGAAAAGAGAGGTTAATAGGAAAGAAAAAAAGAGAAGTTCATAGGAAAATTTAGACTGCCAAGTATGATTTACCAATGTTTTTTAAGATATCACAGAAAACAAATTTGAGGATGGCAGCAGATGCTAGAGCAGTGCCTCTTTTTTGTTTAGGAGGCTTTGTAACCACACCTGTTTAAAGCCCCTTTCAAGAGAAAAATGAAGTGTTGAAGTATTTTTATTTCAGTCAGAAATGGTTTTCTGGGTCTACATAGTAGTGGTCATATGCAAGTGTAATTTAAAACACTTCAATATAAAATTAAGGGAAATCATATTTAAGATCTTATGTGGCAACTCATGTTGTTCTAGAAAGCAGACGTGCAACACAATACCATTTTTTTGGAGGCAGTAACAGTTTTTTTCAGCTTCTTACTATTCATTATTTTGCTCACTTGGCTATCCAAAACCAAAATGTAGGCAGAAAGCTAGTATGCAATATATTTGTTAAAAATGCAGAAGTAAACACTGAATAATTTTAAGATGAAAAATTATAACTAGGTTTGGTTTTGTGGTTTGGTTATTTTTTGATTTTAAAAAGTTACCAGAAGTATCATATTGTTATTAGCATTTGAAATTTATTCACTTAAATGGCTTAAGTGTTCAAAGCATTTGAAGGGGATAACATATAAGACATGCTAACATATATATATATATCTATATATATATATATCTATATCTCCTTTATTGTTTAATGCATACATTAATGAATGAAACAACTGCCTGCCATATGTATGAAGGGGACCTTAGTAATGTATATAAATATATAAATATATTATGGGACAGAATGGTGCACAAAAGATGGAGCCAGCCTCTTCCCAATGGTGTCCAGCAACAGAACTGCAGTTAATGGGCAGAAACTGAAACACAGGAGATTCCCTCTGAACAGCTGGAAATACTTCTTCTCTATGAGGGTGTCTGAGCACTGGTACAATCTGCTCAGAGAGGTCATGGAGATAGTCAAAAGTTGTCTGGCTACCAGCTTGAACAACTGGCTTTAGGTGGCTCTGATTTAGCAGGATATTTGGACTAGATGACCTCCAGAGGTCTCTTCAAAACCATTCTGTGGTTCTGTGATAAATATTCAATCATGAGCAGTCTAAGAAGGTATATTACTGATTCGTATAGTACAGTCATCTATCACATATCTCACATTGACACCAGGATTTTTTCTGAGTTTTAAATGGGTCAAATGTAATATTTATTGGCAACAGACCGTGAAATTTCTTATTGATAACCACTGCAAAAATCCCTATTCTTATCATTGCTATAAGTACCCCTGACTTTTTCATAATACTTGCCAAAAGGGTGCATTATTATTACAACATTTAATGGTATATTTGTTAGCATAAATTTCATATAGGATTTTGATAACATTCATGAATCATATTTCTTTTTGTCCCTCAATATTTTGGCAGTTCTTTAATCTTCAAAGATGGCAGAACAAATGCAGTTTACAAATACACAAAACTTCAAAATTACAGGTCAAGAAAAGGTACTAAACTAAATCTGTGATAGAAGTTTTGTTACTCCTCTAAACAATGAATTTCAGTGTTCTTAGAAATATATGGATATGTAGACCAACAGTATGGAAATATGATATGGAATAGCAGTGACCTTGACAGATCACTATAGAACCTCTTACCCCATGCCGAAATGAAGATTTGGTTCCAAAGTCGTTTTCTTATCAGAAACATTAATTTCCTCAGAAGTTTGAATGTTTTATAAGACTTTCATCTAGGCTTCACTTTCGTAGGCTTTTTGTTCGTAACACAAACATCCTTTGATTTTTCTTGCCAATTTCTATTTACAAGAAACGCAATGCTGCCATCCAGTCTCTTTTTAATCTACATATCATATAGATTTTGTTTAGATTCTGTATTTCCTCCCTTCCTTTCAAGCCACTGATTTTTGATCAGTCTCAGTTCCCTTCTTCTACTAGTCTCTGCCCTGCAGTAGCATCCCTCTCTCTTGCTTGTTCCACTTTCATTTCAGAGGCACCCTATGTTTGCCGCCTGTCCTGTGTGTCTTTGCATAGGGCATGTTTTCTTTGAAACATGACTAAACAGTGTAGAAGAGAACAACTTCTTTCTCTCCCTTTTGATGTCTGGCCTCAGCCCAGCCTGGAAATAATAATGTGAAGAATAGACTCAGAATCATTAAGGTTGAAAAGACCTTCAAGATCAGAGTCCAGCCTTGGACCAAACACTGCCATGTCAACTAAACTTTAGCACTAAGTGCCATGTCCAGTCATTTCTTAAACACTCGCAGGGATGATGACTCCACCACTTTCCTGGGCAGCAAGTTCTAGTGGTAAATCACCTTTTCAGTGAAGAAATTTATCCTGATGCCCAACCCAAATCTCTCCTGGTGCAACATGAGAGCATTTCCTCTTATCCTGTCCCTTGTTATCTGGGAGTAGAGGCTGACCCCATCCAGCTGCAACCTCCTTTCAGGCAGCTGCAGAGAATTATAATCTCTTCCTTGAGCCTCTGTTTCTCCAGAATAAATACCCTCTAATCCTTCAGCTGCTCCTCACAGGACTTATGCTCCAGACCCTTCTCCAGCTCCATGACCCTGCTCCAGACACACTCCAGTAGCTCAATGTCCTTCCTGAATTGAAGGCCCAGAACTGGACACAATACACAAGGCCTCACCAGTGCCTTGCACAAAGACACAATCACTGCCCTGGTCCTGCTGGCCGCACTATTGCTGAGCCTCCTTTTCTCCATCAGAAACAACCCCAGCTCCCTCAGCTGCTCCCCACAGGACTTGTGCTCCAGACTCTTCTCCAGATCCATTTCCCTTCTTTGGACTTGCTCCAGTACCTCAATGTCCTTCTTGCAGGGTAGTGAGAGGCCCAGAACTGGACACAGGATTAGAGGTGTGGCCTCACCAGTGTTAAGAACGGGAGAACAATCCCTGGCCTGGTTCTGCTGGCCACACTATTGCTGACACAGGCCAGGATGTCATTGGCCTTCTTGGCCACCTGGGCATGCTCTGGCTCATGTTCAGCTGCTGTCAACCATCACGCCCAGCTCCTTTTCCCACTGGGCAGCTTTCTAACCACTCTGCCCCCAGCCTACAGCAGAGCCTGGGGTTGTTGTGACCCAAGGGCAGGACTCAGCACTTGGCCTTGTTGAATCTCTTACCACTGACCTTGACCCATCAATGCAGCCTGTCCAGATCCTCCTGCAGAGCCTTCCAACCCTCCAGCAGATCAACACTCTCACCCAACTTTATGTTGTCTGCAAACTTACTGAGCGTGCCCTTGATCCCCTCATCCAGATCATCAACAAAGAAATTAAACAGGCCTGGAATGTCAGTATGCTCCATAAGAACAGAAGTTTCTGGGATTTTTGTGGTCAAGTTTTAGCAAACTTCTTGTGAGTTCATAAAAATTGGACTTTTCCAAGATTTACATTATAAGTGGTTTCTGGTATGGATCGCAAACAGCGCATCAGTGACACACAGACCACCCTTTTGCCAGATGTCAATTTCCTGCTCAACATTTGAGGAGGGCACAAGAGCCGCCAAAGTAAAGGTTACGGGTCTGTTTTCTTAACTGCAAAAAATAGCCTGTTTTTCTCTTGCTTCACAGCAGAAACATTTTGGCTGAAATTTTCCAAAAGATTTCTTCACAAGGCAAATGCTGCACATGGAAAATTTCAACCTAAACAGTTAGTTTGGCAAAAGTATAAGCAACTAGGTCTTATAACAGGAAATGTTTGAAGCCTTAATACTAAGCAGTGCTACCAATTCAGCATATAATTTACTCAGCACCACCCTTATGCACTGACAAAGATATTCAGCACCTTGCAAGGCCAAGCTGTGAACTTGGAACCAATGAACCATAGCTCCCAGTTAACGCTGACAAGTGTTGACTATTCTCTTTTAACCACAATCTGCCCATTTTTTGCAGCCTAGCTGTTTATATTTTACAGCTACACCATATTTTTAAGTCCTTCACTAAGTTTGACACTCATGATTTCAACAAAGTTGAAAAGAAGAGAAAGATGGCTTTCATAGTTTCCATCACAACTTTTATGACTAAGGTAGTTTTTGAATCCTTTTTACTCTTCCATGAAGAGTCTCTGCCCATCTATGGTTGTCCTGTTGAAACATGAGGTTATCCACATCACCATATAAAGGAACCACATCATCAAATATACAATACATGAGCATTGCATACCAATGAATACGCCACAAAAGTGATGCCAAGACTGCAAAATGTGGGATACTAGTATACAGGCCTCACTATCTTTTCATTAGATGGGCAGTGACCTTAGGTGCTAAGGGACTTTGCTTTTGGCTGCTATACTCCAGAATAATTTTACAGTATCACTGTGATACTGTGCCATCTATAATAGGTCTAGAAAAGCCCCTCTTCTCTTGGGATTTTTCAGCCATGTTATTTGTGCACTGTATTTTTCTACTGGTTCAGACTCAGAAACATGTGAGAGAGGTATGTTTTTCTGGGAAGCCTTTTCTTTCTCTGAGCTGATAATTTTAGTGCAATGAGACATAAGAGTGGCAGTCCTTCAAATTTCAAACTCATCCTTAGATTTGAAGTGCAAGAATTGTTTTCTTGCTGCTTCTGTTGAAGCATTAAGCTTCCAAAACCCAGGGAGAGAACCTATGACCCACCACTGTTACCAGGCCCACTGAAATGAAGGCTTGCAGGAGGCAGGACACACCTCTTGAATTGTCATTTCACTAGTACAACATCCCTTCCTAGAGGGGATACCACCTTTTAGCACTGCTGTGCTATGTCCCAGCCAGCTGCTGAGAAAGAAAAACTGCAGGTAAAAGCATATATCAAAAAGTATTATGTTTGCATAGAAAGGGTTTTGGTGCAAGAGGCCTACAGGGTTGGCTTCTGCGAGAAGATGATAGAAGCTTCCTCTGTGTCCAATAAAGGCAACATCAGCTGGCTCCAAGACGGACCTGCCACTAATGAATGCTGAGTGACAGTTGTTGCACCTCAAGTTTACTGTGCAGGAGTGAAAATAAACAAGAGGAACCATTCTGCAGACATCAAGGTCAGTGAAAAAGTACAAAGAGGGGCTCTCCAGGTGACAGAGCAGAGATTCCCGTGCAGCCTGTAGTGCAGACCATGGTGAAGCAGCTGTGCCCCTGCAGACCATGGAGGACTAAGGCAGAACAAGGATCCACCTATAGCCCCTGGAGGAGCACACACTGGAGCAGGGGTAGTGTGAGGAGTCCTTGCCCTGAGGATGAAGGAGAAACAGAGACAACATATGATAAACTGCCTTTCCCAATTCCACTGCACTGCTTGGTGGGAGGAGGTAGAGAAATAGGAAGTGAAGATTAGCCTGGGAAAGAAGGGAGGAGTGGAGGAATCCATTTTAAGATTTAGGTTTATTTCTTTTTACCCTACTCTGGCTTGACTGGTAACAAATCAAACTAATTTTGATTGTAATTGGTCAGTGATCTCTCCCTGCCCTCATCTTGACCCTTGAGCCTTTTGTTTTATCTTCTCTTCACTGCCCAGCTGAGGAGGGGAGTGAGAGTAGCACTGGTGGGAAGCCAGTGTCCAGCCACAGTCAGCCCACTACACAAATGTTAGAGACTAAGAGTCACAAGGACAAACGCAAAAATAAAGCATACTATTGCAAAACCAGAGCCTTAAGAATGAAAAGAACAAAATGAAAAGAAATTTACCCGTGCCAATTATTTCAAAATCACAGAAATTAATTATTGTATAGACAGATTACCTATCAGCTTCCATGTACAGATATCACGTGATATGTGATTGTGATTAAGGCAAAAAAGGTGGTGTTACAGGTAGCAATAAGACATTATTGTGAATGTGTAATTTCCAAGGAATCTGTTGAAAGATAGGTACACTATCTTAAAGAGAAAAAGCCACAACCTTTAATGAAGTTTAATATCTAAGAAAGCATTGAACAACAAGAATTACCTATTTCATATGAAGGCTAGATCTGGCATTAGAAATGAAGGATTAAATCCTCACGATTCAAGAAATTAGTCCTGAAAATGAGCATTCAGTATCCCAGGATTCAATGAGAAAACAGTTAATGCAAAATCAGAATATAGTTTTCTTGTTTCCCTTTGTCCAAGTGGAGTTTTACCTGATGGCAACTTAGCAGACATTGATGTTCAATTTGTACAAGAGAGCTGAAGCTTTCTGCTGAAGTATTGTTGAACTTCTTTCATTACTAAATATGTTTTCATTTCATCTTTGGCAAAAGAAGAGTTGATGATTAGAAATAAATTTATAAGGAGACAAAATTAAGAGACAAAGGAAAATCAGTATTTCTATTTGTTCTGAAGACCTTTATTATGCTTCCACTTTTACATATGTATATTTTATAATTTGAAAGTGATCGTGCCTAATAGGAACAATAGAATTTAAAAAGAAATGTCAGTACCAAATACTGCCTTCCATTTACCTCAAATGACCAATTCATCTTCACTGAGAAGCTACTGCTGAGACTTGGTCATAAAGATGCTGTTGAAATACTGATACAAGCTTTGCCGAGAATGTTGTAATTTACTTCATTTCATCTACTCATAAGAAGCATGGCCTAGTGAATCAAATGGCAGCTGGAATGTTCCTGGATGAAAAATTAGAACACTGTATTAAGAAAAATGTTAAGAGTTTGAACATTTGGTTTCATTTTAAAGTAGAATAAAAGTGACATCTTTTCAAATATTTAATTTAAAATACAAAACAGCCTACATCCCTGTGGTTAGGATACTGGAGTAATATCTGTTTGGAAGATTTTCAATAAATTGTATTTTGTTGGGAAACAGCAGTTTATTAAAATGGGAAACAAATCTGTTTATCACTATGTTTTAAAAGAATTTTTAGACCAAAAGCAACATTTCTCATTCAAGTTGTAAGACTGGTCTTGCAAAGGGATTTGAACATAGTTCTTCCAAGTCCCCAGTGATTTTTTTCACAGAAAAATGGCCATTAGGATTAGACTTGACTTCCTACTCTGAGACAGGCTTCCCATGTTATCTTGGACAAGTTGCTTTGGTCCAGATTGTTTAAAGGAATTGAATGTCTAAACCCACTATGTACGCACATTTTTTCCAGTTTAACTGCATGGTCTAATCTTACAAAGAGGCCAGAGTACATATCAGAACAAGATATGGAAACACCAACTACAGACCATCATTGGATAAGATAACAGCTTGACATTTAGAGGTGGTGGGAATAAATACATTGAGATTGAGTACTGGTAGCAAAGAATGTTAAAAAGAAGTGGGTAGTCAAGTTTCAATTTCACACTCTGCTCCCAAAACTGCAGAATTTAGAATATTGAGTTGAACATTGACATAGCTGGAAGCTCTGTCTTCTGATCTGTTTTACAGATTAATCAAACTGCATTTTAAAGCTATTTTATCCAATAGACTACATGACTGGGAAAAGTTTCAGAACCTCACTGTTTTGACTGCCAAACATCTTTTTTTTTATCCATTAATTGAAAAATATTAATTTACCATTTTACACTCATTGTCAATGATGTCCTTTGGCTTACATGATTTCTCTCTTCACTGGAATTTGTGTACCTGGTATACCTACAGCTAACAATCACACCCATTCTAAAATCTGTTTTTCTAGGTTAGAAAACAAATCTCTTCTACTATCCCTTTGTAAATAAAGTTTATCTCAGTTGCAAAATCTGATAGTCCTCCTCCACACAAAGAATCTCAGAATCACTTAGCTTGGGAAAGACCTCCAAGATCAGCAAGTCCAGCTATTAACCCAGCACCACCATGTTCACCATTAGACCACATCCCCAAGTGCCACATCCACACACCTTTTGAAGGCTTCCAAGGGGTGGGGATTCTACCACTTCCTTGGGCAGCCTCATCCAAAGCCTGACCACCCTTTCAATGAAGACATTTTTCTTAATGTCTAATCTAAACCTCTCCTGATGCAACTTGAGGCCACTTCCTCTTGCCCTGTGGCTTTTTACCCAGGAGAAGAGATCAGCTATCACCTGGCTACACTCTCAGGTATTTGTAGAAGAGCGATAAGGTCTCACCTGAGCCTCCATTTTTCAAGGCTAAACAACCCCAGTCCTCTCAGCTGCTTCTTATAAAACTTGTGCTCCAGACCCTATACCAGATTTGTTGCCCTTCTTTGGACACTTTCTAATGTGAATTTTCTTCATCACATAGCATATGTCCCCATCTTTTTCTGGTAATACTTTGCTGTATGGACTCCAGGATCCCTCAGCTTTTCCCAGTACGAAAATCATCTATTTATCTAATCTATCCATCAAACTATCTATTTTGATGATGCTTGTTTCATCAAAAAATTTTGTAGATGATTTTTACTTGTTGTGCCAAGTTCACTATTGAAAATGTGAAAAATTATTGAAATAATAAATTGTCCTGGAGACCGGTTCTTGAGGGTTCCAGCTGTAAATCCTTTTCAGCCCAATCTGCCCTTTTTAACATGTGCTATTCATGTTTCCGGTCACCCACACAAGGTTTTCTGCACCAGTGCAATTACTCTTTCTTATTCTGTTATTTTCGGCTCTAGACTCAACCTCTGCTCCTGTTACAGGAATTGAGCTTCTGCTCCAACTTAATGTGTCAGAGATTTGAATGTGATCTCTCACACCACAGTGAGAGACAGATCTGGGAGATTACTGTCTTCAAAAATTCCCATTTTCTTATGGCTGAACAAATATTCTTCTAAGCAGAGTCAGTGTAAGAATTGTTTAAAACCAAGGGAGTATTTGGAGCTGTGAAGTGCAGAAAGACTCCCAGTAAGTGAAGAGAAACTCCTGAAAAGTTGGAGGAAAGAGGGGCCTGTAACTGAGAATTGTTATTCCCCTGGTAAAGCAGCTGTATGTTATGTACAACAACCGTGAGTGAAGTCCTTATTTCTCTCTAAGGAGACGTGCCTTAATCAGCCTATATGACAGCTGCAATTTTGCAACTTCCAGTGAGTCTTGCTCATAACTTTGAGTCAGGTATAAACAAGTTGTCAATTTATTACCACATGCTGTATAATTTTCAATTTGTGGCATAGGCAGGTTCAGAAATATGGTAAAAAAAAAAGTGCAATTCTGAAAAATATTTTTTAATGTTTGATCACATTTGCAGGTGTGTCCTCAAATTTAATACAGTAAATGCTAATGAAGTAGTAGAATATCCACTATTGGCAGCAAGAAAAGCTACTGATATCTGGTTTTCTCTGTTTAGTTTTCCCCTGTTTTAACATAAGCATTTTTCTAGCATGAATGGATACAGATTTTCCATTAAAAACTGCTAGCATTGGATGAGTAAATGTCTGCCAATGTTACAGCCAGCTCATGAAGAATCCAGCTCCACGGTCTCGCCAGCACAGCAATTAGGACCACATGTGCTAGAGAGGGAAGGGAAACCCATGCATAGTGATGACAGTCCCATAAGGCCTGATGGCCGTCTTTCCATTCCCAAATTTCAGAGGTTTTTAAAAACATATCTGCCTGTTAGAAAGTTTTTGGATTGTGTTTTTCAAACCCACAATACTTCTTTCTATATTATTAGTCACGTCCTCTTTAACTATTGCATTTATATCTTATTATGTCAGGAAAAGAGTCAGTTTTTAAATTATTTAATGCAAAAACTAATAATAGAAGAAGAACATAGATAATGTTGAACATGTATATAGCTTGTATCCATATAGATTGGAATATGTGTATATGTGGGTGTATGTGAAAAAATATATAAGAATATCAGATTACAAATATTTAGACCCTGAATGACTTCTGGGACCGGCACCAGCCTTTGGAAGCTTCTACACCTCAGTCAAGAAATTTGCTTTATGCAGGATTTTGTCACTTGTTTAGCAGCCAGTATGAAATTAATTCGGGGTTATGCTCTCTTCTCAACAAATGTACAAATCATGCTAGAGCAATTGCATCTTAATAATGCATTTTGCAAAAGGGTTTGTAAATTGGGATAGATATGGAACTCAAACTATACTACTGCTATAAAGTTTATTAGTAATTTGAGCAATTAAATCCATAATATGGTAAGTATATATATGTAGGTTGTGACACCGATTAAAACATAAATCCAGCAGGAAACTGTAATAAAGTGATAGCAGCAATCAAGGGACAGAAGGATCAATATTCCAAAATAGGATTAAAGGTTGCTGACATACAGACAGAGAGCTCACTGACCTTAACAGATGAAATATGTATTTTTCAAAGAACAGCTCAACCTTGCTCAGTGACAGCAGACACAGGAGAGAACAGGATTACTGAGGGATGGCACAGTGCCTGAGGTACCATGGAACAGACTGTGCACACTTGAGCCAGGATGGAGGAATAAGCACAGGCTGTCAGTGCAGAGACCAGGAGGACACCCAGTTCCATGATTCACAACTTAAGAGGTAGGTCCAGTCCTTCCTGCACTTACCGGGTGAGATTACACCCAGTGGGCACATCTGTCTCTGAAGGGCAGCCTGAAATTGGCAAGGCCACCATGACACATCCATCACTTCAGCCACCAGACTATCCCGGCCAGGCTGTTACACCAAGCATGTCATGACCCCTGTACGCAGCTAATTGGGCAAAGTAAAGGGACAGGCTCACATCCCAGAACATGGCTGGCCCTACAACATGACCCTGCATGACGCCTGGTCATTGTCACCATCCCTCCCTCAGACCACTGCCAGCCGGCATTATCTCCCCTGCCAGGTTCTATTCCCCGGGTATTTAGACTGTGGACTCCCTGATTCAGGAGAGGGAAAAGGCTGTGATTTGAGCACAAGTGACAGGTTGGGCTATTGCTCTTGTGGCTGGAGAATGGTCCTTGCCCTCTTTCTTTCTAAGTTTTACTTACCTGATCAGTGTACACTTCCCACAAAGCACCTGTTTTCTTTCTAAGCTTTGAGGGTGCTACAGAGCAACCTCAAAATTCACTGCTACAGAGTGCAGTTCTTGTAACATGTCAGATTCTGGATATTTGGCTCAGAGCGCAGGCTGTGCTCTTCAGGTAAGTACTGGACCCACTAAAATTACCGAGGCACACTGCTGCAAAGAGTTCAATATTTTCAATTATTTTCTTTAGTCAGTTCATTAAGCACTGTGCTTGAAAGTGATGTATTTCATCAAAGTGTGAAGGCTCTCACTTTTTTTCACATAATCAAAAATCATTACTTTAACTTTACTTTGGTAATGTTTATCAATATGTCTCATGCATTCGTTTGGTGCCCAGAGCTGATAAGAAATGCCTGCAGAATACTGAAATACACAAGAACAATATTTTAGTTAAGATGGGTACTGTCAGAGAAAGCCCTGACATCTAGTGACTGAAGGCTGGTAGGAACTGTAAATCCCCAAAGAGTTTAAACCACACTCATTTTTTTTAAAGTTGTGGCACTTTGCCAACAGGATACGACTCAGTTACAGCATTGCAGTGAAGTGGTTAGGGTCAGAATTGCATTTAGGCACAGTCATTGTTGGATAACTGCCTGCCTAGCCTCATTCATTCACACACAGTACATATGTTTATAATGCATTTTGAGGCCTCTGTAACATGGACTTGAAACCAAATGAGAGAACAATAAAGATTTAACCAACCAGCATAGCTGGTTCATTTCCCAGACTCTGAACTCTGTCCAGAAGACACAGCCAGACATGGCTTGAAGAAAGAGCCCATAATACAGAGAATGAAAGAAGAAGATGGACAGAAAAGAAGTTTTCAGGGCATCAGTTAAGAATAAAAAATAGCCTTGCTTACATATGGGACTAAGGAGTCTACAGATGTGCACAGGATGAAACATCCTCAGCTTCAGGCATGCATTTCTCAGGAAATCACTAACTTCCAGTGCAGCCCCTGATATTGGCCTGTTAGATAGAAGAGCCCTGAACTTGCATTTCCTCTTCACATAATATTCTCTTGATATTTTGAGAAAATGGATTTATAATATTTTTGTGCATGGATCCTAGCAATCAGGGCATATATGGCTGCAAAATTAAGAATCTTGTAAGACGCAATTTAAAAAAATATCCTTTAGGGCGCAGCTATGCTATGGAGTACAGGGCTGTGCTGTGCAGTACTGTGTCATACAAGAAGAGGAGGAAAGACCTGTGGCTGTTCTGCCTAGAGGAAAAAGCTTGGGTGGGTCTTCTGAATATGATGTTCAAGAGTACTAAAGAAGATGGAGTCAGGATCCTCTGACGGATTTCCAATGACAGGACAAGAGGCACTGGGAGCTAATTTAAATAGAAGGAATTCCATTTAAGTGTAGAAAATGTTTTTTCTTTTAGATGTTGTAGTAGTTTGAAAGCAAAACGAGTGAGAGGCTCCAAGTCAGAAATACAATTTAATAAGAAGAAAAAAGTAAAAAAATAAAATAAATGCAATAATACGAAAGACCACTGACAGAGTCAGAATACAGCCTGAGCGGGATGATGGAATCAGTGATCCCATAAAAAGATCTGGTAGCTCTTATCCTCTGGGAATCCAGTGGGTAAGGGCTCCTGTACTGTCCCAAATCTCAGATTATATCCAGGTGAGAATGCTTGGCTCCTCCCCCTGGGCAGAGCACCTCACAATGCGATGATGAGTCATACAGGGGGTCCTTGATGGCCCATTAAAGAGAGATAACTCCCTGAGGGAGTTATCTACGAGTCATGCAGCAGGTCATTAACAGAAGGCCCATTAACAGAAGGCACATTAACAGAAGACCCATTAACAGAAGGCACATTAACAGAAGAGGGAGGGAGGCCTGGGAGAATACTGTTTCAGCAATTGGTTTCAACAGTTCATGAAGATGGGGATAGAATATTTTGTGCATATCTTATACTACAACCCGGATGTGAAGCTAACTGAGCATAGGAAGAGGCTTCCCAGAGAGGTTGTGAAGTCTCCATCATTGGAGATATTTAAAACCCACTTGGTTATAACCCTCTGCAAGATGCTGTAGCTGACCCCAGATTGAACTAGATGTCACCAGAGGTGTCATCCAGTCTAAAACTGTGGTTCTGCTGTCTGTGAACAAGCAGTGATACGTCACCCCTAGGACAAATCAGCCAGTCTGAGTTGGTGGTGTGCTGTGCTCAGCAGATTTTTTTCAGTGCCACACAATTTAAATCTTCTGACACTCAAGCTGGTGCCCCTGTATGTTACATGCATTAGAGCATTTAGATCTGTCACCTCTTTCTGTTAAGACCTTTATTGCTCTACAGCAGTGTCCTACAGATGGCCTTGGATACCTGCAAAATGCCTTCAATTTGAGTTTTCTTCATCTACTTCTAACTGCTCTCAAGTTTTCATGGCTTTCTAAAGGTCTGGAGGTCCTATGTGAGAGACCAAGAAACTGGACATTTGTGAATATTATGCCCAAATGTAGTATTATTGTCTGATCATTATATGATTAGTAAAGTAAGTTTTGGTGACAGGTCTATAAACCACTCATTTTACAATCTTTCTCCATTACAGAAACCTCACTATTTGGCTGCAAAAATGTCAGCCAAATAGTATGAAGTGGTATCTTCCAATTAGAGCTAGATTTTTAAAAATAACCACTCTTGCTATTAATCAGTTTTATGTGTACTTCAGCAAATGTGGGCAGAAATATTCTACTAATCAGGGGAAAATTTAAAAAATAGAGATACGTTAATGCAGAAAAGTAGAAAGTCTCCTTATTTCGTTTGGTTTTGGTTTGGTTTGGTTTGGTTTGGTTTGGTTTTTTTAAGTGACAGCTCTGTGATATAACATGGACTTAGTTACAACATATAAAGAATATGGGGTGTGAACCTCACCCCTATTGAAATTACAAAGAAATAGGCCAGCGTTTCATGCATTAACAGTAATTGGCAAGACTTAAAAGTCATAAATATTCATTTTATTTGGAATTAATGATGAAACAAGTGTATGTGAAATGCTTGGTTTGAGAAACATTTTGAGAATTTTGAGAACATTCATTTTACCTATCTGGTAAAATTTTTGGTCCAGATTCTTGTCTCATAATAACCTTGAATAGGATGGGGCTTGCTAGGACATTGAGTTTAGTCTTCTATTATGATGCATGACCACTTTAGAACAATATCCTGTGCTCACTTAACTGGAGACATCCTAAATGCTTCACAATTTTATTAGTCTAAAGCAAAATGTATTCAGTTACCTAGTTACTATTGGCATTTTAAGTGCCTTGTTTGTGTCACTTCTGCACACGTACATTGGTAGAACTGAAAAAGCAAACTGACTGAAATAACACAACTTAGCACTAAACTAATAGGAAAGAGCTACCCTTTATAAATCAAAGAAGAAGTTATCCAGAAAGGTTGGATGCAGCTGTGCATAAACAGGAAAACTCTGCAGCTGCTCTCCTGTCCAGTCATCCAGTCTGTGAGTGCATTGGCTGACATTAATGGATGAGAATTTCTCTAAGTGCTTAGAATAAATCTGTGCCTGGCCCTCAGTACCACATTTAAGTACCTTATTGTTTTCAGGCAATCTTTGTGGTATTAACAAATTCTGTGACTCTTAAATAAAGTTTTTTTCTTCTCAAGGAACACTTTTAAACAGCATCAAGGTATTTCTTGTTTTGAAATATTATGTTTTCAAGTTGATACCCACCAAGTTTCTGCCTCTTAGTTTTTGAAAACTTGTGGTATGTACCAGTTATTAAAACCTATTTACCTGCTAAATTATGTGCTTCTGTCTTTTGTTGATGATGTTCAAGTAATAGTTTGAAATTAAGATGGTGCTACAAACAGTCATCTTAGCCCTAGCTGGTGGTCTTGTTGAGAAAAATTGCTAGGATATGATTTTATAATAATATAACTTTGTTATTAAAGAAATCTCAAGCAATGACACCATAAGGGGAAAAAAAGATGCCTATTTGCACATGGTTGATACATTCAGCTGTCTGGTAGACTGAATATTTTTATGAACCCATGGAACAAGTTGTGCCTGGAATAAACCCTTGATTATCATGGAATCACTGGAGGCTTGAAGCATCTTTCTTTGCCTGAAGTGTATCTTTTGTGGGTTAGCACTGTGAAAGTCATCTTTACAGCTCTCATCAATCTTAAAAAACTCTGGAGAGACATTTTAATCCCCATGTACAGATGGTGCAAATATATCACAGAGAACTGAAATGACCTCCTGAAAACTAACCAGCAGGTCAGCAGGAAAATTGTTATATGTGGATTCCTCCATGAAAATAACATACATATTCCAGACATTTTATTTCCAAAAATATTGTTAGTTTTAAACAATTGCCAAGCATTTCCTTTGCTTGCCTTCTCACTCTGATCCTCACAGGCTGTGTACAAGGTTATCCTTCCAGTCTTAGGCAGTCAGGAGTGATGCAAATGGACACATTCCTAAGCATTTCACTGATTCTATAGCTCTCTGGATTTCTATGTCTGGGAGACAAAGCAAAGCAACCACAGTGATTGTGCATACATTAGTCTATGCAATGGTAAATGAATTATGGTCAATTAGTTATTACTGGCTGGAGTGTACCTACTCATTCCTAGATAGCTATATAGTTATTTCAGACTGGTGAAACTGCTTTTTTTTCCACTTGTACCATGTGTGTGCATCTAGCCAGCTATATAACAGTAGCTCATGCTCAAACACAGGAGAACAAAAACCATCATCATCACAGACTCTGTCTCAGCCTCACTGACAGCTTGTTTTCAAAGTGATGTCCCAATGGTAGGTAAAGGTAGAAAGAAACTTCCTGGCTATACTACTTGTAAATATATGTGGCTATGGTAGCCCAAAGGAATCCAACACAGTTTAAACAATGGCATGTTGTGTTTTCTAGGCTGAAATGAAGTTTTTCTAGAGTTTGGATATAAAAATAAAACTGTCTGCAATCATTTTACAGTCTTCTATTTCCTTGAATATTACCTTCTACCTTTGTGGCAGAAGTAGCCTATATTCTTTCTCTAGTGCTACTCCTCAGATTTGCTTTTGCTGTACAAACAAATCTCTCAGTCAAATGATCCTTCAGATCAGGCTAAATGTCCAAGGCAAGTGCTGTTGTTCTGGTAAGACTGGTAATACTTCCCCATTTAAATGTGAATGCATTAAAACAAGAAAATTCTACATCTCCAGCATTTCCCCAGAACTTCCAGAACAGAGCAACTCCTTACTCTTCCCTGGGAAAGCAGCAGAGTGGTTCAGCACATCAATATAACAAATGTTCAGAAATCCTACCAGTGCATCTTCATGATAATAGAACTGGTGAGGACAAGTATGGTTCTCTAGTGCAATAAAATTAATGATGATGCCAGCCACTGGCAAGGTCACCAGTCAAACCATAATTTCAATGGCACATAATGACAAATAATGCTAGTTAATTATGAGGAAAAACTGTAACAGATGTTTTAATAATATTTATGTCTTAAAAAAGATTAAAAGGGAAGGAAAGGGACATTATATATTCTCAGGAATGTGTATGTGAACAGTGTGATAACTGTTTTATTTTCTTTAATGTTATTGCCTAGGTTCTCATTTGTAATTTAATATAGTGTGATGATTCATTTTACAGCAGTTTCAGCAGATGAGGATCTGGTTTTAATACTGAACACAGTAGAAACTGTAAGAAAACAAACAATATTGATGTAGATCTTTCTGCATAAGGACAAGATTTTGAATAATACAGGTAAAGATTTAAGTTCTTATTTTGATATTTAATCTATTTCTTAGATTAAGTGGCTTAATTCTTAACTCTCCTGACTACACAGAAAGTCTTCCTGGTGTCTGCCGCATATGGTGCTAGTACGTTGTATCTCAGGCAGTTTCCTTATCAACTGCTTTCATATTTTCTTCAGTGATCATATCTTCTGGGTCCTCTGCACTTGCTGACTGCTATCCTATTTAAATGTGCATCAAAGCACATTCTTGTGAGACTTTTTCAGCCCTTGCCAAAAGATAGCTGCATTTGTATAGAATTTGTGGTCTATCTTTGCCAAATATCTTCCTAGCCCTTCTAAGGAACAGAGGAAGCTAATCCTTTTGTTTATCAATGAAGGACTCATACAGCTAATAATTGTTTTCCACCGACTAGGGAGAATGTTCTGCTCATGTGCCTCAGTTTGTTATCTTCTTTTCACCTGGTGTCAGAATCTGACCCTTATTCTTTTTGAAATAATGCACTTCAAATTTTTTACATTTAGGTATTTACACATCACTAATGAGTAAATGTGATATATTCATAGAATCACAGAATGTTGTGCGTTGGAAGGGACCCACAAGTATCACTAATTCCAACTCTTAAGCCTGTAAGGGGATCTAACCGGGAACCTCGGTATTATTAGCGCCATGTTTTAACCAACTGACCTAAGGAAGGTTGGATAATATTGAATAAAACCTTCATTTTGGTGGTATCTCAGGTGAACCAGAAGTGTTCCACAGAGAAATGACAGAGTTGGTTTATGGCTCTGAATAGCAGGAGGAACATACAGAACAGTTCTCAAACTCAGGCAAGAAAATAAAAAAAGGAAAATATTGTTCTGGCAAGATGTAAGATACATATTCTGTGACTAACATAGTACAAATTAACTGAAGAATGTCTTCATCTGAGTAAATGATAATGTAGGGACTAACACAAATAACAGTACTTCAAAAACAGTACTACAAAAACTAGAGAGATTCCTGGAAAATTTACATTCTTTTCCATATTCTACTGACACATGTCTTCAGTAACTGTCATCTAAAGAGTCACTTCAGAATACTGAAGGTGACTAAGACAAGTGACACGTTGTAACACCATGGAGAAGTATGTCCAAAATATCTATTCTGCTTAATTCAGCTCCAAACAGGCTTTTTAACTCATTTGTTGATGTCTCATAAGAAAGATCAGTGAGAAGTGCTCTGTTGACTTTTCTTGTGTAGGAATGACTTCAAAATCAAGAAAAGAAACAAAACTTTTAAATTAATATTCATATACTCTCATCAGATTTCAAACTTTAAAATCTTCAGAAAATCTGCTTTTTGCAAATGACTGGGAAGACTTAAACAAGACTGTTTATGACCACCCATGAGTTTAAAATAATGCTCCTGTCATGGCACAGGAAAGGCTCTCTGATCTCATAAGAAACACTGTTTGCAAATCCTGAGCTGTCACTGATGATTCAGTGAATCATATTTAGCAAACTGAACACAATCAGTAGTAGAACAATGACTTACTGATGACATAATAAAATCTAATGCTGCTGATGTACAGAAATCACTACAAGTCACCATGAGAAATAAATTACAGTCCTCGGGTGACATTCTAGTTCACAAACATATTAACTGTCAAAGGAAGTCAAAAATGTTATACTCCTCCTCTAGGAAATTTGCTCCTGAATGTTATCAGACAGCTCAGCATGTAGTGAATCCAGCTGGTCTTTGCTCCAGGATCAAATACATTATAAGATTTTAGTTTCTGCGTGTTTCTAATGCACAAACAGAAAATGAAAAGTGCTTGGTTGGCTTTGCTCTGTTATGGTTTGGTAGGGTGCCTGTATTTTCAAGCCTGGCTAGCCCCGGCATCGCTGCCAATGCCAGTGGGACTTGGCTGGTCAGCAGCGTCAGCGAGACAAAGGCAGGAGGATGAAGGAGGGACTCTCGAGAGGTTTGGTCACAACGAGTTTATTTGAACTCCAGCGTGGAGTCCTCACCTCAGGACATCTGCCTCTGGAGCAACCCAGACTGAACCTGGGGAGGACCTTTTAAAGGGAGGCGTAACACAGGGTGGGGGTTCAACCAAGGACCAATAAGTTTTAATGGGGAGGTGGCTCATATCATAACATATAAAATAACCATACAACAAATAGTAGGAGGTGACAATCAGGATTCTGTCCAATCACTCGACACCTCTCCTAGAATCTTCCAGAAGCAGGGAGAGACCCCCAAAGTGATGGACAGGAATAGGGGGTTACTTGCCAGATGATGGGCAGATAACTATCTCTGGGGGGTAAAACTTAGGGAGAACACAGAGCCAATCACAGAACTGTCACTGGGGAGAAGACAGGGAGAAACCAAAAGTGGATAACAGAAATGGTACAAGGAACAAACCATTTTACAGAAGAACATAAACTTATAAATTAAAATTAGATTAAAAAATACACTCCCACAATGGTTCCTGGACCTTATGCCAACAATTTTTCTGGTAGTGAAAAGATAGTGGTCTTAGGTCTGTACCACACGTGTGCTGGAGGAACTTGTATTCGTGATGCGTTTGGGCTGATCCGGTTGGAATACTGTTGCATGCCTTTCACCAGGAGGAAAACTGTCTAATTTTTCAGATTGCACCCAAAAGAAAACATGCATAAAATACAAACACTTCAGAATATTAATTTCCTCATTTATGCACCTACAGACTGCTTGATCATATCTGCAATCTGTCCTAGAAAGTCACTCAATCTTAATATAGAGGTGTTTATGGTAACAAGTTCTTCCTATGACTAAAACTTGTTTCAGTTATCAATAATAAAAAAATGTTATTTATTAATAACAATTAATAAACAATTAACAATTAATAATACCTGTTAAAATAGTATAGTACTCCTGCCTCAGTTATTCTGCCTTTAGGTTCTAAATTTCATCTTCTGTTCTGCTTTTCTGTTATACTTATAAGCTAGGCTTTTGCCATACTTTTCCAAATGGAATATAAGTTCTTTTCTTCATGAACCTTTTTAAAGAATATTCTTTTTTAAAAAAATCAACTTACTACTTGTTGCTGAAAGTTGATTTAATATCAGGAAATCGCTAAAATTATTAGTGTGTTGTGGATTAAGGTACAAACAAAGAGGAAAAATTTAATGGGTCATAAGAAAATAAACTGCATTTCCTACTTCATATGAATACCATGGACTACCTGAGTTGTGGAGCAAGAATTGTACTCGTATATTAAAAGAAAGAAGTTTTCAGAATAGCTAATTTCTGTGCAGACATCCAAAGAGAATGTACTCATACACATGAAGTTAAAACTCAGCATCATCCTGTTTTGAAACGATACTTCATAGATTTTGAGATTTCTTTACATTTCTCACAAATTAGTTGACACAACCCTTGAGATTAGATATGCCTCTTCAGAGCTGAATGATTGTGTCTAATGGACAAAGTACTTTGGAAAAAGCTCTAAATTTACAACTTCAGATGGATTTTGGTTTGTCTAACTCTTTTCTTGCACACTTGAAATGTCTCCATATTCCTTCCTGCTGTTGCTTCCACATCTCTCTTTTTTGTGTTTGAGTTTTATGAAGATCATCTTGCTCAGCTATACAGGCCAGCTGCTGTCATTGCCTAAATTCCAGTACATAGGGATGGAAGTTTCTTAAGCTTGAAGAAAGTAATTCTCGAATATCTCCCATCTCACCAGGACACCTCTTTTCTTCAAAGAGGATTCCTCCCAGTGGGTATCTTAACAGGTCGAAGTTTTTCTCCTGAAGTTCAGGACTGTGACCCTGCTTTTTGTCTTATTCCCTCCTCTCAGTATCCTGAACTCTGATGATTCATGCTTGCTGCAGCAGAAGCTGCCCCCAGTTTCCACATTCCCAAGAAGATCTTTGCAAGTACAGTAGACCATGTACCTATATTGATTACCCATGTCATCAATGCACTTCAGAAATCTCCTGGATTGCTTCATATCACACCATAAACTTTGCTTGTCTAACAATCCACCACTTCCTCACTTCGTTGCTGATCATCCTTTTCTTCTCCTGTCACTTTTAATTTAGAGGTCTCCTCACCAAACTGACAGTCCGTGACTTCACTTAGCCAGTTAGATCCCACCTCTGTCAATAAGAAAGTCCAGTTATCCCTGATGGCTAATAAATCCCCTGAAGCTTATAAGAACCTTCCACTAAGTATGTGGTTGTTGAAAGCTACATCCAAATGAACTAACCAAACTATGTGCTATACTCTATAGTTTGAGAACATTTTGTTTTATTTCTCAGTGTAACACAGCAGGCACGGAAGACATTTTGGATGTTCTCAACTGCTCCATTTTCCTTGCCTGAAATGTGGTCTCTTTAGCAATAAGATACTATGAAAATCTTGTTTCAGCAAAATTTCCACGTACTGATTTTAAAGGGCAAAAATACAGTGTTTTATTGTTAGACTGTATTTATTGTAGCGCATGGAAAAGAGAGTGAAAAAAACCTCACAGTCACCACATCTTTCTCCGCAAGAAGACTGACTAAATCCAAAGTCTTCTTGGCAGGTGATTGTCTAATGCTAGTCTCCTCCTAAGTTTCCAGTGTCAGAGAGTCCACAACGTCCTCAGACAGCCTGTTCCAGTCCTCACTCTGCTCATGGGTAGTGTTTTGCCACTTGGGACTGAGCTGCAGTGCCTACAATCTCAGCCTGCTACAGACAGAACAGTTTGTTCTATTTATTACTTTTTACATTTTTAAAGAGTGTTATCACCCCCTCCAACCACTCCTTCTCCAGCCTAAACATTCCAAATTCCTTCGGCATATTTTTTCCATAGATCATACTTTCTAGACCTCTGATCATTCTCCCACTTTGTACTTTTTCCAAATACTCTATACATCCCTTTAATATAGACCTTGAAAACATAGCATTGGCTCCTGCTGTGGTCTTATCATATTGAGTAGACATACCTTTGAGATGAAACTTGTATTTATACATCTCAGAATGATATTTTCCTCTTTCTCCAGCTATATGAAATTGTTGTTTCATGCAGAGTTTGTGATGTATTAAACCTTCTGAGCCTTTCATGAAGAATTGTCACCCAATCTGTTGATCAGATTATTTACACAGACTATTCTGCATGTCTGAGTATGTTTGTTCACTTACATCCTAGCTTTTAGACTATGTTCCCATTTTGTAAGGATTGTGTGCTACTTCTTTTAGTGTGTTTGAGGGTCACCCAACTATGGCCATCCATAAAAATAATAATTTTACTCTCAATCACACATTATTCTTTGGTCTTGCACTGATGCTACTATAGTTTGCTAAGACCAAATTTTTTAACCTTGCTTATGAGAATATTATGTGAGAAACTGTCAAAAGTGTGACTAAAGAGGTATCTGGCATCTATTGACTCTTTTTTGATCACAAACACTACTACTCCATGATAAGAAGAAGCAAAGCTGGGAGAGGTTTATTCTCAGCAAATCTATGTTGGCTTTTACTTACCTCCCTGTTCTCTTCCAAGTGCTTACAAATAGTTTAGGTTATTATTGTTCCAGTACTTTTCCAGGAACTGAAGTTTATTCTTCTTCAAATCTCTGACACTTTCTTTTTCCTGAACATAGGCTCTATATTTGCTAAAATTCAGCCTTTTGAATTTCACTATTCCCTAGTGTATGCTCAAAAACCGTTGTTAGTAGCTTGGAAATTATTTCAGTCAGTTTTTTAATCAGGTGAGTTACAACAGCATCAGCTGATTAGCAACATCCCAACTGGATGGTTATTCATCAGAATTAGTGGGTGTTTCTCATCTATCTACAGTTCCTCTCTTTCTATTACTGATATTAATTGTGATAAACTTCTAACCACAGTTAATCTTTGAAGAAAGGGGTAGAAACCACTCCCCTCAGACTCACTTTCTTGTTGCCATCATTTGTAAGATTTTTAGAGGTTTTATCTCTTTTTCAAATGTTTCAGAAAAGATAAGAAAGCAATCCTTTTACAAATAAATAGATCAAGATGTAATTCAGATGTCATTTATACCAAAATAGACCAAGGGGTGGTCACTGTTGTTTAGGTGAGGGAAAGCAGAAACAGCTGCCAGAGAAAGGAAACTAGTTTGAATAACAATTTCCTGCTACTAACCATTTCTAACTAACAAGTAGGATTTAGTGCAACTGGGTTTCATTACTGATCAAAGTATTATTACTACTGTATGCAATTTGTATCAATTAGCAACTTTTCCAGTGATAAGTATTATACCAAAAGTGCAAAATTGTTAAATAAAGGAAAAGATAACTAACAGGCTTACATTGAGATCTCATGGACTTCCTGGAGAAGTGCTCACTATTTTTATATAGAAAAAAAACAGTTAGTTAAAAATAAAATGTCCAAAAGACAGAGGAATAATACAGGTTAAGCCAACTTTTTCAGGATCCATAAATCCTTGCATAAATCCTTCTGATGGGAAAATCTTTAAATCTTCAGCTTCTAGGAAAAGAAAGAATGTTGATTCTGGCACCAGCTGCTAACCATCTACCTATCATTTTTCATGAGTTACAAAAGATGAAGCCACTTAGACACACATGTTAAAATTCCTCCTTTTGGAAATGTATAAAAACCTGTCAGGTTTGCTTAGAAAATTTTAGCTTTACTAACCTATTGTTTACCTAAGAGAGAACTCTAGCCACATGAAAAACTTGAGGTATCTTTTGCAAATGTTTTCCTATTGCATCGCTGAAATCTGATTTGGGGACTTTATTTGGCTAAAGGCTTTTTGTCACAAGAACTGCATTTTTTGTCACTTCCTGCAGCATTAGAAGCTGAAAGCAGAGTGGCTGGAAAACTGCCTGGCACAAAGGGACCTGGGGGTGCTGCTTGACAGCAGCTGTACATGAGCCAGAGTGTGCCCAGGTGGCCAAGAAGGCCAGTGGCATCCTGGCCTGTGTCAGCAATAGTGTAGCCAGCCAGGATCAGGGCAGGGATTGCCTCTCTGCACTCTGCACTGGTGAGGCTGCACCTCAAATCCTGTGTCCAGTTCTGCACCCCTCAGCTCAGGAAGGACATTGAGGGGCTGGAGCAAGTCCAGAGAAGGGCAGTGGAGCTGGTGAAGGGTCTGGAACACAAGTCCCATGAGGGAGTTGGGGGAGTTTAACCTAGAGAAAAGGAGGCTCAGTGATGACCTTATCACTCTACAACTACCTGGAAGGAATGTCTCCCAGCCAGGTATCAACTGGCCTGAAGCTGTGACAGGAGAGGTTTAGATTGGACGTTAAGAAGATTTTACATTGGGTGATTAGAGTGATCAGATACATGATAGAGATATTAGACATTGGAATGCACTGTCCAGGGGAGTGGTGGAGTCACTGCCTCTGGAGGTTTTTAAGGAAAGACTGGACGTGATACTTAGTGCCATGGTCTAATTGACATGGTGGAGTTACAGGTTACAGGTTGGAATTGATGATCTCAGAAGTCTTTTCCAACCTAACTGATTTTGTGATTCTCTAAAGTTTACCTCTGTGAGAATGCACCAACCATTATTTTGTATCAGGCATTAGTCAGACTTGGAGACAGATTCAAGGCTTTTTGACCTGCCCCAGCTGAAAACAACTGCATCAAATTGTGGAGTGGCAGGAGACCCACACTGGACCTAGCACCGGGGAGTCACAGCCATTCATTATGCAGGACAACCCCAATCCTTTCTCACCTGACTGTTTATTTCTTTCATATCAGTCCCTGGATACTGCCCTTGCTCTGCATTCCTGAGTATACCCTAGAGGTACTCCTTTGGGATGTAGGAGGTCTGAGGCTGAATTCCTTGAGACTTTTTCAGAGAGAAATTGAGTCTATGACCTAGGGCTGAGAGGCTATTTGCTGAAGTTAGCACTCATGTCCTCAGAAAAAGATGACCAGCCCCAGGAAGGCGTGTGTCCATCTATCACCTTTGCCTAGTATTTCTAGTCAAATACCTTTAAGCTTCTGCTTTCCCAGGCAGAGAAATACAGCCTTACTCTTCAGTTTGAAACTCATGAATAACTAGCTTTGTGTGTCTTGACAGGAGAGATAATCTCCAGTCACCTGCTGTCCTGGACAGTTCAGACCAATGCCTTGAATTGCCAGTAAAAGTAGGGCCAGCTAGGATTTCTGCCAGTAAAAGTATTTCTTTTGTCAAATCATGTTCAGGAACTCTGAGTTTCCAAGATTCAGGTTTCACAAGCAATTCTGCCATACAAAAAGGCTGGGAATTCCTGGGCTTCCAGTATCTCCCTCTTGGTCCTGGGGCCAGGGCTCTCAAGGCTTCCAGGTACCTCCATCCATGAGGAACTGACTGTTGAAAGGAAATGTTCTTTCCAGGGACATACTTCTAAAATTAAGTTTTCTTACTGTTTTATAAAGAAGGCCGTTTATAAAAATAAAATGGTTTCCTGAGAGAAGGACTTCTCTTGAAGTTTTGGTCAATAACAACTGGAAATAAACTGAGGGAGCAGCTAGGGAAAAAAGGGTATGGGATGCCTGTCAGATTTTCTGGTACATTCCACATTCTAATAAGTAAATATTAATAATTTTACAAATGTAAACTACATATGGGAAATTTTCTGTGCCAGGTGTCTTCCTTTGGCTGAATGGGTTTATAAAATACCAGACAAAATAGTTCAGCTCTTGCTCAAAAATAGATAGAGAAAACACTGGTTAACTGATCACTAATAAAAAAATGAGGGCAATGAAAAGGTTTAAAACCTCTAATTTTCATTTCACCAGGAGAGAGAATGAAGAAAGATATTGGATGTTTATGCATGCTGCTTATACTTCTGCCATATTTTTATCCATCCATCCTGTGTTACTAAATGGAAAAGATCAAAATAAAATAACTTGGAGCAGAATGTTCCCTAGGAGCTGAATGTCTTTAAAATCAACTTTAAAATACTGTATGCAGTATGTTTGTATCCTGCATCATCAATATATCACAATTGTGGGAATCAGATCATTATCTGTAGACCAAAAAATTATCTATTCCCAGCATGATTCACTGGACACCAGGAAAATCTGCAAAGGACCCAGGGGTCTTCCAGCACCTGAAGAACAGCATTGGGGTCTGTGCTTCATTTTTGCAATAGACTATGTTTTGAGAGGGTTTGTTACAGCCAAGTAGCTGCACATAGCAGGTCAGTTCCAGCTCTGCTTCCAGCCAAAAACAGCTCTTGAAATTCAGAGCTGGAAGAGGGAAAGACAGGCACAACTGGGTTGTTACCAGGATCTGGCCTGACAGGCATTAGGCCAAAGCTAAGAAGGTCAGCCCTGCAGAGGTGCCTAGGTCTCTGCACCAAGCTCCCCAGTGCAGAGCTTTTTGAATGTGGTAGTGCATCAAATGGGGTAATGGTTTCACACCATTAA
This sequence comes from Argya squamiceps, assembly GCA_037834095.1. Classification (NCBI taxonomy): domain Eukaryota; kingdom Metazoa; phylum Chordata; class Aves; order Passeriformes; family Leiothrichidae; genus Argya; species Argya squamiceps. The sequence goes on from JBBMKD010000145.1 coordinate 82,063,667, forward strand.
GCGTTTTGCCCACATCAAGTTCCTGTGCAACCTGGAATATTCAGGAACCCAGCATCAGCAGCCAGGGGCTCTAGGGCTCAGTTCTGGTCTGTCAGAATTTATTTGCTCGGAATACGGATACAGGAGTTTCAACCCAGACGTATCTGCCAGATTCAGCCTTAATCTGGTCTGGCCAGCAGGTTCCACCACCATTATCCTGGATAATTCAATCTCATAACATATTGAATAACAGAGAAGTGACCATAGAGACATGAAAATTCCTTGCTCCATGCTGCTACTTGAAGGAAAGAGGTAGAGCAACAGTAGTTTAATTTACGATCATATGATCCAGCACTGGAAAGTACTTCTTGCGTCATTGATTCAAGTCCCCTGCCACCTAAACCACTTCATCTAATCCTGTTCATAAATGTATCTTAAAATTGGTTGGATTTCTAGTCCATGCTACAGCCCCAGGAAAGTAATTACAGAACAGGATTGCTTTGATTATTTGAATTATTATGGTTTCCAGACCAAATTCCTGGCTGGATTATGTATAATAGTTTTCATGCCAACATTGTTCTTTAACTTAGATATCCCTTCCCTTTCCACACTATTTAATCTCTTGATGTATTCATAGTCAGTAATTAAGAGGACAAAACAAACAACTCTTTTATCTACAATTGTATTTCCCCAAAGATACATTATACAGATCCCAATTCAAAGGAAACCCAAGATAAGCTGATATCTTGGCATCGGGTTAAGAAAATACTCTCATTGGCAAGCTGGGACAAATAAATGAAATATGTGTGCTGGCAAACACCTATTATCTCCTAACCCATGCATACTATCCATCCTACTCATTGTTGCCCTCATCCAAAGAACAATATTTTAGTGCTCCTGAACACTGGGAAGTGCTGCCAGAGAGGATCCTGCAGAAGGTCCTTGAAACTCTTTTCTTCATGGGAGGCAAAGGTGCATTCAGATCCATCAGCACATCAAAAGGGGGCAGCTGTGCCATTCTAGGCCTGTGTAAAATGAATATACCTGTAAGAACAAGTCAAATGTTTTCAGTTGAAGGTATGACATTGTCCTGTCCTTTCTTTTTTTCCTTTTTTTTTTCTTTTCATGTGTGTGTGTAAACAGATTGTAAATTTTGTGAGATACCTGTCTTAAACAGGCTCAACTGAGCCACCTGGGAAATTAATCACTGGATTGTTTCCACTTATTTCAGTGCATTTTGAATACCTGACATGCCAAAGGGACACAGATTCTTAGTTAATTTGATAGAGGAACCAGCAGGGTTTTTTGGGAGCATTGGATGCTTGTCTTCAAGGTAGAAATCCTTTCTCCTACTCCTCCAAAACAACAGTGTTTGTTATTTCTTTATTTCTTTCATTATTTCTTTACCATTTGGCACTAAAACAAAACCTTTAAGTGGGACAAGTAACCCTGGCATAGAAACCACCTGCGGGTCAAGCTATTTCATCCTTCTAAATAACCTGAAAATTTGTGATTTTTGTAAGAGTTTAAATCAAAGCCAGGGAAGAAATAAGCCTCTACCCCAAAACTGCTACAGAATAATTCTTTAACAATCTGATTTATGTCAAAGCAGAGATTCCAAAATGCCCAAGTGGATTCAAAGACCAAAGTGCAAAATCTTGGAGTTTTCTCAATAAGTGTCCAATCTTTTCTTGCAGGAGCAAAATATAACTTGGCTCCTTTAATCAAGGATGCAATTTACTTTAAAAAAATTGCCCATGCTGGAAAAATGTATTGATATAGGCATTTTTTCTTCTTTTGTTCTTACAACAAAGGTTGACTCTGTAAGGACTTTTTGTAATCTTGGCATCCCTGCAAGAAGAATGTACAGGCTGCTTCCAGCAAGACCTGTAAATGGTCTCCAGTTCCTACTTTTGTTTCAACTGGCATCAGCAGAAGTACATTATAATCTACTTTAAAAGTTAAATTTTATTTATTGCTTTTAGAGAAATGGCCTAACTATATAAAATATATATTAACTATCTTAGCTCATATTGTGTACAGAAGCTTGAATAGTCTTTGCCACTGACACAGAATGTCAGAAATTAGAAACAGATGGCAATTACTAGGAAAAAAGATGAGTTTTTGGAGGAAAATGAATGCAGTGCATTCCAGAGCACATAGAGTATTCTTTTCCATGAAAATTAATGGCTATTAAAAAGGTATTGTGTTCAGTGAACTCTCGTATCACTGACTTACCTAGAAAGTGAAGCAAACATTTTTTAAAGGCTGACATAATTTAGAAGTTTTGAAGAGGTCAGTGTGACTGATAGGAACCTGAGATTAAACTGGATATTTTCTTCCACAGTTTTCTTCAAGGTTGTGGCTCTTGCTTTTCTCTATTTCTCTGTTTTTCCTTGCTTCCATTTATCATTTTTATATATATGCTTTTTCCTATAGTGCTTGTCACAAATGAAAATACAAAATGTTTTCAATCATGGACTGCATATTTATAAAAGTCAAATATTGCATTATGCCTCCCAATCTTATTGCTTAGATACTGTTGCACTTTTCATTCACATCCACTACATGCCCCATAACAGGCCTTTATTAAATGGCAATTTATTTTTTTAAATATAAATGCTAGGGGCTTTCTTCAGAAGGTTCCACATTGCGGTATCTTTTTCAAGCAGAAAGGAACTTCTAGAAAACCCTCTCACATTTAAGTGAAAAACATTTTCATAAATAAAGAATTCACAGTCATTTCTGCTCAGCTTATTCAGGTGTTTTACAACCACAGATCCTGTGGACATTTCTCAGCCAAAAACTATTTTTAAAAAAATAAAATAAAGACTTTTCTGTGTGTATCTTCATAGATTTCAGGTGTCTGCAAGAGTTTTGTTCCCTTGTTAATGTTGTTTTCTTAGTTTACTTAAAGGTCATTTAGTTTGGCAGTGTATGTGTCTACCACTGAGCATTTATATGAACAAGAAAAGAAGGGCCTCTTGGCATCTCTAAAATCTTCTCACATCATTTAGCCATGATGCAAAAAATTCCTTCCTGGAGGACTTTCTCATGCTCCCATTGCTTTCAAAAATTTATGAATGTGATGTGTAATAGAGACAATAATATAATAAATACTCTTGTCCCATCTTCAATATTGAAATGGAACAGGGTTCTTTATTTATACTGAGAAGTCCTTACCAAAATGTACCCAAGACTGGGGCTTCCACAATTATAATATATTTTATTTGCACTGAAAAAATATTGCTGCATCCAAGTAATTCCCTGAGTTTGGGCATTCAGGAAATCCTGAATCCAAGCTGGATTTTAATCTTCCATTTAGGCTTTTACAAAACCCAAGCCTGAGTCTTTTCAAACTTCCACTAGGGAATTCCACTTTTGAGGCAAGTCTCCTGATCTAATCAATGCATGCTAAAGTGAAGGCCACGACTAGATATAAATGCTGTTTACTGTTTAAACACCCTAACAGGGCACTGCTACACCCAAAATACCTTAATACATTAGGGAGCTCTTGCTGTCACCTCAAGGGCTCCATTTCCACATCCCTGATGCTCCTCCAGACAGCTGGTTGTCCTCTGCTCCTGGGAATCATGCCTTCTCCTGCTCTTTGTCATAACTCTGTGAGAAACAGCAGGCAAATTAAAAAAAGGGAAGCAGGGGAAGCAAACATATATGTAAGTAAAAGCTAAAAGAAAAAAAATGGAAAGACAACAAACTCTTCTTATATGGTTTCTGATCTGAGTGTTGTCATGGGAGCTGAGAGTATCCCGGTCTCACTCCAACAGGAATTTTGTTTTGATATACCCCAAGGGGTCCACGGTTGTATGATGAAACTGATAGATGAGAAGTACACTTCAATGTATAAATGGGCCTGGCAGACACTGTAGATTTGGGCCATTTTATTTTCAGATGTGCAGGAGCCAGACTGATGTAAGATCTCAGCATCAGCTCCCAGCCCATTTGTCATGGAAGTTGCTGCTTCTGTGGAGAGGCTGGAACACACTCTGGTGGAGAAATGGTCAGGAAGACACCTGCAAAAGCCTGCTCTGATATGTACTGAGATAACACTTGCAACTCTTACAGGCAAGAATTACCAGCATGAAGGAAAAACATCTTGGGTAATGCAGGTGCTGTGTGTTTCTGCCATGGAAAAGAAGGAGACATTTTGCTCTTGGCAGCCAGAATTTTTCTCTTTGGACTTATCAACAGTGAAGTCTGAGCTTCAGAGTGTTGGAGTAATTTAGTCCATGTAATGAGATTTACACAATTGGATTGCCAACACAAACAGGCGCAAGCTAACCAGAAGATATGATACATAATTTAAAACATATTTACAAATATATTTAAATATATTTAAAGCTTTTCCTTCCACACCAGCAGATTATTATGCATCAACTCTCCTATGAGTTGCTCAAGACACTTCTGTAATATATTAACAATTCTACTAAAACACCATTTATTATGGAGTCTCAATTCAATTAAACTAATGAGTCCAACAGAAGCAGTGAAAAGGAGGATTCAGGGTGTCTCCTCTCCAGGGTATCACATCCTGGCTCCTGGATCCTCTTCTGTAGAGAGAAGTAGTCCCAGTGTCAAATTAAAATTCATCATGGACAGCATGGGTAGAGAGTCGTGAACAAAACCCTTCAGCACGTACTTGCCTTTTTATGTGTGAGTATTACTTCTAAGGACCAACAATCAGGTGTCAGAAACAAAAACTACATTTAAACATCTTCCTAACTTCTTATTGCAAAAATGGTCTAATAAAATATTCTTCAGTCCTGAATGACCCAGGAAGCAAGAAGGGAATCTATGAATTTAGTGCTAGCCTTGCTTCCAGGCTCAACAGCAGTAGACAGGGCAAGGCACAGCCTCAGTGATTATTTTATTTGCAGTCTGAACCATGTGACCAGTATTGACAAGCTGGTAATATTTCCTAAGCGTTTTGCATCAGAATTTCAGCACAACCAAGGTGACCAAATTAAAAGAACCACAGTAATGAAGTCAACCCTTTCATTAATTTGTTGAAACAAGCAAAGCAATCTTCTAAGTTATGTGTGAGTGGAGGTTCTTGCTAACAGAATTTTACTCTCTCTTCCTTGTAATGACATGTATTAATAATTTTAGAAGCTTTTTTTGGGATCTTAAAATAATCAATTTTTAGTCTGAAGCTGGAGGTATGCCCTATGTTAAGAGGACTCAGTTTCAAAATGAATTTGCTTTTAAATCTAATAGTCCAGTCTAGGAAAAAAAGGTCAATTCTATTGCAAAAAGAATTGTTGTTGCTAGGTTTAAATCTTTCCAAGATTCTGGATATATGCAGTGGACCTTTTTCTGGACTCAAAGAGAGCAGGTGACTCAGGGTAGTCTAGACTATAATCAGACTCTTCAGCCTTTTGTTTGTAATGTAAGACACCTGCATCTATCTCCCAATAATGCTTCCCATCTGGGAAACCTGGGTTCAGGTGTGTGTCCTAACTACCTCCTACTTTTGTGATCATCTAATGTGCTGTTTTATGGGAGGCTCTTCTCCCTCTTTCCCCTACATCTCAGTTTCTTTGCTAAGGAAGTGAAAATGAATGGCTCAGAGAGGATCATGACATATTCATGACAAGGACCTGATCTAGAAGAAAATTAAGAAGGGCATCACAGCCTGAATAAAACATAAGCCTAGAATTTAAACTAAACCTTGCCTCTGAGAACTTCCTTGTCTTCAGTCACAGTTCAATCAGAAACACGAACAGTTGTATGGTTGTTGTTTGGAAATGAAGTCAGCAGTTCAGCACTCCAGGTACATTTATTGATGTGTTTATTTATTTGGCTTTACCTACCTTCTTTTTTTGTTAACAACGTCCTAGTTCTTCTGGCATCACTCACTACTGTGACAGACATATTGTTCTTCATGAATTTAATCAAAACCTCCCCAGTTATTGTAAGTATTGGCTCCCTCCCCTAGTCTTGCAGTACTAGGCAGAAATCTGTGTCTGACTTTATTGTCTTTCCCAGTAAAGGTTTTAGACTTTCAATTCCATTTTCCCGTGGTAAATGTACAAATCAATGAATCACAGAATCAGCTAGGTTGGAAACAACCTTTGAGACCATCAAGTCCAACCTATAACCTAACACCACCTTGTCAACTAGCCCACAGCCATATTCTGTTTTTTAAAACATCTTCAGGAACAAGACAACCTTGCTGCCTTTCCCTGGACACACTCCTTTCTCTGGTCAAATTGAGCATCTTCATCATCTCCGTAGCGTTCTTGAATTGCTGGGCCCAGAACTGGACACAGGATTTGAAGTCCAGCCTCACCAGTGCTGAATACAAGGGGGCAATCACTGCCCTGATCCTGCTGGCCACACTATTACTGATACAGGCCAGGACACCACTGGCCTTCTTGGCCACTTGGGCACACACTGGCTCATGTCCAGCTGCTTTCCTCCAGCACCCCCAGGTCCCCTTCTGCCAGGCAGTTGTCCAGCCACTCTGTCCCCAGCCTGTACTGCATCAGGGCGTTGCTGTGGCCAATGTGCAGGACCCAGGAATTGTTTTTGTTAAACCTCATATCCTTGGATTGGGCCCATCAATCCAGCCTGTCCAAGTCCCCCTGCAGAGCCCTCCTACCCTCCAGCAGATCAACATTCCCCCACAACTTGGCGTCATCTGCAAATTTGCTAATGGTAAACTCAATCCCCTCATGCACATCATCAATAAAGATGTTAAACAGGACTGGGCTCAGCACTGATCCCGGGGGGTCACCACTAGTGACAGGCCACCTGAATAAAACACCAGTCTCTGGGCCCAGCCATGCAGCCATTTCTTAACCCAGCAAAGAGTGGACCTGTCCAAGCCATGGACTGCCAGCTTTTCCAGGAATATATTAGGGGAGACAGTGTCATAGGTTCTGCTCGAGTCCCAGTAGACTATATCCACGATATGTATGAAATGAACCTACTTCTCATGAGCAACTATATGCAGACACATTTAAAGCCTGTAATCCTACCAGTACCATTTTATATTACATATTTGGTTTGGTGACATTCTCATTCATCTCATGTTGTGTCCTTTCATAATTCACAAAATTATTAGTAAATCAATCTATGGCCTCTATGTCATATCCACTGGCCTTCAGGTGACATAGTTCATTCCTCTGTATTCCATTAAGAAGGTATAGAAGAGGTAGTTATACTATCACCCTTAATTTGCCTTGCAAAAATAATGCATCACAGCTTGCAGGAAGAGAAATAGATACTTCAAATTGTATTCAACTTCAGTTTGCAAGGGAAATGAGAAGACTGGGAGCGAGAGGCTTTCATACCAGACTCAGTGTACCCCATAAAAAAGACACTTCAGGCTTTGATTGTTTATGTTGACTTGTGACGGGCAGAGCAAGGAACTACACTTGGGTACAAACAGAAATATATAAAGAAGGACAGGTGCTAAGGTGGTGTTCCCTTGAGCTGGCTCACTCATTTCCTTTAGCTGTGCAATAGTTCTGTCAAGGAAACAGCTGGGCATACTCACAGACACAAATAAGAAATAGCAGCAAGAACCCCAGCTAAAGTAATCTTTGACGTTCAAAGTTAACACCATCATCACTATAAAAGCCAAGGCATTTCAGGGGCCTGGTGGCAGATGGTATTATAATTTTTTTCCTACTGGAGTTTGCTTTCATTATCCTATTTACAGATGAACGCAGCCTTAGTGCCTGAAATTGTAACTATGACATACACAAGGTGCTGTTTGAAAAACCCTAATCTAACGATATAACCTTTATTCCAAGCTTTTTTTAATGTAATAATACAACTTTCACTTACTTCACAGTTTACCAATTATCCTACATTACTGCATTATAACCCCTTCTATAAATTTTCTGTGCGGCATTTGGAGTTTTTTTTAATGTAGTCCTTGTTTATAGCTACAGATCTTTCAGCATTTCTGTTTAGTTTTCAGTCTATATTTTTTTCCTAGGCATAGTTGCTATCTTGAAGTGTAAATTAACTTCTTTCTACCACAATATCAAGTTTCTGCCACAAGCCAGATTCCTTTTAGTATACAAGCATTCCTTTAGCATACAAGTAGGTACATGTTTTGGTTTTCTTAATAACAAAACCTGCACAAAAACCACAAAAATATCTTATTTTGGCCTAGAATGAATTATAAGCAACAAAAATTCTGAGAAATCATTCTTCCATCATCCTTATAATCCTATACCCTCAAAACTTATTTAAAATAAATACAGTTCTTAGTGAACATTAATACCTCTAAGGGCACCAAAAGCAACTTCAAATTTTCTGTAAGATACATTGTTTTTCATTTTTGCTCCAAATGAAATTTTATTTTTTCATATGCTTTTCAAAACTCCTATCTGATTCCCCATCTTTCCAGGAGCCTTTAAGCCATATGAACTTTTAAAATAATACTTGAATATTCTACCAAAAATTCGATTCTGATAATAATTGTCAAAAATTGTAGATATTTGAAATGGAGAAGCTCAGGTACTTCATCCTACTCTCAAAGTTAATCTGTTCTCTCCACTTAATCTCTTAGCACTTTATTCACTCCAGTTTAAAAATGCTGAATAGTTTTTACCTCTTCCTTTGGGCAACTGGGTGCTGAAAATAATATAAAATTTTCCAATCTTTCCCTTTGTGAAGTATTTGCAAAATACTTTAGGGAAGCATTACTGGTTTGTTGAGTATGTTTGGGTTTCCTTTGTTTTGAAAAGTTTTGCTTGCAGAGATACTTGGACTGACCTCAGCACATGTCCTTGTGGACATGAAGTAGAGGAATACTGCGTGATAAATATCCATCCATATGTCCAAATGTGTTTTCTCCATGGTTAGCTGGGAGCAGGGAGAGAAAGTCTCAGAAAATTTTTCCATAAACACAAGGTTGTATGATGACAACCCACAAAGGCTGCTCAAATAAGTAATTTTGTTCTGGCAAGGTAACTGGTGTTAAAAGTGTTGAACACCTACCCCTGCTTGTAGAAGGTTCATGGTAAGGGAACTCAGAAGCCTGAGGTTTATGAAAAAGTTTTCATTGAGCAGGAAACTGCAGACTTGAAGAAGAAGGAGGCAAACCAGAAACAACAATGGGTCCTAATGCTCCTTGTTGAAAGAAGATATCCAGCACCTCTGCTGTTACTGCAGCTCTGAAGAGATGATGTGGGGCTTTTCATTCAGTTTGTGTCTGAACATGCAAAACTGACTGACTATCAACAAATGTGGAGACTGTTGTTTTGTGAGGTATATTACGTTTGAACATTTTGTCCATTTCTTAACAGAGATTTTTATTTAAAGGAGATTGCTGGTGCAATAGCACTAGCAGTATTCTCCAAGAAGGAAATTGTTGTAGCATTGCATTGTACTGACTGCTAGTCACAACTAAGCAACTTTAAACTGTTTTTAATCAAACTTCAGTCCTGAAGTGGGAAAGCTGTGAAATCTCAAGACTGGTGTGAGTAGGGGCAGAAAACTACACCTCTTAGAGGGAACTGGATGAAGGCAAGAAGGCAAATCTGTAAAACTGCTGCTCTCCATCATCCCTGTGGTAACAGCTGGTCTTGGAATCATCTCATAGGCAAAAAGTATTGGATAGACAGAATTACTATGTCAATAGCAGTAAATTGAAGATGCTTGGGATTATTCTTCTGGCAATGAGGCCAGCTGGCATTCAATCACCCATGTCCAAAACTGCCTATGAGAAATTATGCATCTGGACACAAACAACCTGTTTGGAATGATCCTTGGTCTGTCTAGTCCCTGAGCCTCACCAGGACCTGTCAGAAAGTGAACCAGCTATTGTGAATCAAAAACGCGCCATGAACCTTTCTCATAATTTAGTTATATAGACAATCAGTAACTGTGAGTGTTTCCTGGAACTGTTCGTTCAACTGAACAGATATAACCATCATAATTTTATTACAAAAGATTCCAGTGGCCTACACAATTACAAATAATAACCAGAGTAGCACTTCAATATTTTAACATTACATTTTTAAAGTAGAGGACCATTGCCTTATCAGCTGAGATGATAGTTTTGTTTAAAGTTTAGAAATTAAAAACAAAAAACCCTTTGCATTTTGAGAAAATGATGCATCCAGTTAAAATTTCATGAGATTCTACTTCAGAATATTCTCCAGAGAGCAAAAGTAAGTCATCTGTTCAAAAGTCTTGAGCAATATTTTTAAGGAAAGTCTTCATTCCTTCATTAAACGGGCAGATTTTTTCCAGTCCTCTTTTGTTTCCATTTTGCATTTAACTTTTTATTTGCCTACTTCATGCTACATAGAGGAAGTTCTGACACTCTCCATCTGCTAATTCAATCACCCCATGTTTCATTCCTGTTTTCACTATTGTTTTTGCCTGTTTTATGAGGCTGAGGCCAGACATTGGGCAAGCCTAAGAGAAATATACAAAAAGCATTCTGGCCACCTAGCTCATTTCAAGAAAAAGAATGTGTGAATGTATTTTGCAACTGCTAAGTCAGCTGTTTCCACAGTAAAGTTATTACTACCCATAGCCCAATAAAAGAGCTTGTTAAGAGTTTTTGGAAAGGCTTGTTTTGCTGTGTTGTTTACTGCATTAACTCTTCTATATATCAGGTCATGTAATGTAATTACTTTTACATCAAAAAAGTTGACTGAAAAATCAAAATAAAAAATGGCAGTTTTTCAGTGAGAATTCTATCAATTTAAGTAGTATTTTTTTACCTGAAAAACTTGTTTCACGCTTCACCACTAGTTTTTTATTGCACTGTAACTCCACCACATTTGCTACTGACCTTGCAGGGGCAAATGATAGGAAACCAGGACATAAACTAAGAAAAAGTACATGTGGCAGTTTCAGGGCACCCAAGGAACGCGAGACAGACGCAGGCACGCAGCAGGTCAAGGGAAGGCTTTTGGTTCTTTATTCTGTTCTAATTATCTGACTCCATCATTTATATAAATTTGTACAGAGGTCAAGAGATTG
>JBBMKD010000145.1:82077964-82107240 GCA_037834095.1 Argya squamiceps
GGACTCTCGTGCCTGACAACAGAGACTTCTCTTGTCTGTTTCCCTGCTGGCGCCTGTACCTCCCTGGACACGATGAAAACTGTTGCCACGTGATGCAACACACTAGAAAGAATTCTTTCTTTGGTTCTATTGCCTTGAAAATCTATGAATCTAGAAGAGGCAATCTTTCTTTATCTTTGGCTTTAAATCTACAGCTCCCAGGATTAGTTTAGGAACAGATGGGTACAAACTTCATGGTGGTAAATGGTGCTGCATCCAGCTGGCAGCTGGTCACAGGTGGAATTTTCCAGAGCTCAGCAGAGGGATCAGTCCTGTTTATTTTTTTTGTTGATGATCTGGATAAGGGAACCAAGTGCACCCTCAGTAAGTTCACAGACAACACCTAGTTAGGAGGGAGTGTTGATCTGCTGGAGGGCAGGAAGGCTCTGCAGAGGGGTCTGGACAGTCTGGGTCGATGGCCCAAGGCCATTTGTATGACTTACAGCAAGGCTAGGTGCCGGGTCCTGTACTTTGGCCACAACATACCCACAGAGTGCTACAGGTTGGGGACAGAGTGACTGGACAGCAGCCAGGCAGAAAAGGACCTGGGGGTGCTGCTTGACAGATGGCTGAACATGAGCCAGGGTGTGCCCAAGCAGCCAAGAAGGCCAATGGCTCCTGGGCTTTATCAGCAATAGTGTGGCCAGCAGGACTAGGCCAGGGATTGTCCCACTATACTCAGCACTGGTGAGACCACACCTCAAATCCTGTGTCCAGTTCTGGGCCCCTCGCTACAAGAAGGACATTGAGGGGCTGGAGTGAATCCAGAGAAGGGCAATGAAGCTGGAGAAGGGTCTGGAGCACAAGTCCTGTGGGGAGCAGCTGAGGGAGCTGGGGGTGTTTATGGTGTAGAAAAGGAGGCTCCAGGAACATCTTATCACTCTTTTCAACTCCCTGAAAGCAGGCTGTAGCCAAGTGAGGGTTAGGCTCTCCTCCCAGGCAAGAAGAAACATAATGAGAGGAAGTAGCCTTAAGCTGCACCAGGGGAGTTTTAGGTTGGACATCAGGACAAATTTCTTCACTGAAAGGGTGGTCAAGCTTTGGAATGAATTGACCATGGAAGTGCTGGAGTCACCATCTCTGGGCATATTCAAAAAATGACTGGATGTAGCACTTATTGTTATAGTTTACTTGACATGGCAGTGCTTGGTCTCAATGGTTTTGGAGGCCTTTTCCAACTTTAATTATTCTATGATTCTGAAATCTGGTTTCTTCATTCCTCTATAAGATAGACAGGAAATTGATGAACAGAAAGAATACTGAGGCAGTCTGGAACTCCTCATGACTAGCTGTTTCCTCATTTGGAGTTAGTGCTGTAGAATTTGACTTGTGACCTCAAATACCAACGTTTCTGAATATTAATGTGAAAAGATAGTACTAATATTATCTCACAATTTTTTTATTAAATTGATATTAGATCTTTCTGAAGATTTAATTTGCTAACTCCATTGACCACAAAGTTCTTCAAAGACTAGGTCTTTATTTCACTGAATTTGTGAAGAAACCACAGCGCAAAATGTTGAAATGACTTGCCAGAAATATTAGTGATGGAAGAGGGAGCTATAACCTACTTACTTCGGGTAAATTGTCACAGTCTTCATCCATCCAAGAATCTTGTTGGTGCTATGCAGCTCCCAGTTACACCTTTCTCTGTTCATCGGTCTGCAAAAGAATGAAATCTTTGCCAGTGTTGCAAACCTAAGGGATGGAGTGTTGCAAGATCCTCAGTGGAATGCATATCAAAAGCATGATACAGTTGCCCTTGTGTTTTCATGTATGGTGTTTTCATTGCTGATCAAGAAGAATATACAGGAAAACAGTTCAGAGAAAAGTGTATGAAGATATAGTGAATTTAAAAGGGAAGAGCAAAACAACAGAATAGTCACACTAGGTAAATAAGGACATGACAGTTACATGAATAAATACCAAAGGCAGCAGACTCTACAGGTGGCATCATGGCTACAGGCAAACACCAGTGGGAGTAAAAGAAACAAAGGGACGATATAGACCATCGATCAGTCAATGTATCCTTTTATTTTGTTATGAAGCCGTAGTTCAGTACTACTGAGAGCATCTGTTAATATACTAATTAGTGTGCTAATTACCTGCTAATTGATCATGACCATTGATCCTCAGCTGCGATGACTGAGAGTATTTCTGCTGAAAGTGCAGCTATACTGATCTTATGGATAATGTTCAGTGTCAATAAAATATATTGGATGATTTAACAGGGCCAAGAAAATACTGCAAAATATTTTCCTAATATATTTACCTAAAATAAAAGTAGTTCATTTTGGCCGCATTTCTCCCTCTTTCTCACTCCTTTTCTGGGAAATTTTATATTTATAAATGAGGAGCTCCCACTGTACCAGCCAAAGATAAGAAAACCTCATGGAGGAGTACAGGTTGCTGGAACACAAGGAACCAAATTCTTCTATATTCTTTTTAATGTTTGATCCCTGATATTAGCAAACATTTATTCTGAAAACAGTATGAGTGGAAACAGCACATTTCAAATTGTTAAGTATCTTCTGGATGTGACTTTTGAGAAAACAAATATACTTGTCAACTCAAGTGACATTCTTCCAGCTGAAGAAGAAAATCTGTACTGTGTGACATCTGTGGATAATTGTGGTTCTTGTCCACTTCATTACATGGAAAAGAGTATGTTAACATATGGGTTGCCAAGAATCAAAAAACACATTCACTCAGTATTTATACAGTCGAAAATGCCTGGATATCACAGATTGTGTGATCCATAGCACCCTTCCCCTTCCCTTAACCTACAATGGGAGATGGCCTATTTATTTCAATTTAGTATTTTTATAACAATGCAGCTGAAGTTACACATGTTCATATCAGTTAGAAAAGCAGGCACAACGAGGATCAACAACATGCAATCATAAGGACAAAACAGATGGCTGTGAAAGACTAAGGTTTGATTATTTCACTGTTCACGTTATATTTCACTTAATTTTTGAGGATTAAGGGTCAGACTGCCACTATAAAAGTAGTAATGAACCATTTTTCACTTTACTGAGCTACATTGATGATGAAAGCATGTGATCTCCAATACAGGCAAGACATGGTTTTCTGCCCAAAGACTTTGCAATGGAAATGCTCTATTTTTAATGCAATATTTGTGTATTAATAATTAACACCTGGTTGACTAACTTTTTACTTAGGTTTCTCTTTTTTTTCTTTTTTTTTTTTCTTTTGGCAAAAAATCATTGATTTAACAACTTATTAATTTAGCAGTTTACTTACTGGCAAATCCAATCCAGTCTGCTGACTCTTCTGAAACTCAGATGCAACTCATCCACATTGTTTAGAAAATGGATCACCCAGACCATTATGAAAACAGTCCAGAAAAATCAAAAAATCAAAGCCTATTTATTTTCCAAGGTTTACACTACCTGAACTTGTTCTGAACTCCATTGATACATATGAACTCCTGTTCATGTAAGCTACAGCAAAAATGACAGTGCATGATTTTATTCAAAATTGTTCTATTTATAATGTAGTGTGTGACACAAAAAAAAAAAAAATTAAATAAGAATTCAATTTTTGGATGCAATAAATGTAGAAGTTTGGATTATCAGAAGGGGTAATGCTTTTTGTAGCTGGGACATCTATTCTTGGCAAAATTTTAGGTTGAAATAAACAGAACTCTGCCTCAATACTCTGAATAGTCAGATGGCCTTAGTTTTCCTTGTCTAAACAACTAAATCTTTGATGTCTGTGTAAATACCACAATATGTAAGTGGAGCTCCAAGACATTTCTAGTGTAATTGAAATTTAGCAAATATCCCATCTGAAAGTTCTTTTCAAACTGCCAATGAATAGAGGGCTTGTAAATTGTTGTTGTGCACAAAGTAGGTAATTATGAATTAGGCATACTCTGATGCTAATTCCACTTAGTCACTCACATTTTCCACTGATGCGAACATCACATAAAGAGCAGCAAAACTTAAGAGGGCACTGAAAATTAGGGTTTGGTACTTCCTATTACATGGTATAGTTTTGTTGCTACATTTATAAGGTTTGGAGAAATTATTTCATTACATGGCAAATTCAGTAGTTTTACAAACTACCAATTTTTCACTTAAGGAGAAAATCTCCCTGTTTTATAAAGATGCTATCATGAACTTTGGAAATACAATAACAGCACTTGGTGCAGGTCACTAGATCCCATGCAAATTATCCATGGATTAAGATGACTGCTTTGCATCAGTCCTCAAGGAACACCTGGAAAAATATTAATCTCTATTAGACACTGCACACCTGAACTCCTCTCCTACCCTTTTACATACACCATGTTTGAAGTACCCTCTTTTGTGCCTTTTTAGCAGCCAGATCCTGGTTGTTGAGGGGCTTGAATTCTGGGATTTTCTGGAAATAAAGTGAATACAGCCTAGAAAATGTCCATATTTTCAGCATGTTGTACACTTTAAATAATGTTTAAAAAGTGTCTGAAATTTATAAATTATAATATTTATTTTACAGTTCAGCAAAAGGAAAAACTACTTGACTTCTAAAAACAGAAAAGAGAAACAAAAAACAAAATACCCCAAGACTTGGAATGTTTTTACCACCGAACAGCTGCAACAGTATTGGCCAAACCTACTCAAAAAGATATAAACAAACGGCCTGTGAGACCATGGAAATATTGGAGCAAGGAACTGTGAGCCCCATCACTCCTGTGGTTCATACACACAATGGATTTTTGCTAGCAGCTCACTTGCTTTTTTTTTTCCTGTCTAGCCTTTGTAGGTATAAAATTGTATTACTCCTTATGCAAATATTAATGCTCTAGACATGACTCTTCTCTTGAATGATCATTTTAAAGATCAGAAATATATTATTTTACATATATATTTATTATCAGGAACATTGATAGCACAATAACATGAAAATTGCAATGATTAATAAATTTAAATAACAGGTTACAATTCATAGTTATTCTAGCATGTTCCTAGAGACAATTAATCATGGAAGTAATAAACTTAGTGCAAGCACTGCACTATTTGATGCCTGATTGTATATTATTCAGTTGAAGAAATAATTTCATTACATTTTGTGCCTTTTTTGGTTCACATATTCTAAAAGATTATTTGTCCTTTCCTAATGGGAAAAAAGCCAAAAGAAGTAAGATTTGAAAAGATTTGGAAAAGCCACAAAGAAAAAGCTCTAATTTTTAGGAATTTTTTTAATTGTCATTTTACACTGATTTTCACAGCACGTCTGCTGGGACTGATGTTGCCAGTAAGATCACTCTCAAATGTCACTGCAGAAAAAGCCACATTATGTTATGCCCATG
This sequence comes from Argya squamiceps, assembly GCA_037834095.1. Classification (NCBI taxonomy): domain Eukaryota; kingdom Metazoa; phylum Chordata; class Aves; order Passeriformes; family Leiothrichidae; genus Argya; species Argya squamiceps. The sequence goes on from JBBMKD010000145.1 coordinate 82,083,324, forward strand.
CTCTGAACCTTAGACAGTTTTTTAAAATCACATTTCTGCTGGAAACAAGCCCCTTTTGCAGATGAACCCAGAGATTACATTTTTAGCGATTCCCATCCACGTCAGTGAAAAACTCATTTCCTAAGTTGAATTTGCTTTTGAAGGCCCTGTAAAATAAAGTAGTTGACTCTGTATCTAGCTGAAGCAAATGAGGCAATTCCTTCCACTGACCCTGCTGTGGGAATGATAGCTTCCAGCAAGGATAGCAAACAGCTGGCAGACAGAGGCAGTGGGAAGGAGTTACCCTCAGCCCTCAGATGGTTCTGCACTGCCAATGCCTGAGGCTTCTGGAGACTGAGAAGTGAAATATTTACCTTACCTTTCCTGTCCACATCAGTCTGTTTGTGGGGATCAAGCACCTAATAACTGGCAAAACATGGATTAAATGGTCATTTTCTTGATCTTCCCATCCCTGTGCTGCAGCATTTCTCAGTACTAAAGAAGGGGTAGGATATTTATACATCACTCAGTTCTGGACTCTGCCCTTCTAGGTCAGTCCTTGTTATTTACAAGTAGATTATCTCTTATTTGTTTTTCATATGTATGCACTGTACTATTTTAGGCAGATTTTTATAAAGGAATCTTGCTATGATAGACCATTTGCCTCTGATCCTTTTCTTGCTTTATCGACTTTTTTTTAATTGCAATTAATTTTTTTCAGCCTAGCTGCCTCATCCTGTACTGAAATCAGTGGAAATTCTAAAGTTAATTCAAATATATGCTTTTTTAAAAATAGCCAGGAAAAGAGCAGGCCTATGTTCTGAGCGCCATCTGACGTAATCATAAATGTACATAAGTCTCCAAAATAATAGGTCTCAAATGTTCTCAGAACTCTTGTATAAAAGTAACATTTTCATCATCTGTTCTATCAATGTCAGCAACTCATCCACTGGAAATTTCAGATCATTCAAGTCTTCCTTGAAATTGGAATGAACCCTCCCTATGAAAAATATTTTCCATCTGATTTATGTTTTCCATTTAGAATATGTAAGCAGTATAGTGACCCTAATCAGTTCTGATTTAGGTTAAAATTATGCACTGTCTTAAGAGCTGCCTAGTTTATAATTTTTTAAAATTTTTGTCAGTCCTTGGCATTAATCCTTGGTAATCTGGATGTGTTTGCACTATTGCCTGCGTGAAAAAGGCAAGCAGACAGGTTTACATTGCTCATAGGGATGTTCTAGTAACGGATTTGCTATTAGGTTAAAAAGTATAAAGTTGATCAGTTTTACCTAAAATCCTTCTCTGATTGCATATCCAATATTGTAATTCAGAAAAGCTGTTGAAAACACTGTACTTTGAATGTTAGTGGTATGACTAAATAAGTAAAGACATTTTGAAATATACAAAATATTAAATGATTACACACATTAAATGTCAAGACAGACTCTCTATGTAGGGCCTTTAAGAAAATGTTTTGAAAGATACATATTTTAATTTAGCATGACAAAGTACTGTTGCTTGATTTTTTTTACAACAAAGTTTTCCGCGTTAGCAAGATATCAAAATACTAGCCCAGAAAGATTTCCATTGCAGCCTTTCAGTTATTACTTGCAATTTTTGGTTTAGATCTACTGCTGAATCTCACATTCTGATTCTTTTGACTTACTGACGTACTGAGCTGATTACAAAACTCAAAATAATGTAGTGGAAAAGGTGGATAGCTAAAACATACAGTTCATCTTATGCTTAAGCACTGAAGAAATCCAACAAAACTACCACTGGATCTTACAATTGCACTGTCTTCTTATTATGGACTATATCCCCTTATAGTAATGATGAAAGTGAAAGCAAATAGCCACAATACAGAAGAATGATTTTTCAGAAAGAGCTGACAAAAGACAAAGCAACTCAGCTATCAGCAGGCAAACAATTTCCATTCTTCCATCATAGATGTTTCACATTTGGCCTTTAAAGGAGAGTAGAAAATGCCTTATAAAAAAAAATCACACAATCATAGAATAGATTGTGTTGAAAGGGACCTTTAAAAGCCATCTAGTCCAACCTTCCTCCAGTGAGCAGGGCCAGCATCAACTACATCATGTTGCTCAATTTCATGTTCATCCTTACCTTGAGTGTTTCTAGGGATGGGGCATCTACCAGCTATCCAGGCAAACAGATCCAGTGTTTCAATATCCTAAAAATAAAACAAATTCTTCCTTCTGTCTAGTCTAAATTTGCCCTCTTTTAGTTTAAAAACACTCCCCCTTGTCATGTTGCTATGGGTCCTATTAAAATGTCAGTCTCCATCTTTCTTTTAAGCCCCCTCAAAGTAATGAAAGGCCATAATAAAATCTGCCCAGAGCCTTCTCTTCTCCAGGCTGAACAGTCCAAATTCTCCCCCTAATCTTCATGGGAAAGGTGCTTCGTCCCTCAGGTCATCTTTATGACTCTCCTCTGGACCTCCTCCAGCAAGTTCACAGCCTTCTTGTGTTGGAGATGTGAGAGCTGCACTGCAGATGGTGTCTTACTAGATCAGAGCAAGAGGGGCAGAATAACTCCCCTGACCTGCTGACCACACTGTATTTTATGCATCCCAGGATATGGTGATCATTTTGGGCTCTGGGAACACAAATGTGTGCGAATAAAATGTGGAGCATATAAAATATAGGGAAAAAACCCTCAAAGCTACTGCATTGTGAAACACATAAACTTTGATCCATCCACTTGCTGTGTTCTGTAAGTTGCAGACAAAATGAATCTCTCTTCTCCAGCTCTTCACTTACAGTTCTTTTACTGGAAAGATTTTAGTAATGTTTTCTTACAGACATAACCTAATAAATAACAAATTAAATTGTTAGCATTGCTTTCAGGTTCTATTTGGTTGCTAAGGTTCCTTTTTCTATTTCAGAAATGAGTACAAGACAGAAACTCTGAAGACAGGATCTTGCCATTTTTAGCTGATCAAGTAAAAGATTAGTGCTGAAATGTGTCCTTTCAAAAAAATTTTTATGACCTGCTCCTTTTTAATATTATTTACATTCAGAGCCATTAGAATGTGGTCCAATAGGGTAAATTTTGCAGGCTAAGACTGGGAAAACCAGTGCTGGAAAGGTCATCTGAAATATTTGCTTATCTCCCTCTGTTACTGTTTTGGTTTGTACTACTGCAAGAGCTTACTTCGATGTCTTTCTGATGCATTTACAACCCTTGTCTTCAACCAGACCCCAAATATTTGCAAATCTCATGTCTTTATAGAAAGCAAGATATAGAAATATCCTTTTGCCTCAATGTAACAAGCACCTTAGGTGCACTTGGACTTCTGGCGTGGATCCCATGACCTCATAGCATATCAGAAATTACCACATTTCCTGGCTACCCCTCCTCCCTGGACTAAATTTCCTCCTCCCTTGATCTGTGAAATGCCAGGAGACAGATTGGAATGTTCAGCTTGAATGGCGAAGTTTAAATTGGTAATGTGTTGGAAATCTGGTCACTTAATGTGTTCAATTGTTTGATTTGCCATTGTGTGCTTGTGTGAGAAAGAATTAACACCATTTAACCCTTTAAGTCAACCTGAGATAAAATTAAAATACAGAATACAAAAACATATTTATATGACCTGTTTTAAGAAGTGTATTTTAGTGTCACTTTACTGAGCTGCCTATTTTTCTCCACTGTCCATAAAGGGAAATTCATATGTCTAAGCTAAGACACCCTCAGTAGACACATTTCAAAGGGAATGACGTCCATTTGCTCAAACTTATATGTGTACCAACCTCTACATAAACAGATATGCTGGCAACAATGCTTGGAGTAATGAATTTAGATTTTTTCTGGGTTTTGATTAAGAACAGCTGTAAATGTAGTCAACTATTTGGGATAATTTATTGTGATTGATCCCCAAAATACTTGGCCTGCATATTCCAGGGCCACCCTTCTCTCCAAGAGAGGAATATCTATCAATCTTTCATTCAACATAAGCATTAAACCATTTCTCTCATTCAGTTGCAATAAATGCTTCTCTCTGGGATTTAAGCAATCATTCTACCAATCAAATCCTGAAAGTTGATAATCAAATGAGTTCCTAAAGTAGTAGCTGCCAACCCCTGAAGTCCAAAGAATGGTTGTAAATACAATCTCTTGAGCAATCACGCACAGAAAGAAAATTAATAAGCATCTTGATTGATTTATCGATAGCTTGCAGAGAAAAAAATCTTATAATGGGATATAAGACATAGATCATGTGCTATGAATTGCTGAAGGACTGCCAGATCTTCTGTGCTGACCACCTACAAAGCATAGTCATCAGCATCATATTGCGACAACCCATGGAGATGAATTTAAATTCTGAAATAGAAGGCTGGATTAGAAAACACCACTGAACAATTCTGTTTCCTTATACTTTCATTGAGAAGATGTCCAGAGTCAGAGGTTGAGAAAAGTTAATTATGTTTTTATATTTGAAGCCTCTCCTTCTTTGAGTCTTACTTGATTACTCATGATGTCAAATTATTCCCTTGAGACAGAGCCCAGGGCTCTCTCCTGAGATAAAGTATGTAAATCAAAGAAGGTCATTCTTAAAAAACATGGCCAAAATAATTTCTATCTTTCTTGGCCTGTGAGTCAAGGCACCAAACAGGGAAGCTGAGTTCCTTTTCACTGTAGAGAAACACAAGCAGCTTAGATGTTCCACAGTCGTTAGCATGCAAATATGTTAAACAACCTCCTATCAACTTTCCATCTAAACCTAATGAATTTTACATTCTTACAATGTCCTGTTTCACATCACATTCATCTTATACTACAATCCAGTATTGCCATAGAATCTGGTCTATTTCCTGGTCCTGCTTCTTTAGCATGACTGGACACATCTTGCTGCATGGGCTTGTGTTTTTACAGTGAGCTTACCATTCTAAGACTTGATTTTCTCTGCTGTGAGTAATGCTTCACTCCCACAGGCTCTGCTGCTAGGCTCAGAAATTTGTAAGGTCTGAAGGCAGACCTTACCAGTGAAAAGCTCAGCAAAAACAGGCACACAAATAAAGCTGCACTAGTACAATGTGATAATGTAATTAAGTATCAGGGACAGTATCTTCTAAGAGATGCTTCTTTGCAGGAAATAACTTACCATATCAAAGATTCTTATCACACGTATCAGTTCTCTGCTTTTGTTTCCAAGCTGACAATTTCAGGTATTGCTGCTGCTTCAGGCTTATTAATGTTAACAAATATTGTGTCCAACAATTTACTGTAATTTAATGTAAAACATTCACGTGTGATTTGGCCCTCCTGTCAGACTGACATCAGAACCACACCTCTTATTTGCTTCAGAAGATGAGAAAATGGTTTGAAACATTGCTTAACTAAAGGCAGTGGAAAGGAAAGGGTTTTACTCAAGGTTTTTATTTACTGTGCAGGTGAATATGATAATGACTGAATCATGGTAGTAATTTCCAACGGAGCTGTTCATAACTGGTAGCTAGGTGAAAAGTAGCATCATTTTGGTTGATACTATCAAGGTCTGAAATGAGGTCAGGCACATATCTTGGCCTTTGTATCTTAACATCCCTCCTGGACTAAGACAAATAGCAACAGAGAGAGTAAAGAAGCAAACCCAACTTCCTACATGAAACTTTCAGACAGACATAGAGCTAGCTATCAGTCTTCACCCAGACTTCTCACCCCATGATTTCAGTGGAAATGGTTACAATATTAATGCCATAAAAATCTCTGATTTCACTTAACTCAAGCAGTTTGGACTAATACAGCCTCTACTGATGTTAAAGGAATGAATTATTAAGCTGTGTCTCCAGGATGTCACTCACTTGTAGGCTATGCCCAGTTATTAAACATTTAACTGAGACTAACAGACCTTTGGACTTCTCTGATTTGCCAAGCTGTCACAAATACAAACTGGTTTAAGCTGTAAAAATGATTCTATAGAATTGGCTTTAAGCATTTAGAAAACACTTAAAAGAACTCTTAAGATCTCTTTAACAATCCCCACTTGCTTAGAGCATTTTTCTTTTCTTTCTTCTGAATTACAAGTAAATGAACCAGACTGATAGCTTAAAAATGAGTCTGTTTCCAGTCAGAGTTCCCAAAATCTGTATTTCTCAGGTGGCCTATTCAAGTATATGCTTTTTCAAAACCAAAGTTGATCTGATATTTTAGGTTGATTTCTGCAGACCATAAATATATTGGGTTTATATCATATGAATGAGCAATTGTATTATGAAGCATGGTCCCTTCCATCCTACATTCCTCAGTGGATCCATGCATGCTCAGAAAATAACTGACTACTTCTAAATCTTGTTTAATCCATGAGTGAAAATTTTTATATGAGCAACACAATCCTGTAACTTGACTGACCAATGATTTTTATTTGCCAGTAGTAAAAGGTTTCTATATTCAGTTGTTTCTTATACACTACACAAAAACCATATTGGGTTTCCTTTGGCCAGTCATCTCATTAAGTCAATAAGTGTTGAATAAGTTTGCTTTACTGATGAAACTTTGCCCCCAAAACACTGTGTACAGAGCATATGTTTTGAATTGTCTGTATATGCATCGTAATAGAATGTTCCTTCATTCCTAATCAAAATACACACTGAGTACATTTTAGGACACTTCTTCTTAGCCAGCCTGAGATTTGATTTATGTTTAACTAAATGTTCTTTTCTATAGGATTTCCAAATCAGTTCTGAAGAGGCAAACATCTCTGCATTCTTCTGACAGTGTACATTCAGAAATGTGTGAAATATTTAGGAATGTGTGGATCCAGAAGACTATGTGTGCTTTCCATACCTAAATAATATGAATCAGAAAATCCAACACAAATTGTTCCTCCCTATTACTCTCCAGCCCTGAGGTAATGTAATGGTTTTCTGAATCCTGGACACTCCAGGAGAAGCTCAGTTGTTTTTATTCATCACAGGCTGACTGGGCTGTCTCCAAATCCTAGGGTTTGGTATACATCTTTAGTGCCTGGCTCTCACTGTCTGCTCCCTGCAGCCAGCAGAAAGTGGTGGTCACCAAAAAACCACCAAGTTTTTAGGTGGGCACTGGCTCAGGCCCTGTAAAGAAACTGAACTTATATGGAAAAACTGAATCAAAAAAGCAAAGGCTGTAAACGGTCATCTCTAAATCCTAGAGATACTAGAGCTTAGTCCCTAAAATGCACGCTGACTTGCTGTACCATGAAGCTGATCTGCTAACAAGTTCCTTTAGCGTCTGTGTATCATTAACTGGCCTGTTTACTGGACTACATTTTGAGTAAAAAGAGTAGTTTTTTCATCAATGCAGTGGATTGGTATACAGTGAACACATGTCCTAATTCTGCCACAGGTACCTTATGATACAAATTTCATGTTATTCAGTTTATTTCCCTCGTCATTCCCCAAATAAAGGACAATATTATCAAGATGGTGCAAACACCAGTTCTCTGTTGTTACTACATATAGATATTATGGAGGTGACCCACAGTAAGGAAACAGGCAGTGCAAATATCATTACCATGAAGAAATACCTTGTGAATGTGAATTTTGTTCATCTAACAGTAAATCAGCAATCTGTAATGTTTTTAGCAGTTGGCTATTTGGTAGGAAAACATCAGACCTACAATATGGGCAGATGCTTCTATAGTTATTTTTTCATGCAGTTGAGATTAGAATTTGGCCTGTACATTTAAATTGCCCTGATGAGTTCTAAAACTAATATAGACATAGATTGCAGAGGATAAACAGCATGCTATGAAATCTATTTTATTTTTTTGTAGAATTAGAAGGGCATTTCCCACACTGTCTCCCTTTTCTATTTCAGATCCCCAATTAGGTCTACAAGAATTGATGGTGAGCAAAATAATATGCCACATGAACTGAAGGCAGAGTTTAACTAATGTTAGTTATGGCCTATTTACAATGCTGGCTGCAAAAGTCAATCCTCCCCTATTATTCCATAGGCTGAAGTGAACAGTTTTACTTAGAATATGGAAAAGTTATACTTTTCAAAGCATTAGTCCAAACAGAGGTCTGCAAGGAATGTTGTGGGCAACAGCATGCTGTACCCTTTCATGAGTGCTTATAATAACAGTACTTTTTGTTCTTACCATCACTCTTGGCAGAAGATTTGCCTTTTTGAGGTTGAAAATAACTACAACAGTAGTATTTGAGTGGTGTGAGTGTGAGCTGTGGGCTTTGCATTGTATCTCGGTGTGAGAATATATGTTACCTCTAAGACCTCATGTTATTCACACGACATGGAAGGCCTGCTATAAGCACCAAACTTCCACAAATCTAAGTGGGTTTGATCTGCCATCTTGCAAAGACACTGCAGCAACTTTGATGAATTCATCCCTTTCTATTAATGCTCATTTTTTTGTAATATGGATGAGCAAACCAGGGTGTGGTCTTAACTTCCTCTTTTATGTTCCTGCTCCCTCCTAACTGTTTTGTAAGGTGGTATTTTCAACCTTCAGGAGCTCCCACAACCTTAGTCTAATTATTTTTTCCCAGGATGTTAAAAGTACTAGGGTATAGGGAGCCCCTATGTCCCTGAAAGCAGCTGGAAAGGTAAAATAACTGGGTTCAGGAGGCAGGTATGTTTTAATTCTGATTCATGGATATGTTTGTGGAGAGTCTGTGCATATTAGATATTTTCACCATCCTTCAGTAGCTTTGGGAGGCATCAGAGCTTGAGTTATACAGTTTCTAAAGCTGCCATGTAGGGTGATAGGCTTCCTGGTAAACGTACATAAAGGAGACTTCCTTCCTGAGAGGAAGGAGGAGAGGATAGGAGGGGATGTCAGTAGGGTAGACTAAGCTAGAGCGAAGTGGGGCCTTTCCAGAGGCTTACCCCGCTTGAAGAATATAAATTCACACTCAATTACTCTTAAAATACTCTTTGAAGCATGCATTACCTCTAACTTGGGTGTTGAAAGCTGCGGAAGTTTTTTCAGGCTCACTGTGATGGCATCAGAATGATCAAATCCAGTATCCAGACCAAAAATCCCTACTCCTTAGTCTGGGTGAATTGCATACAGGAGGCAAAACAAGGCAGCTTGCAATTCAGAATAATACTGAAAGATTACAAGACAGTGTGTTCATCCAGGATGCATTTGGCCTGGAGAAAATAAAACAAGTTAATTTCATTAGAATCATGAAGGGACCTCTGAAGCTGTTGACAAGGGTTTCAATTTCAAACACTTATAAATAAAGAAAGTGTAAATCCAGTGGTTGTGTAATGAGAAAAATATTTTAATGTGTGCCTGGGCATCAATGTAGAGTCTCTAGTGAGTAGCACATCAGGCTACAACTGAATTTTCCCAAAGATAAGTTTTTAATTATTCTCAAATACAGTGCTTCAAATAGCTGTGTATGTTCTCTAAGTAGCTATTCTGGACTAAGTTTGTGTGGCTGGCCAGAGCAAAAGGTCTTTGCTTTGGCCTGACAGCCTAAAACTTCAATGATCTTCACTAAGTTGTGTATAGAATAAAAGCTTACTACTGTTCTTCTCACTGAAGCCCAGCCAGGAATAACAGAGGAAGGCATAGTGCTGATGTCATTGTCTGGAGCTGTTAAGTCCACATTTATCAAACTAGACATGCCATGGAGGCTAAATAACGGGTTGCAAGTATTGAGGGCTCTAAATCTAAAAATCTTCATATTGTTTTGATAGGTTTAAATAAAAATCCACTTAAACTGGCAGTGAACCTGGAGAAAATCTTCTATTCTGACTACACTTGCATCTATGTTAGTGTTTTCCAGCAGCAGAAAAAAGTATGTGAGATTATATCCTGTGAATGTATGGAAACAGGAATTTCTAGCCATAGTTCTGGTAGTAACAGGGGTAGTATGTTTGTTGGAAAACAAGTATTTGTTCTAAGCATGAGACATAGAGAGCATTCAATATTAACCCGCAGGGGTTTACACGCCTCTTCAAATGCATTGCTTGAAAGATTGTTGGTACAAGTGAGCTGTTCTTAAATCCCAGGTGTACCAAAAAGATAACTAGTGTACACAGATGAACATCAGTGCATGGGTGGAAAGAAAGCAGCTGGCCAATTTTTATTTGGAAGTTTTATCCATTGAAGGAATAGTTTATAATTATGCATAATATTGTTTCCATTGTTGCACAGATTTTTATTTTCATTTTCTAAAAATCTGCCTTTGATTAGCTCTCTATAGAAGGGAAGTGCTTTGTCCTTACCACTGGAAACAACATAGCAAAAATTTAGGGTTTTATTCTCATTCCTTTATAGTTTCTAAATGACAATGGTTAATGACAAAATCTTATATTATTACACATATTATACATATTGCAAACTGCTTGCATAGTTCCGTTGGATTGTTCTGTGTGGCATGGTCAGTCACCTGCAGTGCAGTTATAAATCTCTGAAGTCAAGCAATTTATCCTACAGATTATTCCTGGGAAAGTTAAGTAACTGCAGTGTTTAATTTATGTTGGACTAAGTACATGTATGTATCACTTTTCTTTAAGAATTATTTGCTTACAGCTCACGTAACAAATTTTGAAAATTTTCCCCTTGATGCCACTGGGATAAGTATATAACATATGTATCTTTATTTAAATGGGGCTCTAAAATGTCATCTTATGCTAGGAAAGTATCTCTTTTCTCTGGCCTAGAAGATGTGTACAGCTTTCATTGCTGAAATGTCAATGCAGCTGGAATTTTTAATGAGATGTGGTTTTGAATACTGAACTCCTATATAAAGAGTGTGCATTAAGAGTTATTAAGATACAGTCCTCTTGATTTTGAATAGAGAATACCACTATCAGTAATAGCATCTCATGACTCTAATATGAAGCATAGGCAAAGCTTCAAGGACATTTTGTTGCGGAAATGGTGGGAGGCAGTCTCATCTTTCTATAAAAGTAACAGAAGTTACTTTCTATAAAAGTAACTTCCTCAAGTGTGTGAGACTGCTTCTTTCAGAAAGCACAAGCATTCTGTGTCAAGTACAAGCAATTATAATCCATTAATGACATACATTTATCTTTATTTCCCTTCTTTTGTCACTTTACTTTCTGAGAGGTATCTTTGAGTCACATTGCAATTTACGATTCATGTAAATGGAAGACCAGCTAGTATGAGGACTAAGAGTTCGATACATATTTCAATGACATTACTTTCCTCTAGTGTGACATCAACATTTTTCTTCAGGGAATTTGAATTACAGTCATCATTTAAGCTTATAATACATCCTTATAATCTTTTTCTCCTAAAATTGGTACAACTATATGAAGACTGAAACTTTAGCAACACAAAGAATTTCTCTAAAATGGCAACATTACCCTATTAAGAAACTTAAAATCTTTTTTAAATGAGCATAACAAGCACACTTTTAAGGCCATTTTAATGGAACAAGTGATGCATAATGGGAATAAGTGATGCATAATGTAGAGCCACACTAACCATTCTGTGTGAGATCATTTTTATAAGTATCATTATAATGCTCTGAGATAACCAACTAACAGTTTAATCTTGCAAGTCAGACATATTCTGGCTACTGTGATGGAAATCTTCAACCACCCTCCAAAACATCTTAGAACTGCCAGCATAAAAAGCAACTGTGAAATATTGTTCCTTAAACTTAACTAGGTGTCAGATTCATGTGGGATCCTTTCAGAATTCTAATACACAATTTACAGAAGGAATAAAGTAGTTTGATCTTCTAATATCACAGACTGATATTACTGCTGTATGTCTTAACAGATAATTTGATACTTAGTGTCAATTGGTAGGAAAGAGACTGATGTTTTCAGGGGTTGTTTTTCCCCAAAATAACTCTTCAGGAGATAGGGAATATCTCTGAAGAGCTCTCAATTTCTTTTCCCCTTTTAATGTCCTAAACTGTGAAAACGTTTTTAAAAATTCAGCATACTAGAGCACCTTCCATAATACCATCATTCTGTGGCTTCTAAGAAGCATCAGATATTGGGAGAGATTGATTTATTAGAACACCACAAGGAAATAAATGCAAGAGAGGGCACTGGCTCCAATGCACAGCCCAAAAATCAACCCTGCTGGTGCTTCCAGTCTTAGCCCCAGTCAATCAGTAGGCCAAGTATGTGGTTTTCTTTCAGAAGCATAGCATAAGTCTTTCCAGAGAAATTCAAGCAAGCGTGAAGTTTCCAAGCCAAGTTCTATTGCTACTCTCCAAATTTGCAATTCTGAGAAAGTATTCTATTTAAGTGGAAAAACAAAGAGATTACCCCAGTTGTAGCCCCTTCTTCCACACACACTGACATATGGCATAGGAAGTTTTTTTAAGCCAACATGGGATCCTAATGCTAACACTTGTCCTCTCTGTCTGAAGGAATCTCCCAAGAATAGTTCTGACCATTATTTGGTGAAAATCATTAAACCCAGGAAGTTTGTTTTGGCTGAGTTTGAGACTGATTCAATTCATTTTGAGCTATTTTGTAGTGGTTTCATTATCCAAACTTGTATGCATCTTCTGGGCTCAGGAAATGTTGGCATGACTGTAGGGTTCTTAGTTTCAAAAGTATTAAAACATCCTACCCTTTCACCAGGGCTTTATTTCTCTCATTACACCATACAAATAGAAGAAAGAGCTTCTCATTTTGCTGCCAAATTTTACAAGAAGTAAATGAAATAAACAATAGAAAATGGGTCATTTTTATTCTAACATATGTACATATGTTTGAAAAAGGATGACAAGACAACACTGACTTTCTTCTGTCAAAATCTGTCAAAGTGCCAAAAGTCACTTCCTATTTCAAGGCCTTACTAAAGAAGGGGTGATTATAGATGATGATAACCGTATCAGAAATATTAAAGAGTGAAAATATGAGTACCTAAAGTAGTTTGGTCTGCTATTTTGTTGCAATATCATCTGTTTGCCAATAGTGGGACATCTTTGACAGAATAGGAAAAATAGTCTTAAAATGAATAATGAAAAATGTGTTTAAAATTAGTTTCTATGAAGATGAGGATTACATTAGATAAGAATAATATATACCTATGTCATTAAGAGATTTACAAAAATCTGTGGCATGTTGCAAGCAGTGGCAACCACTACTGGGCTACAATGCTACAGCTTTTTAGTACAGATTTGGGGATTTTTTGATTCCTCATAGTCTATACCATTCAGATTGATCAACTGATCCCTCTACCTACCTTCTGAAATTTCATTCCCACACAAGAGTGCTTCATCTTCTATGTGAAATACTTCAGACAAGACACAGAATCACAGAGAATATCATGAGTTGGAAGGGACACACAAGGATCATCCAGTCCAGCTCCTGGACATGCACAGACCCATCTCCAAGAGTCCCACCATGTGCCTGAGAGAACTTTTCAAATGCTTCTTGAACTCTGTCAGGCTGGTGCTGTAACCACGTCCCTGGAGAGCCTGTTCCAGTGCTCAGCCACCCTCTGGGTGAAGAACCTTTTCCTGATATCCAACCTAAACCTCCCCTCCTCCTGACACAACTTCAGGCCATTCCCTCAGATCCTGTCACTGATCACCACAGAGAAGTGATCAGTGCCTGCCCCTCCTCTTCCCCTTGTGAGGAACTTGTAACTGCAGTGAGATCTCGCCTCAGCCTCCTCAGGCTGAACAGACCAAGTGTCCTCAGCTGCTCCTCATGCAGCTTCCCCTCAAGGCCCTTCACCATCTTTGTTGCTCTCCTTTGGACACTTTCTAATAGTTCAATGTCTTTCTTACATTGTGGTACCCAAAACTGCCCCCAGCACTGGAGATGAGGCCCCCCCAGTGCAGAGCAGAGTGGGACAATCCCCTCCCTTTCCTGGCTGGTGATGCTGGGCCTGATGTACCCCAAGACAGGGTTTGCCCTCCTGGCTACATGAAGTCTAAGTTGCTACCCAGAGACACAAGTGGAATTATTCCAAGGTGCTGCTCTCCAGTAAAGTGTGGGTATTTGGTAGGTAGTTTGGAAAGCAGGAGTTTAGCTGAAGGTCTGGCAAATTTTATTAATCTCAGCAGTTTTGTAAATCTCATTACTGGAACCAAAACTCTTATGAAAGTGATGCATTTCGACTATTCCTATCTTGGTCTTCAATATTCACTTAAATGTTATCTATTTAATCTCAAACATTTTACCTTGCCATAATCTTTCAGACAGGCCTCATTTGAAGTGTAGCTAGGAAATTGCTTTGTATGTAGGATGTGGAAAAAAATGGATCACAGCAGCTGCAATGTTTCTTTTTAAAATCAGCATTTTAAAAGTAACTTGGAGCTGTTTTTCAAAGAAAACAGTGACTGTTTTCTCTTGGTCATATTCCAGAAGAGTGTATTTAATGCCAAAAGAGCCTTTTCTAAATGATAGAGAAATCCCAAAATTTAGTTTGGGATCCCTAAACTTTTTTTAGATCCTTATTTCTTAGGGATATCACCCTCAAAAGGGATGATGCTATTCTTGCTGCTGATAGTAACCTTAGCGCACATTTTGTTATAATATAAAATGAGGGGAATGAATACACATGCAGAGGAAACATTTAAAGAGCATTTAGACATAATCTTGGCACAAAAACATGTTACAACTTAGGTGAAGGAGTTAAACAAAAAAACTGAAAAATCAACAAGGTTTACAAATTTTTTATGGCAAAGATGGAACTGATGCAATAAAAGAGAGTGAAAAAACGGTCTGGCATGGGTCACAGGCAAAGCAAATAGTGCAATTGCAAGTACTAATTGGATTATTATCCTTCCCAAGTTACAATATATATTTTTGACATAAAGTGAAAAACCAGAACATACTGAAAACAAAGCTTTCTCTTCAGCATTTTATATAGAATATTTTATATTGGCACATATTAAAATTTAGGGATTTGTCAACCAAATGAGAGATTTGGCAACCCAGGCAGCAAAAATGAATCAGCAGAAGAAACTTCTTTGGTATGTAAGAGATATAACACATATTATGCATCTTAATTCCCAAATGCTGGAAATAATATTTGCCAAGGAATAACACAAAAAACCAAAGAACAACAAAATATATCAGGGCCATTTCCTTTTTTATGTTCTCCTTTTTTTAAATTGAGGTTTCAGACGAGTTCCCACCTTGGATAGCTTCAAAACTCCGTGACAGCAGACTCAGTAGCTGGAAGAGGACCATTGCCAGCACTTAGTCTAACCATATGAGTAACACAAGCAGTGGGTATTTCCTGATCTATTTATTCAGACCTGCTACTCAGTGTTCATCTATGGGAGGGGGGGAAAAAATAAGGTGCAATATTACTTAACTGAACTAGTTAGGCATGTTGAAGTATGATGAGAACTTAATCTCTTATTCTCAAAGGTTTCTTTGATGCTGCGCCCTGCTACTTAAGGCTATAGTCAGTGACGATTATCTGAAGAAATTATATTTTAAAAATTCTTTTAACATTTTAAAGTTCTGTAAGCTCCATGAAGTATAGATTATGTACATCTCTGACAGCCTTAAGGCAGACCTTCCACACTTTATTTTCATAATGACCAAGGCACCCAGTTTACATTAAAGCCCTCAACCCTCCAAATCAACTTGAAACAGAGAAACCTCATCTCCTCTGGGCAAGCAACAAGGTTAGAAAACCAGTCTCCCCTCTGTGGGATGTATTCCAGTGTTCAGGACTGGCCCTTCACCCCAGAGGTTCAGCATCTTCCTGAGTTGTGCCAGAATTCATGTTGAATGTCAGAGTTCACCTGAGCCACAAGGTGATTTTTTCCAAGCACCTCCAAAGCCTGGTTGTTGGGCTGCATCCTGCCTGTGACCCAGGAGCCTCCCAGCCCTAATGCACGTTGCCACCTCCCTCTGCTGAGCCTCTCACTTTTCTCTGCACGCCAACACCAGGCTGATCCCCAGCAAGGTGTAGATGTTTCTCCGCTCCTGCCACATGTTTCTACCTGACCCAGAACAGGGCATATGGGATAAGGCCAGCTCCTACCTTGCTCAACAACATGTCTTTAGTACACCAGAACATATGGTGTGCATACAGCAAACCGAGCACAAATGAAACTTGCTTCCCGTCTGTCACAATGTGTGAGCACACGGAAACTCTGACATGAGTTAGAACATCTCTTTTAGTAAGAGTATTGGACTGCTCATGGGATTGGTTTTGATTATAATGATTCTGTCCAATCCAAAATTACTTTTTTCCCCCCATATGAAAGAGTGTGGCAGTATCTGGAGCCAATATTTGGGCTCAGACTGTAGCTGGGGGTGGGATGGTTAGAGAGAATAAGTCACTCATTCAGTATAGCACCTGGCAGTTCTGTCAATAACCAATGAATGCAAAAAAAATTTGCTGCTACAAAGAATTATTCAATTACTGATTAACTCTTACTCAATCTAAATTTGAACCAGGTGCTTGTAGTTGACAGTTCCACAACATGGGCCAAGTTATTTCCAACTATTTGCCTTCATTAGAAAGTAAGAAACCAAGTACAAAAGTTTTAAAACTTTTAATTCGTTTTAAAGGCTTTAAACTGTTTTTTACATCTGATATTTACCAGTCATTTTGCATAAGTAGAACTCAGAGAAAAATGTAATTAAGTAGAGAAAAAATTATATGGTAAGACTATGTGAAAGCATATTCACTCTCCTATAAATCCTTTCAACTTCCATAATTTTTTTTTCTCTAGTAGAACTGAAACCTGGTCCAAAGATATGTGATGAAATCTGTTCCAATTCCAATGATTTGAGAGGTTACCTTGTGCTAGTTGACTGTAAGGACATTTCAGGACTGCCTCATTTGCATATCTTAGGTGTGAGGTGGAATTTATGAGGCAACCCTATCTCCACTGTCATTTAAATTACTGCATTTTCACTCTCAGCTGGTACACTCCAACACCACATTCTGGCAAGAGGATAACTCACTAAGGTGAAATAATTTAATTGCATGTGATGAAATATCTCTACTCCAAGATAATTTTTTGCTATAAAAAAGGAGTAACAAGGTGCTGACAGCTGGTGCACTTCTCTGCCATTTGGGAGAGCTAAGATCCAGTCTTGACATCAGGGCTTACTTAAAATCATGTTTGGAAACTGAAACCACTCCAAAAGACAGAAACAAGGCAGCTGGTTTATAAAAAGCCAATCATTAGAGCAGGCAAGTTTGAACTACAAGATGTCTGACTCAGTTTCTCAGCTGAATAAAGTACAACGTAGATTGCAGCTCTCAGATGCCAGGAGACTGCTCACCACTTTACATAGAGCATCTCACTCTTTTCATAATTTCCTAGCAGATGAGAGCACAGAGCACAGGTATTGCCATGAACTTGTAATTTGCAAATGGCTTGTGAGACTTGATGAAACATAACCTGACTTCAAGGTTCAGAACATCAGGTGAAAATAAAAGGAGATGTTGCACAAGATTGGAGACAATTTGTTTGGAAATAAAAATTCTCAGAAAGCAGAAAGAAGTCTTTCTTAACAAACATCAAAATATCAGAGTTTATCAAGAGCGCTAATCCAAATTCTCTAACAAAATTATTCCAGTATTAACTGCTTTAGAAAAATCTAATCATGACATCAGTAAAAGTCAAAAAATTTATGTAGATATTTTTGAAAGAAAATGACAAACCATTGAGATGAACTCTTAAGTGGAATTGTGGAATAACCCTCCTGGGGTTCTTAAGCTCAAGACTAAATGTAATTCTGAATACACATCTGTCAAACACAAGACGTGCAACAACAAAAAAAAACAGAAGAAAAAGAAAGGGATTTTACGTGTAAGTTTTTGAGTGAAATGTAAAATCTCTGCAAACAAGAGGATGAGCTGGATTTTCCAGTGATCCCTTTTCACCTAATTGTTATGGAAGAAAAACAAAACAAAGTATGAATCAGATCACTTCTTAGTAATGGTCCTTTGAATGGAATGTTCTCTTAATCTGAGTATTTCTGTAATGCTGTCAAATCAGCCAGTCATATTTTCCTGGTACAGTTTGTCCTTTATTTACTTTCTACACTTCTGGGAGCTTTCAATATTAAATTATACTCCAATTTGCATTAATGGAAGGATTTTCATGAGGAAAAACTGTGATTGATTGGACACTATTTGTCATGCTTGTTGTCTTGTTTTGCAGTTTGATTTACTTCTCTTCAGACAACAGGGTTGTTCCAAGAATTTGTGTTGTGATCAGTCATTTAAAAAGGTTATTACTTCACTATGTACCTACCTCACTTACATACAATCTGTAACTGACTGGCTGTGTCTGGGCAATACATTGCCCTTCTTGTTTTTTGGCAAATACCTAACCTCTTAAAAAGGTTTTTCCATGGAAGCAAGAATAAAAAGTAGGTAAAGCTCTGACAATTGAAAACCAGTGCTGAAAAATATTGCAGAGAAATCTGTATACCCTTTTTGCTCCTCTTCCCTCTGTGGTCTGCAGCTTATGTAACACAGTTTCAGATGGACTGTGGTCTGTAAAGATGATTGAACAGCTTGAGGCATGCCAAGGAAGAGTTCTTATTTCTTTAAAAACTAAAAAAGTGCAATAACAACAGAATCATTTTTTAAAAAGGTTTTTAGAAAATTTTTCCAAAGATACTCAAGTTTTATGACACCTTGCCACAACAACCCTATGCAGTGCTACAAGTTGGGCACAGAGTGGCTGGAAAGCAGCCAGGCAGAAAAGGACCTGGGGGTGCTGGTTGACAGACAGTTGATCATGAGCCAGTGTGCCCAGGTGGCCAAGAAGGCCAATGGCATCCTGCACTGGTGAGGCCACACCTCAAATCCTGTGTCCAGTTCTGGGCTCCCAATTTAGGAAGGATGTTGAGAGGCTGAAGCGTGTCCAGAGAAGGTAATAGAGCTGGTGAAGAGTCTGGAGATAAATGCTTTGAGAAGCTGGTGAGGGAGATGGAGTTGTTCAGCCAGGAGAAAAGGAGGCTCAGGGGAGATGTTATCCCTCTTTACAGCTCCCTGAAAGGAGGCTGCAGCCAGGTGGGGGTCACTCTCTTCTCCCAGACAACCAGCAATAGGACAAGAGGACACAGTCTTAAATTGTGCCAAGGGAAGTTTAGGTTGGACATTAGGAAGAAATTCTTCACAGAAAGGGTGATTGGGTCTTGGAAAGGGCTGCCCAGGGAGGTGGTGGAGGCAACATGCTAGAGGTGTTTAAGGAAGACTGGATGTGGCACTCAGTGCCATGGTCTAGTTGACAAGGTTGTGCTCAGTCATAGGTCAGATTTGATGATCTCAAAGTTCTTTTCCAACATAGCTGATTCTGTGATTTTATGATCTAGAATTTTAGATCAAGAGAAAACCAAGTAATTCCACTTCATTTACACTGTACTGTTGTTGGTAAAAAATAATTTGATTTTTCCCAGTCAATTTAAACCTTCTCAAGAACATAAATAAAATTTAATTTTGTCAGTTCACGGTGGTGGGGCAAATATTCATCACATGGGAAAAAGCAAAGAAACTATCTGACTGGAGTTAGGTGATTTGGGCTCATTGTTCCTTAGAGGCCGGGAAGGAGATCTTCATGGGATGGCTTTTCCTGGGAATGTTTTCCCCTTTGTTCTTGGCCCTGGTTTCCCCATGGTGCCCTCACACAGCACTTTTAGCAGCAGTGGCAGCCACCACAGCCCTTCCATAGCCTTTTGTCTCACCTAATTTTCCCCCTGCATCCAGGAGTTGTGCCTGAGGAGTGTAATATTCAGGGTGGTCCCCTATTCTGTAAAATAGAGAATTAGTCCCCTTAGATCAATCAGTGGAGATGTTATATTCTTCCTAAGCCCAGCTGCATAAGCTGAGCCGCAGCTGAGGGGTGTGTCCACTGCCCCTGCTCTGTTGTGGAGACTCAAAGATAAGTCCTCAGCAGGAGGTACAGTTGTGTCAGTAGAAGTCCCAAAAAGACCCAAAATGCAGTACCACAGTTAAACTGACTTCTTTGTCAAAAAGAAGAAAAAAAAAAAAAAGTCTTGTGATATAGGAGCCACATAGGACTTGAAAATTTTGAGTATTCTGCACTGAATTTGAATTTTACCCCTCATTTAAATGTGAAAAGAAAATGCCACACGAAAATGGTACAACACATTTTTCCTCATGATTACCTAATCATAGTCAAACGTAAATTGTGGCCTGATCTGCAGATGAGTGTGTATTTTCATCATGAATGGCTAATCAATACTTTATACTATAAAAATTTTTCCTGGTTCTCCATCATCAGTGGCCAGTGGAGTCCAATGGCAGCCAAATTTATATGGACTGGAAGGTTCCCCCCAGGCTGAACTGAGTTCCCAGCTGTGAGAGGAAACCACAAGCTATGTAAACAAAGGGTATTGTGCTAAAGAAGATATCCAACTCTGTATTTAGAAATTGTCAAAACAAAAAATGTACTCAGGCCAACAATAGATTAAAGCAATTCAGATTATGGATTTATGGAAAAGTGGGTAAAGACACATTGTTAGTATCTGATAATAAGCAAAAGATATCGCCATGTATTTGCCAAATTTCTATGGGTTTTTCCAATTCACACTTACTTCCTCCTTGTATTGAATATTTTGCCTTCTGCATAGCTGTAAGATCACAGCTTTATATTACAAATGTTACGGTTTTGTGATGTTTCTGGCATGTCTGCTTGATGCAGGATTAACAAATTAACAATATGAACTGAATCTGTATTTACATAGCTGGCAAATCTACCATATAATTTCGAAGGAAATCATAAATTGTACCATGCTCAGTTCTTCTGCTACTTAATCATGTTTTTCCTTATTTCTCTGTTTAGATTATTGTTCAGAAAGCTGAGAGACATTTATATGCATTTGAAAAGGCCTGAAGCTCAGATTTCTATTATCAAGGAGCAGCATCCACCCTTTAATTTCAGCCCCAGTGGGAAAAGAAGCTGCATGTTTTTAGCTTTGACCAAGTCATTTACTCTTGACATCTGTTCTAGGAGAGGAAGCTGTAAGATCTTTTTCACAGTTAAACAAAGCAAGTAGTGCAGATGACACATAAAACTGAAAGTCTGTTTCAAAGGAAAGTTGAAGATTTGCTTCTGTTTAACTACTTGGACATAAGTTCACAACATGCACCACAGATCCATTCACAACACCAGGGTCTTTCTCAGGGGTGCATCCCACAGAGGTAGAAAGAAAACTGATGTTTTGGACAGACAGCTGATGAAGTACTGAGTGTTGGCTTCTTTCCCTGCTGTGTCATCCCTGCTTCGGCACAGCTTTTCAATTGCAGCTGAACCACAATACAGGATTGATCCTACAGGCGGATGATCAAAAGAATCAAGTTATTTCTTTTTCCTGTTTTAGATGCCATAGACATCTTATTACTGTGTCTCAGAAAGACTTACTATAAATGTTAATTTCCATGTTCACATGTCTTCTGATTTCTTGTGAAGCTATTCATGTTCCTGCAGAAAGTTTTTGTTGAATACACCAATTTCAAGAAGATAATCAGTATCTTATACAGTAAAAATTGTAATGGAAGCACCAAAAACATTTTTAGTTTTACCATGTATGATTTATTTAACTGAGAACTCGGGCAGCTATTTCCGGCTTAAATTAATAAAATCACTCATAATTCTTAAGACTTCCAATGATAGCCACAGTATGACACATTAGGGGGCCCAATCTTAGCACTGCGAGTGTATAGGTATTACTTTGTCCTTCTTCAAAATTCATCATTTGAATTTCTGTCTCTTCAGACTATTCCCTTTCTCATGTGCTTTGGCATTAGCAGGTTTCATTAAAGCTTCTTTTTATCAAATTGTTTGGAGCCTCAAAGTAGAATTTGCCCTTTCATTAGGATTGGGTGAAAAGTAGCACTAATACAGTAGATTTCTTTTCCATATAGCAGGCAAAGGAGTTATTTTAGTTTATTCATCATAAGCATAGTGACTCTGGTGTGGAAATCAATGTATTTGCATTAATTTTCCAGCAATGATGTTAAGTATGGTGTTAATTACTAGCATATTAGTACTAGTCTTAAGAGTTTTAATTCAAGTATCAAATTCTGAGTGCATTAAGGTCACACTCTATTCTCTGTCTTGTTTCTCTGCCACCTTTCTTAAAGATCCAGAATATTTCTGGCCCAGGAGCCCTATATCCATTCCGTATGGTTATCTTTATCTCTATTGACCCAGGTACATACTATGCACGACCCAAGTTTGGAATTCTAATTTCTACATAATGTTACACTTTGTACATGGGTATATTCTTATAGAGAATAAAATTTATCACCCACTCAAACTCTTACTTAAGTATAAATTGTCAAAAAAATTTTGAAAAAGAGCATACAATAAAACTACTTGGCGCAGTGTTTTGGAATAATGTCAAGAAATAACAGAAAATCAAGGGCACAGACTCACAAGGACAGACCATTTTGCAGAAGTCATGCCATTTCCTTCTTGTTTATAACAAGATAAAATCAGGCTACTTTGTCCTACACATAAGAAATAAAATAAAATTTACAAAAAGAAAAGCTCTGAAAGGAACAGTGAGTCTATTTTTCAGCTGTTTCAGATCAGCCTTCTCAGATGACAGAAAAATGACTGCTTTAAAGAAAAGCCTTCATTTAAACATAATATAGTTTTTTCAGAGGCAGCAAATACATCCTGATTGCATTTCTGGTTGGATTGGCAACATGTTATTGGCAGACCTGAACTTTAACCTGTGGTTGCTAGTGTCTATTGGCAAAAGCAGCTTAAGCTGGAGTTCACTCCCTGGATTTAGCTGATTGACCAAACACTATGTGATTTACCTTATTAGGAAAGACATCTGACAGCAGCAGCCCCATCTCATTCCAGATGAGAGCTGTTCACCACTGAGCAGCTTATGGAAATTACAGTACAGAATTTAAAAAGATGGGCATTCCATCTCCAGTGTAAATGTCATTGCTTTATTTTTATTGCATCTTGGAAGAACAGCTTTACAGAGATAGTACAAAGGCCTTTTTCCTCCTATATTTAACTTACATATCTTCACGCTTACATTAAAAAACAAAGATATAAGTACAACAAGGTTTAAAGTTATTTATGCTGATTCAAATTTTATGAGACCAATCTTTGGTTCTTTACTTGGGACATACATGTCTAAAGTCTGATTGCAAAGAGCACGAGCAAAGACTGCTTCTCTCAAAGAAAAATCCAGTTGTCACAATGTTCTGCTATACAGAGAACTTGAATAAAAATTTATTCACAGTCAATAACCACCTTATACAAACTCCCAGCACAACAAAGTGAGGTAAATTTTGAGTGAGGTGTTTCAGTAATAGAATTTCATCACAGAAACATAAAGGTAATTGTCACAAGGTTAAACATTAGAAGAATTTCTAGACAGATGAGAAAAAAATCTTTCCTTAAGGACTTACATTTTTTTTAATTTGAACTGGGGATGAAAACCAACTTAAGCTATTGGATTCATAGCACCCGAGATTCCTTCACAAAGGAAAGTGGAGGGGATCACACTGATCTCTTCTCTGTGGTTCTCAGTGGTAGAACCCGAGGGTATGGCCTGAAGCTGTGTAAGGGGAGGTTTAGGCTGTGAATCATGAAAAGATTCTTCACCCAGAGGGTGTTTGGGCACTACAACAGCCTCCCCAGGGCAGTGGTCACAGCACCAGCCTGACTGAGTTCAAGAAGCATTTGGGCAATGCTGTCAGGCACATGGTGTGACTCTTGGGGTGTCCTGTGCAGGGCCAGGAGCTGGACGGGATGAGTCCTGTGGATCCCTTCCAACTCAGGATATTCTATGATTCCATTATTCTATGGTTTCTGATGGATTTTGGGAAGATTCTGAAGTGAGTTTTACCATCCTGAAACCCTGTCAAATCCAGGTTTGCTACTCAGCCCTTGGTTTAATATAAAAACATGATTTTGCATCCTATTGCAGAGAGTGCTTTAACCATGTGTCGTGGTTTCACGTTCGCCAAATCAAGTGTAGTGGTTTATTTTCTGGGAGATAGGATTTTCGGGAGAAAAAGGCA
>JBBMKD010000145.1:82107681-82137106 GCA_037834095.1 Argya squamiceps
TCTCCAGAGGCGTGACAAATCTGCCATTGGTCAGACAAGCTGTCAGTATTTGCTACAACTTCCCTAAAGACTAAAAAACAAAAAAAACTACCTGTGCTAAACCATCACACCATGTTTCTGGGGAAATCAGAGAATATTATTTTCCTGTGTCACTGAGATAACTCCATAGTATGAGGTCTTTCTGCTCCTCATAAAACCAAGGACAAAACAGGAGAGAAAAAGAGGCCCCTGTCCAGTTGCTGACACGCAGTGGATTTCAGGGATATTTTACCTATTCAGCTTTCAGAAAGGGCTCAACCTCCTTGCAAAATGAAGATGAAAGGAAATTAAGAGGGATACATCCTCAAAACAAGCTAGGATTTTACATTGTGCCTGTGATAGGAAAGGTGTTAGAGGCCCTGTTGGAATGTGGGAAAGGCAGCTATTTATCAAGGAGAAACAGCTCTGTAAAGAAATATGTTCCCAAATCTGAAGGTTACTGCTCTGGACGCCCAGCCAATTTCAGTCAATAAATGTGTGACCTAAATAAACCCCATCCCTGCATCTTATTTTCTTCTTTCAGGTCCAGGACAATGGGGCCTATGTGGTGAGCACAGCACAAATTTAAATCTGCTTTTCATACAGTACTTAAAAAATTCCCCAGCTTTTTGCTCTAAAGGACAAGTCCTGTACTGAATATTTTGGAAGGCAGTAATACTGTCAAATTTAATAACCAGAATTTAGAAATAGCTGTTTCTACCCAGAAAAAAAAAATTAGTATGGAACAATAAGTTTGTTTGCACTCATAGATAATAAAGCAGAATTTTAAGGCCATGAACCCCAAATATGGGAAAGGGCCTGTTTCTTTTCTGTGATGCCCCTCAGCCAAGTAATGATTGAGTTGGTGCAGTACTACCTTTTCAGCATGAATCTTATATGGCTTTTAAGAAAAGAGAGGGAAGGAACAGCAGAGGAGATAAATCTTATGATCACCAAACTGCCTGACCTGCCCTTTTGGGGGGTGACAGCCTTAGGGATGCATTGCTGTTCATCTGCTGCACCAGGTGCCAGCAGTGATCCTGATGGAGTACAGTTCCTCCTCGCTATCCCACGAACCACATCAGGTGTTTTCTGTCTTCTGCCCCAAAGTTTCCTCTTCAGCTGCTATCCTGCAACTGAAGATTGACTTGAGTCTTCCTGCAAGTCTTCAGCAGACTCAGCATTCCAGCACCATTTGCCTCATTGAGACCCAGACTATCACAGTCCCTCTGTGGGCAATCCAGTTTCTCCCATCACGCAACTTTAGAGCTCAAAATGCTGAATCTGTAGAAGCTCAGATGTCCACACAGGCTGTGTCTTGTGTGGCAGAACCCTGCAGTCATCAGCAACTTCAGTAACTTTCTGCTCAGCTGCTGAGCCACAAGGCTGGCCACAGCATCATTCCTGCATTCCCACTAGCACGAGGAGTTATAATGACCTCTCCTCCAGGATTTCAGAAATTCCCATCTCCTTTTTAAAGTGCTACAAAATATATATGTTTATTTATTGTATCTTCTGGTGAAAAGGATGTATTTTAGCTTATATTTCATTACTAAATTTTTGGCTTACAAAACTAAGTTCACTTCCCTGCCCTACCCTGGGTTTTTTTTGTTTCTTTCATCCTCTCTCTCTTTTTTTTTTTTTTTTGGCAGGAAAGCTCAGATCATGTTGAACTCAAAGGATGAAAACCACAAGAATGCAAGAAAATCATGACAATCTTTGCTTAAATCTTAACTGTATGGTGCCAAAAAAATACTTGCTCCTGGTACTTATTCCCAATTGTCAAAATCATTACAAATAGCAGTCCATCTGAAACACATGGATTTAGTCACTGGCAGAGAGCAAAGCGAGAGCCTTGCAAGCTGTTTGAAGCATGACATTGACACTGAAGGTTATCCCCTTACATTGCCTCAAAAATTATTTATATTCATTGCATCTTCAAAGAAAAAGATGCTGATAAACTGAACAATTAGCTGACCTGCTATGCAAACAGTATGAGTGACTCATTTAAACTAACAGCCAGTCTGTACTGACTGGTTTTTTTTGTCAGTACTCAACAAGAGATGAAATTGAAGTGAAATTGATTGAAGGCAAATATTGATCACTCTGCCTTACACCACCATCTGCCCTGGAATGTCACAGTTACATAGGACATTAAATACCTGCTTGTTCTTTTTTGTTGTTTCCTCTGAATCAGAAACTGAGGTAAAGCTGAAACAAAATATTGTACTTAAGGACTGTGACAATTTTTAACATTGAGAAGGAACTCACATCCATGGTTTATTGCAAAACATTCCCAGACCATTCAAATAATAATGCTGAGTGAGTGAAATCTCCAAACCAGCCCCATGTAGGTGTGTCTATCTCTGGTTTCTGAGTAGACCCTTCTGATTAGTGCAGAGAGAACAAGCCCATCTTTACTTTTTATTTTGAGCAAGGCTGGGCTGCCAGGCTATGGCATGACTTGTGCCCCTGTTGAACTTGGTGGCAAGGACATGTCTCAGGAATGTGGCTTAGCATGGGAGCCCATCAGTCCAAACACCTTGAGTTTTAATTCTTGAACTGAATAACCCAATATTCAGTAACAGGAAAACACTTAAAAAAGGTATTTATATTTAAGCACATATATGAGCCTCAGAGCCTTGAACTAACTTATTTGTGTAGGTGCAGATAAGTATTTGCCTAAAAGCTTGCTCCAAAGACATGGATTTAGAAACATAAGCTGTACAGGCATTGTAATAACAGAGTCCTTGAATCCTATCTGATTGCCTCCAGATCTTTAATATTTTGTGTGCCAGCCTTTAGTGTTTGAGTAATCCTAGCACGTGGTTTATATAAATTACACAGAGAAGCTTTACTGCATGGCATAGCAATTTTTTTTTCCACACAAGGCGAACAGCTGAGAAGGGATGACCCCCCACTTACTTTTGCATGAACTTTTGATATGAGCCTGGATCTCCAAGACAAAAAAGAACTCTAAATATAATGAAAAAGAAAATGCTTTCTGCATTTCCTTTTACCCTTTCTGTACTGTTCTGAAAAGGATATTCTTTCAATAAAAAAATATAATTTTTCAGTATGAAAATACTGCCACAGCAATTAAGTAGATTTACAGTGTCATGTATTCTCAAGTAGTTTTCTCAGGACCATAAGAAAAAATTGATTTCTCCCTTCAATTGTCTGGTTTTGCTCAATTAGGATTTGAAATATATAGTCACAACATTTTTTGGGGATTTTTTTACTGTGTGTTTATCCTGCAAACTGAAAATGCTGAAAAACATTCTAAAGAAGAAAAATTTGAAGAGAGTAGAAGTACTAATCTCAAATCACTTCTCAATAGCAAAAATGCCATGTGGCAAAAGACAAAATACAACATTATTAATTATGACTGCATCAGGCAAAAACAAATGAGATGTGTTTTTTTTGTTTCAGCAGATCTTTTTTTGGTGGTGATCATATGTCATATATTTTGCTTAATTTCAAATAATGCTTGTAAATTCATTTCAGGTTTCAGGTTTCTTGACTCATAAATTCAATTCAGTTGCATGGTTTCTAGTGAAGTATGACTAATCAATCATATACTACTCCTGCTTTTTGAGTTAATAGGTAAGAACACTTTAAATAAAAAGAAAGTTGTAAAAATTATTTCAGAGAAAAAATTCATGTGACATAATTATGTGTGAAAAATCATATTCCTATTAATAACTTCATAATTATGTGAATACTCATGATCAAATTATGGACTATTGAAAATATGCAGCAATATTTCCATGTATATTCACATAAATAGCCCCCTTTTATAGTCAGTGATATTTAATTAGCTTGATCTCCTGGATAGCTCTATTGCAGTAAATCAGTATTGCTTGACTGTCTAAAAATGCCATCAAGTCATATTAAACATGAAAAAATCAGTAAGAAAAGAAAAAAAAATTAAAAATCTACACAAGCTAGCACTTATAGTTCTTTATTTTGCTGCCACTTAAATTTGAAGTGGCAATGTTTCATTAATAACATTTTAGATCATGTATAATCATCAAGGGGTATTTGTGTTTTCCCAGCAGAACACTCTCTAACTTGGAAACAGTACATGGTCTGTGAATAGAGGGTGAAAACCAAGCTCTTCATTCATGGTTTGCCCAAAGCAGGAACCAAAAACAGGAGTCAGGTTTACTTGCAAGGAGATGCTGCAGACCTTTTAGGTCTCCATTTTGAGCTAATACACTGCCTAAAAGTCAGCCACACAAGCAAAATTTAGGCAAAACTGCTGTGACACCACCTAGAAAAATTACTATTTTGTCTCTTCAGAGGAGGGCTTCTATTCCTTTTGAATTCTCCCAGAAATAAATATGTAGCTAGGGTAACACAGGAAGATGGAATGCCAATGGCAGAGAAATAAAAATCAGAAACCCGAAATACTGAGAGGCTCACTACCCTCATTCTCAAGAAGAATGCCAAAACATAAAAGTAGTTGGTTACCTCCCCCTGCTGGCAGTGGAGAGACCCATCTGCCTCCCAGCTCTGGTAACAGCTGTCCAAAATGTTATTGACAGCCAGAGGGGATACATCTGGGCTCCTGGTACACATCCTCCTTCACGCACAGATCGACGCACAGCCCAGACTGAACCTGAGCAGACCACAAGTGACTACAATGCTCTAGCAGCGGCAAGTGTTGCTCTCATCAACCCTCCCAGGAAAAAAAAACAGGGTTCATACAGGGACAAGCAAAGCCTGAGGGTAAATATGGCCATGTCAGTAATATCAGCAGCAGGCTTTTGCTTTCCTTCATCTCAGGATGATATTCTGCAGCTACTGAGGGAGGATGGGCTCCCCTGGAAAAAAGACAAAGAAGAGTATCTTTGCACAATTGTGAATGCAATGAATGTTTTAAATTAGGGTTGAGGGGATAGGGAAAAAAATTCCTCCAGATAAGAATAAACAGGAGAGAATCTTAAAAGGTAGTGGGATAAAGTTTTGTACAAAAGGGTCAAAAGAAAAACTGGTTGTGCATCAGCTGGAAATCAGAAATGCCTTTATTCCAGTGCAAGAGACACAGGGACTAAATTTCAGAAGAAGAAAGTCCTAATGTATAACTCAAAGCAGGATTTAATTGACAGAGAAAGTTTAATGGTTTTGTTTTTTATGTCAGGAATACTAATGTGAAAATAAAAAACCTAATTTCTCTAAACATGCTTGTTGGTTACTAACAGTTTAAGAAGTAACGGTCTTCAGCAACAGCAGGAAAAAGGGAGTTAAAAGTGTAGAAAAAATCTGGGCATGCTGTGGGCTCTTCAGCATCAGGAATATTTAGGAACATTTCCAACACCTGACAGGAGTAGCAAAGACAAAACTAACTCTGTCAGAGGCAGTAAGTAGATGAGGTGAATTGCCAGCCAATGGTTATGCGATTTTCTGATCTCCATGATCTCCCAATGTACGATTAGATTATTCATCGAAGCACCAGAAGTATTCAGAAAATAAGAATTATATTTGGTGAAAAAGCTCCATGTCTGTTCTTTTTTTCTTTTCCTGTCTGAAGGAAAATGAATTTACAAGATGGAAGGAGTCACATCATTCATGACCTGATTATACTGGGGGCGGGACCCTCCCTAAAGCTATACACTGCTCATGACAAGGGTCTGCTTTGTCTGCTTTGGGGCACGGTTTTTGTTTGGGTTTTTTTGTTTTTCTTCTTGCAATTATATCATTCTATTGTGTTAAATAACCAAAGAACCTGTACCTAGCCCTTCAGTCTCTCATGCCATTTATTTTTTCAGATGGATCTTTTGACCAGCTGTTCTGTCTGGAGACAAGTATTGCAGTTGCAGCTGGTTTTGCCATCTAAAATGATGCAGCATAGCAAAAGTTCTAGTTTCTCTCAATTTGTGTTTTCTGAGATGTAAAGTTTCATTTGAGAATTTCTGTTCAGCTCCAGAAATGGCGTAAAATGCTCTTTCAAATCTGTTTCTATGACTTGTGACTACAGTGTAATACTATAGTCTATAGACTAAAGAGTAACACTATGCTGTCATCATTTGCTCAACAGTGGAAAGATTCCTTTGTAGCTCAGATTAGTTTAGTGGTAACGAGTGCCAAAATTTGCCCCAAAATCTTCAAAAGAAAATACAGTTTCTAAAGACACTGAGTAATTGACTTTAACAGTTTGCCTTCTGCAGAAGACATTAACTTCTACGGAAATGTGATAATCAGCCTCTGAAGCTTGCATATAATGATTACCAAATTGTATGCCTGTAACATAAGTGAAAAGAAATGTTTCGTGTGTCTGTGAGCTGTTATAACAGCACACGAGATCAATCGGTCTTCTCAATTCATCTACTTTCAATAATTGATTTCATACTGCACTATTTAAGCAAGACAATCTTTTGATTTTTGAACCCTTTTTTTCATCATGCTTAAATTCCTTCTCTACTCAGCATGAAAAAAAATATTTATTTGAATCTATGTTCTCTCACACTAGTTTAGAAATGTGTCCTCAAGATGATGATGACATATACTCCTATGTTGCTATTTTTCTGGCCCCAGAGCATTTTTGAAGCACTGGATGTTGTGGAAATAGACTTAATCAGGGTAGAGAAGGGACGTTGTGCATGCTGAAGACCTAGATAGTAGTTGCATTTTGATTATTTCACTGTCACTGGAATTCAGTTCCATACGAGAATGCAGCAAGTTTGCTGTTTGAAACAGAAAAAGAACTTATTTAACTTATTTTAAAAGTTCTTTCTGTCTTTCTTTGAGAGAGCTGTATTTTATACAATATTCTTCCATCATAAATTTTCATCAAAACAACCTCTCATTTGTTAAATGTGTCCTGTTCCAGCCTCAATTGTGGTTTTCACATATTTTCAAAACTTGTCAAACTGAGATTCTTTCTAATGGAGACAAATGTCCACTTGGAACTGTGATGAGATCATTGAGTAAATTTCTGCTTGTGACATAACCAGAAAAACACATTAATTTCTTATTTTTATTACTGGAAGTTTCACTTCCTATAAGCAACTTCTATGTGGTCTCAGTGAGAAGGCTGCAGATGATCACAACAGGGGTTGGAATACAGTGTGGTATGGACAAGCTTTTCACACTGTCCTCACTGTGCCACGTGGAAATATTCATGAGGTCATTGTGGGTGTCCCTCATACTTTGGAAAACATGGAGCTGTACCAAAGTGTGACCTAAGAACTTTCATGATGGAGAGAATCCAAAGGGGGGCATGAAGATATTCCTAGGGCTGGACCAGTTCTGCTATGGACACAGACTGAGAGTTGGGACTGTATAGCCTGGAAAAGAGAAGGCTCCAGGGAGACTGCAGAGCCCTTTCCAGTGCCTAAGTAACCAGTGCCTGGAGTGACAGACAAGGGGGAAGGGCACTGACAGAGGGCAGGGTTAGACTGGACATTAGGGAAGAAATTCTTCCCTGTGAGAGTGGTCAGGCACTGAAACAGATTGCCCGGAGAAGCTGGGCTGCCTTATTCCTGGAAGTGCTCAAGGTCAGGTTGGACAGGGCTTGGGACAACTTCATCTAGTGGAAGGTGTCCCTGCCCATGGCAGAGGATTGGAACTAGATGGTCTCTAAGGTACCTTCAAACCAAATCCAGTCTATATTGAAATTTAGATCAAGTTAAGACACAGCAATCCAATATAAGTGATTTTCGACATCCTCTCAGTTGAAAAGCTATCTTTCTGGAATAAAGCAGAAAAATGCCTGAGAGCATCCATGTGTACTGAGTAGAGTTGTCATGGATTTCATGGTGGTGTATGTCATACAACTGCTTTGCATGCTTCTTGTTCCCACACTCCTATGGGAGAATCCCTTGTGTCGAAAATGTAATGAGAACAGTCAGAGATATTCAAGACAAAGTGCCACCAGTCAGCAGAAACCAAACATAGCTCATTTGGGAAGCAAATTATATATAGCCACACTGGGCCCATCTCCCAAATCCTGCACACATCTACCCAAATCCACACCTATGAATTCATGATCACCATGACCCAAGCAGGAGCCTCCAAAGCTGCCTTACTCCCACAGTCTGAGCAGCACTCATATCTAAAATCACTATTTCTCTGGTGTTTGTCTTTCCCAATTCGTGATTGATAGTCTGCATGTCTCAAGAAACCCTGGCTAAAAATGTCTTCGGCTTGAGCTTTCAGTCAAAGACCTAGGAAATTAAATCATATAGATGCTCAGCAAGGCAGGGAGTTCAACAGGTAGACTTAAGAGTTCATTTGGTCTCCAGAGGGCAAAAAGAAATGAAAAACATGAAGTAACAATTCACAAGTGGCAAATCACCACTGACCTCAAAAAAGATATTTGGTAGTTGTTTAAAGGTTAAGTCCCTCGATGAAAACTCCATGACCGGGCAGCTGTTTGATCCTCCTTTCCCCCTTCCAGATCACTCACTGACTGTCCCAAGGAGGCAGAGAGGCCAAGTTTTGGAGAAGATCAGCAGCCTGCCCCATTTGAGGTGTCAGAGAGGGGAGAGCCTCAGTACATGGCTGACTTTTTATTCCTGTTCAGGAATAAAAACTAATAAAACTAATAAAAACTGCAGGCAGTTAGTCACCTTCAACAGTCCCCCCCAGTAATCTCTATCTGAGTTTTCTGGTATTCCTGCAAATCATTTTTGCTTCTAATCATTCTCACTGGCCATAGCTTTTTACAGTCATTTGAATCAGCCAGATTCAATACATTGCTTTAACATCCACTGTTGGCTGGACTCTTGCTGAGCCATTTCTTACACAGAAGCCTCTGTCAGTATTTCAGCTCCCAAGAAAGCAGAAATCAATAGGCACAATCCGTTCAGCATTCATGCCACTGTTGACCTGTTCAGTATGGAGTAATTTCTCTTTTTTAAAAAAATATTCTCAGAATTCTTTGTGCAGTTTTCCTTCAGACCAGGCTGAAGCTGTATATCATACTGCAAACCCTCATCCCAGGCTCTCTGCAAATCATTTGCCTATGTTTTCACAACCTGATTATTAATGTCATCATATCACACCTTCAACTTCAAACAGAAGTGTTTTTAGTGGAAGTGGCATAGGTCATTGCCAAGCTGTGTGAAATTTGGTCTTATTTCTGGCTCTATATTCCCCCATTTTTCTGCCCATATATTCCCCCACCTTCTGTACTCTCTCTTTTTCACCATTTCCCTTGATCATTTTCAAGTCTCAGGGGAGCAACAGCACTTCTTGCTCAAGCTTCAGCCCACCAGCCCACATGGTTGCACAATACAATATGAACAACTCCACTAATGTTGCTACAAATAGTCTAGACTTTCATCAGTGCACTAATAAAACCCATAAAAATTGTATAGAAGGAGTTGTGGATGCTGTGTTCAGTATGAATCAATAGCCTAATATAGAGCTGTAGTACAAAAAAATTGGGCTCATTTTGTAACACTCCAGTGTTGGAGTAGGAAAAAACTGATCTAAGTTCTACTACTGCTGTAAGTCACGCAGAAGAGCTCACTGACCCAAGGATAGTGAGCACAATGGATTGCAGAATTGTCTGGTGTAGGCAATCTGTAGATCTTCTCTCCCTGTGAGGAAAATAGTTGGGGAACTTCAGTGGTTACAGGCTCAGTCCATAAACCCCATCCTTTAAATTGTTCTTTCAGTGAAATTTGTTTGGTAATTATTATTATTTCTAAGTTGCAAAAGTGCAGACCATGCGTGAGGGGAAAAAAGTCTATGGCCTCTGCCTTTATTATTCTACTTTACTTATGCAGACATTCATTCTGTAATTCTTTATATAGTTAAGTAATAAACACCAAATAAGTTCCCAAACATGGCACACGGAGCTCTTCAAACCTATAGATATAAATCCAGTGATTTATGATTTGACACTGTAACATATTTGTCTGAAAAGGGTTTCTATTAAAAGAAAATTTGGATTAACAAAAATAAGTGTCTTCTGAAACGAGTGAAGGAAAGAGTTGATGTTGAAGGGAAAGCAACAAACAACACAGAAATAAAAACCAGGGAAAATAAAACAAATTAAACTAAAAAATCAGGTTCAAGATTCCAAAATTGCAATCTGGATTATTTCTACCATTATTCTTGAATTTCAGTTTCAGGAAATATGTGATTGGTTAAGCGGTTTCTGCATTCCCCCTCATTAACTTTAGTTTTAGAAACTTCATGAGAACATTTTTCTTTGTGATTTGTTCTGATTAGCTGAGGCTTCATCTTTGCACCATCTGTGCTAACTATACTTTCATGGTCAAATATAAGTACCAAATTGAAAGTCCCAAGATAATACTCACAGTTTCACACTATATCTCCATCACTTTTAATTATGTAGTTAACAGTAAGAGAAACAGAAACTTGCCTGGATTTGAAGATAAGGGAAAGTGACTGCTTTGAGCAGATAAGCAAACAGCGAAATTATATATCTAGACAGCGATCCTCTGTATTTGCATCAATGTGAAAAGGTAGAAATACCCAAACCCTGTAAACTTGTTCTAACCTTTCTACTGTCACTATAATGAACCTCCATGACCTATTTCCACTGGCTTCCATTAAAAAAAAAAAGGAAAATACCTGCAAAATACAGAGTAGAACTTCCAGGTAGCAGTAGGAGTGTCTCTTATTGACATGTTTTGGTACCATTTTTGTGTTGACTCCTCAATCATCACCTCTGGGAGAAGAATCAATTTGTGGCTGTAGTATTTGAAAATGTGGGATGGAAAATTTTGGTTTTGCCTCTTTTAGTCAATTGACTCATCTCTGCCAGGATCCAAAGCCATTTCACCAAAGCTGCATATGCTGAAAAGTTAGAAGGCAGGTAAGCCCTTTCCATAAGGTGTGGCCCAACAAGTAACTCCAAAATTATCACTTTCATTGTAGAATAA
Organism: Argya squamiceps; assembly: GCA_037834095.1. NCBI lineage: Eukaryota > Metazoa > Chordata > Aves > Passeriformes > Leiothrichidae > Argya > Argya squamiceps. The sequence continues at coordinate 82,118,565 of JBBMKD010000145.1, forward strand.
TATAATACAAAATGAAGTCTTAAGCCTCAAGAGAAGTTTAGTGTATAATAGCAATTATTTTTTGTAGAAATTGGAGAAATAAGTAATATATTCTAAGGGAGATATTTAAATAAGATGATATTTTTATTCTTACTTTTATAATATCTCATAACTTTTGCTTTCCTTTTACCAAGAAAAAATTTCTTTTATCCTCAAATGAAAATAACTCTCTCATATGCACAGCCTACCTTTGTTGAAATTTACAAAAAAGAACATATTTGAATTCCTCAGAGAGTCTAAATTATGTTATGGAAGTGTCATGGCCATTTAATGTATTTATATTCAGCTCAAATTTCTAGTGGCTTGGATGTTGTAATTGCTGTACCCTGTAGGGAAAATAAATACATTCAGGGCTCAGGACTGCCACAGAGATTTACTGTTCTCCTTCTGCTTTCACTGAAAAGAAAAAATTTAAAATTAAAGAAATCATAGTTATACCATTGCTTATTGCTATACATAATGTGCAATGCACAAAAATCATACTTGCATAGCACAGATACATTTTCATGCAAAATACAAGGTTCAAATATAAAAATATATTCAGGAATCAAACACTAAATTATGCATGTCTGATAGATTTGTTTGAATGGGACACAAAAACACAAAAATGGGGTTGTGGCTTAGAGCAGTAGAAGGAGATGTTTAGCTGAAAAGGTAAAGAAAAGGTAGGAAAGAGTAAAGTAGCAGAAACTGGGCTGCCATTCAATGGATTATGTGACCATACATGCTCATGTAATGACTACAGCATTTTAGTTGTGTGCCTCAAAATATCATCGAAAGACTTTGTGGGGCAGCAAGAGGAGCACGAATCTTTCAGATTGTTGCACTTTCAGAGCTTCCACCATTTGGCTGGTCTTTCACAGTCTTTACTCAAAGGCCCTAAATCCGAATGTCACTTCACTGTCCCATGCATGAGTTGACACCCTCACTTTATACAGCTGGTCCTAGGAGCCAGGCATCCTTGGGAGAGCCAGCAAGGCACCTGTGTGCAGCGGGAGCTGGAGTGAAGCATCCAAGTGCTCTGTTCCTCATCCAAACCATGAATGCTCCAGAGCTGCAGTCAGTTCCTTTCGGTGATCTTCAACATTTTCCAAACACATTGGTCTTTATGCTATATCCATCAAACCTAAGAAAACCACTGGAAGACAGAATATCTGTGATGAGAGAGAGCATCAGAAGAAAGACTTCTGCCTCACAAAAACAAATGGAGTACAAAAGAAAGTGAAGGACAAGTAAAGAAACAGAGAGCAGTCGACATGAAACTGATAGTGTCTCAAAATAATTTGTTGGGAAGAAAAGAGACTTTTGTCAGCAAAAAAAATTAGCTAACAGGTTTCCACAGGGATAGAGGCTCAGGCATAATTCCTGCTGTCCTCAGCAGCAAAAAGAAATGTCCAATAATAAAGAATGAAAATAAAGTTTTGAGTTTTAGGGTTTCAGCTATGTCTTACATTGAATGAAGCACAGGGGAAAAGGCACAGACAAAAGTCTATTATGCACTCAGGAAAATGTAGGCAGTTGGAGATCTATTTTAGTCACCACCTTTTAGAACAAGAAAGCCTTGTACATAAAATCTGGTTTCTATTTAAACTATTGAAAGATGTTTCCTGTAAAATTTGAAGAATTAATTTTGAGAAAAAGTCTTTGAGAGGCTGTGTTTCAAAATCTATGCTTACCTACATCAGTTATCATGAAAGATTGTTGCCTTAAAAGTATAAAATCTGTTTATTTCCCTCTGAAGCCATCAGTTTGTTTGCAACACCACACTGATGACATAGAGACATCTATAATGGCATAGGAAGGGAATCGAGCTTGTGATGGGCTGACTACAGAAAATTTCACTCTATAATTTAGTTTGGATAGACACCAAAATTCTGTTGCTAAATTATGCAAATATTTTCTCAATTAAGTAACCTTTTTGAAGTTGTTTGCGCTTTCCTTTTGATGCTTCATCAATATCTCCTTCCCTACAGTCATTCATTCCTGCTGACCGTCTGTAACACAGCAGCATGCTGCACTGCCTCCTCCCGAATTTGTCATTTTACCTCATACTGCCCACATTTGGATGGCTCCCAAAAGCTCTGGGAACCCTGAAAGCCTGCTGAAGCTAAGTCCTTTCTTCTTTCACTGCTTTTATCCTTTACGATGCCAAGAGTTTTATGTACACTAAAATGAATATTACTGTGTTTAAATATTGTTTATTACAGGCAGCTACAGCATCATAAGCACTGGCAATTTAATCCTGATTTTCATGGCCTTTATGACCTCTAAAGATTTTGGAGTGCAGTGATTAGAAATGAGTCTTTATGTTATGATGATGTCATTGTGCTTGGAAGCCTATGATTTCCAAGAAAATCTGAAAATTATGTTCTCTGTCTGAAAAGCTCAGTAGCCAAAGCTTTTTTTTATTATTATCCAAAATGGCTTTCATTTGAAAAGCCTCCCAGTTTCAAGGTTAGGTGGCCTAACATTTTTTAATCTCCACCACTAAACATACCACAGTCACATTTGTATGAGAAGTAAGTTAACAGCTTCAAGCAAAATTCACATTTAAAATCTCAATGTTGCAACAGATGAAAATGTAAACTACAGCAACAAGGTGAGCAGGGGGCTGTTGTACAATCATTAGACTGCATGATCTACTGAAAAGGCAGGGGAATGAAAGAGTTAATAAGATGGACTTCACTGGGATAAAGAAAAGCAAGAAGCAGAATGAATCTGCTTCCACAAAGATTTAACTCATGTTTAAGAGCAATGAAGAGCCAAATTATGTTGAAGGTTTTATATAAAGACTGATGATATCTACAGATGAATACTGGAAACAATAAAGATTTTAGATTCATTTTTGTGCTTGTCCTTCATTTACAGCTCATGCTATCCCACCAAAATAGTCATCAGGTTCCAGCTGAAGTAATTTTACAGAAATATCACAGCATGCATCAATGGTTAGGGAAAATGGAGATCAAATGGAAAGGAAAGGAAGAGTTATAAAACTCAGTGTATTTCACGGATTCCAAACTCCTTACAAAAGGATCCTTAAGTGAAAGGAGCCCAGTGCTTTGTTCGTCATGGGGGATTTTTTTACTTTTTTTTTTCTTTTCTTAAAAAAATCACTCAACTTTAAAAAGCTTCTGAAATAAAGTTTCATTAAATGCTCCAGAACACAGTATGCAAATGAACCAGATTTTTCTTCAGTACATGTTGTTGCATTTTCAAAGGATCATGTCTTGCTTTTGTCAACCATCAAAGAGCAGAGAAATAAGTTGTCATATTTTCTTCCTAACTTCCATACAAATCTTATATGTCAAGGGAAAATAGATCAATTATTTTGGGGGTTTTTTCTTTTTCCATAAATGAGATAAGATATTGTCTCATCAAGTTTACAACACGTGCATTCTGTTCCAACAATTTTACATATACATCAATTGTAAATATTACCCTTTGCCAAATGCAGGAAAATCAAGACACACCTAATGAAAACACAGAGAGTGGATGAACCAGGAAATATAAACATAATTCTGTAACACCTACTGCTTAGCACCACTAGCCAAGATTTTACTTTTTTTCATTTTTCAGCTGAACTACTATGCTATTTAAAGAATATTGAGTTCAGCTTTGTACTCCACATGTTGAATATTTATGTCAATATAAGACAAGAATTTGGTTTCAAGACAATTATTTCCAGGATCTGGAATGGTTTCCTCCTATACCATCCAGGAAATTAAAAAGAAAAAAAAGGTGCATACAAAGCAAAACATTGTTGTAAATGGCAGTCTGTTTCTTACTAAAACATCTTGGACCTAATTCCACAGAATTTTTGTTTTCACTGGTAACTTTCACCAAATGAATGTTTTCCCAGCCTATTATCCTCAGTGCTGACATCTCTTACATTTGTGAGCAGGCTTTTTTGATGTATCTTCACCTCACACACTAATCTGTTTGAATCAGTGTTTCTTCAAGTAGTCTGGCTTGCTTTCACACTTATAGATTCCATTATTTTATTATTTTGAACCCCCCTTGATACACTGTGAAAGGATGAATGAATGTATCTGCACATACGGATCATCTTAATGCACATCTTTCCACCCTTAAACATCCCACAGCCCTGTGCTACCCTGCATAGGGTGATGTGACCACACCAAAGTGACTTTTCTGTCCAAAAGGTGCTCTGCTGCTAACTTATGGCAGCTAACCCATGTCCCACTTGAACACTGGGGCTGAGATTATCCTGAAACAGCACTGGAAGGTCTCTCCAGACAGGGTGTCCTCTCCTCTGAGTTCTAATTTTGGTGTTTCCTCTAACTCTGCCTGCTGGCACCTGTCATAAGTCTGGGAGCAGCACACCAAGGTAATATTTGGGCTCTTGTTCCTGACACAGCCTTTCTGTGCTTCTTGTGGGTGTGCAGAAAGCTTTTATCACATAATAGATCTATAGTCTTTACTTATATTTATACTCATAACCCTTAAAAAGCTGTCCAGTTTGGACGGTGACTTTTGAATGTCTCCCTGTTGCAAAAGAACAAAATGAACTCTTGATACTCGATGTTAAAGAGTGAAGAGAAATTGAACAGGAAATTGGAGTGCAATTGATACAAATGTATTTTAATGCGAATTTTGATTGTTCACATGGCTTTAATTCCAGTTTGCAGTAACCAAAACATTTCAGTATTTCTGGAATACTGGCTATGTTAATTACACTGACAAGCCCGCTAAAAACCCTTTACCTCCTCCATTCCTCAGTGTTTGCTCTAATTATGTTTATGAAAAGTAACATCTCCTCTCCATTTTCATTTTAACCGGTTAAAAAACCCAAAATATTTTTCTCCACTTCGTTTGTACTCTGTATTTGTTAAATTAACTAAGAACCCATTCTAAAAATATTCAGTTTAAGCTGAATATGTTTTCTTAATGTGTGAGGTCAGAATTATTTTTTTTTATATTAATTAATTTACTTTTGTTATCCTTACATCACATCAAAACTATTCAGTTCCTCCTGCATTTATGAAGGCCACTCTCTTACTGATAATATCTACAGCTAGATATATGTAATTAACTTGTTTTTTCCCTAAGGTCATGATGACAATATTAAATTAAAATCCATTCATAATCTTCCTCCAGAATAATATCCTTATTATCAAATTCACTATTGTCTCCCAGTTTCTTAGTTCCATCCATATTAAATCAAATCATTATTTGCTTGTGTGGGTGTATTGTGTCTTTCTTTATATTAACTTTTAAACTAACAGGAGCATTTTTTCTGTATATTAAGTCTTAGGAGATGAAGCATGTACAAGTTTGGGCTTGCTTGTAAAACATTTACAAATGTATTTAGCCTTTGTAATTGTTTCAGGGTTAACACAGGTTTGTTGTTTCCTCAGGAGGGACAGATTTCAGTGTGAAAATATGGAATGAGAAATCTAACTGAATGCGACCAAATTAATTTAGAGAAGGATATCCAAAAAAAAAGTTACTTGGAGAAGCATGAGACACAAAATAGTAGTGCCATGAAAAATCAAAGAATAAGAAATATAAAAGGTATGCATGGGTGACCACTACAGTAAAACAGAAATTTCATAAAGAATACATAAAAAGTGCCTGCAAACCACAAACAAAGAATTCTTCCATGCCTTTCTCCCTCTGTAGGTTCCTCTGACAGCTGTTTTTTCTGTGAATGTCAGTTAGATTTCCCAGTCCTCGAATGTACCTACCTACCATGTTTTTATCAGTTCTGCTTATGAACACAAGTAACAATCTCGGGACACAACCCAAACTTCTTGTCTGAAAATCGAGTTAGGCACAAAGCTGCCAGAGAAGTAACATTGTTATTTATTACATTTGCTCTAGGGCACTAAATAACAATTTGAAAATAGTTATAAGGAAAAAAGTCCCACATCCTATGGTATGTAATACTTTTTCTTTTAGAACATTGAAAATTTTCATTTCCATTTCTTTTTTCATTTGGAAAATGAAAGCTGATTATGCAATTGTTGTTAGCTGCCAAACACACCATTACTGGTAACTGGCCTTCCAAACTATTTTGATAATTAATATGAGGTTGAGAAATGTCTGATCTAAAATGGACATGGTGCATTTAACCCAAGTAGCCAATTACTCATACAATATATCTTGGCTGAAGGAGCGTGAACTTAGAGTACTCAGAGTAGACTGTGTTTCTGATCTTACTAAAGATATCCTAATTGACAAAAAGCATAAGAGTGAAGTCATATGCTCAGGATTTTACAACCTAAATGAAGATCTTTATATATTTGCACAATTCAATACTATTTCAAGGTAATATTAAAAGGATCCTGTTTTTAATAGTTTATATTTACCCCTAAATGAAAGTAATACATGAACTTAGAGACTTATATTTGTCCTGCTTTCACTAGCATAAAATTATTTCCAGCTAGTATCACATACCCCAAACATTATTGCTTTCTTTAGTTGATTGTTTTTTTCAGAAATAAACACATTGAGAGGGAGAACTCATACTTCACCATGTGCATACTTAGACAATCATACATTATAATGGCCCACATAATGGGCTTATACATGAACACATAAAGTGATATATTTTTCACAGGTGAAAAGGACCAAGAAGAAAATAATAAAAACCAGTAACTGGTGGAACAGTGGAACTGAGTGAAGTGCATAATACCAGTAATACCGTGAGTCATGTCAAGTATATTGAACATCCAAAATGTACCATGAATTTTCAGTCAAAGTCAGAAGAATGAATGTGAAAAAGTAAACAGGAAGCTTCTATAAAGATGACTTAATTTCCAAGAGTTCTTTTTTCAGGAACTCTTTTTTGCTAGTGAGTTTTTAGTTATTTGGTTTGACTGCTTTATTCCATATCATGAAAGAAAGAAAGAAAGAAAGAAAGAAAGAAGGAAAGAAAGAAAGAAAGAAAGAGAGAGAGAAAACACAATTTTGCCAGTTCTATTTTTTTGCTTTCTAGGGGGATACTATAATAATATTATATAATAATAATTAATAATAATAATAGGCAGCAATTATCTGCTACACAGCTTCTTAGTCTTATTTGCACAACGTTGGTGTGCCTTTACTGTGTGAAACATATTAGAAATGCTGCATTTGGCCCTATTAATCCCACTGCTCGTGTGAAGTAATATACAGAAGGTCTGCCATAAAAATACACCTCTCAGATAGTCCATGGCTCTCATCAAACTAGTTTCCTTTTATTGTGAGGCAAACCCACAGGCTCACATGCCAGTTCAGGATGGTGCACACCCTATTGACAGGAGGCATGGTCCTCACTCTTCCTTCTGACTGAACCCACCACCACTCCGGTTGGGAGCCTGTGCTTCCAGGGGCTCAAGCTGACCACATTCTGAGCAATGAAAGCCAGTAAGTAGCTAAACACTGCTGAAAGGTAAGATTGTTTTGTACCTCAAAAGCCAGAAGGACTTGCTATAAAATGAATAGAAACCTTTTCTTGATCTTCTGTAGCCTTTGCATATCCAGCCCATCATGTTACACTCAGGCAAATACACTGGATTTCAGGGAGATGCTTATATCATACATACCATGCCTGAATTTCGCTTATGCACTCTTCCACAAGTTACAGAGAGAGGATAAAGAGTGCCAAAATCAATTTTTTTTTTTTGTCACAAGCAGACAAGTATTAATGAAAAAATTAATTTTAATGTAGAAGGAGAGAGCCATTTCTGCTTAATAAGCATTAAAAATAAATAAATATCACATTTTATAAATGGATTTTCCTTTAAAACTAAGCCTCATCTTTTTCTCAGCCTACTAGTGTAGGAACCATTCTTGAAGTGATAAAGAATGGGTGCCAATTCTTACAGCAAACATGAACATTTTCTCTGTTTCAAAATTCATATGCAGTTTTGGCAAGGAAAATCATAATGTTCTTTTTAAGGATATTTGGAAAAAGATTAATCTACCATAGCCACTATGGAAAGAAAAAATATTAGGTGAAGATTTGGAAATCCAAATGTATAACATGGAGCAACTGCAAAACCTATCTCTCCATAAATTGAATGAACAGAAATTCTTTGTCTCAGTGTCCCTTTTCTGTAGAAACCAGAAATCTGATAAAATAATTTTTTTTCCTAGATTGCCTTGGTAAGAACACAATTATTAGTAGCAATGGAATAAAGAACATAAAAAATTACTGGGTGTTCATTTGGATGACCATATTTGCTTTCTATAAGGCCTAATACACTAATTTTCTGTCTACAGGAAAAGATGTGATGATTAAGTTGCTGTAGAATCTACCCCTTATTTTTAAGAGAATTTTAACTAGAATGAGTTTTTTAAAAAAGCATTTGCTAGCAGAGTTCATGGAAGAAGTTCCAAGGGTTTTTTCCTAGCAAAGCTCTCCTTCTTAAGCCATTGGTTGTTTTGGCCAAACTCATAACAGAGCTGAGAGTATTTTAGAGAGTAACATAAACTCCTTAGCATGCACTAAGGAAGTATCAACTTGCTTGTAGCCCTTGAGACACCAAGCTGAATTCTAAAGAATTCTGAAGATGTTGGTAGAGCCTCCCTCCCTCCCTGCAAGAATTGTTAACTGGGCCCAACAACACCATGCTGGTGCTGAACTGAGCTGATTTAGGGAGTTTTCATCATTTCACAAGAAAGACAATATAATTGTAAAATTATTTGCAGTCTTGAGAAGAAATGCTTCTGAAAATAATCTGAAGGCAGGGTTGAACAATTTAAAACTGGATTTACCTGAATCAACACTTTTGTTTAGGGGTTTTGGTTTTTCCTTCAAGATAGAATTAACCTATTAATATTCTCGTTTTACCTTGCTGCCAGTTTTTGGTAAAACTTTAGTGTAATATTTCAAAGAAATAAGAGCTGTGTAAAGAGCTTCTCTTTTCAGTGTTTCTGTACTGCTTCAGAGTAGTTTTTACTGAATCCAGTGAGCCTTGAATTGGCTGTTAAGCCATTTAAAACCATTAAAAATAAATTTAACTGTACCAATAAAAAGTTTCGGGTGCTCAGATCTAGAAGAGAACTATGTCTGTACCTGATTTTTGCACAATCCCCACCCTTTATGACTGATCTGTAATATTGATCATGCACTATGGGAGGCAAGAAGGTTTCACAACTGACACCAATAAAGTTGAAAGCATTTGGAAAGCACTGGTTTTATACAAATGTATATATTTCTGAACATTTATAGTCTGCATTGCAGCCTTCAACATGAAACAGTAGTAAGTGTTGATCTTTACTCTAAAACATAACAAAGCCTATACTTACAGTAATTCAGAGCCCAGATGCAGAGAAAAATGTAGGTTCTGATGCTATCCCAGGCTTCAGCATTATTGTCCTGGTTTCAGCTAGGGTGAGTTAATTTCTTCTCAGTAGCTGTTACACTGCTGTCTTTTCAGAAGAAGACTCAGCATATGCAAGGTAAAATGTCCTCACATATTTTGCTGAAGCTGACTCCCTAGAATTGGGATTTTCCATAGTTCTGCAAGGTCACATTTACTTAGATGAATTTCTTATTTTTCATGGAGCTTCATATCTGTATTTTTTTTTTCATTTCTAAAATAATACAGGAGGAAATTCTGATGCAAAATTCAAATGAGATAAATATAAAATTTATCAGGTGAAAATATCAGGAAAATTATGAAATATCTCAAAGACAATTAACTAGAATAATGTTCAGTCCATTACACAACTTTATTAGTAATATTTATATATTATAAGTGCTAATAACTGGTGCTGAACTTGGCCTCTTCAGAAACAAGCATAATGATCAGGTTCTTCCCTGGATATTGACAAGGGAAAAAGCAATGTCAGAGAGAAGATTCAGCACCAGCTTGGTTCGCTTTTGATTGTAATGGTTGTTAAAAAAATGTTCTGCTGGGAATATAACAGAGGCATTTCTTTTTTGCTGCAGGCTGGAGGAGTGCAGTGTGTTCCTTTTTTGCCTTGCCCAAAACACCTTCTGCAATAATAGTGAAGAATAACTGGCATAAAGAAGACTTTCCTCTAGCTTGGGATTCCTTTACACTTGGAAACACCTCAGTCTCTTCCCTCCTTTACAGCTGGCTGAAGAGTTTTTAACAATATTGAAATAAAGGGACAAGGGTAGTGCAGCTGACCTGGAAAATCAACACCTCATCTTTCTTGCTTAATGATGCAAAAATGAACTGGCTTCGCATCACTGAGAATTTACAGACAGAGAATCCCAAGTGCCTTTTTATGTCTCTCATCTCAGTTAAAGACATGAAACTTGGTTAAAGAAAATTAATTTGCTCAAATTATAACAATCCTAAATATAACCATTATTATTAAAAGTGGAAGAAAATTAATAATAAATTTATTTCATATGAATCAGTGAATTTCTGCTATAGCATCATGGGGACTGGTACTAAATCAAAGCCCTGGAGCATTTCGTACAGCATTTCCCCAATTATAGATAATTATCATATTAAATCATTGCTGATAAGCTTTGGCAATAACATGACTGGTGGAAAGAAAAATAGAGGAGATGACACATCAGGAAGAGACAAAAATTTAAAAATAATGTTAGGAAACATTCAGAAACAGTTTGGAAAAAAAAAAGGTAAGGGAGACACATAAATAGCAAGTCATTCTCAGAAAAGGCCAGTAAAGAAGCAAAAAAAAAAAAAAAGAAATATTGCAGAGATATAGGAAGTTATGAGGAAATTAATTGTGGTCATATGAAAAATTGTAATAACAGACAAAGGTGGATTTGTGAAACAAAGTTTTTAAAGACTAAGAACATTTGAAGGAATTAAAGAAACTAATCGGCAAAGCTAACCCAAAATTAAGAGGTGCTTATCTGTGCTAAGAGTTAGATTGCCCAAGTTCCTAGAAAAATGGCAGTGAATAAGACACCACACGTGTCCCAGGCTGCAGGAGGCTGAGGAAAGGAAGTTGGGCAGGTCTGTGCTTATCTGCAGTCCTTGCCATCTGAGAGAGGCGATATGGTGTGCTCTGGTACCACACAGGTATAGGAAAACAGAAAATTTCTATTGGAAAGCACTGGATATTGAGGACATGGGCTCATTTCTACCACAGCTTCTGTCATCATGGAGCACATAATACATGTTTATGCAATAAAATATGTTTACAGTAGGACTAGCACTAGGATTATTGAAGAAGAAAAAAAAAAGTGAAAATATGAATACTAGGGATAACAAAAAAAGAAAGAGAATGACTTGCAAAACAGTGTTTTTGTAATTCCTTAGGACCCTTTTGATTGCTTCACTGACACATTATTTGGTACTTCTTCCTACTTGCCTGAACCATCAGATTGATACTAGCATTCAGTCAAAAAACCCTGCTAGTTATCTTTAGAAGAAAGTAGATTTCAGAACCCTCAGCACTCTTTCTGCTACCTGTTTCATGGCTCGTCTGCTGAAGTTTCAGCCATCCAGTGTGACCATTGCAAGCGTGTCAATTGCCTCCTTCTTATGCTACAAGCTCGTGTGTCTCCAGTCTGATGCATTAGGACTTAGAATTGCGCTTCTAAACTCTTTACCTCAGACCATTAGCCTGGGAAAAAGGCTGTTTTTACTAGCGAATAACAGAAAGATTAGCAAGAAATTCTTCTACCTAGACAATGCTGTTTACATTTCAGCTCTGTTTTATTAATTGCCAGGAGTCTGGCACCATTTTCCTTGCTCCAAATTGCTTTCTACTGACTTCTGCAAACTTTAGAAACAGTTTTCTCACAACAACACAGGAAAAGAAAAAGCTTGTGCACTTGATTGCTGTCACATTTGTGGATGCTCAACTATATAAAGCACCCTGGCTACTAACCTCCGGTATAAAATTACTTGTCTTTGTTGTTTCCACAGCATTTTTACTAAGTAATTTCACTCAGAAAACAAGTGTCTATTTAAACAAATGCAGCAGCTGTGGGATGTTTCAGACTTGTGGAAAATCCTCCAGCTAACATGTTCCTGGATCTGTTTTCACATCAGTGGTGTCAGAGCAGACTGTTTTCCATGCTCGTAACTGTTCCCTCACAGCCAAAACACAATACTGTTTGTTCTAGGCTTTTATCACTAACGTTCATCCCCATGCACCATGTGCAAGGATGTAAATGGGATGTGTATGTTTATTAATGCTCAGGTGCATGTATGGAAATGCATTTCCCAAACAGCTTCCAAAGACCTTTCCTACAAATGCCATATGGCTGTTCCACCAATTGTTTTGGCCACGCTCTTATGTTACCGAATTCACAGAGATTTTTTATTTGCCCAAAAGGATCTACGTATATACAGGTCAACAGATTAAAAGTCCTGGAACAGGCTGCTACAGATTCTAGGTTTTGCAGCTCATTATCTGGCCTTCTGACCTCTTATTTACTGTGATGATACTGAATGATTATGGACTATTCTGGTTTTCTTTTACAGTTATGTCAAAAAGAGGAAAAAGAAACAAGTTAGATGAATATTTGGTGCTTGTATGCCACTCTTCTTACTCTTGCAGAAATCACTGTAGAGTGGCAGAGCCACAGATAATTGCTATCAATTGCACAGATAAGCATGGAGAAGCTTCTTTGTCAGCATGGTTGGAATTTGGTCTTTTGTGAATCCTAGAGAGGCTTTGGTGCAGTAAATTTGTAGAAACCTGGGGCTAAACATGAAAATATTCCTGTTTAAAAAAACTTCATAGCAACACAAAACCAGTTATCATTTTTAAGGTCATTCTTAGTAGGAATACATTTTATATTTCCTATGCTGGACTTTTTACCTTTAGTGAAGTAAATTCCTAATTAAGATGACTACATGAAAAGTGAGACTCCCTCCAAATAGTTGCTATGTGGACTAAACTAAAATCTTTAGCTCAGTCTTTAGGAATTCTTAGCAACACAGAAGCTTGCCACCACTTATTTTCTAAACTTTCTTTTGTAAATAATAGATGTGCCCTCAGAAGGAAAATATTTGTATGTTGTACACCATAAGCCTAGCATCTGCTAGCTGTTTTCTTGTTTGGCTCATTCTTCTAATTTTCCTTTGTTTTCAAAATACATGAATCCTGAAATTGATTTTTTTTTTAGTATTTCAGACAGTTATTATGGATATGACAGAATTTTGGATCTCTAGTTTCTTGAGGTGCCATAGGGAACTCTAAACAAATTCTAATTAGAGAATATTTGTACTTTTTCTTACAAACATATTCAAACATAACATAATCAAAGAGATTTTCAAGATGTTCTTGTCTGTTGAGTACAAGAGAGGAAAAGGTGAAGTTTGCTTGTTGTTATGAAACTAGCAGAGGACCTACCAGCTAAAATTATGCTAGAGTGTAACTGTTTCCTCTTGCAAATATGGTAGGAGTAGATAAGGAAAGGAAAAACAAGACTTCAACCTGCCAACCATCCTGCAGTTAGACAGGCTGAGAGAGATGGAGTTGTTCAGCATGGACAAGAGAAGCTTTCAGGGGGACCTCATTTTGGCCTTCCAGTACCTGAGGGAGTTTATAACAAGGAGGAGGAGAGATTTTTTTAATACGGGCATATAGTGACAGGACAAGGGGCAGTGGTCTTAAACTGCAAAAGAACAGGTTTATTTTAGCTGTTAGGAAGAAATTTTATAGTCAGAGGGTAATGAGGCTCATGTTGCTCAGAGAGGTTCTGGATGCCCCATCCCTGTAAGTGTTGAAAGCCTAGTTGGATGGGGCTCTGAGCAACCTCGTCTAGTGGATGACATCCCTGCCCATGGCAGGGGAATTGGACCTAGAAGATCTTTATGCTCCCTTCCAACCCAAACTATTCCTTGATTCTAAACTAGGTGCATCAAGGATGGTGCCCAAAGGAAAGTGGGTGAAGGGAACATGGAGAACACTCAAAGGACAGGGCCATCTCTCTCACTCCACTTCAGGTGGTGATATAGCTGAAGCCTATCTCAAGTGTTCACACTCAAATACACACCTATGAAAAATAAGTGGGAGGAATTTAGGGTCCATGCACTGTCAGATGTCTATGACATCACTGGAAATGATGAGATGTGGTAGCACTGCAGAGTCTGTGGGAATACAGTGTCAGTCACAAGGTAACAGTTAGGGAACACTTAAGCCATCTGGACATGAAAAAATCTACAGGATTAGAGAAGATGAAACCCTGTGGGTTCCTGCATATATCATCAGAAAGCCACTGTAAGTAATTTTTGAAATGTGACAACAATCAGAGAAGTTTCCTATCAACCATAAAGAAGGCAACAAGGGTGAAAATCAAGATACCCAGCCTAACCCCAGGAAGACTGCAGATAAAATCCTCTGGAAAGACATTTTCAAAAACATATTTTCTAAACAGTGATTTGGAAGATGAATATTAATTTACCTAGGATAAATCAAGCCTGACTAACTAGTTATTATGAAAAGATGATTCATGTTTAATAGACAGTTTCAGTGTTTTAACTTGCACAGAGGCAAGGGATTAAGAATCTTTCAGTCATAATACTTAATATCCCATATTCTGCAAGACAGATGTTTATAAGAGGGGTTTCTGTAATGATGAAAACCTACTGAATTGAATCCCAAATCAAAATACTAAAATAAACATCCCAAAACTGTGATGCAACAGAACATACCTCTTGCTCTGGAACTTTGTTTGAACCTTCTCTAAATTTTTCTCCTGTTTCTCTAAATTTGTCAGCTGCCCATTCAGATGTAAAAATTGGAAATACTGATGTCCGTAGTTTAAATATCAATTCTCTCTTGTATTCTGGCTCATACAAGTATTTCTGAATTTACATGTTTCTTCATTTCTTGAGAACTGCAGGACCTCAGATACCCATCAAATACCTGTGAAAGCTCTCAAAGCCAGACTTTAACCTGTCTTGAGTTTGACAGCCACACATTGAGTTTTACAGAAAAAAATATGCAAATTTTGTTCAAGAACTTCAAAGTGTTTGAAAAATCTATAAATTTTCAAACGGGGGAAATTTTCAAGCAGGGAAAGGAGTCACAGTTCAAAATCACAAACAGTTCACTCTTAGACTATTAAATAATCCAGAAACAGCCCTTAAGTATCTGTAATCACCTTACTATCAATGATACCTGAATATATAATAATACTACTTAAGGACCCCTAGGTTATGTCTTCCTGAATTAGCCCACAAGCACTAAGTCTTATTCATTTAACTAATTTTTTCTGGATTTCTGCCAGAACATTGCTCTTTTAGGATATTATAGAAACTTTTTATTAAACTTTCTACAGTTTTTCAACAGGAGTTAAACATATTAATTCACACATTATCAAACATAGATGTATTACTGCCAAAAGCAGAACCACAGAGAAAAGCCATCTTCAAGACTCATTCATACATTATGGAAGACTTTGAAAATGTTTCTTCTCAGAAATTACCCAATCTCTTATTTGGTCTAATTTTCACTGGCTACATTTTCATGAAGGAAGACACAGACAATTCTTGGTGGTGTCTTCTTTTTGGTTTTTCTCATCCTTTCATCTTCATTTTTAAACTTACCAAGCTTATTGCTTTCAGACTGAAACAATCTCTGTGTTGAAACTATTGAATTATTGGAAAGCAAATATATTAACTACACAGCATACAAAATAGTGAGTGAATGTCCTGTCTTTGGACACTTTCACCACTTTCTCTTCAGCTGAGCTTTGTGAGATATAAAATGTACTTCAGAACTTGTTTGCTGGGCCCAGTGTTCTCTGGGTTGAAAATCATCCCTTGTTGCTGCCAAAGGGGGACATTTCAAGTGTTACTCACAGTATAAAAGAAATGGTTTTAACATATGCAAACTATAAAGTTGATTTGCAGTTAAAAAGTTAATATACTGTACTTGGCAATACATCCTGGCTGCTTGTAATGTAGCCATAAATTTAGAGGGGTTTTATGATGTAATCCTACCTACTTATTGACAGTTTATCTTGTTAAACATATTATTGAGAAGAAGGAACCTGACATTGCTGTTAATACAGTTTTTTTCCTCTTTTTGATGTGTCATTGGTTCTAGAAACCTTTGCTGATGACCTTAACCAGGTGTTTTTCCATATGAGTGTCTCACCCTTGATTCATTAATATATTCAATGCAGACTGGCAGATTAAAACCAACCATGATTATGAACCACAGGCCCGCTGTACTAGTCCATGACACCAAAATTCCCCTGGACTCAACTTTTTTCTAGAGGTAATTTTTTGAAATCATCAAAACATAGGGCAAGAATCCAGGACAGGTGTTTGAATGTACATGGGACTTTGGTTTGAAGATAAGCCTGACTTGGAACTCAGAATAGAGGGAGAATACTTTGTAATACTACACACAGGGAAGACACTGCTGTTCCCCAGAAGAGTATGCTTTAACTTTGAGCCTCCTTCAACAGGAAAGTAATAAGGCTTCAGCTGGGACCAGACCAGAATAACAGAAATTGGAAAGATTTTTTTAAAAACAAAAAAAAACCAAACTATTTATTACTACGGGAAGTTTCCAGAAGAAGTGAACATAATGAAACTAGATCCAAGTCATTTTTTCTTTTCCTTGTTGAAGCCAAGCACTTGTTACAGTTATTTTCTCTGAAGCCAACAAGGTAAATTTACTTTATGAGAAAAAATGTAATTTAAATATATTTTTTTTGTTCTACAAGGCCTTTCATGTGCTGAAAATAAAACTACTACAGTCTGACTGGTATGATCCAGAGGGAAGTTTTTGATAGTGAACCAAGTAGTAAAGTACTCTCAAAGGTTAGGTCCTGTGTGAGGAACACCATGCCAGAAGGTCTTAGATTGGCTTTTTTTGTACTTAGATAGAAGCATAGGAGCTCTCTCAGTTAATATCTTCCCCAGCCACTGGCACAAAGCAGGTGTGTTCACTACCAGTCCTGCAAACCTTGTCTCCACCCTCCTGCTCAGCTCTAAATTGACCACACTTGCTAGTATTAACTTCATGCATTTTAGGAGCTACTCTTTAAACAACCTGGACATGTCTTTGGGGTGGGAAATTTTTTTCAAATACCATCAAACAAAAGCCAAGAGACTTCTTTTTTTTTTTTTCTGAAATCTTCTCTGAGAAGAATACTGCTTTTCCTGAGGGCCTGTTCATGGATTTAGTAAGCAAATAGAGAAGACACGCCAAAGCAACCAACAAGGTGATGAAGGATTTGTCTGAATCACGGTGAAATGACTCTAAGTGTTTGCTTCTCTCATCCTATTCCCCATCATTGTACAAGTTATTAACAACAGTAAATGTAAAAAGGGGAGAAAATATATCCTATATGGTTTTGTCTATAAGAAGCAAAGAAAAAGAAGCAGCAACAGAAGAATAGTGGGAACAGCAAGGAATACTTATGAGCAGCAATGAATTATTTTGCTACTTCAAAGAAAAGCATGCCATACATTTTATTGGGGTAATCCCCCACTTCTAATGTGATGCTTTCTTTTGTACCTGTACATGTGGTTGTTTTTCACTGGCTGTTATAGAAAACATAAACCTACTGATGTTTTTTGATGGGCTGTCTTTTTACAAAGCCACATGAATAGTTCCTGCAAATTTTGATTCCCTATACTGCAATCCTTAACGTGATTCACCAAATTTAAGAGTATGATTTCTGTGGGTTTTAAATTCATGCATTATCTCAATAGACTCAAACTGTATCTCCCAATGGATGTCTATTTCATGACATGTCATTTTTTGAACCAAACAAAAGAACACATTCTTTTATGTATCTTATATTGTATCCTTTTATAAATGAAGGGGATTTTTATGTGACTCATTATATTGTATGAAGCCACTACAACAGGTAAAGGACCTTAGAAAAACTCCTCCTCCTTTTTTCTTCTTTTCATGTTTGATTCCCTGGTGTGGATTTCACAAATAGTAATGCTTTTACACTGAGCTACTGAGACAGATGTGCTCATGGAGAAGTATGGTACAAAGACCTGTCAGAAGAGGGTATGATATATGTCTGTAAGCATAATGATTTCATACAAGTCATGTACAAAGAATAAAGCAGCATTTTAAACATAAAAACATGAGACTAGAAAAATTGCTCTATTTTTCATATTTCTGGATCCTTACCCCATTTCTTTTCAAAAGCAATAGAGATTATGTGCTATATTTGAGCTTCCTTGTCTATATAAGAGCAAAAATGACAATTCAATGAATGTATTTTGCAGATGGGAAGACAAAACTGGAGAGAAAAGATACATTTCTTCCCTTCAGGGACAAGTTATTGAGGCAGCCTTGATTGAGCATTGGCAGTCTAATAAGAAACTGAAGAGCAGTACTTTCCCCCTTGAGCTGCAGGCTGTGTTTCATGCACTCTCCTGGGCAAAAGAGAGCTTCAGTTACAGTAGGGGAAGAGTTATGAAGGCTGACCATGTAATGGAAGGTAAAAAGTTCCAAGCTACTTTTTAGCTTCTAGAGGATACAATTCTTTCCATTCAGTAAATTATAAGTTTCCTTTCCTGCAGAGGCATTTAGAATAATCATGGGGAAGGGTAGGGTAGGGTAGGGTAGGGTAGGGTAGGGTAGGGTAGGGTAGGGTAGGG
>JBBMKD010000145.1:82137206-82199023 GCA_037834095.1 Argya squamiceps
AAAGGAAAGGAAAGGAAAGGAAAGGAAAGGAAAGGAAAGGAAAGGAAAGGAAAGGAAAGGAAAGGAAAGGAAAGAAACATTATCAGTCACAGGATCAAGAAATTTCTGCAAAGGACAGGCTACAGATCTGGCTGTCCGACTCTGTCTCGCAGCAAGTCTTTGTCAGATTTCACTTCAGTTTTAGAAGCCTTGAAAGAATTCTGCTACAACTCATCTCCAATGTAATCAAACTAGGTAACTGAAAAGAATCCATATTTCTGTAAAGTGCAGATACATTTTGTATAGCTTCTCTTAAATGTGATTATTTTTGCTTTGAGTAAAGTTTTGAGTTAAGAAATTTACTGTATGGAACAGAAGAAATCTAGGCTAAGTTGTGTTTACAGACAAAAATATTGTGTATTCTGATGCATTAAAAGGTTTTTAGATAGTCTTATAAGATCTCCCTTAGCACAGAGGAAGAATAACCATAAGGAAATTGCATTGATGAAAGGATGGATGATGTTATTATATTTTTGTCATTTGTCATAAAGTGTCTTCTTTTTTTTTTTTGTAAATTCTAGTGTTTTTCTGTTTATTTGTTTATTTTTATTTCCCTTGTCTTCTTCTATTCATTTATTCATTCATAATTCATTCATATATATGAATCAACCTTTATATTCTCTTAGTTCATAGAGATGGCCTTCAGTATCAAACAATGTGTAAATGACCTTTTTTCCAAGGTTCTCACCACACAGAAACACCCCTTGTCTCACTGTTCATGAAAATTTCTGACCCAAAGGGCTACTGGTTCTACAAAAAAAATGAGCAGCGGTAGATAAAAGGAATAGAAGTAAGCAAAGTAATAGGTGAATATGAAGGCAGGTCCTGTCCAAACAGAAGCTTGAAGCAAAATCAAACTTCCTTTTGCTTTCTCATTTTCTGTTTAGGTTTCTTGTATTCTGGCTCCAGGGGTAGAAATACGCTGATTTCTCTGCCTGGGAAGTAGCTATCATGTATGAACCCTGTATTGTTGCCCCTTTTTTTCTATGGATTACCACCTAACATGCTAAGTTTCTTTTCCAGTCATGGAGCATCTAATACTAATGCACTCCATAGTTGTCTGCATTTTAAGCTATCCTTTACTATGACTGTGTGTGCAATAGGAATGCCATTCAACCATCAACTTCTTAAGTACAGTTATTAAAAAGAAGAATTATGTTGGATTAATGCTTTTTTCATAGTCCATCTACTTTTCTCCATAATTATAGCTACAGTTTTTAGGCTAAAATATCAGCAACTGGACCTTATAAATGGAAATAAAGGAGCTTTGGGAAAAGGAGTACCATGAAAAAAGAGAAGGTCAGGTTACTTTCTTGATTGATGGGTCATTTGTTCCAAGTACTGATGTCACAGCTATACTTCAGTGTTTGCTATGCTGTGAATAAATATTCCAGCTGCAAAATTTATTACTTTCTAATAACCCAACAAATTTGCATACTCAAAGGCATTGAAAGCAAATAATCTAAAAAATGTACATAAAATTGTATATGTACACAATATATATGGCATCGTTTTATCTAAGCAAAAAGACAAATAGCTTGGTGACAAAGGAATGAGACTGAAAATTAACAGAAAACTGATTTGCATTTCCTCCTTCACCTAAGAGCTGAAAAGCAGATTAGGAAAAAAAAAAACAACAAAAAAAAGAGGAAAACAACCATACAGCCTAGGTAGTTCCAGAGTCCGTTCTTTGGCCATAGGACAGGAGTTGGCCACATCCACATGGTCAAATGCTTAGATTCCAAAACAATTGTGACAGTGCCCAAACTGCCTGTTGGGAACAGCCTCAGACTGTGCCAACTCCCAAAGCAGGGAACTGGTTATGAGAGATACCTGCCATGCCAGGGTCCTGCTCCTGAGGAACAGGAAGTTAAGCCTGAGGGAACAGGCTTGTCCCTTGCTTCTGTCTGGCTCATGACAGTGGCAGCCACAGTCAACTTGGAGGGGGAGACTGGGGTCCAGGTCCTGTGTTAGTCAAAGTCCTGCCCTACTGTATCACTAGGAGTATTTGTAATTTTGTATTAAAGAGACTCTTTTATTCCTTTTTGACTGTCTTGTTTCCTGCCTGAGACACTGGCACCAGCCATAGAGACTGTATTGTGAGGGTTCAACCCACTAAGCAGATGAAGATACCAACAAACACATGGTGTTTTTTAAGCAGATCTGAGCCCAGTCACAAGGGGCAATTTTTTGGGCTATAGCATATTTCAGTTTTCAAGCTAATGAGAGAGGAAAAGGTAATTTGGATAATATTTAAAATATGCCAGTTAAAACCAAATGGTATTGCACAAAGGACAACAATAAATAGAGGAAACTGCAGAGTGTTTAAATAAAATATGCTGTTCATAGAGAGATGCAGGTTCCTGTCAGTAATGCACATAGTTGGCATGGAAACAAACAGTGAGCAGTGGAGAATGAGACTTTTCGAAGTGAAGCACTGTGTAGATAATAACCATGTTGCCTGGGGCTTAGAGTATTCCTTAGCCTCATTGTTTAAGCAGTAAAGAGGACAGTGTCACAAAGAGACCAACTTCCATTTTCAAGTAGAAATGGCATATTTAATGGCTGTTGTCAGTTGGTAAGAAAAGACAAAACAACCTAATTAGAACTACGGAAATCAATGAAAGCTCAGAGCAATAATGCTGAAAGAGGTTCTGTACTGAAAATGATAGCACAGGATGGGGAGCATATTTTTGCCAGCAGTATAGCATGACTAAAGGGAATTTAAAATTAGGGCAAAGACAAGAATACAAATTGTTTCCAAGAAACAGTTTTTATGTGTTGGTCAACTGTGTGTTAAATAAGATGGTTGAGGGGCAACTGAAGCAATATATTGTCAGGAAAACCCTGTAGGAGTGTCTGGTATTTGTTTTTGAGATAATGGTATGTAGGACTCCCAGCTATCCTCAGACATATGGATGAAGTCCTACATACCTGCAGAGACTTTTCTGTCTTCTGCAGCCTGACAGAAAGACAGAGTAATAAGGCACGTGGAGAATAATAGTAAGATTTTTGGGAGAATGAAACCACAACCGAGGTTCCCAAACAGCTATTTTCCAAAAGTGAAATTTAGTGAATTTGAAATAGACAAAATTTTAGGCTGAAACTTTAATAGAAACTCAGGAGAATATTTTTAAGGGTAGATAAGGAGGAGAGGGACTTCTCTTTTGACAGTCCACTGAAGCTCAGTATTTTATCCAAACACACATCATGCAGAAGCAGAGCTCATGCAGTCTTTTAGATCGGAAAGAAACTTTTAAGTCTCCAGTTGATGGCAGAATATGGGTTATAGATTCAGAATCTCAGTTCCATCCACAGTGTCTTGCAGTAAGAGTTCACCAATCTGCTGTTCTACAAGGTCACTTCAAAATATTCAAGTCATTTGCATGTGGAGCCACTGTAGACTGGTATCTCTGAAGCTCCAGTCAGGCCACTGCTGTAAAAGAGGGTGCATTACCAGGGTTTGGGCTGAACCCGTATTCTTACGTGATGCCTGGCTGCTGCTCTCCTGAACCAGCTCATATCTGCTTAGAACACACCACAAACACATACCTGTGGTTTAATCTGTGACCTTAACTTTTCTGTGGTATTTTCTTTTGAGAAAGAATTGAGGCTGCCTCTCATATTACATTGCAAATATGTGCTTTTCTACAAATATTTCCATTATCTTTTTATTGTGCCTCTATCTGGGTGATGAAGCCCCCACAAACTCAATATTGAACCACAATACAGAAGCCTGTTGAGCAAATAAAGCTGAATGTCAGGAGAACAGCATCTTCCTCCCATTTAATCTCAGTATTCATCAAAGAATTTTGTTTAATAAAGTTTTCCTTGATTGTTTATCAGGCCTTTCCAAAGGCAAACTACTGTTTGGTTGCTTTAGAAGTGTGTTAAAAATAAACTAATGAATGTTTTCTTACATAAACAGAGAAAAATACAAAATCCATTTGGGCTTTTCTTAAATATATTTTTCTCCTTAAAGAGTTAATGCAAACCTTCTAGTTGCTTCCCTTTTCATTGGTAACATTTAATATGAGCTGAAAGAATGAAAATGTGTCTTGGAAGTAAAGCCACATGTCCTCGGCAAACCATGTGTACAGTAAAGAAAAAGCACGTGAGGCTGTTTCAGCAGCAAGAGGCTGGCTCAGAAGCCAAGTTTCCACCAGCTTCTGGATCAAAATCACACCTATCCCACAAAGTCAAGTGACTTCCTATCCCCTTTTCCTTCTGCCTCATTTTCCTTCTCCTCACCCCCTACCACAGCAAAAGATCTTGGTGTTTCACACAGAAGAGTTGGGAATTAGAAAATAATGTAAAAGAGGAGTAACAAGTATCTCTTAGGTCAAGCTGAGCTACAGGGAATTCCTTTAATTAGAATTTAAATGGCTTTAGTGCAAAAGTTGCGTACTTTGAAAATGTAATAGAAGTGGAAAAGTTAGATATATTTCTCCTGTTACAAAGCACTGCCTGTGATAAACTCCATTATGCAAAATTACAGCTCCTTCTTTCTACAGAAAGAGCAAGTCTGAGTCTTTTTACCCTTTGCAGTGCCATAGTCATTGTTCCAGCAGAATGCTTATCAGAGACTGGAGAAGGAAGATCCATAAAGGTCTGAAGAGCATTAATACAATGCCAACACAGCAGCACATTTACAATGCATGAAGAAAATGTCATAGTACTCCCCAGGCCACCGCAAGCACAGATCCTCCTAGCACCTATTAAGAGGACAGAGACACACAGTCCAGTCTGGTGTCACAGATCTCTATTCATGCATATTTTAATTTATTGTAAAACTGCAGCTTGTGTAAGGACCCCCAGAATTGTTTCTTAGGGAAACTTACATAATGCAAGACACTAGAAACACATCCATCATATTAGGATTTAACATCATCCTCATCTCCTCTCCTCTTTGCCTCCTCTTGGATCATAGGAAGAAGTCTTCACCAAAACAGGAGAGTGCTGGAGGAAGACTGGGCTCTGCACATGCTTTTGAGCAGGCATTTACCTGTGGATTAGTCTCTGTCTTTTTCCTGGCATTTGGTTATGATATGTTCCTTCTCATAGTTGCTACTTTATCTTCCTGACAACAGCAGCCAAAATCAGCCAGGTCTCCAAGAATTTTATTTCAGCTTCAGCAGGGTCAAACAACAAGAAAAGCATGAAGTTATGTGTGTCATGACACATTGCTTGCATAACTCAGAAACTCATAAAACTTGGGAACAGCTGTATGTCATTTTCCAAGGCCAGCTGAAGCACCTGTTCTTCCCAACCTGTTCAGCCTTATTGCACACATCAGCAGGGACACTGAGAAACAAAGTCCTCAGAAAAGCATTACACAATATTAGCAATATTCAGAATGTCATGTACAAAAACCACAGTGCTTGATATTGCAAAAAAGGCTCCGATATTCCTGATTCAAGTGAGATGGTATCACTTACAGTACTTTAGAATGAAGGAGAATATGTTCATATGAGGAAGTTATATTGAGTAAGGGCTGCAATATATAGCATTAATATTTATCAGAATAAATTGGATCATAAACTTGATCTCTGCCTCTAATCAAGTGCTGAAATTTTGTTAGCTCAATGCATATGGTTTCTCATAAAATCCCTTGCTTAGCCTAAAGTAGAGCTGACTCAACATTTATTGAAGCACAAAGGAATTTTAAATGTGGAAAAACTGAGAAATTCTATTGGGAATACTGGTTTGCTGAGAACTGTAAATATTATATAAGACTTCAACAGAATGTGTTCATAGTAGTTATTTGGAATACTATGGTGGTAACTGAAACATACTGTCTGAGAAGCTAAGGACAATATAAGGCTTCAGTAAGATCCAAAATGTGTTGCCCCACTGAGCCTTCTATAAAATCTAGTTTTACTTTTTTTTCAGTAAAATTTCATAGTGCACTAATTCCGAAGAAACAAAAAGAGCATACTCAGCTCTAGTTATTTGCTTTAGTGCTTGACACATTCTGCTAATAATTTTAAATTCATTAAAGTCTCTGTTGTTTGTGTGACCCAATTACAACAATAAACATGAATTACCAAGTGTCAGTATGTGTATTTTATAAAGCTTAAAAGGGAATTATTATTCATTAGAAGCAGTATGAAGAGTTGCATACAGTAGGAAGCAATCTGCACTGATTATGGAATTTGACCCTAGATGATCACTGTTGTCTATGGCCCTGGCTCCCCACTTGCACACTTTCTAGTGGAGAATAGTTAAGCCACACTGCTAATATCAAAGTTCCTGTCACCTCCCTTCTTTTCCACCTAGTTTTTTTCCAACTACTCCATGGGTCTGACAACTTGTTTCTTTGGTTTTGGTCAAAACAAGCAGCAGCATCAGCAGGATGTCTTTTAGAGAAATATTGATTTTGACAACATTTACAGTGGGAAATTTCAAGTGTCCAGGATAAATTCTTGTATTGTTTCCAGTGGCAAAACACATGAACTCAAAAGCTGACCTTTCTGATCAGAAAACAGATGTTTCACTACAATTTCCTTTCCTGAAAATATTTGAAAGGTTTTGGTTTTGTTCTAAGAAGAAAAACAAGATTTAAGACCTTAACAATTGTTGCAAACAGAATTTTTTGTTTCTGTCCAGCTCTTCGTCTGCAAAGATATTCTTGAAATGTGAACTTTCTGCTTGGGATGGAATGCCATCACAGCAGCCATTCTTCCTTGGTGTGTTTCTGTTTATCTTTGGGTCAGAGGCTTTGACAGATAATAATTAAAGGCAAATTACTCTCCAAGGTTATTTAAGTCTCAAATATATTTCTAGATCTTTTCATAGCATTTCAACCCTTTACCCTTATGTCATCTTTAGTGATATAAAGGGGCAAAATTTAAGTAATTATTTGTATTTTTTTGAGTAATGATTTATGGTATTAGTGTCTGCCTTTAAAATAATGCATCTAACCTGATGTTTTTTGGTTTTGCCTCTTCTCATAACAGGAACTAAAAAGAATGTTGCAGGAGAGTAGCCTGAATGGAAATAATATTTTAAAAATGAAAGATAAAAGAAAATACTGAACACTGATCATACTTTAGAAATTTTGAGATTATCTAAAGATTTCTATTACTTTTCCTTATTAAAACAAACAAAATCCCCCAAATAATAAGTTTGAGGAATACAGCTTGTATCTAGTACTACACCACACCAGTAAGGGGACTCTAAATACATAAGCTGGAGACATGGCACCAAATTATTTCTATAGTTTATGCTACATGTTGACATAATAAGACTCTGTGATGACATAATATCGACTCTGTATAAGTAATGACTTTGACATTAGATATAAATAAACACTATCTATGTTTCACATCAATTTTCTGGGAATAAGTTTCAAGCAATCATTTATGAAAAATATAGGTTTTTAGCAGAAGTACTGCATAATATTTTTAGCCTATTTCTTTACTCTTCTGACACTGAAAATATATATTTAGTCCCATCTTTTCTGCACGCATAAAAATAGCTAAAACCAGCCGTCTTGTTCTACCACTTGAATCTAAGACCCTGCCCTAAGCACAATACTGGGTAAAAGACTTCTGAATTCAGCCTGAGCTGAAATAACCCAGTAAACAGTACCGTGGCCCATTACCTGGCCTTGATACTATAATGGCACAGCACATTCTGTAAAATTCTACAATTCATAAATGAGGTGGCTGCTACTGTAATGCTGTATTGGAAATGTATTTGGAAACTGTATCGTAGGAGCTGGAGAGATCCAAGTCTACATATGGAACCCAGGAAGACCAAAGGCAGCTGACATATGGACCAACCCAAGCTCCAGAATAAACAATGCAGCCATCCTGAACAATGCAAATACATTACCTTACTGGAAGAGGGTAGAACCATTAAATTAAATGTACAACTCCTTTTATGACATAGTAACTCACCTAGTTGGTGAAGGGAAGGCAGCTAATATAATCTTTTTTGGATTTCAGTAAAGCTTTTGATACTATCTCTACTTTTTATCCTTCTGGATAAAATTTCCAGCACACAGCTATATAAAAACATCATGGGGTGGGTGAGCAGCTGACTCATGCATGGGGCACAAGGGATTACAGTGAATGGGTAATATCAGACTGGTGACCTGTCACTAGTGGGGTTCCACAGGGTTCCATCCTGGTCCTGTGCAATTCAACATCTTCAAAAAGGACTTGGAGACAGGACTGGAAGAGATATTAGCCAAGTTTACAGGTGATACAAAACTGGGAGGAGATGCTGACTCCCTTGAAGGCAGAGAGATTTTAATAAATCCAAGGGCTGGGCAACCACCAACCACATGAAGTTCAACAAGGGAAAGTGTCAGATTCTGCACCTGAAACATACCAGCCCTGGGTGCATGGACAGACTGGGGAATGAGAGCCTGGAAAGCAGTGCCATGGAAAGGGACTTGGGGGTCCTGGTCAGCGGCAAGTTGGACATGAGCCAACAGTGCCCTGACAGCCAGAAGGGCCAGCCCTGTCCTGGGGTACATCAGGCCCAGCATCACCAGCCGGGCAAGGGAGGGGATTGTCCCGCTCTGCTCTGCACTGGGGGGGGCCTCATCTCCAGTGCTGGGGGCAGTTTTGGGTGCCACAATGTAAGAAAGGCATTGAACTATTAGAGAGTGTCCAAAGGAGGGCAATGAAGATGGTGAAGGGCCTTGAGGGGAAGCTGTGTGAGGAGCAGCTGAGGGCACTGGGTCTGTTCAGCCTGGAGGAGACTGAGGGGAGACCTCACTGCAGTTACAAGTTCCTCACAAGGGGAAGGGGAAGGCACTGATTTCTACTCTCTGGTGGCCAGTGACAGGACCCAAGGGAATGGCCTGAAGTTGTGTCAGGGGAGGTTCAGGTTGGACATTAGGAAAAGGTTCTTCTCCCAGAGGGTGGCTGGGCGCTGGTACAGGCTCCCCAGGGAAATGGTCACAGCACCAGCCTGGCTGAGTTCCAGAGGCCATTTGGACAACACTCTTGAGCATGTGGTAGGACTCTTGGGGATACTCTTGTGCAGGGCCAGGAGCTGGTCTTTCATGATCTTTGTGGGTCTCTTCCAACTCAGGGTATTCTGGGATTCTGTGATATTCATGAATTTTCATCAAGACAGTCAGACTCTTTTAAGTAAGGAAGTTGAAGCTTTTTCAGTTTGGATTAGACACATCTTTTTAGTGCAGTTTATAGTAAAACATTTGTTTTGAACAAATTAGATAAGATTCATGGACAACTCTGTATTTGGGGTTTTGTTTCATTCCTCCTGTTTCCTAGAAAATTAATTTTGGTTAAAATATATTTGGATTTTTATTACTCTAGATGGAAAACTTCTAAACCAGGACACAAGGAATGTTTCCTACAAGGATCTCCACTGAATGTGCAGAAAAGATTCAAATGGAATTTAACGTTAGTTATATGCCTGTTTTTCTCATCCAGAGGGCTTGGGTTTCCTGTGAGAAGGATGTTAGTGAGGCTTCCCCTGGGACTTCAGAGGGGTCTGTCCCAAAGTCCCAGCCAGGAGCACAGAGGCAGCCCCAGCCCCTGGCATCAGGAAGTTCCCTGGGGATGAAGCCAAGCCAAGGCTTGATCAGGACATCAGCCTACAGGTGGGGGTCAGGATCAGTGAAGAGAACCAGGGTCAGAAACTCTATAGCGATGGCAGGGAAAACAGGAACAGAGTGTGTGACTGCTGGGACTGCCCTGGTGTAAAGGCTGGCACTGCTGTTCACCTGAAGGGTGAGAGCAGCGTGGTGTACTCCTAAATCAAGGCAAGCAAAGGTACCTCATAATTGCAGTATGATCTGGAGACCATTTGCTAATGATCTGAAATGGGTAAATTGAATAATTTTGTGAGATAGAAAAAATTGAATCAATGTAACCCAAGACTGAATTTAAAAATACAAAATTATTTTCTACATCACAGGACTCAACCTACACTAAACTGTGTCTTAAAGGAACTATAATGCTTTGGTGAATATCTGTTGATATTGTTACAGCAATTTGGATAACTTTCAGCATTCCACTTTATCCTAATATTTTTTTAGTGAAGTGTTTGTGATTCATACATATCCTAAATTTAGTGCAATTAGTCGTGTTTTCAACATTCTTATCTTCCTGTTAAACCTTGCCAAGTTTTGGAAGGATTAGCTACATAAAATGAAAAAAAAAAAAAAATCAGTGGCCAGCTCTTTTTAAGCTAAGAAATCATGTGATCAGATCTAATGCCTTGTAGTTACAGTCTACAACCTTTCATAAAACTTTCTGCGTACAAATAATCTTTCATAGATTTCCACCAGCCAGCATTAATAGGACTTTCTAGTCAGAGCTAGTGAACAATATCTATTTCTTTATCTAATAGAGCTATTACGTGCTCTCCTCTTTCCATTTACAGGCTACAAACTACACAGAAGGCACTGTGTAATTTCTGATACTAAAAGATCCTTTTATACTTTTTTTCCCAAAGTCTTCACCTGCCATTCCCAGTAAAGGTTCCAGATGGTACTTCTAGCTCAATGACCAGTTTTTGCTAATGGGCTGTCAGACTGAATGAACCCGCTCAGGCAAAAACACAGAGCTTACATTGAGTTCTTGTCCCACAGGTTTGTAAGGAATTTTACTCATTTTCAAGTACAAACCTGTTGTTACAACCAATGCAGCAGGAAATAAATGGGTAGAAAATGTGTTGGCTAGGGTAGCCATTAGGGACTTCTGAGTAAATCAAAGATCGCAGATTTCTAACACAAGTGGAGAAAATATGCATAAATAACTGTCTCATCTTTATTTAAATATTCACTAAAAAATATTCACCTAAATGGGCACAGCAAGAAAACAGTGGTCCTATATAAATCACCTCTCCATGTGTTCCCATTCCAAGGCATCTTCTCATCGAACTTGCCATGAACACAGAGCTTGCCTTTTCCACAAAGCAGTACACAAATCTGGTATTATATCTTTCAGGTGTTCACGAAGTACAAATAAGCAGCAGCCCTTTTCAAGTTCAATTTTTTTCTATTTATCAGAGGGCCAAGCCCCTTTTCAAGGGACATGGCAAGAGATACCCATATATGGAAGTACTTTTCATAACTTAATGAAGAATTAGTAGCTCTTTGTGTGTTATTCTATAGGCAGGGACATGGAATAAGAGAACCCCAGTGCCAAATATGTTAAAATACATTCATAATTTCCAAGGTATATAACTTTTTCCTTCCCACCTACTTTTTAATGGATTTTTGATTTTTTACTCTTTGAAGTTGTAAGTAAGTGAAAGGTTCTACTTGTTACATGAGATTATGAGCATTACTTAATCTTTCTTGCTTTTAGAAGTACCTGCTCCTCGTGCTAATGCCAAGGTAAAAATTTTGCCTATCCCTTTCAAGAACTAACAGGATGTAATTTTGGGATTAACGCAGCCAATAAAAAGGTAGAGCGGAGGAAGGAATCTGGACAAAGTAATTAATGTGTTAAATAGTTGATCTGTATTATTTGTCTATTTTAAAGGATTACTACGAGAAACCAAAGATGTGTCACAATCTGTGGCATAACCGAGTAGTTGTACAATTAATACTTTTCCTTCTGCACATTTTTCAAGGTCTTACAAAGCCAAGTGGAAAAGTTTCCACTGTGGACATTACATTGTTAGGGAAGGGAGGAGTCAGCTAACACCCTAATTCAATTGAATTCCTAAGCAAGAATGTAAAACAGATGAAAAATTAATGTTCCAAACAGCTTCTTGCATATCATAGGAAGTCAACTAATCAAAGTAGAAAGAAATTTTATGTTCCTTCTCAAAATATGAATTAATAATCAAAGTTACTCTGTGACTCATTTCCCTAAATAATAATGTAAGGGGAAACACAGCTCCCAGGGAACACTGAAACTTCATGTGTGCTCAAGAGTAATGAGATAACTATTAGACATATGAAAGAGACAGATCTTTTAGGTTAGGACATTTGGTACAGAGGAATATATCTCTAGAACAGGGATTCCTGCTCTATGCTGACTGTCATACCTTGGAAAAACCCTAAATGAGAGACAGGTGAAGTGTTGCAAGTATGTTCTAACACATGATGTTAACGAGCCTGCTTCTGGTTTTTCCTGTAACATTTTCCCCCGTTCTGTAATAGAAGCCTTTGCTGGATAACTCTCCATTAATTTTGTCTACTAAAAGCAAAACCAGTGAGTTTTATGAGGAGAAGGTACTCTGTTTCTCCAGAAATAGCATGTTTAAAGAAGTTATTGTATATACACAAGTCTTTTAAGTGAAACAAACTCAAACACAGATGTGAAACAAACTGTCACTTCACAGAAGATCATGTGTCTTTCCCACCAATATTCTAGGCTCAGTTTGAGAATTGGTGGGTCGACCGGCTTCAGGGAAAAATTATTCCCATATGGGCAAACACTATTGCTCTGCTCGCAAGCAAGAATTAGCCATGAGACAAGTTAGCATAATCCCTTGTTGTCACAGAAAGCCTCCAAGTTATTCATACACCACTAACACATACTAGTCTTTTGGGAATGCACTTCTGATGTTCTTCAGGCAGAGACAGCACAGTGTCTGACAGGAAGATCCACTGAAGGCACTGACAGATGTTTCGAAAACAACCACAGTGTTTGCCTGAATTATTCTTTTACCTAAAAAAAACCCCAGATCCTAACCCAAACTTTGAACAAAAATTCAGCCTTACAGAGGTCTAAAACTAGCAGGATGCAAGGGTACATATGGGGAAAACATGATATGTTTGGGAGGATAGCATTTCAGTAATATATGTTTCCACCAACTGCAAGCAGAAACGTTGAACACGTATTTATACAGCAGTAGTAAAAAGCTGAATGATTTAGCAGCAAATGAAAATTAAATACAAGAGGCAGGCCAAGAAAATATGAGGAACAGTAGTTAGAAATTCTACACTGAATGCCACAGAAAGGAAAATGTTAATGAAAGAGGAAATGCCTAGGCTCTAGTCAAGCATTTCTGGCTCTCAAGTGAACATTTCAATGGAACAGGCTTTTGTGAACTTGGGGCATTTCTGATGCTTCATTTAAGTTAAATCATTTGTTAAATAAATTCTATTGGCTGAGAATTTCCTGAAGTCCTAAGTAGACAGAAGTACATATGAGTGTTTAGGTCTACAAAAAAATTAAATAGGAAATACCATTTCTTTTAAGTTTAGTTACAGAAATGAGTTCTAGTAAAAGGGTAGAATAGGAAATTTGCTAGTTTGAAACATTAGCTGAAGTTTCTTTATTGTTTGTAATTTTCTCATCTATCTTTTGAGGATACTTTCCTTCTGTGCAACTGACCATATATATTTCATATTATCTGATATTTTAAAAAATAAATCCATCTGGATGAAATCAGATTGTCTTCAGATGTTGAAACCCAATCTTTTTTCAGTTTAGCTACTTACACAGAATTTCAATGTCCTTGCAAAACCTGGGGGTTTTTTAAAGAACAAACCATGCAGCTTTGCTTTTGTGCAGGATGGTTGCTGCTCCTTCATTTATTTGTATTCATTTCCTATTGACATTTTCACAGGACCATATATCTAGGTACATATTTAAGTTTGTTAAAATATTATTCTAACTTAAAACCTGCAATATAAGTAGTGAGGCATACTTTAATTTATAATCTTTATACTCTATAAACATCTTCTGGATTATTAGTTAACTAAATGGTCTGTTTAAAGATCTTGTTTCTCTGTGCAAATACATCTGCAAATTATTTTAGGAATGAATGGATTGTTGGTGTGCATGTTCATGTTGGTGTTTTGGGGGTTTTTTGTTGTTGTTGTTGTTGTTGTTGTTGGGTTGGTTTGTTTGTTTGTGTTTGTTTTGGGGGGATTTTTTGGGTGAATTTTATGTTAATTTAAGGTTAAGTTACCCTAAATTCAGAATTTAGGGTAGCATTTCTGTATTTCTAATGCTTTTACAAATCCTGCTCTTTAGATTTCTTCTTTTCTTACCACTGATAAGATTTCTTTAGCTTAGATACTTTTTGACTAAAACAGATGATCTTAGTTGATACTCATCTTATTATTGTTTTCCTGTATAACAGTAATATTAGGGCTATTTGCTACTCTATTTGCTAAATTTTTTTTACAGGGTTTAAAACCTAGTTACAATTAGCTGGCATAATATACATCTCACCTATCAAAGTGTGTCTTAAGAAGTATAGATTGATACGACACGATATGATGATATGATTGATATGATATTAAATGATTGATATGTCATAACATGATGGAAGATACACATTTGTTTATTCAGCACTCACACTCACCTGAAGGTTATTGCACTGTGGTTTTGGAATTACCTTTAATTAATTTTGTTTCAGCTGCCATTTAAAATGTTATTATCAATCAAAAACCATTATGAGATTTGTATTGCTCAGAAACTACTTCTCATCAGTGGAGCTGATTAAATATTTTTCCATAGTAAAATTCCTGCCTATTAAAAATATAATGCTTGGAAAGGAGCATCTCACTTATGAAAAACAGAAAAAACATCTTGGTAAAGATATTGTTCTGCCACCCTTCTGGAATGGTATATTTCTTATATTTAAGCTTAATGCTGTGTAAAATAAATATTTAGGTATTTAGGTTTGTTTGAGGCTTTTTAAATCAGATCCTCTCATTAATTGTGGAATTTCCTACTGGATGGAATTATGAGCAGTTGCTTTTATGAGCCATCTTCATAGTAGATATCAGGTGATAACCCCTTGGAGAGATTGCAGGTGTGTACTCCAGTCTAACTATAGGCAAGTAAATGTCCAAGAGCAGAGATTGATCTGGCAGACTGTTTATCTGTATAAACAGGATTTATCAGTACTCAAACAAGTGGCTAGATTCATTCTCACTTTGTGCAAGTCCAAAGAGTGTATGAAATCCATTTATTTTCTCTTAAAAAACATTTCTTTCATTTCATTTCCTGATCTAGTACTATTCTCATTCAGCAGAGCAGAGATTTTTAAGTTTTCTCTTTGGCAAATCACTCTCAGAAAAATAAAAATCTTGTCCCTGACTTCACAGCCATAATCAATCTTTTCATATGTGTGTAACTGCTAAGAATTCAAGACAAAGAATATCTTTGGTTCCATTAATGCTGGAAGGGAGACAGTTGAGACAAAAGTAAAGCATATCTAAGAGAAGGACAAAACATTATTACAGCATTGGTTGAATTTGGAATTTGTCTGCTGCAATGAAGTAAAAAAAAAACCTTCAAAAACAAATACTGTTTTGAATCAGAGTGCAGGCCACATATTTTTCAGACATCCCAGGAAACAAAAAGACATTATGCAATAAGAACATTTTAAACATAAATATCTATATTTATAGATTTAGGTGGAAATATAAATGCAATACTAAATTAACTGCAAGAAACTTCATTGGCAATATTCCTCACCTTTGAAAGACACTCAAGGGTTTCTTCAGATGGACTTATTAATAAATATTTTATATACATGTTGTCATCTCCAGTCAAAGAAAGAAGAATTTCCTATACTATAATCCAGCATAATTCCTATACCTTATTCCAGAGATTAAGCTTTCTATCCCAAATTAACTGAAAAGATTTCTGGAACTTTACCACGTCACACTCTCTGAATTTGAAACTATTACATATTGTTCATGGGAACAGAAATTTTCA
This sequence comes from Argya squamiceps, assembly GCA_037834095.1. NCBI lineage: Eukaryota > Metazoa > Chordata > Aves > Passeriformes > Leiothrichidae > Argya > Argya squamiceps. The sequence continues at coordinate 82,152,872 of JBBMKD010000145.1, forward strand.
AATATTCCATTATAATTCCAATTTTTTTTTTTTTTTTTTTTAGGATTCAAATTTAGGTATCTGAAAACAACATGATCACTGAACATAAAGGTACATGAATAACAGCATAGTTAATATAAGTGAGGCTTCATTGTTGTCCTTTTGTATAAATTTCTCAGTACAGTCTCAAGTTTTCTATATTCTCAATAAAATCTTTCAGAGATAACAGAATGGAAAATTAATAACCTTGCAGAATAATCCTTATAAAAACAAAATTTTTAACATTCAATATAAATAGTATTTCCAAACATCCCACAATTAATATTTGCCTGGCTTGATTTGAATTTTTCTCATTTAAATATTATTTTAAATATTTTTCTTTTAAAAACTTCTTTTACATCCATTTCAGACAATTTTTTCTTAGTTGCTCATGTTTATCCCACAAAGCTGAATCTGGGACATACCAATCATTCTGTGGCAAAACACTAATACCATCATAAATCTGGGTTTACGGCGTCATGACTGAAAGGAACAAAAGGAGAAAAGGGGTTGTGAAAGCACTCACAAGATCAAAGAAAGGCAGTGGCGAAATAAACTTCCCTGTTACACCATATATACTACTCTAATCTCTCCAAAGACTACATGTGGCTCCTGACATTTTGAAAGTCTGCATTTGCAGTTCAGTTGATAAACAGCTGCTATTTTCAAATCCAAACAACTCCTCCCAGCACATTTTATCACAGAGCAGAGAAAGAGATTGCCTTTAGTATTCTGATCACTCTTATCACGGATAGACTTTTGGAGCCAAGCTTTGCTTTGTTTTAAATGCTTGAAACCATTCCAAAAAAGCATTGACATCCTTTGTTACTAATTTGGAGACCTTGTTTAATTTGCAATAAAATAAAGCAAAGCCCTCCTTGGCCTGCATGGATCACTTTGATTCATCTTGAGTACATTTAATGGATCATGGACTAGTTTGTACGGGGAGTTGAAATTGCTGACAGCCATAGCACTTATGCCACTGTCTATATGTTCTTCTGCTGAAAGGATTTTTTCCCCTTCTAAATTCCATTTTTAAGTTCTTTTTTTTATTTTAGCTATTTCTTAAAGCAGTTATCACAACTTTGTACATGATGTCTATTTCCACTGACAGATTTACAGTGAATAATGACAAGAGGAAACTAGGCTTTTTCTTGTGGAAAAAGGACATCTGGGCTGTGTTTATGCTAATAAACCAAGAAAGGATAAGGTGTGGGTGCATGTATGAAATTGTCCATTTTATATGATACTTAACAGGTATGGATTTTTCCTGTACTATATCCCCTGTTATTGCAAATAATGTGTGAGTACAGCTCAGAGGTAAATGTGGGGCAGAGACTGCTGCCTTACCCTGTGGGGTAACAAGAGTGAGAAGACAACTGTATGACTGTAACTGGTGCTATGCAACTTGCAGTGGGAGCCAGAAAGAAAGACATTTACTCATAAACATAGCCCTGGATGAAGGGGCACTGCATGAAAGGAACCAAGAACACTCCAGAGAGTCAATAAGGGTTATACAAAATAGGAAGTCTTGTAACATACAGATATATTGAAGACAAGATAAGGAAGCTGGGATTGTTCACCTGGAGAAGAGAAGGTTTTGTGAAGGCCTCATAGCAACCTTACAGTATCTGAAGGGGGCCTGCAGGGAAGATGGAGAGGAGCTCTGTCAGGAACTGCAGTGATGACAGGACAAGGAGTAATGAGTATAAACTGAAAGAGGAAATTTTGGTTAGATATTAGGAAAAAAATCTTTACTGTGAGGGTGGTGAGAAACTGGAACAGGTTGCCCAGAGAAATTGTGGGTATCCCAACCTTGGCAGTGTTCAAAGCAAGGCTGGATAAAGCCTTGAGCAACCTGTTCTAGTGGGAGGTGTCCCTGGCCATGGCTAGATGATCTTTAAGGACCATTTCAACCCCTTAACATTTTATGATTCTATGATATTACTTTAGCATTTATTTATTAAGTTTTTTAAATGAACTCTCCAGTGCTAGACATGTTTCTGGGTATCTATCTCTGTGCATGGTTACCATAGGGAATAAAAACCTCACAGGAAGGAAAGAAGGAAATAAAGTGAGCCCTGCAGTGCAGTGAGGAAAGCACTATTTTTTCCGGAACAATAAGAATTTGTGTTTCAAGAACTGAAGCATCCATGAGGAAGTCTGAGGGATGTGTAGAACAGAAGGAGGCAAATCTTGCACAAATTTATTGATCTGATCTTGAACAAATTGTACAGATAAATATCAAATTGTAGAGGTATGTATCTTCTGAATTGAACTCTCTTCAAAGAGACATGGTTAGCTAACCTCCCAAAAGGATCACACAAGTGAATTTACGTATGTGCAGGATACAAAGGAAACTGTTTGACAAGACATATCTTTGTATACATCATACAAAGACAAAATTACCAGTATCAAACAACTACCTTTTAATAACTTAGGGAATTTATCTCTACAGGTGAGAGAGGAAAAAACACATTGGCTTCCATGTGTCATGTGACTGGAGAGCCACCAGAGCTCTGTTCAGCTTTTATGTCTAAATTTAAACAAAACCATATCTAACTACAACAAAGAACAGAATCCCTTGGTAATGATAGATAGCAATCTCTGAAGGTCTCATGCTATATCATAAGCATAGGCTCTTCATGATTTATGCTATCCACCCTAACCCTAATAATTCTAGCCCATGCTATTACTTCCATCTATTAAGACTACACCATCTGAGCAGCAACTTCAGTCCTTAGGTTATCCAGTCTAAACATAGTTTTACCCTGGCTGTCATTCACTGAAAACAAGCAAAAAAACCATTTAGATCCCGAACAAAGAAGTCATTTTCTGATCCCTAATTTTCCAAATCCTTTAGTAACAAAGTGAGATATGCAGTATTTAAATTTTAAAACTACTCTAGCTTCAAGGTGAGTGAGACAAATCCAAGCCAAACAAGGAATATGTACCTCAAACTACCCTTTCCTGAACCTAACTTAACTATTGTTTCCCAGGAATGAAAACCAACAAGAAAAGAAGATGAAAAAAATTTTTGAAAGACACAATACACAGTCATTGCAATTCCTTTGGGTAATGCTGAAGAGTGTGCAGCTTAAAGAATTAAATGAGACTCTTCACTTCCCAGCTTTCAAACCACGAGTCCAGCCCTAACTCTAAACCTGAAAATGGCCAGGGGTTGTGGCTCCCCTGGACAGACAAAAAGCAAATTGTCCTTAACATCACTCCTCTTAAATTTTGAGATATGTAACCTTCTTCAGTCTGTACATTCCCAAACATTAGCCCAAACATAAGTGCTGAACTTGAACAAGGTCATGGAACAAATCATAAGAAAAAAGGAGCACAAAGTATTGTCCTAAAACAACTCTTTTTCCTTATTCTGATGGCAAGGCACCAGATGTTGAAATAGGTTCTTCAGTTACTGCATTCCCCCAAATAACCTTAACCTCAAAAATAATGCTAGCCAAGGAAACCACCCATCCAGTGAAGGGAACATAAGCTGTTGACCGCAATTGACTCCAGACTTCTCTTCAGTCTTCTCTCTGAAGGCTGCTCAGTCTCAAAGAAAACTAGATTCAATTTTTTGATTTGCAACCCCCAACATAAGAGTAAATATATAGGAACTATACACACAGTAAAAGAAAAAGTATTGATGACAGCTCTATTCCAAACTTTTGCAGGCAGAAAAGAATTAACTGGTTTCTTCAAGCTTTTATGTTACCAATATTTAATCCAAATCTAATCTTAACTCTGATTGCAGAGGGCAGGACCCATTTTTCCTGTAAGAAAACCTAAATTCCTGATCACAGTCAATACTAGCCCAAGTTTAGGATGAGGTATATTTCTGGGAAATAAATGATAATTACTTACGTTGGAGAGAAAGGTCAGATAGGCATATTTGAGTTAAACTTCTAAATTAGAATAGGATTTGAAATGGTTTTGCCTGAAGGTCCTCTAGACAGAGAATCCTTATAATATTTTGAAGTACACCTTAAACTACAAATGTATTTTACAGAATCAGTGGGAGGCATTGTTACTCCTACAGTAAGAAGGCCCTGAACTCTGCTTGGAGCACTAAGTTTATACAAAAAGAGGTAAGAAATAATTGACCTGACCATGAAATAAGCTATGCAGTAGCAGAGAAACCTGGACCCTGCTAGAGTGACAAGATCTACTGAAATGTCACTTAACCATAGGTTTGCAAATTTGTAGATTACTTAGATATTTTCAATAGCTACTGACCTATATGGCACACTGTGCTTTTTTTTTTGAGTGTCACAATATGTTTGAATAGTTATTCATCCTCACTGCAGGGAGTTAATTTCCACCTTCCCTGGGAATCAAAGAGTAAGTTGGCTGAAAATATTCCCTCAACTGGTTGACCTAGGAAGCAAGTAACAATGGCCCTTAGCTGCTGTGCAGCTGCACCAGTTTCACACTGCATCATTGTAGTTACAGAGAGAGCTGGGCTCAGTGGTGGTCATTCCTTGTCGGGCAGAGGGCAGCGTTAGGATTAGCACCAGGATGACTTTGGAAAACGATAACTGAAAATCTCAGGCACATGCAGTGTATGCCAAGCCTCCCGCCAAATCTCAGTGAGGGACATGAAGGATAAGGATTAGTGGTACAGGAATCCATGTTCACAGCCAAGGACAGCAGCATTTCACCCTTGAGTAGTAACTCTCACTGGCTAGGAATCTGTCCAGTCTGACAGTTTCTGCTGATTAAGTAAGGACACATCACAGACACTGCTAATGTGTGGGTAACTTCTGCTCCTGGTGATGGCTTCTAATCCCTTTTTCAGCAACATGATATTCTAGTAAATTCAGCATGGAAGTTGAGAGGCAGGTGTGGGTAGGGGTCCTTCTGGAAAACATAGTGGAATATCACAGGTGCATAGGATACATATGAGTAAAGTGAGATAATGATATTAAAGGAATGGTGTGAGAAAATGAGACTGGATGCAATATGTGTCAGAGACAAACAAAGATCTTATGTTGGGGGTCACGTTTGGTGACCTCAGATGAGAACTCAGACATGGTTAATTGTAGATGTTGCCTGTGATTATAGAGGTCTGCATGTTTTTTCCTGAGGAAGTTTAAGGAGTAGTCTTTAGCCCAACCTGCATTTATATAAATATATCAGTGAGATGTCATATCATTAACAAAAATACTTAAAAGAAAGAATGAACAAAATCTTTGAATGAGCCCTTAATAACTAGAACTATGTGTTAATGATGATTTATGTACGAAATAATAACTTGAAAATACCACTTAAAAGAATTAGTACAACACTTCACCAGAGCAAATAACTGTTCATTTGGGGGAAAATCTGATGGAATGTGGCCTGAAATTAAGGTGTGAATTCATCTCAGTGGAAAATAATATAATGGCAAACTCAGGACCATATATTCCCGGGGATGTGTAAAAATGCCATCATTAAAACCTCATCATTCACTTTTCTTCTTTAGTCAGCCTTATAGCAGTCAGCAATCAGTGTTTCCAAAACCAAGTTGTTTTCCCATAAAACTCAGTTTGGTAACAGGAAAATGAGCTCTCACCATTGATGGACATGTTTTCCACTAGACTGAACTGGAACTAACCTGAAGTAAAACTACCTGAAAACTTCCATCTACAAATCCAACTTTAATGTCTGTACCAATGGGTAATGCAAATGTTACCTGTAATTGTTATGTCTCTCCAGAACGATGCAGGTACTTAAATAACAAGTGCAAACTGTAACAGGAAGTAGCTGCACTAGTTAAAGTTTAAGTTTATTCAAGACAGAACAGACATAATAGAAGATCATTCATAGTGGGCCCCTTTTGGAATATTAAGGGACTACGTATAAAATTCCTAAAGACTGTAATAATTCTAACTCATTTATCCCAATACAGGGGATGAAGTATATCTAATATTTTTCTAAAATATTATTACACCTTCAAATTAAAATTTCCACTTCTAGAAAAAAAATAGTATACTAAATCTGTCAGAAACACACCTGTAACTTTGTTTAAATGGGCTATGTTTATTTACTTTTCCTTTAAAATTCATGTGTTAAGATTAATCTTTTTTCCACTTGCATGCATTTTGCATTCCTGACAGCATAAGAAATTACTCTGGAACTGATTAAGCCTTAGATTTTCTTTAACACCCATCCACATCAATTTAACAGCTGCTTTCAATATTATAGGATTTTTTTTAATTTGTGGTTTTAGTTTATTTATAAATGTGGAATATCATAGATTATCTCTCCTCATGTAATACTGAAATTAATTTTCTTCTAAGGCAAAATTTTCATCAACATTTCTATAAAATGCAGTGATAAAACTGTGTGATCTAAAAAAATTCCAGTTAAAAAACCAGCTTAATACACTAAATTCTTTATAGTTTAGTTATGCTCTTTAAACGTTAGACTTTGTATCCTGCAAAAAGTTCTCATTACCTTGTAGACATACAACAGTATGTCTTCACCCTTACAAAATCAACTTTTTAAAAAATACTGACCCAAAATATATACTTGCCCAAGGGCTAGTCTTCATGCAAGCTTTGTTTAGATATTACACATAAAACAATAACTGATACCTTTTATATTGTACTTACTATTTGTTTATGTTCAGTTTATTCTTCTATACATATGATTCATTTGTTTAACTCCTTCAGTGTGTATACCAAAAAGAAGTTGAAGATTTCTTGCTCCACTTGATGGATAAATATAATTGTATGTGAGAATGAGGTGACATTTACTCATATTAAAGAGCATTAGCTGCATTATCACACTGTTCTACTACTAGGAATACAAACCAAAACAAACCAAATAAAACCATGCATAGAATTTTATTACTTTAAAACTAATTTTTTTGTATTACAAAGAAAATATCCTCAGACCTTTAACCTAAAAGAAGCCCTCTTCTTCATTTTGGTATAGGTTTTACAAAGCTGACAAAACCAGTTTTATCTGTGAATCTACTCCCTGACTTATACTACTACATTTAAAGAGTTTGGGGTTTAATTTTTCAAAATTAAAATAATAATTATAATCTTACCATTTATTTATCTGTTTTAAAAAATAAGAAAATCTTAAGTGATACTATCAAAATAAATTTTGTCTGAATCCTCAGCTGGTGTTAGGGAGTCTTCATGTGGTTAAATATACCCACCTACAAGGAATTATCACAGCTGAAGATACAGACACAAAATTTTACCCCCTTTATCCTCTGTTTATTAAGGGTCTAATCATCATATAAGTTAGAACCCCTTGACAGCACTCTGACCATGTGCAAAAAACTCAGTCTTCACTTTTAACTCTTTTACAATACCAGAGAAATCTGAAAGGACTTTCCTGACAGGCAAAAGTGTAATGCGGGAGGTGGAATCTTGGCTCTCTAAAAGTCAGTGGCAAACTCCTACTGACCTACGATTTTCTCCAGAGTTGTAAAAGAAGCCCCTATGAACAAAGGATGTGTTCCTAAATATAATTTATAAACAATAACAGTGCAGTTAGGCACCTTTTTCTGGTTAGCTATGAAGCACAGCAAATAATATTATTTCTTAGAGAGTCTGGGAAAATCTGCTGCTGATGGCAATTTCCTGACATAAACGCACCATGACACAAAACCTTCAGTGGTAGCTATAGGATTTAATAGGGAGCCTCCAAGAGAATTGTGCTTTCCAGCTTTTTTTTTTTACATTACTGTTCCTAGTGTGAGCATAAAAGCAAATTTGGTTGATAGAGTACATATACTTACAATGGATTATTTTTTTGGCTATGTGATATACCAGGTTTCTTTATGATCTGCAGGTTTATGAGCAAAAACCACATCTTAGAACAATTAAGAGAGTTACTACAACACTACTGAGACCAAGAAATTATTTTTTCTCATTTTTGGCTTTTCCTTGGCCAATGTTGACAACAATGGCTAAGTTCTTTCTGGATAGAAAGTGTTCTGAAAGAAATGGACAGTACAGCTGAACAGAGAAGGAGGAAAAAAAGGTGAAAGAAAGCTTTGCCATGCGCCACAGTTGTGTAACATGCATTCAGGTCATAAACTTACCTTGGAAAAAAGCAGACACAGAAAAAACATCTTCAAGGGTATCCACACTCGAAAGTCTGTCTTCTTATTGATTAATCTGCAAAATTTTTACTTTACTTTTTTAAAAAAGACCGAACTACAGAATTAGTTAATAGCTAAAACAGGCAACTCTTCCACTAGTTTACTCTGCCTCTCCCAGTGGTTTGGGGATTTATGTCCTATTTCCTACACATAGATCAGTAAACTTTAAGAAATACTGAACAAAAAGATGAAGCAATTATAAAAACAGAATTTTGATACTCCCAGAAAATCACTGGAGATCTAGCCAAAGCTTTTCCAAAGCCAATTAAAATACTGGTACACAATGAGGATGTGGTGGAGGATAGTACTGAAAATACAGTGTTTTTAAGAGTACTGAAAATACAGCATTCAGGCTTTGCTTTGATCAGAAAAGATGTTCAAAATTTAGATGTTCTTCACTGGTGCATAGTAAAGAAAATCAATTAATTGATTAGTAAACTACTCTTTTAGGACCTAAGGAAAATATATTAATTATTAATAAATAAAGGTAAGTGGCTTTTGTGTGGAAAAGATCTTCATCTCTTGGTAACGTGGAATAACTGGAATAATATAAAATTAACAGCAATGAGAGCAGAATGAATTTCATTAGTTTTCTGGTATCAACTGCATGAAAACAACCACCTTCTTCCCAAAACAGCCACGGAGTACATTAGAATATAATTCTTAATGATGTGGTAGTAAATCTGTTTTATCAAGAGCTTTTCAACATGAAGCAATCATCACCTTTTTAACTAACCATCTATTTCACATTCTAATAAACATGGGAATCATCTGCAATGACACTTAAAGTTGTATATAGAGTGCGCTTCTCCATTCCTGCGGCTGGGTTAACACCACACCCATGGAAAATGTTATTATGTTCTAATGATTCCAGAGTTTGGTTTTACTCTGGTGGGACCACGCAGGCCACGTTAAACTGACCAGCTGTGATTTAAAGCTAGTTTGTCTTCTGCCCAAATGTACAATTGAGCTATTTAAAACAGTAGCTGTTTTCCTCATTCATCTGTTTTGGATCACACTAATCCTAGGTTTGGATGGATGATAACACGAAGTTAATATTTATGGTGTTCCCAAGTATTTAGTAAGCATTACACAACTGCAGTGCCACAATAATGGAATTAATCATAGAATGTTAGATGCTGGAAAGGACCTTAAAGATGATCTAGTCTCAATGCCCTCCACTATGGGCAAGGACACCTCCCACTAAGGAACATGATCACAGTGCACTTCAACTGATTATGGACACACTATTTTCTTTGTGAGTCAAGACTATGACCCAAACTAGATGCTACAGAAAAAAGGAGCACTTCTCTACAAGGGGAAACAAACCAAGACTGATGTTTCAGTTGAGAGAAGTTGTAAAGAAATGAGAGACTAGAAAAAGTTGAAATGCCAAACACGTACCAGGGTCCTGGGTAGTTAAAAGTGAATGGTAGCCAGAATTCATGAAGTGCTTGATACATGTAACCCTGTGGTTATGAAATAGGAATTATATGCCCAAACATCTTTCTCAATCTCAGCCTAACTGTAGAAAAATTTTCTGATGTGTAATTCACAGGTGAAAAAATAAATCTAATATTTTGTATATTCCTGATATTAAATGCTAATCACATTAGACTTACTTATTCAAATATCCTTGAGACAATGTAAAACAATTTTTTTTCTTATGGATCATTCAGCTGGAACTATACTAGAAGGACTAAACCCATCTATTGTTTAAAGTACTTCAGGGTACTTGTACGAAAAAAACCAAAACTGGCATTAGAACAACTGAAATTAATTTGTAAAAAATCTTCTTCATCCATTCAAAACGAGACTGCAACATTCACTCTGTGATATAAACAGATGTCAAATCCAGGAAGGGTAGTGACATGACCATATATGTACTGGCAAATATTTAGAAATACACTTCCAAAAATACAGTGGTAAATTAGAGAAATCTGAAGGATCTAAATTTTAACATCTAAAAATGTCAGGTTCTAATTAAAAACAAAAGAACGCTTTTGCTTTTGAAGATTTGCCTGGCATTAAATTAATTCATCACTGACTTTAGTACACACAGCATCAAATTAAGGGAAACTGTTTCCAGTGCTCCCAAATGGTGAAATTCTGCTGCACTCAAGGAGAGTTTCAAGAGCGTGTTGATTTAATAGCAGGGTTTTTTTTTTCTTTTTCTGGGAGGATTAAATGTTGGGAAGGCATATTCTTTTCACAAATCTCTGTAAGGATTCTGTCAAGGAAAATCACTAAAGGCACAGATGAGGAGTGTTTTAGCCAGAGTTTCTTCTTGGAGCACAAACATTGGTCATCATTAATCTATTGCTTCCTGCTTCTTAAATGGATGGAGTTCTCCAGCTTTGTGATGCTGCAGCCCCATGATACCACAGGCTTTAGCAGAGACCTTCCATTTAATTTCATTCATGATAATAGGAGGCCACAGATGCCTGAAGTTCAGCTTTTTTAATACAGCTGTTGAGGAAGCTGTCCAGTTTTCTTAACACCTTAGCAGTGCATAGACACAACTATAGTTTCCAGTACAATGTTAATTTGGTTTTGTATTGTAGACTCCGAGACTACATGTTCCTTGTTATAGCAAATATCTATTATCTATCTAGCTATTATCTCCCCTTTATAAATAACGTGATGCCATGCAACATTGCTTGATTGCACCCTTCTTTGCTTCCCTGTCCTGATTCCCAGCTGCTCAACATATTTTAATTACCTGTTTAAAATAGCTTTGTGAAGCTGATTGTCCAATGTGTACCATATACCCAGACTAGCATAACCAAGCCAGGAAGACCATTGTTTACATGACCAAAAATTTGAGAGACATCTCCCTAGAATTTATCCAGATTCTTACATTGTGAAGGACAAGACAGGAAGACCTTCCCTACAGAGTTGACCAAAAGGCTTGCTGTGTTGATTGTGCACTGATTTCTGAAGGCAGATGGGAGGAACAGTGATGAGAGTTACACTATATGCTAACAGCCTTGTTGGTAACCCAATTTTTTTATTCCAGTTACAATGATTTAATCTCTGTGAAGCTGCTCTTGCATTTTCTGTCCTCTTCATGACATATCCCTCAGTCTCAGGACTCAGAGACAGTTTGCTGCGGAGTTAGCAGCAGTTTTCTGCACGTTTTGGTTTGCATTGTTAATGCTGCATAGGCAGAATTTCATTAAGGACAAGACTGAATTACAGAACTGGTTTTGTTTGTTGTTTTTTTAACTGGGGGAGGTGTTGTGATTTTTGTTTGGGTTTTTTTGTTTTGGGGTTGTGGCTTTTGGTTTTTTGTTTGGGAGATGTCTGGTTTGGTTTTTAGTTTTGTTTATTTGAGTTTTTTAAAGCTGTCCAGACTGAACTACTTGGCAAGTTTACTAACACAATCAGAAATATGCTTTTAAATAGTTTCATTGCGTGCACACATTACACAAATGCATACTACATATTACAATAAGCAAAGCAGATATTTCAAAGAAATTATTAAACCATGCCCAGTATTGTAGTAAAAGAAAATAACACCTTAATGAAATTCCTCCTTGATAGGTACTCAATTATAAACATTAAAGGAATAGGAAAAAAATTTCAAAAATTATAGGGAAAAATTGAATAAATAAATATTCTGAAGTGTTAAAGTGTGAATGTGTCATGTGACAGAATCTATGTCAATATTCCAGTATTAACTCAACTGATTCAGATTTAATGAAAAAACATTACAAATTCTCTTCTCTCTAGTATAAGTTATGAATACCTTTTTAATCAATTTGATAAATTATCAGGATTAGAGTGACTAACATAATACCCTTCATGATAAACATAATATTTTATAATCAAACCTGAGGCTACAGTTGATTATGGCTGTGCACAATGGCTGCAGCTTTTCCAGTACATGTGCCTTTATAGTCCTAATGCAGACCAGATTTAGTTGTTTTTATTGGCTCTTGACATTCAAGTATGTAAGCAGCTCTGAACTCAAATGTCAAAATACAAAGGAAACTGTATGGAGCCCCTTCACAATAATCTGGCAGTGAAAATATAGGAAAAACTTTCAGAAATCAATATTTTCCTGCTGTAAGTTCTCCCCATTTATACTGAACTGGAAAACAGAGTTTTCCCATATGCACTGGGTTATCCCTTCCTCAGCAGTTTGAAACTTGATAAATATGGGATAAAGGAAGATAGCTGCCAATAATTAAGCTGAAAAAAAACTATATACAATGATCAAACATTGTCTTCTACAGAGAGATTTTGATCTTATAGTGCAAAATAGATCTAAAACAAATTGCTTAGATAGTGGAAACTTTTCAGCTATCTTTCTATGTAAAGAGCATCTGCAATCCCATGTTCTACTAGTTTGTGATCATTGATTTTGCCTGTTATCTGTCCTAAGCAGGAATATTAATATAATAATAGTATCTCACCTACATGTTTACCTCTACTACTTAGTGAGTGCTAAGGATAATGTAGACCTATAATTTTCCCAGAGACAATGTCACCTAAGCACCACAAGTTTGCGGCATTATCAACAAAAGATTAAATCATTATCAACAAAAGATTAAATGTTTCGGTATACAGATATGTATCAATATATTTATGTATACTTCTCTACAAAAAATATTTTTGTGCATATATATATGTGCATATATATGTGTGTTTGTATATTTATATATTATATATATGTAATATCTAAATAGTATCTAGTATCAACTTTTAACCAACACCATTTAAATAGCAAGTGTTAAATTTTAAAAGTGCCGATAACCCTTTTTTCTGTAAGTGAGAGCTAATTTAACTCTATTTTCCTTTTTATCTTAGATTTATGAGTCATGTATTACATTTTGCAAGAGATTCCTGCTGAACTTTTCAACCTTGCCCTGGATAAACTAAATATGGTTGAATTCTTCTATTCAGTCAGTTTTTCAGTTAAGCTTTCAAAAACCTTAAGGTCTTTTCTAAATCCTGTCAAATTTAACAGGTTTTTTTCACAAAAACATTTCAGTTGATTTCTTGATTAGTTCCAGAGATGCACAAACCTCATATTACTTCCCAATATCTGAATTAACCTCCAGATTTTGTGGCCATTCTTATTCATAAACTGAAATGTTTATTCCTGTACAATATCAGTAATGAATATGTTTGACATACTTCTTCTTTCATATGCTGATGGGTAGGTTTGAAATCATATACCATACTTACTTAGGGCAAAAGCTGAAATCTGGCATCTTCTGTAAGCTGCCAGAGGCCTCAGTGGAAAATAAGCAATGATGATCTTGTAGGTTCAAGCCCTTAAAACCTTGACAGTCTGAATCACTTTTGAATAGTTTCATAAACAAAGCAATAAAATAATGGGTATAGTAATTTCCCCACCCCTGCTAGCCCTCTCCATGGCATTTAATGACAGAAGGAAATCCAGTCCTAAATGAAGATGAGAGAGAGACATTGGAGGAGATGTTTGACTATGAAAAAAAAATTCATGGTTTCCATCAGCTGTGCAAGATAACACAGTCAGCTTCTGCCCATGGCTTTTAAAAAAAAAGCTCAAGCATACAAATCCACAGGTCAGAGGAAATGATTACTATAAACAAATCTGGACAAACATCCTGCTATTTAGAAGCCTATGCAAATAGACATATTCATCATCTGGGTTACACTAATCCACACAAAAGTATGCACATTTTAAAATACATTTAACAATGTCTCTTCTTTGGTGATCCAATCAAAACAAAATTAATATTTTTGGGAAAATTGCTATGGACATGTCATTCCTGTTTTCTCATTTCTGCTCGTTTTGGTTGGTTTTTTGGTTTGGTTTGGTTTAGGGTTTTTTGTTTTGGTTTGGTTTTTTTGTGAGAGAGGCAAGAGGGGTGGTAGTGGGGTAAAAAAAAAGGCAGAGTTATCTCTTAAAAATGTCCCCAGATTTTAAAGAGAGTAGACTACAGTCATCTAGCAGCAGAACTTTTTCTTGCAAGGTTGACTGACAACCCAGGCAAGTCTTCAAGGCTGTGTGACAGAGTCCAGCTGCTGTGTGATGTAGCCTCTTCCCTGTGTGGAGCTGCAGCAGCAGTAGTCTCTGATCCCCCGCCACATCACAGCTTTAAGTGGCTGCTTTCCACACCAATGGCACTGACACTTCACTGGCTGCACATCTATCCTGAGTCTTTGCACTTACAGTACCTGGCACCAGTCTCTATTTCTCCTTCCCTGAATTTTTTCCAGCAGTGCTTTTCGTGGTCATATTAGAGCTCTCCAGCAGATCCCCACTTTAAATAGATTTTTTTTACTTCCAAGGTATCTTTTTCACTTGCACATTTACTGCCTCCTGCCTTATCATTGGACTAACTACAGACAAGACACTTTCTTTGAAGCAAAACCCCATGGAAGTCACAGATGAAATGAACAAAGTTAAAGATTCAGGTGGAAAAATGACAAATGGTATTTAATAAAGCATGATCTTTGAATACACTGTTAGGCAGTTGTAGGAAGGACAAAATTGCTATGGGCAATGTTCCAATGTTCCAAGACAAAAAAAAAAAAAGACAAAAAAAAAAGGTAACAAACTGTCTATAACTTTTCTCTAAGTATTGTCTTAGGAACTCCTAACATACATCACAGTTAGGCAGAATAGGTTCAGTAAAATCGAGGTTATTATACCTATGGGGCTTGGGGTTCAAGGGCTTTATGAAGACAGAGGAAGCCAAATGGCTCATTATGATTTTGCATAACAGAAAATCTGTTTAACTTCCAGATCCTGGAAGTTATTGACAATTAGGGCTTTTGGTGCTTTTAGAGCTATTTTTATACAAATATTGTATTACAGTTCTCATTTGAAATAATTTAAACATCAGCGTATTTTTAGTCCATTGGCACAGCATCTCAAAGCTCACAGCTTCTTGCCTTGAACAAGTAAGGGAGTGCCTTCTGAAGCCACCTGTGCTGTGACAACCCATGCCCACTGTCAGAAAAAAAGTTGTCCCAAGCTGAAGTCGCGCTTCAACAAATTACTGAATATTGCCCTTTCACTCTGGTTTTAGGCAACAGTCAGAAGTGTTTACATTTTTTCCAATAATTGAAAGATGATAATGACAGCTCAGACATTAATATTCCCTCTGCTATACTGTGGAGTCAAAAAGAGTGGTAAGCACAGAAAAACACTATAAACTTTTGCCCAGCAGACAGAGAGTATCCTACAGCTGCTCATTGTCCCAAGAAGTAAACCACATGCACCAGCTTCAAGGTACATGGAGACACTGTGATCTGGCTTAGTATTCATCTTACTGTGAAAGCAAGAGATCCCAATTGTTTAAAAAGCTCGTTAAAAAGAGCATCCAAAAGTCATCAGGAATCTTTCCAAAGAGTTGCAGAATTTTCAGACAGAGTGTAGGTAAGCAGTAGGAACAAAAGCCTTCCTCCTCTTCTCAGCTGTGTACCCTCTCTGTCTTCCTGCATTTTGTTTGCCTGCAACATTCTTCTATCTCCTATGCAGTGTGAGGAGATTTTCTAATTGCCTTCATGTGCCCCTTATCTCTCATTTTCAGAGGCAGACAAATGCTGCTTCCAGCACTTTTTAGCACAGAACTCCCCCCACAGATATATTGCCAGTCTCACCCCCTTACAGTTCAGATGAGTAACTTCTCTGTCAATGTGCATAATCACTTAAGAATATTGAGAAAACTATCAGTCATCCTTTAAATGTTCAAAATAGCAATGCTTTAAATGCTGGGGTTTTTTTAATTTGACTGTGGGATAACCCCCATTATCCAGTGGGCTTCACTGGCACAGGAATTATGAAAGATGCAAGTCCACTTTTATAATATAATGAAAGGAAATTACATAACTGAGACATTCTACCTCAACTCTTGTTTCTTGCTGTTCTATTGCACATATTGACTGTACATAGATACTTTTGGTTATACAACAGAAACTGTCAGGATAAGAACTGTTGGATTGATCCTTTAGGATTATATAAACATATTTAGTCCTCCTAGAATCATGGCTAGAGGACAGTGTGAAAAAATGTCTGTGAACAGACAGCTCTCCCTCCACACTGATCCACCAACACGGGAAGTACAGATGTTCCCACTGGAAATTATAATTAGCACTGTATAAGTAAAAATTCCTCATCTGCACTACCATGGTTTTAGTGTCTATCTAGGAATAGAAAGACTGTTAACCCAGGATTAAAAAAAATCCCAACTTCATATGACCCTCATGTAAAATTAAAGAGTCAACTGAGATTACAGTGCATCTTTAAAAGTGCCAACCCTGTAATTGTTACAAGTTTCATTTTTGTCCCTGAAGACACATTTAACTCGTTATAGACTGAAAATGATACTTAGTGCCATCTCTGAAAGTAAGGTGCTTTGTATGTAAACACCCTGCTCCCAGAAAATTTGTTTTTAAAACTGTACAAAAACTCTTTCCTATCAGGAGTAAGATTGGACATGGTGAGAAAAGCATTTCTACTGACTATGTGGCCAATATAGTCTTTGGATGTAGTGGTTGAAACTGTTTGAAAATCTTTTTTCAATTAGGGCAGAGCACGCAGGGAAGAGTTGTGAGTTCACAATATCAACTCACCACAGAACAGGCTGAATCTGTGTTCTAGTGAGCTGCCTTGTAAGGCATGAGGACATTGCAAGATATGCCCCTTCAGACAGGAATTTCACCATAAAACAGTCTTCATCAGTCACCACTTTTTAGCATTGCAGTGCCAAGGGCAGTGGCTAAAACTTTGCAAAGATGTGAATTATCTTTCCTTTTTCCCTCTTTGTTTTCCCCAAGTAGCTCCAAATTAGTTGTTCCTATGCTGGAATGATTTTATTCTGAGTACATTTCTCTCTAGACTTTTGAATGAGACTATGAAGAATTAAATGAAGAAATATTATTAAAAGAAGGGATAAACCTAAAAAAAGTCCCCTCGTTAAATGTATCAATTTATAAATGCATATATATGCCTTCTACTTTTTTTTGCTCTTTGCTTATAATAAACAGGAAAAGTCTCAGCTCTTTCCAGTCATTTCTCTGTTATCACAGAGTGATAAGTTAGGTGTTAAGTTGCAAAGTACTGAAATCCAACAGAAGAGTCAACTGAAGGTAAGAGAAATACTTGTAAAAATGAAGAGCTATATGCTGTATATTGAATCCTATATTTATAATGTGGCTTTTTTATTACTTTAACTTACTGAAATGAAACATGTAAAAATGACATAATATCATTTTCTAAAATCAGGCACCAAAAATTACTTGGTTTTCAAGTACGCTAAATATCTAGAATTTTTATAATAATAAGAAAAAAAAAATAGTGATATAAATTGATGCTGAACCCTTCTCAAGAGGTTTGGTCACTCAGAACAATATGGGATATTGTTTTTAAACAAATAAAATAAAATTAGGCAAAAGGATTTTACTTTTTGTGTGTTGGTATGATTGTTTAAGGAAATATTTTATGTAGTTGCCAATGACATTTACATCCTTTTCTCATTTTATCAAGTCTGCTTGTCATTAGAATGCCTGACCACTCTGAATTATCTGAAGTATTGAGCAATGCACAATACACAAAAAAACTTACACTGTGTTTGAGCAGATTCGGCATCTTTTACTAATATCTTAAAAACATGTGGAATTGTTAAAGTTTGTTTCCCCCAACATGTTTTAATATTTTGCCTGAGTTTTATTTACTTATTTCTTCAAATAAAGAAAATCCTTTCAAATAAAGAAGAAATTTGTTTTTATTAAAAAGTAAGGTAAGACATATCTGAATGGTTATTATTTTTTCCTATTCATTCAGCATTCAGTCTTAAGCCCACACTGTTTGAGCAACAAAAATTGTCCCTCCAAGGCAGTTGTGACTGGCTAGGTTACCTTTGTTTTCTGTCCCAAATTTCCATCTGGATCTGGGTGTTCTTGGTTCTGGTTCTCCATGTGAGGAATTCCCACCCTGAGGCAGATGGACCAGATTCAGTCACTGAAGTGAAATACCTTCTTTCAAAGAATAAAGAGCCTATTCCTCCCACCACCACCCCTTTTTCAATACAGTTTCATACTTGTAGGTATATTTTCTCAGAAGCAGAGTTGCTTAGCTTCATTCATTCATTCATTCATTCATTTATTCATTCATTCATTTGTAGTAGAATCTCTCTTTGAAGGGTTTGATCATTTCCCTGCCACATTTGTGGCTTATCTCAATCAATTTATTTATCTCAAAGTAAGAAACCTTCATGAAAATACAGACATGTTACTTTTGCACTAAAACTCTGCAAGAACATTTGTGTATAGAATTCCACAGCTGCATTAATTAGTGTTTTCACCTTAGTGTTGCATTTTCTTTTGCATGCTTGTTCACATCATTGGGTCTGTTCAGGAAAAAGACAGAGATAGGCACAAGCAGGTACACGTTCAGCAGAGTAGGGGGATGTACAAAACAGAAATATGTGGAAAAGGCTTTCACTCCACCAAGTGTCAATTAATCCCTCCCTCCATCCCTGCTGATGCTGCTCTCATGTGGATCTTCCCAGCACATATTTCTTTCATCCTCATAATTGGCTTCTCCCTGGAATGCTGTTCTTCCCCCACACATTCTTAATTCAGGCACAACATGGTTCCTAAAGCAAAAAGGAATGACGCTCCTGTCCATTATTTTAATAAGCAGATGCCAAAATTCTGTACAAACAGCTATGCTGTTAGCATATAAGTATTTACATGGTCATCAGTTTTATATGATGCTTTTCATCTCCAGCTTGTGATTTTCATACTTTAGGATTCAGCCTCATCCATCACCATATTGCTGACAAATAGTACTGACATTTTTTCTACGAAAAGAGTACAAAGTGTACAGAACACAATTGTTATCATTTAACTTGACTTAAATACTGTACAGGTTTTCTTCAAAAGAACTATTCATTTCTAGGTATAAGGGAAGGAAAGTTTAAACTAAATAGCAGTCATCTGCTGAAGTGATGTTTCTTGTTGTTTTCTTCATCTGGCAGCTTTCTTCTTCATTTTTTAAATTTTCATCCCTTATTGTAGTGTGCTAAATAGTTTAGAGAAGTAAGAGACAGAGCAAATTTAAAGTCCTGAGGTTTTTTATTGTTATATTTTGCTATCAGTGTTGTTACAGAATTCAAATCAGACACTTATTTAATATCTTTTTTTTCTCTGACATAAGAAGTTGTCTACATCAGGGTTTAAATTTTGTAAACATTAGCTCCTTATAGCCCATAAAATTTTTCTTGTCTTTTAAGTTTGGCCTTGGCCTTGGCTTGGTTTCCAAGGCTGGGGTTGTGGCATGTAAGACTGTATACATGGTATGCAGAAAGCATTTTGCATTGTTTCCTTGGCAGGCCATGCCTGACATCAACATCAGGAACATCATGCCTGACATCAGGACTTGGAAAGGATTCAAAAATCCTACAATACAAAGCATAAGGTTTGAAATTCCAGGAAGAGATTTATAGTGCTTTATGCACTTTCTTGAACTCAGGGACATCTCCCAGTTGAACAACCAGCAATTTTGGCTGTCATTAGTGAGCAGATCTGAGGAAAGAGTTTTACAGTATTTTCTGCTTAGACTTGAGCATCCAGGCTTTTAAATCTGTGCAATGCCAAGTTTAGTAGGAGAAATCTGTGCAAGCCCCACTCTGTGTTGCATTCTGCACCCAAAGCTGAGGCATATGCAAACCAGGATAGTGTAAATTTTTGGCAGTGCTAGTCAAGCAAGATATGCACATGGCTCCCATGCAGTGAGCTGTGTATTTCAGTAAATGTCTAATTCTGCAATGTTTGGTAAAAAATTATTACCATCTGCTGAAGGAGAAATCTTCTCAAATCGACAGGCCAGAGACAATCTAAACCAGATTTTGTTCTAACAAGTTTGTGCATTAGAGTTGTGCCCAGCAGCAAAAGCTGTAGCCACAGAAAACCGCAGGTTACTTCTTGGGAAGCTCTGTAGAATAATAGCTGTTGCAGCCAGAGGACTTGCTGTACCAACACCAGGAATTGCAGGGCCCCTGGGAAGCCACAAGGCTGGTTGCAAACAACTGGAACTATTTCTTGCCATTTCATCCATACCACCTGTAAGAAGCTTGCACTGGAGGCCCCCCAACCTGCCCCTGCTTCCAGGCAGTGGAAGCATCTCCACTTGGTCCTGGCATATATGGCCCTGTCTCCAACAGGGCCTGTCATTCTTCCACTGTAAACCCCTAGAAACTGTAGCAGCACAAAAAACAGCCATTACTACCTTAGATTTTTGGTTACTAGAACACCTTATGGCTGAGTATCCCCAAAAGACACAGAAAGAATGAGTAGATATATTGCACTACAGAGTTGGAGGATCAATCAGTACTTTGGCCATCATTAGGAAGTTCCTCAACAGCACTAACAGAACTTTCAATTCAGATTATAACTTCCAGCACATAATATATGGGCTAATGGAGGCTTTGGAGCTTATCTTGTATCTAACTGTCATTCACTGTCCATTTTTTTCCTCTCTGAACAGGGGCTTGATGTCTCAAGGTGAAAAAGCTGAGCCTTAAACAACCATGAAGGAATCAGAGAGGGATTGCTCTTCCACACTTCTTAACAATCAGTTAAGAAGACACACCATAAAAAACTGGGAAATGAGCCAATGATGGGGTATTTGAGAAGATCATGGAACAAGTTCATAGCCCTTCTACTGGCTCACTATGGAACTGACAGACAGATCATTTTCTGTGTAAACTGTCCAAAGTCTTGCCAGTAAGGACAGATGCCGTGATTGCTTACAAGCTGGTAAATATGGGTCTTCCTCTACATGAACTGTCTTATTCCAGTCCACTTAGAACAAGGGCTGTGCTCCACAAAGACCTGATGCGCACCAAAAGAAAACTGCTTATTCTGCCATCAAAATATATTCAACTTGTGACATTAGGATATAACCAAGTAGTGTGAAGTAGTGTTGAACACTCATAACCATGAGTGTTGAAGTAGTAAGTGGTAGCACAATATCCATAAGTAGAGGATTTATAAAGAAAAGGATCAAAGCAATAGCATACCTTAAAAATAACTGAGAATTCCTTGGTTTTCAATATTGACAGTGATTTTGGTTTTAGCACTAACACCAAATATTTTTTGTAAATCTCACTCTTGGGATTATACATGCCTATTGTATATTTTTTTCAAAGCTAAATCACAGCTTGGCATAGGTCACAGTCAGTTCAGACAATTCAGAAATCAAATACTGTAGATGAGCATAAAGTAGTAAAATACTAAAAATACAATTTTATTTAGATAATTTTTTGTATGTGTTATTTAGTGAATACATAAATACCTTGCTTTTTAAAATTTCTTT
Source organism: Argya squamiceps (assembly GCA_037834095.1). Lineage (NCBI taxonomy): Eukaryota > Metazoa > Chordata > Aves > Passeriformes > Leiothrichidae > Argya > Argya squamiceps. The sequence continues at coordinate 82,174,330 of JBBMKD010000145.1, forward strand.
TGATCTAAAGTGTTCTCTTAGTACCAATTATTTTGGAAGAGTGATCTCAAGCTTTAAAAAAACATATTTGACATTATGGATTTGAACACAAATAATTTCTGAGAAAGATTTGCATTTAGATGATGTTCAGATATTTCATTCAGCAGTTTTTAATGGATGTACACATACTTTGAAAATTTATGCCAGCTCTTAACTGCTTTTGATTCCAGAGGAGGAAGTAATTAACCCCAAGGGTTCTCCATATAATCAGTGGGGGATTGTGAGCATTCAAAATCTTATTTGCCAAATCCCAGAAGGAGTGGCTAAAATACACCTCCTAGACCTCTTTTCCCTCTTATTTGTCTCTCATTGTAGTCACAGGGAGGATGCAGCCTAAGCAATCCCAGGGACTGGAGGGGAGGTTCAGTTCAGCTCCCTTATTAAGCATGCCTTCGCATCTGCTCCATGGGTGGCAAAGTTAGCTTTGGTGAAAACGACTTCATCGAATGCCTTTTTAGTCAACCACTTTCATTAGAACTGCTCATTACCATTACATCCACAGCCTGAGTAATGATGCTCTGAGAAGAAAAATACTACAATTTATACCAGTATGTTTCAGATTTGAAAGAAACCTGATAATGATGGGAGGCAAGCCTCAGAGCAGTATTTTCTGCTTTGCATACGTAACCCTGATCAGAAGTGTGAAATAAATGCAGTATTGGTTGTCGCCAGTTTAGCCATGGTTTCTGTGGAAATTTTTAAATTATTTGCAGTAAATTGGCATTTTTCATTGTGGGATTTATCTCATACATAAAGAGAACTTGTCTAACATCAAAATAATTTGTCTAAGATATGACAACAGGGGGAAATATGCTGCAAACATTGCACTAATCTTAAACTACAGTACAAGGGAACTTATACAATGATTTTTGCCCCTTTTGTAGAACACTCATTTTATCCACTAGAACTTTGTATTTGCTGAAGTAACAATGTTCCTAAATGAAAGAAATGCCCTAAAATAACTTTCTTTTGGCTTTAGATCACAGCAAAGATGACACTGATTAATTCAGAGATTATGTATATAATAATAACATCAAAGAACATTTCTTCACCTTCATTTTTTAAGGTTCTTAATCTTTTTTTTTCCAGATTTATTTAGCTTAAAATCAAAGCTACAACAGTGACATTCAGACTCGGTTGTAAAATTAATAGCAGCCAATTGCATGCACATTCTCATTATTTTGAGCACTAACCAAGGCATTGCATAGAGCAAAATTCAGTAAATAGATGCTGAGGTTCATTTTGGGTCTGATTTTGAACTGTTCTTCCTCAGAAATGCTGGGCCCCCAAAGCCTTCAGTAACAGCTTTTGCTGCCTTTTAAGTGATGTTTAGCTGATTTCTCAGTTCAGCTAACAGATCACAGGTACCCAAAGTTTTCTGTGAGGGTCATTCCTGTTTGGGATAAATGCAAAGACACCAAATTATTTCAAGTATGATAATATACTTTAGTAGGGTTTCTTGTCTTGATTTGGGTTTTTTCCAATAAGTTAGTCACAGATATTTCAGGAAACTTGCTACAATTGGGATAGATTCGGTCTACAGAAAATAAAATAATTTAAAGCAGACAGTTTAAATGTCTTATAAATTAATGATGTGATTTTTTTCATATCAAAAAGAAGCAAATTACAAAGGACAATCCAAAAAGTTTATATCGAAAAGAGCAGGCTTTCTTAGCACAACTTTGATGAATTCATCAGACCACAAAGGTGAGAGATTAATTACTATTGCTGAGAGCAAATGGTGGCTCCTGCACCAAAAGCGCTAAGAGCACAGAAAAGGCTTCAAGCATTAAGAGGCCTAATTTGCATTGTCTTCTAGTAACAGCCTGTCATGGATTAATTTTATCTCAGACAGTAATGTTAAAAAGTATGGAAGTCACACCTTTATTTTGTTTTATTGATACATCATGAATACTGTCACTGAATGTTTATTTGGAATACTTTGAAACATGAAACCTTGGAAGAACATTTCAGTTGAATGATTCTAATGTTTTGAAAAGTGACATCTCCTCTTTCGACTACTCTCACCTCTTTTATCTGGTCATGGAAGTACAATTAATGCCAGACTAATTTCTAGAGAGCTATAAATCAGGCAATTATAAATGAAAAATTGAAAAAGGTAAACTTAGTTATGCTGCAAGAGCTACAAATATTAAATGTCATTGCTTTTTCTAGCATTAGACAAATGTTTTGACCTGGGAATTTAGGGGAAATATACTGCACTACTGAGACATACCAAAAATACTTTTTATAAATAATTGCTTCATAACTCCTCAGTATTCAACAAATGATAAAATACATTAGTACAAAAAAATGTTATCCCACCTGACCTTGCAACCCATTTCTAAATCATTGTGAGTCCTAATCTTTCTGATTTACACAGATCCTTCCGGTATTTTCTGACATAAATCGGAGAGCTATAAAAAAATGTAGACCAATTCTACCTCTTTCTGTGGGAGTAGGAATTCAGTTTCTCTTGAGTCTATTGAAACAAAGTATAAATCCAAGCTAAAATTTTTTAAGGTTTTAGAGTGAACAGATTTATTGTTTTAAAATATGAACATTCTGTTCCATAAATATTAGTGGTTATTCTCAGATTCTTGTACATGTCAAATACAAGTAGACCAAGGCTGATGTGCAAAACCAGGTTGTATATAGTTAACTTTTAATTTAATTCAAGATTGTAAATTAGTGTCAGGATTTGACTGGAAAGAAAATTAATTTTTATTCTGAACAGGAGTGCATGAAGAAATCACAGGGGAAAAAATTCTTTAATTCTGCTCCTTCAAATTCAGAAGCACCCTGAACTGGACTACTGGGTCCATTTGCAGCTGTAGCAGAGTCTGGAAATGGCAGAGATGCCACAGTGGAGCTTGCAAATAAACAGTGTAAATATCAATCGAATCATGTCTTTACCAATCCTCTTTATCAAGCCATTTACCATGTCAAAAAAAGGCCCAGAGGAGAGTCCGTACCTTTTCCTTCCAAGCAAACATCACGCTTTATTGCACCATATAAACTAAAGGTTCCAGTGTGCTTTCCCAGGTACCACATCTTGTTCTGCCTGCCTGCAACTGCACTCAAACTCCCTGTTGTACATTTCATCCACTCTGCCATGACAAAAGAAGGAGGCTTGGGCCATGCATAGGGAGCTTAGTCCAAAAGTGAAAATGGATATCACGGTATGGATGTCATTTATTCAGTTCCTCCTTCCACTTCTTGAGAATTCCTTTTATCAGTCTCCAAGTCAGATACAAAATGATGATTGTTCTTTGAAAGAACAGTCCAAAGATGTGCCATCATGGACCACAGTACCAGTAGCCACTGATCTACCTGAAGGATAATTCTGGATAATTATGAACACCCAAGACCTGTGAAGTTCCCAGAAGGAAAATACATATAGTCTATGCTATAGTTTGTATACCTAAAGGTACAAATCTTTTGTCCTATAAACCTTGAAAAAAACATTCTCCTTTTTTTATCCTTGTTTGCTTTCCAGTCATCCTTATATATTTGCTGCACATGTTTACTGGGGCTACCAGCCAAGCTCAGTTTTTATGAAGGCTGATTTTTTCCTCCAGTCTCTAGTCTTTGTTCATAACACAGGCCTTGTCCACATAATTGTGAATAGAAAAACTTAGAAAAGAACAGCTGATCTCCCTTTCTGAACAGCTAATAACATTTTTAAGTAGTTAGCCTTAAGGTAAAACAAAAGGAACAACAACTGAGACACTTTACTTTCCAAAAAATGTTTAAATGTCCTTTCCAGAGACAAATACAAGTGTCATAAAGTCAGAAGTAAAGAAAGTCTTGTTATGTCCGCTTAGTCTATCTGTAATTATGGATTTGTTTTCTACATTTAGAACTGTTTTGTTGTTTTAAGTGTACTAGACTCTTCCCATATGGTTTTCATACACCAATTACATTTTATTCTTGAAATAATTTTTCTTCAAATGACCTAAATTTTCCTTTCCTATTGTTCATAGCCACACATAATTGAAGAAAACATTTAAAAATTTTAAAACCTTTCAGTTACCGTGTCTGTCTCAATCGTCTGTGTTTTAACAAAGTTATGTTTCATCTAGCTATTTTAAACTTTTCTCATGAATACAGTATTATTTTTGTGGCCTTTCCCAGAGCTGCATCCATGTTTTTTTAATGTGTTTCCAATAGTGAGATGCTGGGGGTTGTGGAGCAGACCAGATATTACCTAGGTTGGTATGAAGCTGACATTCATATATCAACTTATGAAGTTGACATTTCATCTCCTACATTATGACATGGTATTTTTGTTTGTTTGTTTGTTTTTTCGTTTTAATGTCTTAAACCAGAATGTTGCTGGCTTTATTTGCTGCCACATTCCATTGTCAGCAACTAAAACCAGCATTCCATTGCTGCCACATTAACCCTACAAGCCAGCCATTCATGTTGCCATTTTGTTTTGGCATCTCTGTGTAGGAAGTCGTTGCCTATCCATGTTCCATGTTTTGAACTAGTTTTACCAAATACTTCACCAAATACAAGTGTGCTTCCAAGTGGAATGAATTCTCTTCCACTCATACTGTTAAGCTTTTTGCCATAATATGTCCAATTCTTTTGAGCTTCTCTTCACATATAGCTGAATAATAAATTTAAATAGAGGCAAAGGTAATTTTATACAACTACGAAGTACCTAATCTTAAAACAATACAAACATGTTACTGCATTTCTTTTCTCTGCTGAGCAAGTTTTATGTCACTAGGCCCTTTTTTAATCACTATTGATCTTGAAGAGAATCAAAAATACATGTGAAGCATTATTTTCCCAATTTACCTATTTCTTGACCATTATTGTCTTATTTTTTTTATTTACACAGTTTTACATTTTTTCTATTGCATACTTGTTTACCCATTTCTAAATGGATACCATTAAAACATAGCCTATTTATAGATAACAGCAATAGAAATACCTACATATTTCAATTTTTTGTGGAATTTCAACAGTATATAAATCAGATTGTATTTGATGTCACCTTCCAGTGTTTTCCCACCATGGTTATTTTATTCCCTATCTACTATTTCAAAGTGGGTACATCTGACAATCACAAAATTGTATTTTAGTAGATCAAGTTTAAAAAATGTGTGGAGCAAGAAAGTATGTTTCCTCTTGGATTCCATATCTTTTATTCTAGAGAAGTCCTATGCCTTCCATGCAGAGAGAGAAAAAGCCAACATCTGTTTCTGCTCATGTCTGTCTTAGATAAATATCACGTAGAACAAGGTTTTAGAGTATTGGAGATCAAATCATCTGTAATTGTTAAAGTACACTGATGGAAAGGAACTCATCCAGGCTTGTTAACTATTATTCCCTTCCTCCATCTGGAATGGTGTGTACCCTCCAGATAAACTAGACATCTATCTGTCCATTCCAAACTTGTTACTTATATCCAAAGAATTAAATGAAAGCAATGCACCAGCTAATTTATCTGTCAGAAAACCAATATCACACAGACAAAACATATTTACCTCTAAAAGAATCCAAGATCTGCCACCAATGTTTAGGAAAGGTATTTGTGGGGATCAGATTTTGAAAGTTCTAAAAAAAGAACTGAAAGGAAGAGACGTGCAAGTCTTAGAACTTTGAGTAGTGCCTCCAGAAAAGACCAGCTTTTTTGGCCTCCTTGATGTTTGTTCCAGCTTGAGTGGTCCACTGCCTTCAGAAGATTCTCTGCCCCACGCCCTTCACTCCACTGGCTTTCCTCCAATAACTTCTTACACATTTACACTTGCTCATAATTCCTTCACTTCCAAGAACACCACCATCATTTCTTGGAACAGCTCTGGTTTGTGCACGACGTGGTGCACAGCAGTCATTTCAGGAAGGCAGAGTTACTCTGAATATTTTAAAACGCCAAAGTCTTACATACTCTTTAAAAGTTTTGAACGCATATGTGTAGAATTCTCCTAAGATTAGCTGTTCTCATAAAATCTTTTTGTTTGTTTGTTTTAAAACTCATGAATCCATGTGTGAAACTTAAGTTCTCCCTTCCCATTGTAACTCTGTCACAAATCAAAAGATAAGTGCGTATTGTTTTAAGTGCAGGTTTTGATACCTGCACAGCTCAGTCAGTTTCATGCAGGAAGGTGTTTGGATGCAAATTGTCGGATTTCATTAATTTCTAATCAAGGTTTCCTCACATAATCATATCTCTCAGGACTTTAATTCTGGGTAATGAAAATCAGGACAGAAAATTTCAGCTGAATTTCTACCTCTTTTCTTACTTGAACCACAGACTGGTTTATGTTATCTCTGCTGGAATTCTATTTGCAAAACTTAGAAAATATGGGCCAAGTCTTATATTCATAACAAAATATTCTTACCTCTGAACTTCATCTATATCCATATTTCATTGGAAACCCTTCACATGGGTTTTCTTACAATTTGTGATGGAAATTTAATTTGTTATTAATCATCCTATGCTTCTTGAAATTTGCCTAAATGTTTCATGCTCTGCTGTCATGAAATCTGATTACTTCATTTGGATATTTCAAGACTGACAAGTCATAAAATCAGAAACCTCAGAGAATTTAACTTTCATTTTATATTTTATAGAACTGTGCAATTATGTTTTCAATATAAAATGGAATACTCTGAATAGATCTCAATCAGGTGTAAATTCACAGAGTGGGTGGAGCAGGACCAGTTTATACATCTTGAAGATTTGTCTATATGTGCCCTAATTAATGTATTCATGCACCCCTTATATTTCATATTAGTTATGGACAAAGAGTTGCATTTAGTAACATAAACATAAGAACAGCTGCATTGGCTCACACTAAAGACTTAGCTAGCCACATATCCAGCCTGGCAACGGCAGTGGCCAGCAGTAGCCAAGCCTTTGCTGCATCACTGTCAGTGCATTCACGGGGCAGAAACACCTCACCACAACAAAGCAGAATATTTTAAGCTTCCACGAACACTGGAGACCTCCTGGATTGTGACTGCAACTGTGTGAAGCTCCTGCCTGTTTCCCAGTACAAGAGGATGCTGCAGACCCCAGTGCTTGATGGAAGAGGTCAGGACTGCCTCCAGTTCTGCACTCCTCTACTACCATGAGTCAGATTCATAGGACTGGAGCTCTGGCTTTGTTCTCACCCTGACCTCTGGTTTCATGGAACTCATCATGTTTCTACCACACAGCCCTCTCCTGCACATAACTCCAGCCTCTCCTGAAACATGTCTCACCTTTATCACTTTATAGAACCTTGTGAGAATTTCTGCTTTTTCACCTTCCGAAATCCCCAGGGAATAAAGTTTCTGGCCTATAAGTTTTGGGTTCAATTCATAGTATACCTCAGTTTTGCAAGAACTTGAACAGAAAAGAAACTACTCGGGTTTCTTATTTCATCTATCGCCTACTCCAAAACTGAAAAAGCTGTTATATTTCCAAAGTAATTTTCTATGTCTCCAAAACACAAATTATCTCTTTGTCACTTTCATTATTTGGATTTATGGAATAATGACAAGAAGCATCTTTCTAAGCATTCTAGAGGCTTAGGCAAAATATACTTAGAAACAGCATGTACAAATAATATGACAAACACATAATAGTGAACGCTAATGTGCAACACAAATGTTGCATCTTCCCCTGTTTTATCTTCAGCTTGAAACAATACTCATGTACTAATAAGCATATTGTATGTCCTGAAATTCAGCTTATTTAAACATTTTTTACCTAGGCAATGTATATTAAAAAGTAGTATAAACACGTACCATCAACAAGTAAACTAAAAAAGGTCATCTATAAAAAGGTGATGAACTTTAAAAAGATCATCTTTGAAAGAGCATCTTAGAAGAAAACACATAAGCTTTTTTAGGAAGATTGTATTGATTCCAGTGAAACTTGCTCAAGACCTCACTGGCACTGGTGGCAACTGTAATAGAGATCTTTGTATTGCCAAGGTTATTCAGAATAACGAAGAACAGCTGATAGGACTTTGCTTCTTATATTATATTGTATTCGCTACTTCTTGTAAAAGTCCCCATAATACAAATGTATGCATGTATATACGCATATTACAGGCACTGCAGGGTAGAGAATACATTTCAGATTAAACTTTTTTCAGGCAGTCAGTTTCCACTTAGTGTTCAAATAATACTTGACATTTGAATTTATGCTGGCCTTAAATCCAATACTTGTGTTCTGCCTTCACATTTCTATGCAAATCTTAAATAGAGAAACAGGCTACTAATTAATAGAACAGTCAAGAAACAAATTTGCAGAAGCAATACAAGGACAAATGCAAGAATGTAGTGGAACCTATTATACTGACTTCTTCAGGAGCTTTTAAAACCCCTTTTTATATAAAACCCCCTTTTAATGTCCTTCTTCCTTCCTTCCTCCATTCAATCCTCCTAATTTGTTGAGAATTTTTCTAGCTGGGAATTATATTCACCTTCTTTTTTTAAATATAGACTTTTTATAATTATTTAGAGGAGAATAGTGATGTGCTCTTCTATTTTGCAAGAGTGCCAAACTTCTTAGCAGAATAGTAAGTGCAATAATACGTAACTAACTCATTTTTTATTTATCTAATGATTGTGAAAACACTCTGTGAGAATGTTAACACTACATTAGATGCAATTCCAGGAATTTCTGAATTTTGGTTGCAAAGCCTTTGAATTGAATTACAAAAACAATAAATGTAATACATGTTACAAATAGTACATAAATTTTCACAACTGCCTGAGCTCTGGATGCTATAGTAACATGTCTGTTGAAATGGAAAGGAGACAAAAGTAAGGATCAAACAAGACGTGCCTTCTTTGATAGCCTTTATTCCTTGTGAGCAGAACTTCAGAGAAAAAGTCCTGCCAGATCTCATTATCTTGTCACAAGTTTTACATTTGTTTGTTTTAAGTCCCAGACAGCAGTCCAGCATTTAAATTCAATGACTAAGCTCATCTTTCACTAAGTGAAAATACATTAAAATTTTTAAGAGGCAGTGAAGTGAACAATAAAGGGTTATTAAGGAAGACATAAATAAAAAATACTGTAAGCAGTTCAGTATTTTAATTCAATGCCATCTAGAAATTGGTTTAATATGCATATCACGTCTTGTTGTCTCTCAGTATATATTTCTGTCCAATGATCTGCCCCTCCCTTTCTAGTAATTTTGGAAACTATTAGCCAGTTTTATGTAGATGAAAAAAATAAGTTGAATTTCCCAACAGATAATCCCATAAATGTCATGAAAATAAGTTTGGTTTAGAGAAAACTTCCTGATATAGGCAGGAAAAGAAAGCAAATCTCCATATTTATGGATTGAATTTTTTGCAACTTCCTGTTGGACAAAGAGTATGAGCTTGTTGGCCGGACAGATCAGCAGGGACACAGCTCCAAATCAGGCATAGGGCTTACCTTGGGGCTCTTACAGGAAAAATAGGATTACTGAAATGTGTGGGACTGCAAAGAGGGGAATAAATCTTCAGAAAATCAGATTGAAAGCATCATTGATTTCACTGCTCAGAAAAAATTTCCTTAAATCTAATCTCACTCAATAACTGATGACAGATGGGTATGGCAGTTTAATTACTTTGTTTTCAGGTCACCACATACTATACATTCTGCTAAAGAGTCTGGGAGAATGATGACCACATGCTGCTTCCTGGCTGCTGCCCTCTGGATCAGTAGAAGTTCTCAGGAGGTAGGGGAGATTATTTCTCTTTCAACAAAAAAGGGAATGTCTGCAGTCAGATGTGTCTAACTGCAAGGGCAGAGCAGTGGATAGGTATGCATAGAGCAACCAAGGAATCAAGAGGCACAACAGAACTCTTACAGAAGGCTTTCCTGGAGACCTCAGAGGGCCAAGGTATGTTTCCTGCAACTCAGGAAACCACCAAAGGTTGCTGGACTAATAGGAAAGCAGAAGAAAATCCTGAACTGCAAGGATGCAAGTGAGAAAAGCAATAAGTGTTTTCAAGATTCATTTTTAGCCAATTTCAACGAGCAATCCTGAGTTTTCTCTCTGGAAAGAATTGCCATGTTCCACCTTATTATTTTTGGATTTTATTGAAATACACCTCTAGGGATTGGAAAGCTTCAGTGTCTTTTGGCATGCTTAGCATCAGAGAACAGCTCCATTACAGTGGTGGAACAGCTCCAGCTGAAGGCACCAGCTTGACTGGGGATCCCATCACATAAAGCTCTTTCATGTCTTGAGATCATGACTCACCATTTTTAAAGCATAAGGTTGGCAAGGCTGTGGATGTATGTTAGCTTTCATACTATATATAGAATGTACACCCAAGAACTCAAATTCTCTGTGGGCTGCAAAAGCCAGAGCCATGTGGGCATCGAGTACTCCTCACAGTTGCTCCCATGGAGACGGGTTACAAAAAAAATATTGCTTGTAAATATTTTGGAGTTTGGGTGTATTTCAGTACTCCACACAATTTATCCACACAGTCTTCAGAAGGAGATGTAATCTCCTTCTGTTCACACCCCATGTAAAGCGCCCTTTGGAAGATATAGGGAAGTATTAGCACTGCTTTAAACCTAGTGTAAAATTTTCTGTCTCTCCAAGGCAGGATTTTTTACTTGGGAAAGGGATTTTTAGGGCACAAGATGCTAGGATGACCACAGAATTCTATTTTCCAATATGTTCAAGTATGGGAAGGGTGAACTTCTTGTGAAAAACTATTTATGCTGAGAATAAAATTTTACAATTAAACCTTCAGTTTAAAAACCAAAACTTGGGACAAAGCTGTAAAAGCATTGGTCTGATGTAAAAAAAAAAAAAAAAAAGGTGCTGCCAAAATTAGAATATTTCAATGCAATATATCTTGGGAGTTACACTTCATCTATCCTATATCCCATTTCTTGTCTGAAGCTTCTAAGATGCAGCTGTTTCATTAGACCAAGAGATGAGACATGCATATCAAGATGTGTACTTCACAGGGAAATTACACCTACAGGAAACCCCAGAGAATCTCCCAGAAAGAATCAAGAAGTGGCATTTCAACATTCAGTTTTGTCATTGCCTTATATATTTCAGCTCAAGATCATTTCTTGTGCTTAAGGCACTTTTGCTTTAAGAAGAATTTGGACAGACTGTGGAAAGTCCAGGGAACAGACTGTAGAAACTATCAATGATTGGCAACTTAAAAAGTAGAGGGTTCAAAAAGAGACTGAATTAACTGAGACTGCTTAATGTAATAAAGAAAAATAATCTCTAATCATGTAAGACATTGGAAAGAAAGGTAATGGACTGTCCCACCCAATGGACTGGACTGGAAACAGCGTTACATCAAGAAATGCTGAAATGTTCATCTAGCAGGCAGGGTGGGCTGGCAGGGGAAGAGACTGAGCAAGGGCAAACAAACCATGAAACAAAAGAAGAGCCTCAGGAGGGAGATGATGCACAGCCAGGCTTCAGAAGTGATGCAAGGACACAACAACCCTTGAGAGCCACGGAGGCTGGGAAGGATTTGATGCAATTAAAGAAGCTGGTTTCAGTTGCTGGACTGAAAATAAGCCTTCAAGATCTCAGTTGGGAGCATAACATTAGAAGGGAGATTTTTTATTTTAATTTCCCTCTAATTTCTGTCCTCTCTCATGATGATTTTCCCCTATTTTAGAGAAGTTCTCTTTCATAAGTTGGGTATTTTTCCAGCAATACTCATGGAAATATCATCCATAAAGGGAGTTTTATCTTGAAGTTTTATCCACATAAGTGTCCTAAGAGGTTTTTAGACTTCATTTCATATGTTTAAAAGGTGAAAAGCATTATTTTAGAATGTTCTAAAGTAGACTCCCCATATCAACCAAAATCCCAAAGCTGCAAATTTTTAACTTGTATATGACTCTTACACAATCTCCCTCACACTTTCCTTTCTGTTGAAATAATAGCTAATAGTACCTAAGCTATTCAAAATTTAAATTATGCTCAGAAGACATTGTTTGCTTGTCCAAAAGAATAGTTCAGAAGTCAAATTTAAATTTTGCATTTATAGATTCACTAGTGCCTATGATTTGATAGAGCTTATAAAAACTGGTTTGGGATACTCAGTTTCATTTTTTTCTGTGTAACAGTTGTCCTGATTGTTTTGCTAAGTGATTATTTATTTTTCATACAATTCACTTTGAACTAGTGGTGCCACCATCTTTTTGCATAGAACTACCTATATCCTTTTGTGATTTTGACATGTGGAAAAGCAATTTTAAAAAGTGCTAAACAAAATAAATTTCATCAGTTATCAAGCTACACATGGCATATAGCTTTGAAAAATGGCAAAATTCTTTGTAACTTTTCAATTAGAGCATACTAGGAGTAACAATAGTAAATTACATAGAGTAAACAGCAAATAAAAATTAAAAGAGTAGACAGATTAATTAATCAGTATAAACAAGCACGGGACTGTGCACACTCCTCATTCCTGTCCTACCTAGCCGGTGGCACATGTGGCTGATGGGCTCCAGTGCTGGGCCCTCCCAGTACCCTGTCCTGACTTGGGATGGTTCTTGAGAATGGACCTCTTTAGCCTAAGGAAAAGGATGGCAAGACTCCAGGGTTTGGTAAAGTGCTGTAGCAAAGCATTCTTCTCCAAGGGAAAGACCAAAGGAGAAATTTTAAATCCAGTTCTACCCAGTTTCTCCCTAAGCAACACAAATGCCTCTTCATCTGAGGGATTTTAACATAATTTCAGTGCAACAATCAAATACAACTTGCTGTGACTAACGACTGAGGCACCAGGCCCAGCCAAAAGCATTTTTAAATAACATTCCTTCAAACTGCACTGTCTATTCATTCTTCTAAAGAACACTTAAGACTCCGTACTTTTAAACAAATGGATTGTCCAGGGCAATTCTGTAAAAGTAATTCAAGCTGGGCCGAAAATATGTATCACAGACACAGCACAAGCAATCCAACCTGAGAGACTGAGCTACAAATTATCCTCCCTGACAATGTGAAGTCTTTCTCTTTCTTTTTTTCTTTTTTTTTTTTTCTTTTCCCCTTTTTTCGGTGTCTGGCCCAACTAGTTGAGACTTTTTTGTTGGAAGCTGGCAGTACTGTACTACTTTGCATTCCATAGCCTCTGTTGTGTTCAAACCACAAGTGTGAATATGCCAGGGGCTGGTTCCTCAGGGGTGTCAGGACAGAATGGGTTTTTCTATATCCCCTCGTTACTCCGACATATGTTGCTCTGACATGTCCTTGCTTTTAACATAGGAATCTCATTTTTAAAAGTTTGTCTCCCCTCAATTTTTGTGACAAATTCTGTTTAAAACATTTGTAAATACTTTTGATATGGACATTTAATTATTTCTTCTTTTCACAGCACCACAACATTGGTTCCAGAGAGAAAAAAACTTCATGAAGAGGGCTAATTTTCTCTTTAAAAATGTGTTTAGTATTTAAGAACCTAATTATCTCCAAAAACTACAGATGCCTTTTCATAGCTTTGTAAGCGAAAAAATTATGCTAATGCTACCATTTGCTTTTTGGGATACAACAAGACAAAAAATGTCTGGTTTTCTGTGTTCTGTATCACATTACAGAAAATGTACTGTTAATGTTGAAGTCTTTTTTTCCTATTCTCAAATCTCATTTCTAAGTTTCTTCTCAAAATATTTAAATTGAATTGTGTTTCCTCACAGTGTTCTTGCTCCGAGAGTCTCATAATTTCATCTGAGGGATATTATATCATGGAAATCTGGCCATTATTAAAAGTATTTGATTCCAGTTATATTTGTAAATGTCTTTTAAAAATATAGGTTGAATCACAGAGCCACCTTGTTATTTATTTTTGTACAAGACATGGTTCCTAAACATGTTTTGGTATCAATTTTAATAATTCTCTATTCCTGACTTTTCATTCCTGCTAATTTTTAGGAATATAAAACAGACCCAGCAATATTATCCACAGCTTATTTGAAGAAAACCTGGCATCGCTTCTCTTTTTTTTTTCTTTTTTTAATTTTTTTTTTAAACAATGCTTTGCCAGCTTGTCAATTTGTCAGCAGTCCACAAATTAGCAGCATCCTAAATCCCCTGTCAGATGATCTGGGCAAACACTACCTTCTTCGTGTGTGATAAATTAAATGTGATGACGTACCTGACAGTCTCCATTTAGGAGCTGTTGGAAGGGAAGAAGAAAACACATAGCAGATTAACTGAAGCTGTCAGCAGCAGTGAAATCCAATCATAAAAGAGAACAAAGAGAACAATGATCAAAAAAGGGGTCCTCAACACCAGCTAGCTTGATTCCTTTTGGGAGAGAAAAATCTGCTTATGTTTTTTCTTAATTTAAACTCATTTTTGATATCAATATTTAACTACAAAAATAATACAGGATTTTATCACCATTTTAATAGTAATACAAACAACTACAGAATGACAATTCTTTCACAGTTTTTATTTTACTCAAAACACAGCAGTTGTATCCAATTCAACATATATCATTTTGCTTTTAAGGCTGTTGTAATCTTGAATATTCTCAGTCTGATTTAGTAGGCTGTACAAACCCTGGGGAAGACCCTATAGGCACTACTAGATGCTACTACTGTCATGTCAGGCAGGTCTGCACCTATGACATTTTAGTTACACGAAGAACCACCAGAGGAATTCAGAGGCATGCATTTGATGGAAGTGGATTTGAAAAATATGTAGTCTCTTCTGTTGCAAATATTTCAATATTTATTTATTTATTTCTAATGAGGATACCTTTTTCACCCAAGCTAAATATCCCTGAATATATCTATTTCTGTTTTACTATCTACTTTCTGTTTTGCATGTCCTCACAAGTGGCACATTTCACTGAGTAACCATAAATTTCTAAAAAGCATATTCAAATGAAACAATTACAATGGTTAATAATTAAATTTATCCTAAATCTGTACTTCAGAGATATTACACTTGAGCTTAAAAAATTTGTCTGTAGCATCATAACATACATGTTGCCTATTCTTCTGAAGAATTTACTGCATGAGGAAAAAAAGTAATGTGGAAGAGCAGAAAATCTGTCACAGGTGGAGAGGAGTTAAGAGGAGAATCCAAGTCTGTGTCTGCAGCTGCTGAACAGGAGCATGTTCAGGCCCCATTATTCATCACTACAAAGATATTTGGTAACAAATCTTTGGACATCCTGCCAAAAGTCCCCCAGTAGACATGTACATGCACCCTCAGTAACTCCTGAAGTGATAGGGGTGTAAAGGAGATCTGTGACAACATGGCAAACTGCCAAAACCAAGTCCTTGATAAAACCAGGTACTCAGGTGCCTTTGATGCCCAGAGTGACTCGATTGCTGAATGAGTTTGTTGATCTAGTTGCATCCTTGTTGATGTCAGTTTGAAAATGACTTCATGAACGTACTAAGAAACCATAAGCCTCAGTGAATACTGCAGCAAAAGAATTTGGTTCCTGTTCCTCTACTTTTTATCTTGCGCTGCTAAGTCCTAAATGGTTATTTTTGTAAGCCAAATATCTCTTTACAGACAGAACTCAAACAAAGCAATATGGAAGCCCTATTTTTCAACTGTTTACACAGATGAGTCTGTAGAGTTTCTGCCAGGGATCACCTCTGCTCTAGCTTTATCCTCTAACAGGCCTGCAGGAGGGTTCAGGAGCTCCCCCTCATCACCAGCACTGGAGGCTTCCTCTTGCGTCTGATCACTCTGGTGATCAGCAGTGACTGCAAAATGCTAACTCTTACTCCACCTAAGTACCATGTTAGATTGACCATCTAAATGCTACAGATGAGTAGCTGTATAGCTACTACATCTGAAGGCACAACAAGGCTCAGGGAAAACATTTTCTAGCATTTTTGCTGTGATCATGGTTGTCATGTAAGTATTCTGGCCTGTGTGTAAAATAAGTGCCTTAATGTCCATAGAACTTTAAAGCAGAATTTATTTAACTGCTTTTCAAGAAAATGTTTTTTGTGGAAGGTAGCATATAAATATGGTATCAGTAATGGGCTAAACTCAGACCTTAGCTGCCATCTCTTAATAATGAAATAAGCAGACTTTTGTGAATTCAGAGATAAAATTTAGCTATATTTAAAGAAATTCCTAACACCAATTACAAGCAAAAGAAATAAATAAGGTTGCTGATAAAGCACAGCTAATGAAAGTTGCACTTATATACTTCTTTTGCTACCTTTATAAAATCCTGTCATTTTTTCACAAAGATCTCATTTGTAAAGATACAAACTAACCTGGTAAAACCCAGTACCTCCATCAGCCCACACCTCTCTCCATTACCCTTTTAGTATGAGCTTGAACATGACTAGTTTTACTATTTCTTGATCCTCAGATACTGGACACAATGTTAATTATCATCTTTGTCATCATCATCATAATAATCCTTACAGATGGGAATTCCTGTGCCTAGCTATTATGACACGCTCTTTGCTTCCTAAAATGTGTAACACAGAGCAACACATTTAATTCTGTGGCTGAAGGCAATTTTTGCCTTCTCTGTATAGCTATATTTGTCCAAGCCAGTTACTTACAAGAGGTTCCAAGTCTGTTCAGATGTTTATGTCTAAACTTAAAGATGCTAGTGCTGATTTTTCTGCCAGTGAAGGTGGTCTGAGTTTGCATGGATAACACTGCCCCATGCTGGTTAATTGGGAAAAGTCCCTGCTGACTCTCACTTTTACCACAATTTTTTAAAAGGTAGGTGTTCTATAATTTTAGCCTGTACATTTGTTTCATCATGCTAATTGTTTTTTCTTCAACAACTTTTCACAAATATCATGCAAAATACTACACTTTGATGCTCCAGCAAACAAAACAGAGGAGAAAATGTGACTTTCTAAAATGCTCTGGAAGAAAAGGCTCATTAACACTCACTGAAAACAGACAGCACCCAGGACATCACCTCACAAACCTCATGAGAATAGGATTTCCACAGACATTGATGCAAGCTCTGTAATGTGGACAGGCTGGAAAAGTACAAAAGAGACCATAGCATCACTTCAGCCCCACTCCTTGGAGTTCAGCCCTACGTTCATTTCTCTATATACATTTATAGATAGATAAATAGATATATAGAGAGAGTGCTATGTACATTTATGGACCTCTAGCTGTGAACTAAAATTGCAATTTCTGGATTTTTTTTTCTTTAAATGTTTTTTTTTCCTTCTCCAGGGACAGAACTTTAGTGAGCTGAATTTGTCTGAGAACTCTTGCTGCAGTCTCTGCACGCCCATGGGATTGATTTCTCTGTATCTACCCACAGTTAATCTCTCTATATGTGACATGGCACAGTTAAAGTGCCTAAAAGAGTCAGTGCCTAAAATCCCCTAAGGATTGAATACAACTATATTGTCAATGCATAACTATCATTTTGAAATTGACCATTTAAGGGGCTGCAGCCAAGTTAAATATTTTATATGTTGGTGTTCATAAGGAAAAAAACTGATTCATAAGGAAACTGGGACTGGCATTGCAGACACACCATGTAAACCACTGTACAGGACAAGTGCCAGCTAACCAGTGAGTAGCAGGAAAATTGCCACTAAAGAGGTCATCCACTGAAACCTGAAAATCAAGCGGTCATTGTTGAGATAAAAAATTAAATCTGGGACTGTTTGGCACAGAGGTGGGACAAGGAATCAAACAGAGAGAAAAGTTAAAACCTGAAGAAGAAGGAACAGAGGAAGAGAGGCTGAGGGGTGATCTCTTTGCTCTATACAGCTTGCTGGGAAGGGGAAGCAGAGAGGGAGGTGTTGAGCTCTTCTACCTGGCATCCAGTGATGAGATGTGTGAATATGTTTCAAAGATTTGCCAGGGGAGGCAAAAACTTCTTATTAGGAAGCATTGCTTTACATGGGGAGTGGTCAAACACTGGAACAGACTTCCTAAGAGGTAGTCAGTGCCCCATGCCTGTTAGTGTTTCATAGGTATTTGGAAAAAGCCCATAATTGTGGTGGGACTTGAGGATCTTGAAGGTCCACTCCAACATTAAAAATTCTACGATTCTAAGATTCTATAATAACATGCTTTAACTTTGTCTGAGCCCTGAATTCCTCAGGCAGTTGGACTAGATTAGCCCAGTGGGTACCTTACAGCTGGAATGCTCTGTTCTACTCTGTTCTACTCTAATCTGATAACGTTTAACACCAGAGATATAGTCAATGATAGAAGAAAACTAAGAGTTTCTTATAATAGGGCTGAAACAAGAGACATGTGGTAGGAGTAACCACCATCCTAGAGTAGCCTGACTTCTTTATTAAGAATCTGGATGAAACAGAATGTTTAAAGACATAGAAATGTTTCTCCCACACTGAAGAATTGTGTGTGTGTGTGTGTTTGTGTGTCTGTCTTGTCTGTTTGTGTTGTATAGCTCAGTTCAGAAAGATCTTGCAAATGTAGAGAAAAGAGTAAGAATATCCATGCTGGTTTGTTCATGACTGCTCTCCAGCAGTGGACATGACAAGATGATGGAAAGGAGCCTAGGAAACTGAATTAATCTCCACTGATCATCAGACACTTTCCCAACTTCTTCTGTATTAACATATATAAGTTCTGTATTAACATATATAAGCATCTATAGTATCAATTCCTATGTTGAGGCAGCTAGCTTACTATATTTCTATGTGTTGTTGTACCACATAAATAAATATAGATATATACAATGAAATATGTATTGTTATTTTAAAGTAATTATTTCTGATAATACCCGTATCCCTCAACCTAAATTTGGTAAAATTAGCACTGGCTATGGGTTGAAAAGAAGGGGAAGACATCCAACTATGATGCAACTAGCATCAGCTAATACCTGTATAAATACAGTTCCCATGGTCTGTCTGAGCACTAAAAAAAAAATAAAATCTAAACCCAAAACCTGAGTTAGTAGAGGAAAATCAAAAAAGAAACTCCTAATCAAACTGGAAATGCTTAGTGACTCAAACGCTTGTGGCTGTCCATGTAGTGGAAACAGATGAACTATCGTAGACCACTCCTCATTTTGCCAGCGCACCACTGCAAAACAATGAAACAAGTTTGCAAGGATCAAAGGGAGAATTAAGGAAATCAAAACTATATGTGAAGAAAGTACACATTGGTTTGGAGTCACCACCTTCACTTTAGGCAACCTTTGCTCAATAATTTTATCCCTTCTCTTTCTCGTGTTCTGGGATTTTCAATAGGTGTCTCTGACTCCAATGCCACTCAATATGCCTCCCATTCAGAGCAGAAATATGACATGGTCAGCACTCAATGATGTGGTCACAGCATGATACTAGACCCCTAACTGCTTTGGAATGTTTAACTGTCAAACATCTCACATTTGATGAGATTAAATACATGTAAAATTATCACTTTTAAGAAATGCTCTTAATGATCAGATATCCTACTTGTAATTTTATGAAAACCTTTTATTTGCTATAATTTTGGAGTGGCTTTCTAGGGGGCTCTTTCTTGGGGGAGAGAGGGGAGGAGGGAGAATATTTTTGCCTTCTCAGCTGCAAAATTTAGCATTGTGAAATACTATACACCTATAGGCAGCAAAAGGATTTCATTTCAGATTCTCTCCTGGGATGCAAGCCTTCAAGATCCTTCACTTGTAAGAAAATACAAGAAAGCAGCACTGTGACTGCAAAATGGGCTCTTTGTAGGCTTTCGTTTGTGGCCTCAGCAGCCAGGGTCAGGGTATGAACAGATCTTGTTGCGATGTTTATTTAGAAAAAAATGTTCTCTTTCCTAAGGTAAACATTTCTTATAAGGGTTTTCTCCTCTAATGAAGTGCAGATGTCTACCCCTCCCATCAGGACTGAGTGCCTTTGCTTACTTTTGCCTAAGTATACCTCTCGTCTTTTTATAGGGACAAAAAAGAATCTTTGCTTCCCTTCATGTAGCAGGTGTTCCAGAATTCCAAAAAAAATCAAGAAATGCTAAGTTTACTTTTATTAAAAGTAATTTAAAATTTTAAAATTATTAAAAATTATTATGAGGATAATGATTACATCATGAGTAATTTTTTCCAGCTTCTTGATTTGATTTAATGCGCACAAAAGAGTAAAACTCTCAAGTATGCATCTTCCACATACATTTTTTATTCAGTGACATTTCATTAGTAGTTTCCTATCTTGACATTTTTTCTTTCATTTGCAGATACTCCCATAGATTAGGGGCAAGTCCAGCAAAGAATTTGATCAAATCTGATGAATAAGAGAAAATTGAATGACTTATGGTCTTAAACATTGCTTTTACCTAAGCCATATTTGTCTTCTCCAAGTAAAGAAAAAAATTTGCACTGACACTTTTAAAGTGATGTTATATTTCATTATAAACCTTGAACTTTATTTGCCTCATCCGTATTATTATTCTGTACACATAACTTCATCTTTTTTGGATTGATAATGATAACTGCTTTCTGAGAAAATTTTTTCAACTAAATCTGTGCTCACCTCATGATCATTATAATTGCATTGTATTTTCTTAGGTTAAGAGAATGTCATGCAGAAAACCATGAAAGCCTTATTAAGCTCAGACTATGTCACATTGCACAAGTACCTTCACATTATCCATTTAGTCACTTACCCTGTCAAAGGAAAAAAAATTATATTTAGTCATTAAAAAAATTACATTTATTTGATATGACCTGTCCTTGACAAATCTACACCAGCTAGTTTTATTTTTTGTCTTCTGGATATTTACATTCTGCTGCTTTATCTTTTATGGAGATAGCTTCATAATTTCTTGAGTCATTGTTTATGACGCCAAATTCTTAACTAATGAGTAATTAGTTAAATAGATTAACTAATGTGTAATTCTTTAGTGCTCCTTTTTTTTTGCAAAGTTAAGACTGTGTTTGGCATTCTCTTGTACTGCCATCATTGGTTCTTTATGGCAACTGGTAGTCCCAAGGAAGATGGTAACCAGGGGAAGAAAGGAGTAAGGAGGGGAGTAGTCAAGAAGAGAGAAATTTCATTAGTAAATGAGAATGAGGCAGTCATATGGAGTGTTATAGAACATTTCAGAAATTGTGATGATTTAAAAAATGGAGAGAAGTGCAAAATTCCAGGAAAATAAATGCTCAGCCCCTACAGAGGACAGAGACAGGAGTCATAACTGTAAAAGATGAAGAAGGAACTGTAGTGAATTAGGAGCTCAACATCAGGTCTTAGTTAGACATCCTTGCAAAATGTATTGAAGGCAGGTTAGATAACTATGACGACAGTATGGAAAAAAGTTTATTTTGCCTTGCATAGCAGCATAGACAAGTATTGCAATGCTGTATCTACCTTTTCACCACTGGAAACTGAAAAGTCTGTAGGTCATGGCTAGTTAATCACTTCAAGGCCTGACCTAGTGACAGAGACATCACTAGTTTAATATATTTATAGATTCACTTAAAAGACTTGTGGTCAGTTTGAATGCAACTTAGGCATACTTTGCTGGAAAGGAAATATATCATACTAGAAAATTCTTTTTTTCACAGGGAAGGGAATGGCAAGAGTCAACTGCTAGAATATAAATATAGAGAAAAGAGTCTCAACTGGGGGAATTTTTAATTCTTTAGTTGGCAGCTAACACTAACTTTTAATCATTGATTTGTGTATTGGGAAAAACAAAATGCAAACAGCTAAACAAACACATAAAAAACCACCAATGCCTTCTCCAACAAGAACACCTGCTGTTACACATCTCTCCTGTAACAGTGTGTTTTTTCGGAGTGCAGCCACAGCCCTTCTAGATCCCACTCAGCCTCTCCGTACAGAAACTGCTTGAGAACTATTCAGGCAGCAATTCAAGCTCACACAACCACACACATTACAAGGCTAGCTCAGCAAGAGAGGCAGAAGGTTCCCAGCCCCAAATCAATTTCCAGCAAGCATTTATTCCAGTGTGCCAAAGGTGAATCCAGAGCCAGAGAGGGAGAACATGTGGTTTTTCTTAGTTATATAGGGTCTGAGGTTTGTGGGTGGTACAGGGGGCAGCGCAGGGGACAAGTGACCACAGGGAAGAGAGGAAGAGAACAATGGGAAAACAGGGAAAGGGGATACCATGGGGTGGGTGATGGACTTGTGAAACCCAGAGAGAAGTTTGCACAATGTCTGTAAGGATCCATGGAAGGGGGGAGAAGCCTTCTTTACACCTGGGGTATCTTTAACTTTCGCTTTTCCAAGGCAAGGCACTCGGAAATTCCTTTAATGGCACAAGTGACTGCACACTCTCCAGTACAGGTTGTCTTTCTATGCATCTCCAAAATATCTACTCCACGTGTTCTCCCAAGAGCATCTTGTCTCCAAAAG
The DNA here is from genome assembly GCA_037834095.1 of Argya squamiceps. Classification (NCBI taxonomy): domain Eukaryota; kingdom Metazoa; phylum Chordata; class Aves; order Passeriformes; family Leiothrichidae; genus Argya; species Argya squamiceps. The sequence goes on from JBBMKD010000145.1 coordinate 82,196,615, forward strand.
CATTCTCTTCACATATTACCTTACATGCGTCTGAGCCATGGTTCAGCACACCCCTCCCAGGTAATAGCAGTCTGGGGGTGTGACAGAGCATCTACAGGGGCTGGTCCTTGCTGTAGCTGGATGAGGGTGGCTCACATCACTTCCCACCCAAGCATCCTGTAGCCCACTGCCATGGAAACCCTGATATTTGTGCAATACAAGCCAAAACCTTCCAATTGAAAATTACATTCATACTCTTAGCAGAAAGAATGACTAAACATGAGAAGACATGAAATATAAGACTAATGGATTTTCTACCTCTTAAAACTGAAGTGTTTTAAAATATATGTTTTATTAAAGCTTAGGTTACTACATTCAGTATGTAGTATAATACAGGTAGAAAATTGTAGAAGTGAGGTGTTATAATAAGATACTTTGTCTTTGAATATATTTAAATATGTCTTTAAATATGAGGCAATAAAGAGGCTTCAGGAAGCAATGTTCAATGTTTAGTCGAGAACATTTACTATCTGTGTCTTACTTATTCTTGTAAGTGGCAATGGAACCTCTGTTGAATATTTTAAGGCAAATAAAAAAATGTATAGGCAATAAATGGGAGATAGGCTGATGTAACTATGCCTAACAGTATTTTTTCATTATATCATGACGGGATAATTAAGTTTGGAAGGGATCCCCAGATCAATCCCCTCTTCAAAGCAGGGTTGTTTTGTTTGACAGATAGACCATGTTGAACAGGACAATGTTCAGCCAAGATCTGAAAGCCTGCATGGTTGGAAACCCCACAGCCTCTCTGGTCAGGCAAAGCAAGTCCAATTCCTTGTGCATTATGTAGTGCAGACTCCTAATCATTTCTACCAGTTTCTAACTGGGAAGCCTCAAAATGAAAACAGTACTCCAGGTGCATCCTTAGGAATGCTAAATAGAAGAAAATAATCTATTTCTTCTTTTTTTTTAGGCATTGTTAATTTGTTTAGACTTCTTTATTTTTTCACTAATACCATATGCTTAGGAGACACAGGATTCCAAATTTAAATTTTAAATTCTATTTTGGTCTACTTGAAAAATCAACTCAAATAAATAGTGCAACATAAAGATAAAAAAAAAATCTTTCCTTTAAATAACAAGTTGTCATATTTAAAAGAGCTAGAGTTCAGCTCAGTTCAGATTTCTTGTAACAAAGTAGTGTGCCTGAGTGAAATATAATTGTAACCAGCTGAAGGAATTGATTAGTTACCCATTAGTTCAAGGAAAACAATGCCAATCTTCATCATTTCAGATTAAATTAAAAGAACTGGAGTCATCAGCTGTTTCTCAGTCTGGAAAAATACATGTCATTTGTGCACCACCTTCATAAACAAACTTCTCTTCTTCAGGAACTTAATATGTGTGCATATGAAAAGATCCATCCCTTGGCATTGTATCAGCACCTGCATTGTTGGCACCAAAGTTCAGTGGAGTCATTAAACCCACCTGTATTAGCAGAATTAACACCAACCCTAATAGGCTGTTATTCTGGATATTAAATATGATAAAGCATTTTGACAATGCCTTTTAAATTGATTTATTGGTACCAGAGCACAGTGAAATGTCCAAAACACTTGATCTGCAAGGTCACATTCCCCACGGGGAAAAGCATTTTGTCAACCCCCATTGAAATCAATGGGAATATGTTCTGTAGCATATATTAGGAACATTTTATCTGCTTTGGTACCTGTACACTGCCAGACCATGGAACTTCTGCTGGGGTGAGGCTGTATACAAACAGAGGGGCTAATTGAGGCATTTCTGCCTGCCAGTCCTCTGCCCCCACACAGTCCTCCTTACTCACCACCACTACTTTGTGTAGACACAATTGTTTGTGGGGCTGCACCACCAAAAGTTATGTTTGAAATAAGCTGTCAGGAAAACTTGGAAAAAGTGGCCAGGAGGACAAGGAATGGACAGACACTGCTCTGAGGTCATGGGATCAGACTTCAAACTCATCCCAACAGCACAAAGATAAAATGCAGTGGTGGGTTTCCATAGATGTCTGGATAGTATGGAATGGCCCAACTGTAGCTAAATGAGGCAATATATCTGGAGCAGGAAGAAATTGAGAACCAAAAATGAAAACACCCCAACTGGACTTTGCTGTGATCAATGGACACCCAAGGTCACAGATCAAAGGGATAAAACTGAAGGTCTCTTTTAGAAGGACAGAATCATACGTGAACACAGAGTTGTGACAGAGATCCAGATAATAATTTGCAACTCTTCCCTCATTAAATGCAGTAACTTCTCTGCAGCACCTTACCTTATTTCAGTTTTAGCCCCTGTCGTGGTTTCACGTTCACCAAATCAAGTGTAGTGGTTTATTCTCTGGGAGATAGGATTTTCGGGAGAAAAAGGCACCAACAGGCCCAACTTAAA
>JBBMKD010000145.1:82199123-82214323 GCA_037834095.1 Argya squamiceps
GGGCCTCCACATGTTTGGGGTACTCATTTTAAGAATGCCTTTCTAGGACAAAACAAGGGTTCTCATCTGTCTCTAAAGTCGTCTCTATTTCAAATCAAACAGAAACCTCCTTATTCTTTCCCAGGAGCGGGGGACATACTCTATGCAAAACAACCCTCCAGCTAGAACTTGCATCCCCCCAAATAGCATTATGATAGTCCATTTCTCCATAATTTACATCCCTTCCCTACCCACTTCCATTTTCATTTTCCTCTCTCATTCTTTCCACATTGTGTCTTCTTGACTTCATTTTATGTCCCAAACCACACCTGATTTATCTGTCTTTCTTACAGGACCTCTTCAGATCTTTCTTTTCCATTTTGTTTCCTGGTTTTTTTGTGCCCATTTGCTTTCTGAACCAGTCTCAGTGTTCACATCCTTCTAGCCTGTGTTTCTACCCATGTCATTGTTGAATCTCTCAGTATCTCTCTTTTCAGGTAGTCCTTATTTTTCTCAAATTATTTAAGCTTTTCCTGGCCACCCATCCCAATGTGTTTCCCAGTTTCACCCCACATCTCTGTCCCTCTTCTTCTGGATCACAGTCTCAACCGCTTTGGCAAGTCAATTCAAATCTCATCCTCTATCATTTTTTTTTTCCATTTCTTTTTCTAAAAGAATAATCAAGCCAGGACAATTTCAATTTCTTTCAAGTTAGATTTTCAAGGATAACAGGAAAAAAAATTTGCAGGATCTAATAAAGGAAGTAAGGGACAATTACTTGGCAACACAAAGAACTTTGTCTGTGGCAGAAACAGACCTGCTAACACAGACATCAAAAGTAACACTTCCACTGAATTTCAGAGAAATAGGTCTGTGACTGTGTGGCAGGCGAACATGCAAATATATATCTGTAATGATTATGCTTCAAACAAAAAAGTTACGTAGGAGCCAAAAAAGTTCTTCCTCCTGAAAATTCCATCCTCCTTTTAACTAAGGAATACTTTTTCTAAAAGTACTCATGAAAGAGAAATGTATTGCTTTTTCATGGATTTGTAAAATTGTCTTTTCTTGGCAACAGAGAAAAACAAATGATAGAAATTTTTCAAATAATGAGAAACTAGAGCAGGTTCCCATAAAAAAAAAGAAAAAAAAGCAGTTGAAGATGACTGACATTGGGTCTTCATAACATTATCTTGAAAATATTTTTTTTGCTGTAGGATCTGCATCTGAGAAAAAGTAATATGATTTTATTTTTTAATTATATAAGTAAATGCTTCCTATAGTCATTGCTTCCTATGGAAAAAAGATCTTTCACTTACCTCAGTTCAATTATGTATTATGTTCTACAATGAATAAATATCCCACCACTCTATGTTTTACTTGGAAACAGGAGCATATGTCAGTATGCACAGCTGGATTTTTTTCCTATGAATTTGCTTTCCTGAAAGTAAACTCATTTTTCTGTAAGCAAAGTGAACAAAAATGGGTAAAAAACTCAATGTACTCTTTTGCAGAACATGGCTGTCCAGGACAAATGAGGGAGAACCATTCTGCAACAGAGAATTCTTTGGGGAGTTAAAATAAAAACTACATCGATGATTTTCTCACTAGAAAGCTGTTTAAGCTGAACTGTGTATGACCACATACTAGAGAAGTTTTAGTTTGTAATCAGCTTCCCTGTGAGCTGTTGTATTGCTCTGCTGGGACTGGTTGCTGCAGAACAGTCATACAGAAAAAAATTAATGAGTGACACTGCACCCATCTTCTTTCTTTCTGCATCCCACACACTACTTAAGCTCAGCAATTTCTGTTTAAGAGTTACCCAATACCACATTTTTCCATGTGCCTGGGAGATATTATGAGTATCAGTGAAGAATTGTTTCCTCTTCCCTCCAAGAAACTAAAGGTCTGAGGAGCCCCAATTAATCTTTATAGAGTGAAAAATAATCCTATTTGAAGCAATCATGTTTGACAGCCTGGTGTCCTAGCAGCAAGCTAGCCCTTTCAATAGTAATTTCAAGAGAGAGCAACTTAAAGAACTTAGGAGAACCTCATTAATGGCAAAAACATCTAACCTTTAGTTGAAAACCAAATGAAAGGTTCTACAGCTCTTAGAACTGAGCGCACAGTACTTTGTAATGCTGGAAAATGAGCAGTGAAAGTTCTTTTCTAATGACTACTAGGCTTTTTCTAAATTTGGATTTTAGCACATTCTGAATTTCAGTGCTTTTTCTTCAAAATGCTTATTTCCTAAAGTAGTGATAAGCAGACAATCCCAGCGAGACTAACACACTATCTACAAAACATTCAAGGCCTGCTCTTTAATTATCCAGATAGCATCTAATAGAGATTTGAGCAGTAAATTGGTCAGCTAATAAAATCTAAAGCACAATCCATTTATTTACATTGGCTTCAATCAGCAGTGAATTTTGACAGCTCAAGAGAAGGCCTTGCACCACTCTAGCTGCTAATAATTGTCTGAACTTCTATCCAAGTGAAGGTTTCCTTCAACATCATCACAGCTCTACTTCTTCACCAACAAATCTAAAAATGTTGCAGAATTATTAGCTGAGTTTTGGGAAATGCTTTAAACTAGTACCAAGGCAAGTAGGTGGTAAGCCTACATACATCCCACCTGGCCAAGGAGAAGAGGGATTATTGCAGCTTGCAAACTGGATAACGACTCATAACACCAAGGTGTCCTTGGAGAAAAATAATTGCCATTATTTCAGATCCATCTGGATCTGAAAAGAATTAATGGAGCCTGCAGGACAGATGAAGGATGACTTTCACCCAATATCTGCAGTGCCTTTCCCAGGGTCCTCTGCAGAGAACGTGAAACCAAGCCTGACCACTGCACTCCAATCAAGCAAAAAGACATAGACAAGAGCAGCAGGAATCTGAATACAGAGTCACAGTGAATATGGCTTATTTGGGACAACTGAAAAATCAAAGGATCAGGGTTAAAAGGCAGAGAACAAAATAAGTTCTCTGCAAAGTTTCTGCCAAAGCAGGGACACCACCTCTGCTCATGTCAATCATGGGCACAACAAGAATCTGTGTGCTTAACATTCAAAAGGCATGTCTCAGTCTCGGTATTAGGAAAAAGAATTTTAGCGTAAGAGAAGTAGCTAAACAGCAGTTTATCCACTTCTGAAACTCAAAGATGTAACTTGGCCCCATTTCCAGAGAAAATGCTGAGAAAAACAAACTGGAAACATGACCTGCTAGAACACATGTGCTCTCCCCATTTCAGAGAGCAAAAACCATGTCATTACATTTCTTAGTTACAATATATTTTTAAAACTGCTCACAAAGATTAGTATGAGCTACAGGTACCATTTTTCCAAGCTGGGGAGCTTTCAAGAAGGCTACCTCAAGCCCTCACAAATTGGAGCTCAGAGCTACATAGACAAGCCCCATAATCAACAAGTGAAGTCTGCTGGCATGAGAACTTTTATTAGCATATAGCAACTGCTCAGAAGCAATACAGAGATAACTAATTTGTAAATCAAAATAACTTCTGATGTAATTTCAGTGGAGATAGCTTACGTCTATGATCAATGATATTGATTGAAAAAAAGTTGATTTAATCTTTTAGTATAACTTAAATATTGACGAGAAGAAAATTGCAATTAGTGATTCACCTCCATGGATAACTGAGACAAATTTAATTGCATTAAAATAAGCATTATTCAATTTTTTAGCTGTTCACACTTTAATTCACACTTTAATTTAATAAAATGTGTAGATGGAGATTCCATTAAATTAAATCTTTTCTAGCACAGTCTGTGATGAGTCATTAGTTAACTCAGTTTCTTTTTTTTTTTAATAGTGAGAAATAACATACAAGCAAGGGTACATAGAGTTCTTTATTCCACACAGAAACATAATTTCCCTGTGGTTTGCCTTTTTTTTTTTCCTTCTACTGGAACAGATTTAACATGTCAGAGAATCTGACACTGGGATAAGTCAACCTTCTGTATGCATAACAGCCAGCTTTATCTATATCAATAATGTCTTGCATTCTCATTTCTAATGTCAGCATCCTAAGGTTGCCAGCATCTTTTTTAAAACAATTTAAACTACATTTTCTCCCAGTACATTTTCTTGTACAGTCTGCTATTATGTCAACTATTGCACTATAAGAATATGCCTTTCTGACTGATGTGAGCAGAGTGCTCTTCACATTCACATTATAAAATGTTTTAATTTGGCAAGTATCTTCCAGAAAAAAAAGAGTTTGGTTCAATATTGTACCTCTTTCAAACTATATATTATATTTTACCAGCATTAAATACTACAAAAATAAATGTGCTTCTATGTTGCATGTGAAAATATAACATACTGTGTCAGAGAATGAGTCAGGAGACTATGTGTAGATAGTAAAATTCAAGATGATAAATTCTTATCCTTTTTTTAAACAAAAAGGGGAAAATTTTTATTATAGTCTCAATTCTCACACTGAGATTCAGAAAACTCAGAAATCTTCTCCTTCAGTTTTACTTGATCCCTGATACAAGGGCCAGTGTTTCTGATTTTGTGGAATACAGACATGTACAGCAACAACAAAAAAGCAGGCAACAGTTTTTGTACTCAGTTCTAGTTCTAAGGAACTGTTTTATCATGACTTTAAAAAGTACAAAATTTTTCCCTAGTTATGTAATAATGGCCATGTGCTGAAATAAACTGCATTAGACTCCATGCCATACTTGAACCGTATGTTGTGTACTTAAATCTGACTGAGCTAAATGCAGCAATGGCTTTCCATGGGACAAGTAACTGAAATATCATCATCCAGTGCCTCTGTGGACTTTGTTATTCCTCATTTGTGGGGAGAGTTTTTTGAAATGATTAGCTGCCTGTACACCTGTGGATGAAATCCCAATCATCCCAGAGTCCTAATAACCTGAGCCACCCCAGACCTCATGATTAGTATTAACTTGTCCTCTCCAGGAGCCTACACAAGTATTTTGGAAACCCTTAGAAAATATAGTCCAGTAAATTAACTACCTGCAGGAAAGAGTTCTGTGTTTCATTTTGATTGTCTGTGCCTAGTTTTTGCAATGCTTTGCCCATGTATTATCTTTGTCACTGATAGGCTGGAATTTGCTTCTTTCACTAAAACTTTTTTCTTAATATTGCATTTCAACTTGGATTATTAAGCATGTTATATGAAGTTAAAACCTAAAAATCCTATAAACTCTCATAATACAGCACAACCCATCTTGACATTTAAATAAATATCACAGTTTGAGAAAAAATTATGTGAGAACACATGGCAGTTATCCAGGAAAATAGTATACATTACTTTGGCTGGAAGCTAGGAGTACTTATTCAAAGGGATTGAGCCAGCTAATTCCCTTTTTTTCTAATATACTCATTCATAAGGTGTGAAAATAATGTGGCCAGTGTTCAGGTTTTGGGGGTTTTTTTAGTGGTCATGATTTAAAACAATCTTCATATAACATTTCAGGGTCCTTTCTGCTACAATTTATGCCCCACTACTTCCTACCAGATGTCCACAGTCAAGAAACAAAGATTTGTTGTAAACTTTTTAGTTTTTGCCTTTTAACATGAACAAGTTATACCAACTGGCATTTACTGACGAAAAGTAAATGTGAAGTTGTTTGGTATGTCTCTTTCTCCCCAAATGATAAGAAAAATCCCCAAGTGGTTTATTTCAACATGGCTATTCCGAAACAGGTCACAGCAGATGAATACTGAGTCCAGTGACCTGTGTTTGATTCACAGCAACAGGATGCACAGACACTGGGCCAAGTGCTGTGAGGAGGCTAATGAGTGTCACAGGCAATATGTAGCAATCTAGTTCTCAAGCTCCTCAGTTATGTTGAAATGAAGAGTCACAGGCAATAATCTGAAACGCTGGAAACAGCATGAGCAAACCAAAATGTAAATCTGAAGTTTAACTAATTGTAGAATGAATGATGTTATTTGCCTCTCTTTAAAGAAGATAACAAAACATGGCAACTTCTGTTTATAATAAGACCTACAAGCCAATTTCTCACAACATATAAGAAATGCACAGAAAATATTTATATTATTGTTCTGATTTTGCTCTTTTCCTCTCTATTTTATATTGCTTTCAAATATTAACAATTCATGCAAACTCTGAGGAAAAAATTGAATCTGCTTTACAGGGGTGCAGTCAGTGTCTTCGGTATAGCTGATATTTCACAGGTTTTGATGAGTACTGACAGATCAGCCATAACCCAGCTCTAATTCCACTATTCATTCCTAAGAATTATGCACTCAGAAACTCTGATATTAAAAGACTGGTGCTCCCAACCTATCTGTCCTGTAGACCTGATGGGATGAGCATGGGAGGAAGAGAGTTAGAAGGGAGATGCAGCAAAGGGATAAAGGGATGCAGTGGGCTGGGTTGTTGTCCCAACAAATGGGTTATGTGCAGAATGAATAGGGACAGCTGTGGGTTAAGGATGTAGAGTCAGAAAAGGGAGGTTGAATGTCTGTGATGAAAGGCTGTGTCATAACACTGAGATTCTCAGTGGATTTGTAAGGTGTGCATGACTGGAGGTGGTCATCTAAGACACCACAACCTGTGCCATGGCAGAGATGTGGATTCACCTCAGTAGCAGACCCTGTAGCCTGCACTGAATTTGTCTTCTTCCTGCCATCTGAGGTCACCTGCTCCCTTTTCCTAAGTGTCCAGCACAGCCCAGTTCAACCACATGTTTAGATCAAGCACGGTTTGGGCCAAACACATGAAGGTACCTATTTTTATCACTTTATATCTCATCAGTCTATTTCTCATCAATTGTGCCACATGTAGTTCCAACAGCTCTCTCCCTACCTTCCTGCCCATAATCCAGTTTTATCCATAATCTATAATCTACACTACTCTCTAATCACCTTCAGACTCCCCCCATCATCCATCCCCATTGCCATTCTCCATCCTCATAAACCACTAAAATCCACACACATTTCTTTCTTTTTGATCCATTGTCCAGATTCATCTCCCTTACAGTGAGACCTGGAAGTTTTCTTGTTTCAGTAGTCAGGCAGTTTTTCATGTTCTTCTACTGCTTTGGAGAAGTTCGTACATCTTGTTTTGTGCTGCTAATTAAACCTACCTGTACAGGAAACAACCACTTGCCTGATAAAGTTTAATTGGCAGAAGTATAATCTAACAAACAAGTCCACTGACAGAAGTTCTATAACCTGAGCTGACACAGAAGATGAGGCAGAGACATTCCATAAACTAGAGACTGGGGACTGATGCTTATGATATCTGAATTCAGAACATCTGCTTCTCTGTCCACTGAAGAATTTCTTAACAGTTGCTTGGAATAACTTGTTCTAAGTAAGGAATGTGCTAGCAAATTATCTTTTTAAATTTTATTATTAAATTGCTCCTCAAAAGACAGAGCTCTGAACAAAGCTACACAGTAAATAAAATATATTTTAGTAACACCCTAAAATGGGAAACACTAGTGATTGGATTGTTAGGTTTTTCTCTGGCTTAGAATTCCTAGTGGGTTTGCATTTCAAGGTGCTTCACATGAGCAGTTTTCAACATATATTTCTTCAAGTGTTTTCAGATATAAAAGATGAAAATAGTGTAATTCTCCATTATGACCAGACAGAAGGAATGAATGACTATGTCAATGCTTAAGAGCATTAACATGTTGCTACCGACTGTGATGCAAGGGAATATCTGTGAAACTTTGAACTTCTCAGGAGTCTGGGAAGAGTTCTACTGAACTGCAAGGAAACTGAAGAGAGAATTGCCCTCAGTACAAGGGCATGATGGCTGCAACTTTCATATTAAAAGCACAGTTAATGGGAAAGAAAAAAATACAGGAAAAAGAACTCCAGTTAATTTTGTAGTAGAGGAGACAATGAGTTACCTGAGTTCCTCTCGGGTTTGGTTTCTCACCCGAGATTCTGGCTGTTAAGAGTCCTTGGCCCTCTAAAAGCCCTGAGCCGCATCGCGTGAAAAAAGCGGAGTCTTCAAGGCCTTGTTTTCAGGTTTCTCATGTTGTTTATTATTTGATATCTCAGAATTCTCTCTGCACCCAGACGAGGTCCGGACAGTGGCTGGGACACGAGGTGACTGCCCCCTGATGGGGCGTTGCTTTGCTCTTATACAGATAACTACATGTCCATTATTTACTATTTTGTGCCAATGTCTAGTGCCTATACTAGAAAGGTCACTTCTACCTTAACCCAATCCCTTTTTACTACTTTGTGTCATCACTACCTCAGAAAATGGAGGACGAGGAAGAAAGAGAAGAACCTAGGGCAACACCCTAAATCCTCCATCTTGTCCCCCACTTACCTCTATGCTAAGAATCCTAAAACTACAAAATTTTTCAACCCGTGCTGTGCTAAGCTACTATTTTCACACCTTTGAGGTTTGTAATTCCTCTCTGTGTTGGAAGCCTCTCCCATGGAATAAAATCAAACTCGGTGCCTTTCCGGGCTGTGTGCCAAGGTCTCCAACCCCCCTGGACCAGCTTCACACCCCCCTGTCCAGGGTTCAAACTCTCTTCCTCAGGTCCCAGGCCATCCAAAGGGATGCTCTGGACTCCGACAAGTTCCCAGCAGGATGGTCATTCCAAGTTCTGTCAGGGCAGAGAATGGGATAAAGCATACGAGAACAAAAATTAACAAACAGTAAAAATATAAGGATAAACATCTTACTTCAGCTATTTGCCCATAGAAACAAACAGCTCGTAAGACTTTAAGAAATATTCTACATTGATCATTGCACATGGCATTAGAGTAAAGGAAAAGTGTCAGCAAATAGTGATCATACGCAGCTTGCAAAAGTGGTACTAGAGACCCAGGTAGAAAAAGGTCTTGACGGCAAAAGCATCAAGAGGAAAAAAACACACAAAAGAGAAGACTAGTACATTTCCCGGATTATTTCTAATATTATATTGCTGATGAAAAACAATATTTTCCATTATTAGAAAAAAATTTTAGGCTTGTACTCTTCAAAAGGTTTTTATGTGTAAAATTTTCATAAAGCTAGGTAGTTACAAATGTAAGCCATAGATTCAGGATAACTTTGGCTTCACTATACTTTAGTTATCTTCCTTGGAAGATGAATTCAGAAAACCAGTGAATAAATTATATTCATTGGCAATTTTCTAATATTTTTATCTGCAGAATTGAGGTCATTCAGCAAGGAAAATCAGAATCATAACATATGATCAGATGTGTTAAAATGTGTGCTCAAAACTTTTTTAAAAAGAAACCGGGGAATTATTTACCCTATTAGCTTGTTTCTGAGGAAGAAGATGTCAGCTCATGAGCTCAAGACATCTTCCACATTCACAAGAGGTTGAAACTTCAGTTTTTCCATGTAGTGACTTTTCTCAGCAGTAGAGTCTCATACAACATATTTTGAGACTAGTGATAAAACTCTGACTGCTTGAAATTGCATATAAATAAACTATTGGCATCCAAATATTTACTAGGAGCTATTTAATTATAACCTAGTACCTTAAAAGAAGCCAAATGAACTATTTAAAAAACTAATAAATTAATTTCTATGTCATTAGCATGGTGTTTTTCTTAACAAACCTATAACATTCAAATCCTTTTAATGGGGAAAAAAAAGAGGACTTGGTAATAATATTCATATTTGGAAAAGGCAGCATTAAATCAAAAATACTATTAGCCAGCCAATAAGACTAGAAAAGTGTAGAATTTAGGAAACTTCAAATTCCCATGTGAACTATAATGAAGAATCATAGACTCACTTTTCTATTTATTTTAAAGAAAAACTATTTGGATTGAAAGAAAAAAGCTATTCCCTGGAAATCTGTTTCTCTATGCATATAATTATATATGAATACATGAATTCATATTTGCACTAGTCTTGATCTACACAATGCTTAATACTGATGGCCTCTAGCAGCAATCATCCTTTCCCACTTCTAAATGGAAACATTTCTGGTTGAAAACATGCAATCTGATCTCTAACCAGAACATGTCCTTACATATAGCGTTTTACCACTAGAACATCCAATAATTGTGGTACTGCTTAAGGCTCCATAAACTGTAATTAGAGAAGGGCAATTATTTCTCTTCCATTTGCTTTAGTTCTTGAACTGTTTTACCTAATAAGACCTTTCTTTGATATCTGGGAATAGCCCAATACCTGAACTTCTGTCCCAAAAGTCCTTATTATTCATAAGGAATATTTCCTTTGACTTTACGGGATTGTCAATCAACACCTACATTCTCTGTTTCAACCAATGCCTAAACTGTGACACACATAATAACCAAGTTGTTGTCTTAGTACCTTTATGACTAATCTTTCTACCAACTTGTTATTTTCTTTATTACTCCTTTTGCTGCATTTTCTTGAGCATCAAATTTCTTAATTATTTAGCTTCTTATTTCCATCCCACTCACCTCCCTCATGGTGCATTCTTGGTTAGTTTTCTTCAACTGAGTTTTTCATTTGTAGCACTAAATTAATCTATTACTCTGTTGCCTCAGCTTCTCTTCCTTGGTCTATTCCTTTTCCTTTTGTGGTACAATAATTACAGTTTCTATTGTATTGGTATGATCAATGAATTTATGTAATATTTTTTTCCTGCTATAAAGTAATTTCAAAAGACTTTTAATAAAGCTTATGCCAACTTCACCCACTCATCACTCAATTCCAGGCCAATATTTTTTTCATTTACTACTAACATTTACCTCCCTCTGTACTCCAGTTCTTCAGTTTTTATCTATACTACTATCCAAAGAAACAGTCTAAAATACACATTTGTCAGTTTGGCTACCAAATTTGTTGGTCTGCGTCAAAAGACTATATAACAGGCAGATTAATTCAACTACCAATCAGCTTTTATTGAATATCTTCTTCACCCTCTGAAAGAAATCTTCCTTGCTTGCACCAATAAGCAGTTTAAGTTATTATTAACTGTGGGAGTGCATTTTTAAATTTAATTTTAATTCATAAGTTAATGTTCTGCTGTTAGATGATTTGTTCCATGTACCCTTTCTGTTACCTCCTGTTGGTTTCTCCCTGTCTTCTCCCCAGCAACAGTTTTATGATTGGTTCTGGGTTCTTCCTAAGTTTTCCCCTCCCAGAGACTGTTATCTGTCCATCACCTGTCATGTAACCCCCTGTTCCTGTCCATCACTTTGGAGGCTTCTCCCTGCTTCTGGAAAATTCTAGGAGAGGCGTTGAGTGATTGGATAGGACCCAGGCTGTCACCTCCTACTGTTCATTGTATGGTTATTGTATATGTCTATTATGTTATGAGCCCTTCTCCATCATACCCTATTGCTCCCTGGTTGAACCCTCCTCCGTGTTACACCCCCCTTTAAAAGGTCCTCCCCGGGGTCAGTCTTGGTCTCTCTCAGAGGCAGATGTCCCGAGGTGAGGACTCCACGCTGGAGTTCCAATAAACTCGTTGTGACCAAACCTCTCGAGAGTCCCTCCTTCATCCTCCTGCCTTTGTCTCGCTGACGCTCCTGACCGGCCAAGTCCCACTGGCATTGGCAGTGGTGCCGGGGCTGGCCAAGCTTGAAAATACAGCACTGTGCCAATTAACCACAGAGGTTTTTACTGAGAGTTGCCTTGAATAATTTTACATCACCTTATGATTTCAGGAAATGTTGTCTAAGCTTCTTCCACTTAATAGGCTAACACAAAGAGTGTCCTGAAATATACCCGTTGCAACAGTGATTTTAAGGAAATAAAGCTGCTGTTTGTAGACTTGGCTTAACCTTTGGCCATGCCTGTCTACAGCCACACCAGGCACACCAAGCAGTGAACAAGGGCCAGGTTCCACATGGGACAAAAAGAAGCAGGAACAAGAGTCCAGGATGGAGACCAGCTGCAGCACACGCTGTGGGAGGAGGGGTCCATCCGGGAGTCATCTGCCTACAGGAATGGAGAGGGAGCTGGAGGCTGGGATTGCTGGGGCATCACTGGGGCAGGGCCTGGCAGGTCTAGTACTGTGGACAGAGGCTGTGGGCAGCCCCAGCAGAAGACTTCAGATGCCCTGACATACTGTTTCTCTCTCATCATGCTACCTTTTTGCCCTTGATACTTGTGGTTGCAATCAGCCAGCACTCCATGTTCCACTTTTTCTGTAAATCCTTAAGAGGCACTCCTGAAATAGGACCCTGAACAAAAGATTGAATATATCATTATTGCTTATTGAAAGACCAGTAATGAAATTGCTTCAGATTTTGGTGTGACAGTGTCTGGCATTCAGTGTATCTCCCCATGGCAAGGCACTTCTATTGGAAGATAAATTACCTCCCCATGGCAAAGCACCTCTATTGGGAGATAATTTAAGCTGTTTATGCATTTTCTTATTTCCTCTGGCAAAGATTTTGCTCCTGGCTCTGGAAGCAGACAAGCCCTCACAGTCAGCTCTTAACTCCTTACATAATCTTGGCAGTGGATCGCAGAGCCCTTGCTGCAGGTTTCTCTCATACAGAGCATTTTTAGGACATAAGTAAATGTTTTATGAGGATTTCAGGAGCTGGCTGGATTAACAGAGAGGGTCAAAGAAAGGCACAAGCCAGTTTTACAGCCTTAAGACAGAGCAAAGCTTCAACAGAGCAGAGCTGGTAGAATTAGGGTCCTTCTGTCCACATAACGGTGAATGTTTCATCCTTCCAGCATGATCTGGGTAGTTTACCAGGACACAAATATACAACACAACATTTGTATTAATCAGTGATAATTTTGCAGTGGTGCTTATAAAAGCATTGGTGTTGCTTTGGCAGGAATATCATCTTGCTTGGCAGAACTATTTGAAGTGGCAATGTTGGATTTTCTGCTATATATATTCACCTTGCTTTTAGAACATTAAGGTTCTAAAAACATCCTTGTGTCTACTTTGGTGAAAGGGCCAAATGTTTGCAAGTTGCTATACTCAAAATGAATCAGACTTTGTGCAGAACTTGTGCCAGTGTAAAAATAAAAAGTTCTATCACATAATTTGGTTTAATTTCCTGACAGGATAAGGTGTATTTTGTGAGATGAGTGCTAATAAAAATGTTTTCTGTAACACAGCAGATCAAGGAGCTGTGTGGATGTATTTTAGTGTTCCATATCATTCTTGAGCAAGCCAACATCTCGCTTTAAATGAGTGAAATATTTCCTTCTTGTCATTGCCATGACTAACACAGAATTCCTGAAATGCTAATATGTTGACCTTGAAGTTTTCTTTTGAATTTATTTTTATGCTGTGATTTGCATAATATATGTGTAGTTTTAATATATGAAAACCTTAGTTAAAAAAAAAAAATCATTCTTCAAAATATGTGTGGCATCTTGCAAGAGAACTTAAAGTTTCATATTATCCTAGCTGAGACAGCATATAAAAGAAGGGGGAAATAGGATATGTTCTACATGTACTAGGCCAGAACTCTTTCAGTTTTGCATTTCTTGGTGTATCATCCAAAGCAGGTTGTCCAAATTTTGCTTTGTTTAATAACCTCGATTAAAACCAAAGGAAATAACTGACCAGAGTGTCACAGGAGGTGAAGGTGCTCTTGCAGCATGTCCAACAGGACAACTCACTAATCATGGAACAGAGATATGCCATAATCAGCAATTTCAGTTAACAAGCTTCATGACATCTGAATCTTGTCTCACCAAAACTGAAAGGTCCCGACCATTTTCTTCTTTAGTAACCCACATGTAATAATTCTCAAAAGCAGAGATAGCACTTTAACTTATTACAATGCTGGAGAAAAAAAACAAAAAAAAAAAACTTATTAAATCAAGCTTATGACAGATATCATGGTTTGTTTTGTCATGCAATCATGCAATTTTAAAACCAAGTTTTCTGAGTGTTATATTTTGTTCCACAATGATTCAATATAATTAATTTCTTAAAGAGTCAATGCCATAAAACGTGTTGATGTTTCAAAGTACTGATACAAAACTCAGCACACAAAACTCGTGGTGATAGATCAAGCAAAATAGCAAGCACCATAGTTCTTAGTAATTTTCATAATAATTTTAATTTCAAGAAGTTAAGAGGAAGCATTAATGAGACTCTATCAAGAGGTAAAGATCTGCTTCAATTTGTTACAATTCGTAGTCCCAAAGACTGGATGCAAAACTTAGTGACACAATCAAAGTCTGCATAGTTGTTAGGATAGTTTGGATCAAGGCCTAATAGGCTATTTTCTTTTAATTTCTGTGTCTCTGTAGAGGATTTCCTTTTGGTTTCAAACTATTTTTTATTTGGATAAGTTTAGAGCATTTAAAAGAGCACTGTACAGTGCCCACTTTGAGGCAGAACAGGATAAATTGTCTTTATGTTACTATGAGATGGCTAAGATTCTAGGAAATTAGGTTCAGGGAGCCAAGAAAAAACTGAGAAGTATTATTTATACAGTTTTATTTATATATATATGTATATATATATATATATATGTGTGTGTGTGTGTGTGTGTGTGTGTGTGTGTGTGTGTTATTTCTTAAAATATATATTTTAAGATATTCATCTTGCAGCTAGTTATTATAAAATAAAGTTTTATTCTGCTCACTGTAAATGTATATTGTGTGATTCCTATCCATATCTTTCCAATTTAATTTGTTAAACCCCAGGCCTCTAACAGCTATTTTATCAAACAAAATGAAAGTGAGGAAAGCCACGTAAGCCCCGCATCGGAAATACACAGTGACTCTGGATCCATCAATTCACTTTTTCTTTATCGTAGATTTGGTTCTATCTTCTGCAACAGAAAAACGTAGATAAACAGCACTGTTGGGCCAAGACAGAAATCTGAGTCCTTCTTTGTAGCTGAGAGCTGAAAAGGCACAGCAGTTCTGGAAAGCCCAGGAGTCTCTTTGGGCATTGGCCCTGGTTGTTGTGTGAGTGTATCCTGCAGGCACAGATGTTGGGGTTCGTGTGTTGAAACTGTTCCATTTTGGGCCTGTTAACTGTGGTCAAGATGGCGTTTCGGTCAGCCATTTTGTGTTGCTCATAGTTTAGAAGTTTCTGTAAGTTGATTGGTTTAAAGTTCTTATTCCTGAGTTGTCAATCAAGGTTGTTTATGAGTCAAACTGTCAATCTTAAGTTAAATTTAGACCTCAGCAACCCTCCACCCCTGGAAGTTGCTACATCTGAGGCGATCTGCTTTGGGGTTGGCTAGTGCTGTGTTACATTTTCCCGCTTTTACCTGGATTGGTTGTTGCTGTCTCTCCCCATGTTCTACCCTGTTTGCTGATTGGA
>JBBMKD010000145.1:82217852-82238945 GCA_037834095.1 Argya squamiceps
TGTAGAGGCGTACCCCAAAAAGCAGCCGGGTGGGCCAGCAATACAGCAGGCTGGCCAAGGGGCACGCACCCCTACAGACTTCTACCTATTCAGGATTTACATCATCTATTGATGGTTAGAAATCTCTTCAGTGCCGTATCGCTGGATCTTGCTTATGATGCACCCAACATCAGATTGGCTCTCAGCTCTGCTGTGGCTGAAAGCAGGATATTTTTATATTTATATTTATATCTTTTCTTTTACATTAAATGGGATCCATGCTTCACCAGATTCGGGGCAGGGCCACCAACATCTCTCCATTTGCAGGACTCTGGCAATGCCACTTGGAAGCTGCTACTGGCTTAGCAGAGCATGTTGTCAGTCTTGTGTTTTCTGGTGTTTTGCAAGCACTTCCAGTTTTGATGCATGGAAGGAGGGGCAGTGGCATATAGATTAAGCATCATAGCTGCCTGCAGTTGCAACATAATGAATTTGATCTTCACAGTCCTTTCTTCTCCCACATTCCAGTACAGATCATCATTAGCTATAATTTTCCACATCCTAAAGCCATTTAATTTGACAGTATGGACAACCCACCTTGAAGACCAAGCATGGCTGTATTTGCCAGGTCTTTAGAGAAAAATTATTGAGGGCTTACAAAATTTCCAAAAGAGACAATGTGTCACTGAATCATAAAACACAGCTGAAGCAAAAGAAATGAGTCAAATCTGCAGTTCGGTATTTTCTATTTTTTTAATCCAACATTTCTCTGCTTCATACCAAAGAGAAAATTGAAAAGATCTTCCAATAAATTAGTTTATGTGCATTTGAAGTCAGGTCAAAATCTGCCTCCTTTCTGGATTTTGGATTAAGTTTGGCTGGAAACAGACACATATAAGTGATTCAACTCTCCCATTCCATTTTTTTTTTTTTTTTAATGCTATAAGAGTTCCAGACATAGACATATTAACTGGCATGGCAATCACATAAAACCAACAAAACTGATTAATGACTGATATTTTTTTAAAAAGCTGTTTAATATCTGCTGTGTTCATTTGTTTTATCTTCTTGGGGTTTTTTTAATGAGGCAACTTGACCCTTTTTTTTCCCTGGACATTCACCTTATAAGCAAAATGATTAATATATTGCACATAAAAAAGTACACTGATGACATCATTAGCAGAGATAACACACATCATCTGACAGTTCTTGGCTGCCATTTGTGAAGAAGAGATGCACAGCCAATGCTTTTAAAACCTTGAAAATACAAATTTATATTATTTTGAATTTAATTCTGTTTATCTATTTGGGTGACTTCTGTCTTCATGCATGTGAAAACATATTAAGAATGGTGTGTATGATCTGCAATGATTGTAATTAGAAATACTTTATAAATGGTTGCTTTATATTTTGTTATATATGACAATAAAATCTATTCTGTTTTCATTTCATGTCTGGAATTTCCATGGACATCAATAGAACTGTTGAGCAAAATTAAAAAGATGAGTCTTAAAGTTTAGGCAAGTGACTAGGCTTCTTTCAGGTGGAAAAGCATCAAGTGTATTTTATTTTTTCTGTTTTAATTCCTTCCATCCAACCTCTAATTCTACACATATTCACACACTGCACTATGTGCCCAGTAGGAAACGTCAATTATAACCAATGGAAGAAAAACATCAAAAATATTTGATGAAAACCAGGGTTGTGTCCCTGTAGCAGCTTATCCTTGAGAAATTAACTCCCCTGCTAAAATCTCAGAGAACTCCTGGGATGCTCAATATTTATAAATTAAGATATTGTTAAAACAGAATGTTTCTCAGAGTGTTTAAATCTCCCCAATCAACATACTTTATCAGATGTTTTTAAAAAGATGCATATAGTTCCATATGGAGTTAGGCACAATGTTTATCCTTGGCACTCTTCTTTAAATATCAAATTAATAGTCTATTTCTAATACAGGAATCATCTGGTGAGGAAAAAAATTGTGTTTACTCTTTTTTCCCCAATACAGTACAGTATTTTCATGCTTTTAGTGTAAAGCTTCTTAGAAGATTAATGTTTAAAAAAACCACATGACCTTTTTGCTTTATTGTCAGAGGAAAACTGCTTGATCTTCAGAACAGACTCACTTGTATTATTAGTTATATCTTTAATGGCCCTAAAATATTTTATATTTGTTGGGATTTACAATGCCAAAACACTTTACTTGAAAAAATGTGTTCAAAAATATGAAATTTTTCATGTCATGAGAAAGTCTGGTGGTGAGTGTTGTCATGGACACACAATATATATTTGCCTTTTCAGCTGCTGTTGTCCTTCAGCTTCAGCTGCTTCAGCTGCTGTTTTGTACCTAAATTCAGTTGAGCATTGTTCCCCCAACCATATTTTTCTGCTGTTCTTTCCAATTTATATTGCTTTTCCACTTGATTGTTGGTGCAGGTTTCTGTCTTGTGGTTTTCCTTCTTTCTCTTAATGAGCACCCTCTCACACTCCAAGTACATTTGTCACTCCACTTTGTCTCTTCTCCATCATGCTTACTTGCCTTGCTTTTTTCCTTCTTTATTTCTTGTCTTCTTTGTAGCTGGGAATTGAAATGGCACAACAGCTCTGGACAGGCCAGGAGTTTTTCTGGACATAGACACTGCTTATTGTGTGACCATCCCCATAACACACAGGTGGGTGTGGTTCAGTAACACTGTGTTTTTCTATACAGAAATCATGCAATTCTTACTTAATGCGGGGGCACTGTAGACCATATAGTGTGTATGAGACTGGGAGCCCTAACAAGCTCTTTAAAAGTGTTCTAATATCATGCAGATTTGGTGCTCAGGGACATGGTTTAGTGGTGTGCTTGGTGATGATCAGACTCAATGATCTTAAATATCTTTTCAACCAAGATAATCCCATAATTCTTTAAATCAAGTAATGTCTGCAACACTGCCTGGCAGTGGTGAAAGCTCATGCTGGTCAGTGGAGTGATACAATTTCCTGTGAAGAAAGGTTTGCCTTTTTGCTTCTTAAGTTCTACCATTTTGCATCATATCCATCCATATATTCTCTGTCATTGTGACAGAGTCATCAAAAAGGACTTTGCAAAATAGCCAATTTACAAAGTATTTCTGTGCAGTCCTTAGTCTGCAGGTTTCTACTGTTTTAAAAAGTTTCTACCTCCTTTTAAGAGTGTTTTGAACATCTGACAGGGAAACGTTTTGTTAAAGTGTGAAAGTAATTATATTGCCAAATCTTCTCAAAACAGAGGCTACCCATTTCCAGAGGCTTCTCCAGCCCAAAGAGCAGCTCCTGCAGACATTGGGCTTTGTGCTGAGGGCTGTCAGAAAGATAAATACAGGATCTGCCCTTTCTAAAATGGAGGGTGTCCAAGGGAAAAAGTGGAGACGTTAGCCTTAGTAACACAGTCCTACAATCTTTTGTGCCAGTGAACCAAGGCATGATTGTATTGTTTGTATTCATACTACTTCACATCATTTATACTTAGGAACACAAACAAAGGAATTCACAATAGAAGTGAGCTAATGTTGTCATCTGGGGTTTAGTATAGTGAAACCATATCCAAATATCTTTGCTATTTTAGATACTCAAGGCTATGAAGCAATAGCTGTTGTCTTTCTTTATGATTCAAAAATTCCACTGCATCAAGTTATAAAAAAGAACAGTAAAGAAAAAAAAATAGACTGAATATTGGGATCTTAATTTGTTACTGAGTGACAAATAACTTTTATAGGAAAATAATAAAACCATTCTGTTCAAAGAATGCTCTGCAGAACATTATGCCAATGAAAACAGCATTAACCTTAGTGTGCATTTGTATGAAAAATCTTCTTTTACAACTGCAGTTATGCATATCTTTTCATTCATCAATGCAAATCTTTCCTGAGGTACCCATAGCACTTTTTTGCATAGAAGAATATAATCCACTTTCTATATAACAAAAAAATATTACAAAACAAAGGCACTGATCAAATAACTTTGACCTCCACCAACTATTGGATGATCCACAGAAGATCTGTGCTAGGTGAAGAAGGAAAGCATAATTATCTGATCTGCTACGTGATCTGCTATGTATGTGACTAAAGTGAACAGAATAAATATTTCCTTCTCTTTCTTCTATTTGTCTTTTCTTTGCATTACTGATATGGTTACAATACTATACCTCAAAAATACGATGAAATAATGGAAAAAGTTCCTAGCAGTTCTTTGAAAGTTCCCAGCAATTTTTGTGATTAACCCATCATTTCCTTATTCCTCTTGTTTCTTCCTTTTTTACTGTATTATTACTGGTATAATTTAAATATGTGCCCTCTATAGTGGACAATTTATTAAACTCCTTAATTGAGAGTGTTTGCATAATTTAATATGTGTTTAATATGCCAAAGTTACAGATAGCAAGCTTCAAAGCTTTTCACAGGTGCTTTATTTTTACTGACAATATGATTTTACCACTGACATGTGAGAAAGTGAAATTTACTGCTCAACTCTGTGTTTCTGACCCACATGAAACTGTAAAATATAATAGCTTTGTCAGATAACTGGTTCTTCATCATTGTTAATCATAGCTGGAAAACCTTGTTGACATACTGATTAGAAAGTTATAAGGAAAAAAATCTGTGGATAGAGGAATCAGAGTCATTTTAGTGAGCTGCAAAATCTTATTCAAATGTTGACTATAGAAGTGTATGCAACTCCAGCACTGAGCCATAAATTCATTGCAAAATTCCTTTGAATTTCTTGGAATCAGAGTAGTTGAGACATTTCACACTGAATTCAATATGGAGTTTTTTAAAAGGAGTTCTTCTGAACCTGAAATATACCTGCATATAGACCTATATATACACCTGACTGTAGCTATATATATGTGTAGCTGTTGTAATCTCTTAAAATTCTTCCCAGTTGGAGCAGAGAAAGTTAGGTATAGGCAAAATAATATGATGAACAGATTTTTGTTGGTGTAGAGGCATGTTCTGCTTTTCTCTTCAGATGTATTCCTCCATAATATCAGTAACACTTGCATTTGAAAGCTGGTTTTGATTCCCAGTTGCAGTTCTCTGCTTTGCTAGCTCAGCTGATTTTAAGTACCAGGAAACTAAGAAGGTGCTATAAACCTCATGACGCTTCCCTCAATAACTTTTCTCATCAGCACATTCTTTAGCTGTTTTTATTGCATTGGTCTCAAATTGGAGTGGTACTGTAGGTCAGCTGTGGTACACAGAAGGAATTGCTTTCACTGGATTATGTGCAGCACACTGAAATAAGGAAAATTTTAAAGAAGAGACATACATAGTTCCCTAGGACAAGCCACAGTTAGTCATTCAGGAAGATTCCACCCAAATATGAGGAAGTCCTTTGTAATTTTCTTTTGAAAGACTATATTCAGGAGGCAGAGTAATGGAAGTTCTAGCAATTTTTCTACTATTTTTCTTACTGAAGTGGATCTCGGAATTGTACTTCTGTATCAGCCATACAAATAACCATAACCTCTTCCTTATTAGGAGTCCAAGTTCTGAAAATTATAAGCTTCTTTAGTTCTGCTCACAGGACTAGTTACTTACTTCAGAGGGACTAACATTCTTAGTTTGTCCAATTTTTATTTGCATTAACTTGTCAAGTGTTCTGCTTCCACAACAGAAAATTCTGAAACTTGCTTCCTTTTCCTGTTAACATCAAGGCCCACTTCTTATAATGCCAGCATGAATAGAAAAGTAGTAGAAATAAAACTCTAAAATACTCATATGCTTCACTAAACAGGAATGGACTTAAATGTCTGCATAAATACTCTCATGACTTAAAACCTTAAAATATTCTGTGATTTTATCAACTGTTTCTAGTGGTAGCAAACAAAATTAATTTTTCTGAAAAGTTCAGAAAATATTTTCCATCACTAAATTTAGCCATTACTCCTCTTAACCACCTCTGTTCAGAAGAAAGCCACAACTTTGACTCTGGACTTGCTATTAGCTGTGTGTGGTCAGTCTGCTCTACCACATAGGTCCTCCTAGCTACAGCCCTTTCTTGCTCCTTGACTTCCTGCTTTGCAGTAAGCAACAAAACTGTGTATCTCTCGTAGGATTTTTATTTTCTCATGCTTTCCAGAAGGAGAAGTGTTCTGGCAGGGATTAAGTTTTAGGATTAGGGAAGCTATTATGTATTTGTGTTAGAAAAAGCAGGGTGGAGCAGAAGACTGGACATGAAGAAGTTCCTGAGGAACAAGAACTACTGACATTCTTTTGACCCCACAAGAGTTCTAGGTCTGTTTGAACCACAAGAAAGCTCTGACAGATGAGCTTTATCCCATTTGCAATGCACTGTCCATAGCAAAAGAGTAGAAGTTGTAATTAAAGAACAGTTTGTGTTGGAAGGTATCTTAAAGACCATCTCATTGCAATCTCTGTGCCATGGCTGGACACAACTTCCACCAGACGAGGTTTCTCAGAGCCCCATTTAGTCTGACTTTGAACACTTTCAGGGATAGCACAGCCAAGACTTCTCTGAGGAACTTGTTCCTGTGTCTCACCAGCCTCACAGTAAAGAATTTCTTATTAATAGCTAAACTAAACCTGCCCTCTTTCAGTTTAAAGCCATTCCCCCTTGTCCTATCACTATGTGCCCTTGTAAAAAGTCCGTTTCCATATTTTTTGTAGTCCCCCTGTTAGGTACTGGATCAATCACATATTTCTTCACAGATGGTATAAAAGAAATTTGAGCTTGAACTGAAATACCATGGTAATCTCTGTGGCCTGGTGGACCCCAGGTAGCCAGCATGGCTCTGAAGATGTGTTCCATTCTTCTCTATTAGTTGGAATTTCCTAAGTGCTGTAGGCATCATGCTCAGGTTTATCACACAGCTATAGTCTAGCCAAGAGGTGATGAAGGTATCAGTAGTAATAGGGGCCAGAGCATCATCTGCCAGAATGCAACGTAGTCTCTGGGTCAACTGGAGATGGTGTAACACATTACCCACGAACAGTGAGATGCAAGCGCTTAGTGAAGGATTCAAGAGAATGAAGCCTTTGATCAGATCCCTTAGCTTGGGTCACCAGTTAGTCCAACTAATAGGAAGAGTTTTACTGTCCTCTTCCACAGATTTCCAGGTCCAGCCCCAGTAAGCAGTGTGGGAAACATTCACATAATAGTTTAAAATAACCCACTTAATGTTAGAGCCCATTGGCCTGAAAATTCAAATTCAGAAGTTTTCAAAAGTATATTTATATTTATATTTATATTTATATTTATATTTATATTTATATTTATATTTATATTTATATTTATATTTATATTTAGCTAACTTGCTTGTGGTTTTGATTCACATTTTGGTTTTGATGCACTGATTTTTAAAGAAAATCAATTTATCTTCTCTGGGGACCAGCTCTGAGGAGACTCTGACCATGTTTTCTCTATGACATTTTTTAGGCAGTGGAGGATTTCAGGCCCATTGACTTCCTATTCTACCTGGTTCTGCTGTCAAGCCATGTTTACCAGCACCTCAAATATTTACATGGCCCTCTGAGTTTATTTCAACCTGCCAGTAGCTCTCATGCACTGGGGGAGCCCCTGTGTCTGAAATTTTCAATTTTTGAAATGTCTCAAGCACATTTCTCTTCTGCTTTTCAAGACTGTATTGTAATCTCTTGGCCTGTGATGTTTCACACCATGTTTCCATCACTTCAGGAATGTACAGGGAGAAAAAGGTTTTGAAAAAAAAAAAAGATATGTGGGAGGTTTTTTTCCAAAGGACACATTTTAATGATGTTACTTGAAAAGTATAATTCACAAATCATCATGCCAGTATACAGAAATGTGCATCTCCACAGCTGTTACAGTTTGCTTTATTTTGGCTACTCCTTTGATATGTCCAGTGTTAATAATGAGTCTGATGAAATACTAGGAAAAACAGCACACATAATCCACATAACTCTATTTGGAGACACACAGAATTTATTATAGCCCACAGAGGGGCTTTTTAAAGAAATGTGAAAATAACAGAAGTCGGTGGAATTTAAATGCTCCCACCTTGCAGTGGAAACAAAAGGTTAAAGTTTCACTCAAATCTGAATTTCCCAAGGTGCACCAGAGTTAAGAAAACATTTCTGTAATGTTTCTCCTAGCCACTGTTTTTCCTCTAAAAAATAACCATTTGTAATAATAAATGGACCAGGAACTCATCAATGCATCCAGGGTCAAGATGAATCTGATTTCCACAGAGCTCAAACAACAAATTTAAGCCAGCTGGAAAAGCAAGTTAAGAAAATATTTTTAATGGCAAATTAAGATGATCTAATGCTTCCATTGTTGTACCCTGAAACTACTGGACCTGCTTCCAACATCTCCTCTCTATGAATGTCTCTAACACAGTTGGAGACAGAGATGTCCTATATAGTCTGTTTGCATACAGTGGAGATTAACAAGAAGAACAAGACTCCTGTACTGAAATTAGCAAGAGGTCATAGTGAAGAAATGACTACATAGGATATTTAGAGTAGTGGATCTCTGCTGACAGGTGGAAGAAATTCTACTTTTGGAAAGGGTAAAATTTTCAAATAGTAGAATTTTCAATAGTAGCATTTTTCAAAGCTGTATTTAGACATCTTTGAAAGTAGCCATAAGACATGGGTGTATTTCTGCTAAATCTTTAATGCAATAGACTTCAAACATCAACCATTTGACAGCCAAAGACCACAGTCTATAACATCCCTCATTTGATAGCACTAATCATTATCTTGTATTTTTCTAGTGGTTAGAGCCTTCTGTCATACATAGATGTTAGTAATTTTTCTAAATTATATTTAGACATGTTTTCTTATGTTGCAATGCAAGATGTAACCAAAAGTATGCATTTATTACCATCTCTTAAAAGCAGGTGGGGCAGTGTTCTTTATCTTTTCCATGACCCACTCTCCCTCCAGGGGAATATCTTCTGTTAATGGGCCATTTAGGCTCACCACACCACTGAAAACATTCCATCATCCCATTGTGAGATGCTCCACCCAGGGGGAGGAGCCAAGAATTCCTCCCTGGATATAATCTGGGTTTTGGAACACCACAAGCAGCCTTTTATACACTGGATTCCCAGAGGAAGACTGGACCCATCCACCATTGGACCTTCAGAGGAAAACTACACCCTTCTACAGGATAATTTCTTCAACAGATCACCTCTGTCACTCCAGGAGGACTGCAGCCACCAATTAATTGGACTGCTACCAATACCCTGACCAACAGGGTGTCAGATTGTATTTTGACTCTGTCAGTGGATTTTTTGTACTACTGCGTTTTTATTTTAATTTTCTTAGTAAAGAACTGATAGTCCTATTCCCATATCTTCATCTGAGAGCCCCTTAATTTCAAAATTATAATAATTCAGAGGGAGGGGGTTTATGTTTTCCAAGGGAGGCTCCTGCCTTCCTTAGCAGACACTTGTCTTTCCAAACCAAGACACATGTTTACAGTTCTCACACCAATGACAGACCATGATGCCATGTTCTCCTTTTTCTCACTAAGCAGTCAAAACAATAAACTCACAACTTTCCTGACTTTCAGGGTTGTAGGATTTTTCACTGATATAGAGCTATTGCACTGAAGTGTAACTCAGATGAGTCTTTGCTTTGAACTATAGAATCACACAGTGGTTTGGGCTGAAAGGTGCGGTGGTAAACTCCTAAGAATAGCTTAGAAGCCACACGCCTCCCAACCCCGGCTAGGAACAAGAGGCGCGTCCACAAACTGAGGATGGTCCGTGGTCACAGCAGTAGCACAACAGCACTCACACACGCTCGCACAGCACTTGGAGTGGGAATGAAGAGAGGGACTCTTTCGGGGGGAAAACAGAACAGGAGTTTATTGGGCGGTCTGCCCTCACCTCACTGCCAGTGCCCCGAAAGAGACAATCTGGCTCAGTGGGACAGACCTTTTATACTGGGTTGGTCTCTTAACAGGGTTACAACATTAACCAATAACATAGGGCACAGACATGGGGTGATTTAACCTGAGCGAATCAAAACACAGGCGGGAAGGAGCCAACCAACCACCCGGTGTCTCCCCACAGAGGACCGAGATAGCTGGCAAGCCCCCCAGAACAGATACATGCAATGATTGACATATAACTGACAAACTAAACTTTTAACCAATGAAAACTTGTCGTCGGGCAAACTTTGGAACTTAACATCATAAACAACAAAATAGAAACCCTAGAACAAGATGGCTGGCCCTGTCAGCCATTTTGCACCACCACAGAAAGGGGCCTTAAAGACAATCTAGTTCTGACCTCCCTGCCATGGGCAGGAATACCTTTCACCAGACCAAGTTACTGAAGGCTCCCTGAAGCCTACCCTGGAACAACTGATGAATGCTTACTCACTGGTGGTTTGAAAGCTGCACTAGAAATATGTAGGTTTTTTACTCACTATAGAAAGGCTCTAGGGAACTGTATTTGTAACCTTGGCATGAAACATACTTGATAGCCCAGCCCTATGTGTACCTGTTCACATCTTTTATTTTGGCTATCTCCTCCATTTTGCAATATTTGTATTTCACTGTATTATGACAGTTTCATTTTACTGGAAGCAGGTTTTGTTTATTTTTATTTAACTGAACACCACTGAAAAGGACAAATGTCTCCAAAGAGAACTTATTGTGTGACATCATGCAATTTTGAAACTCCAATAGGAAATGGTAAGTTATTTCCATAGTTACACCATCTATAGCAATACAAATTTGAACTCTCAGGATCTGTAGTTTCAACACTTCTTCCTTCATTCTTTTCTCATGACAGGTCTGTTCCTTCTGATCTTCAGTCACAAGGTATGTTCACACTACTCAACAAAAACAGAAGAAACCTTAACATACCTTGGCTAAAACAGCAGCTAAGTCAACATCTCAGGGCTTTTACAATTGAAGGCAGCAGGCTGCTTTCAGTTCCAAGTGCCTGAACTCTTGTTGCCAATAAAATGGAAAGCTAGGTTACCTGCCTCAGCTGTTATTTTGAACCTAACTAGCCACATTACACTCTTAGCTAGGATATAACTGTTATAAAAACAAACACAGCTCCAAAAGAAATATTGTTGAGATGCACATTTGTAAGTTCTACAACCTTTACAAAAAACAATAGTAATATTGCAATCACACAAATGATCTTTCATATTCCTCTGACTTAGGGATAATCCCAGCCAATCTCTTTAACTAAGGCTTTTATTGAAATAGTAGTAGTAGAGCGTGCAAGACCCATATTCAGAACCCCTGTTATCAGGTCCCTAAATGCTGCCACTGCTATTGTGTCTGAGTTCAGAAGAACACCTTGTAAGCTTGTATTCAGCCAGCACTTTCTGCAGTCAGAGAAAACACAGAATTTCTAACCTTTGCTCCTGAACACTCCCAGAGCTGTAACACATCTGTATGCACTGACAAGTTGCTGCAGTCTTTAAAAAATAGACACTTAAGGCCCGTACCTTTCAATTTAAAACCTTACTTTCCATATATAAAAGTACCTAAACACTCCAAGAACCCTGTCCTCACTGTGCTTAGATCAAAATTTTGGATGTTGACAAACAATTAAATTCCAGAATTTAATACTGCGAATAAACAAATTTCCCAAAGCAATTGAAAAAACATAAATTCTGGAAAATGGCGCCAGTCCAAGGTCCTTAGCATGTCCTGGACAATGGCAGGGAAGAAAGCTGGAATAAAGGGGTTGGGGTAGTCAATTTAGACATAGAGAAAGCAGCAAAAGAGGCTGTGCAGAGGAATAAAGAGAATCTTTATCTTTCAGTGAAGTGTAGCAAAGAAGCTGCAAACTTGGAGCTATTAGAACAATAAGACACCAATATAGGTGTCTCTATTCACAGAAAAGAGTGAAAATTACTAAAATTATTAAAAATTATTGGTTTACTACCATCACATGAGCAAAAAATTTTTCCTTGTATAATCAGGATTAGTTGTTTGGACTATTCTTGTCCTTGGGACAAATAGTTTAATTAAAAGTTTCTGTTCAGGTTTGAGGGAGTGATCTTTTTCAAAAAAGAAAGCTATTGTGCTTTTTCTTCATGATTTTCCTATTAAAAACAATTATCTCCATCTATGAAGACACTTCTTTGCAAGCTATGCTTCCAAGAAAAAAAATCACAGCTGTATAAGACAAATCATGGGAAAACTAGTCTACAGTTTGAATTGTGACACACCATGTGTTGTTAAAATAGACCATTAATGTGAAAAACATTTATTAAAAAAAAAACAAACTGAAAACAAACAAAAATACAAGTATTTAAGTGTCTTGAAACAATTTCTTCCAACATTTTTGGCACACACATGAGGAAGGAACAGATGTGAGAAAATGCTATTCCAAGGCACTGGCATGGACTCATGGACCATAACACTGCAGAAACTGCACATCTTTCATATTTAGACTTGCAGCACAGAGTGTTGTGTGAAAGGCACCACCTTTCAACCAGTTCGCTTTCCACAGTGACTCGGGTTTTCACATAGTTTTTTACAGCAGTTATTTCACCTAGGAAGAATTTATTTTCCTTGCTAGTATATTTATTAATAGACATCTGAAATACATACTGGCAATCAAGATGCTGCTCTCAGTTTACTGGTGTTGATATTAAGCCACACATAAAGTCTGTTAAATCCTTAGAAAGTTCATAAAATGAAAAAAAAAATAACATAGCAGAATGCATGACTAACAGACAATGCTATAGGTACAGACCAGCACTGGGGCAAAAAGTCACAAGTGAAAGAACAAAGAAACAACATTGTATTTCAACTATTTTGAAACACATTTCAAAATGTGTTTTACATTTTACACACACACAATATTCTACATTTTTAGAAACTGAATATTATACTATAGTTACTAATTTGTCAAAAAATTGTGTTATTTTTACATGATTGTCTAAAATGGTATTAAAATTTTGAAAAAAGATTGATAGTCATATAATTTATGTGCATCTACCTATTTCTAACTGCTACAGATGAATAGCAGATACTATACTCCTTTGCAAATAACCATGGAAGCACAAATTGATAAAAGAAACATAGACCAAGCAATTTTTTTGCTAGGGCTATACTAGGCTTAGAAATTTATCAAGTAGAGAAGTTCATGGAGTAGATAAGTGCCATCATCCAGCATGTGTAGGACATCCAGGGGGTCAGGCCCAGCCAGCCTGGGTTCAGGAAAGGCAGGTCCTGCATGACCAATCTTCTATGACCAGGTGACCTGCCTAGAGGATGAAGGAAAGACTGTGGATATAGTCTACCTGGACTTCAGTAAAGCCATCGAGAATATCTCCCACGGGATTCTCCTGTAGAAACTGACTGCTCATGGCAGTTTTACTCTCAATAACCAATTTTCTAGTGCAGGAAAGTGTTGAAGCTGTATATTAAGATAAAGCACAGAAAAATAGGAATGATGGGGTAAGCTGAAGGGGTGGAACATGGCAATACATGCATCTTAGTTATTTTTCCTGTTGACGTGGAATTTCTCTCACCTGTTGTAGACATTTATAGCAGCAACAGTGATCCTAGGCTGTAAAGTCTATAGTTGCAGGCCCTTTTAAATGCAAATCATTTCACCCTCAGTTGGACATGAAAAATTGTCCCTCTTTGTCCTGACTGACAATAAAAAAGCAAATGCAAATGCGTTGTGTTGACCCTAGCAAGCACTTCTCATTAGCACTAGTCTCTTACACACCACTAAATGTCGTAAACTTACAATTGACTGTGGATTTATTATGCCTGTACAGACATTGGAAAAAATAATGTTAACAATGGCAGTAGTTCATGTCATAAAAATTTCAGAATTGTATTTTTTTCTAGATAAAAAGATTAATTTATACTGTTCCTTCCCAAGGATCAATTTGCTTTATATGAGATGATACTTAATGACTAAAAACTTATTATTTTTTATTCTTCTGAGTTGTTGTAATTGAGAAATCTCTTACTTCATGCAATTCAGATGCATATCAAAAAAGAATTTATGACAGACAAGATCTCCTGAAAGTAGGTTTCAGGCAAAAGTGAGTATTAATCATGGGAATGATAAAATAGTTTATTTTTCTTGTAATTTAATTATTTCTTTTGGGCAAGGAAGTCTAAGA
The DNA here is from genome assembly GCA_037834095.1 of Argya squamiceps. Lineage (NCBI taxonomy): Eukaryota > Metazoa > Chordata > Aves > Passeriformes > Leiothrichidae > Argya > Argya squamiceps. Next base: position 82,231,934 of record JBBMKD010000145.1, read on the forward strand.
CATTGTTCTGGGGATGAGCTGTTCCAGATCAAGCTTCAAAGACAGTTTTGGGTATAATAATGAAAAATTAAGCTGAGTTGCTATTTAACAGGCAAAGTAGACAGACAGTCTAACTGTTTGCATGTGTGCTCCAGGTACTCATTGGTAAGAGATGTTATTTTATCACCGTAATCTTATTTTATTTAGCATTTATGATAACAAAATCATGACAAGAATTCATCCTGAGTCATGAATTAAAGTAAATGTATTCATTAAAAGACATTCAGCCTGCTTTCATTTTCCACTATGTTGCTCATCTGTGTAACAGCACTCATGCTTTCATTCTGCTTTATAAATAAATAAATTCCACATTAATATAAAGGTGATGAGGTAATTTAATAGCCTAATCTGTTTGTATTTAGGGGAGAGAGCAATAGCTCTGTCACTGTGTTTTTCAAGATGTGAGAAGTAAAATCCTTGCATTGAGGTCAGTGAGAGTTTTGCCAGGATCTCATCCTCTTGCTTAAATAACTAATTAATTAATTTCCTGGCCCATGAGCAGGCTGATTAATATAGACTGTTTCAATACTAGTTAAAGGGCAGGACAAGTGACTGCAGCATGAAAAACCCAAGATATCCATGACAAGAAAATAAGTTTGTAATTCTTGCATAGTTCTCTTGCATCTGCTCAGCAGTTCTCAGGCCTGATGTCTGCAATCTCGCTTTCCTGCTGTTTTTAGTTCATAAACCAGGTCAAGAGGTGTCCAATGTAGGACAGAGTCCTATGAAGCCCATGAAGTTTTTTGAAAAACAATTTTTCTTTTTACTGGGCTAATCTTTCTGCCAGTTCTTATTTATAAAGGTAAGGACAAATCAGACTATGGAGGTGCAGAAGAGCCAAGTGGTTTTGCATTTGAGATTGTTGACAGAACTTAAAATGTTATGCATTTCACTGACTAGAAAAATAAGAATTAAAATTATATAGAATTAATATTGTAATAATCTAGGCTAGATGTATTTCTTTTGTTCCAGGATATCCTCAGGACTCTGACCTTTTTCAGTAGTCTCATGAATTTACTGCATGGGTCTTTGGGTCATCTCCTGCTGCTACCAAGCCTGGTTGTGAGGTGGCACCAAGACACAAGCTGAATTGAAAAAAAAAAAGGATTGAAAAGAAAAGAATGTTCCTACTGTCCAGAACACAAAGAGTTTGGACTAGATATTTTCAAATATTCCTTCTAATCCAAACTTTTCTGTGACTGATTCTATTTTCTAATCACTACGATTCAAGAGCCCAAGAAAACAAACTAGAATTACTCCAAATTAAATGTTTCTGAAGTGTGCATAGAGTCAGCAGCAGGGCTTCACGATCCCTGACTTCCTTCTACAAATCAATTCATATTCAGTATTCAATTAGTGTGACTTGTTGCACATGGCAGGACTACTCCCAGGTGTAGCACAGAAGCACATTCATAAAAGTCTGTGGGACAAGAGCTGAGACAAATATTCATGCCAGGTATAGCTGTTCATTGGCAGATTACACAGGACCTTATTGCATATTGTTCAGGTTACTTTCAATTCTCTGAGTTATTATTTTTCCATACACGAGGATCACTACATGTCAAACATACATAGCCAGGAATATTTTATTTAGGGTTTTTATTAATGGAGGTAGATCTAACTTTTTTTTTAATTGAATTAAATAGAAATTTCTTCTGTTGCTATCCTAGGGTCATAAGATGTCATTTCATCATTCTTCCGAGTTCATTAATATTCTGTCATGTTTTCATAATATCTGACTTGGTTGCAGCCTCCTGGATAATTCCCTGTATGACTGAATGAGAAACAAACCCTGAAAGTTTCACATTCACAAGACTCAGTTATGCTAAGTGAAAGCCAAGATCAGCATTTCTGAAAACTCTCCTACAGAAGCAAATGAACCAAACTCAAACTACAAGTAGAAATGAAAGTGTACTTATGTAAATCCATAAATAAACAAGAGGAAATCAGGCAGCAGAAGTGAGTGATCCGTCTTTCCTTGGTATGCTGGTTTTTATTCCTGCTTCTGTTTTTCATTCTGGCATAACACTGCCCTTGCCCAAATTGCTCAAGTCACTTGGGTATGAAACATCAGACTGAAATGAAGAGGAAGAATGAAGACCTAAACCTCTCTCAGTAGACTGAGAGACATCTTTGTGGAAATACATATGTGCTATCCTGCAACCAGTTAATGTCCTTTATCTCCAGCTTTTGTTTCTTCTGTTAAAAAACTGATTTCTGAGAGGCAAAGCTCAGGTTTTGGACCATCAGCAAAGTGCTTGAGACAGTTTTCCACCACCTTGTTTTCTGATTTGCTTTTGTAGAAGCTTTTGTTAATTTTTTTGATGGAAAGAGTAAGGTCATTGGTAACCAATCTGACAAATGACTAGCTGTTCGGCCTCTTCAAAAATCGTGTTGTATTTATTGGATATTCCATTATTTCAGCTGAAATCAGGCAGTATGTGTTCTTCTTTCCAAATATTGACCAGGCTCTGAGTGTACTCCAGCCAGCTGGCTGCATATTAAATCACATGGTTGGGCTGGCAGTTTGAAGAAATCCACAAGGAAAATGTGGGGAGCTAAATGCTGGATAAGAAACTAAACAGCACTGTTATAATCTGGTCTATGCCCTGAAGCAGTTTGGCACACACAGAGGAGACAGTGTGTGAGAGGAACCTGATACCACCAGCAGTCACAGATATAGGACTGACTTCAACTAGTCATGCATTTTTCTAAAATCCAGATGAGCATCAGTGCACCACATGTCATCTCTCAGGTCACACTTATCCGAGATGAGAGCTGTTTACCAAGAATGAGTAAAAAGTTGACACAGCAGGGGAGCATGCACATGAATTCCTCAGGGCATGCAGCATTATTGGTAACCTCCTCATGGAAAATCTGGCTTAGAGATGTTATGAAAACAAAACAAATATTAGCAGAAATTAGGGGACTTAGAGAGAGAATTATTCACACCAACAGAGCTATCTCTCAGGGCTCATATAAGACAGTCATAAGCCCTGCTCACTGCAGCCAGATCAACAGAATGACAACTGAAGCTGGGAGTGCAACAGGCAAGGGATCAAGCTGGGAAAAACCAGGCACAGCAGCAGGCAGAGTTGGAGAACACAGACCAGAAGGTTCCACATGGCATCACAGATTGAGATGTGACATTTTTGCCATTCAGCAGTAGTAAGTTATGCAACAACCTTTGGTTGATGGTATGACATAACTTTTACGTATTAGTATATTCAGTTTAGGATAAAACATTTTTTATGGCATTTCTATACTGATCTATGCTACATCTTCATCTTCGAGAATATGTTAGATGTCAGAAAACAGTTCAGGCCGTCAACAAACTGGGGGCTTCTCAGATCTATGTGGAATTACAGCTGAAGATTCAAAGCTGTAGCATAGTTCTGCTTTGTTGTATCATATCTTGAGAGATGTGAAATTTGCCTACTATTTCTACTGAAAGCCATTTAGAAATTTTTGTTTAGTTGTGTCATGAAAAGATGCAAATATTTTCCCTTTCAGTGTGTTAACCACAGTAAGTTTGAAAACTGAGACTACTCACTGTGTATGGTCTGCAAACACACCATTCTGGATCAAACTCAGCACTTGTTATTTTAGGATTGATGGCAGTCATTCCCAAAGTCCCCTCCAGGGCTGCATCTTGTACTAACTTGGAAGGAGACAATTCCTGCTGTGAAGGATTTAGCAAATGAATACAAATAAATGAGGTTAAAAGTCCAAACAGCCTTCTTAGTTACATGTGTCACAAGTTTTGTTTCTTTTCTTTATTTTGCCTTTGCTTGTTTGGAAGACAAAAGAGACGGATTCATTAATGAAGCTACACATGCACCAGTAAAAAAGAAAAGAAGGAAAAAAGACCTCCTACTGGCCTAGCCAAGACAATCCCTGAACTGTCTTGACCAGAATCATGCCTGAAAGACTTATCAGAGAGAAGGCAAATATTAAATCATACAATTTTTCCATACTCCCCAGACATTCAAAGCATCTCATGTCAAACCATGAATATCAAATGACCTTGATATATGTCAGCTGTGCAACATGAAAGATAACAAATTTGGAATTTCAAATTAAGAATGCTTTTCAGTGGTGAGACATTAAAAATACTCCTGCTGAGCTGGTGCTTGAGATGCCATAAATACCCTACTGACTCAGAAGTGACATAACCTTTTCTATAACAACAGATCTACATCTTAAGGTTCATTAATTGCCTGACCATTTATATAGTCCTGTAGTTTCAGGGGTTTTATCTCTCTCTCTAGGCCAGTATCTTGGGAAATCAACAGTAAAACTAATTAAGCATGCTTACTTACTTCTGCTGTTCAGACTTTTTAATGTTACTCTTATTTCATTACTGACTTTCCAAAAGGCCTCACACTTAGACTGTTACAAAGTCTTTTAAATTAAATTCAGCCAGCTAAACAGTCTTCTCAGGAAGCAGATTCACCATACCTAAACTTCATTTTCTATTCTTGGATGTCTTCTTCATTTGGTATGATTATTGTTACTCTCCTTGGTATCAGCTTACCAATAACATTTTGTACCGGTGGAACCTCTGACACAGAGAGGTGTTTACCCTATAATTTAATGCATCCTATTTTTTTTTGCTTTCAGAACATGGAGCAAAAGCTGGTATCCTATTTTAATGCAAACTATCAGGCTCATGAGACAAAGCTCTAATGAAATAAGAATTTTGGAAAAGGCCCACTGATACTTATAGGTTAAGGAGTACTATTTAAAATGCCAGTACAATATATGTCCATTTTTTCCAGTGATGTGTTCCTCTGTCTAAATGGTGACTCATCAGCTATCAATCATGATGATATTTACTGGTGAATATATTCTGTTTTCACTAGACTTTAACTGAATACAGACGTGCTTCAATTTGCAATGCTGCTGATTCCCCCATCAGCTGGTACTGAATGTGATATTTAATATCTATACTGATAGAAAAAAATTAAATAAACACATATCCAATAAACAAGCAATAGACTTGCCTGAGCTATGGTCTGACATCATAGATCAATATTTGGCTAAGAGTTATGGAGAAAAAGTTAAGTACCATTTTCTCTTGTGGACTTGAGACTCTCAAGGATCTCGGATTTCTTGATGTGTAGCCCTACAGTTATCGGTCAGCACAGAAGTGATAAAACCTTTCAGTCTCATGTCATTATCACACAAAGATCAAGGAAACATCTTTGTCAACTCCTTTTTCTCCCTTACCATAGAAGAACATAGAGCAGAACACAGCTATCACTGAAAAAAATGCTTCATATTCCCAAAGCCATTGAAAACAAAAAACCAAAATAGCAATCTGCAGGTAATACTTGGATCTACTCTGTGGGTCTTATCTATGAACAGAGCAAGAGAAAGACCCAAAAAAACTCCAGACAGTCATGTTGAACTCATTTGTGTTTATTGTGTCACCCATGTCACCCTTCCATCACTGAGGACGTTGTAGGTATTTTACAGTAATGATGCAGTGCTGGTGTTTCTGTAAGTGATAAGTATGATGAGCAATCCCATTTGGGAAGGCCCCCCAAAACACAAACAGAATCTAGAATAGCAGTGAACTTTCATGTAAATAGCTCTCAAGAAATTCCATATAAAACAGATGTGCCTTCTGTGTGACAGAAAATACTCTTCACTAGAAAGCAGACATAGATAAATCTATCATCTTTAGTGACATCAGTAAAAGCCCTTTTCATCAAGCCCAATGAGACGTGCCTAGTCACTTCTTTTACGGCATCCAAGCCTAGTTCTCTGTTTCAAAAGAAGCCCACGTTAGTGAAGTCATTCTATTCATCTATTCCTGATCCTTTTGAGAGAATATTGGAAAAAGAAGGCTAAGAGAAGTACCGAGCAGTGATAAAAAATAAAGATCTATTTGTTGTCATGGAGTAAACTAGGTTAGAATGTATTATTTAGTTATTTTAACTTCAGAAGTGGCTTGATTGATTTCATAAAGCCTTTCATGTCCCTCAACTATTATGTAAACACTAAGTGCATTACTGGACTGAAACCTCATTTGGTTTCAACTGTTAGTACGCAGAAATTGGAGAAAATCCAGAGATACTGTGTTCCAAGAATGTTTAGCACCAAAAGTGTTTAGATTTTCTTGTATCATCCCTGTAAACTTTAAATATCACCTCATCGAGTTTAAGGGGTTGTGTCATTAAGAAATTACCTTTTAAGTACACTGGCAGCAGTTTCCAGCTAAGGAGAGGGATTATCAAAGTGAGCAAAGAGCAAAATATGCAGCCTGATGACACTTCTATTGATTCTTTTCTGTCACTAGGAAAAATCAAAGTACTTGCACATGCTTCTCCAATTAAAGCCAGTGGCAGAAGCGTAGCCTGGCCTCAAATCATACTCTGTTTAGTCTGTGACTATAGCTTCTTGGGTTTTTAAGTCTAGAGGCACGGGTTAGCTGGGGTTTTGGTTTTTCCAGCTCTCATGATGGGGCTTCCAATGCAGCCTGAGGCAGTTAGGCACTCAAGTGACAATGAATGTCCATGAGATTGAAAACTCCTTTCAAAATCCTACCAGAACTTTCTTTTCCATCTTCCCATTTGTTTTTAATACTCTGTAATTTTCGTTGCAATTAGTCAGGTCACAGATGCATCCAATCCTTCTCAAATATTACCAAACAATAGAAAAAAACAGTACAAATCTAATGGCTTTGATGCCTGAACTTTCCCATCTGTGTGTCATTTTAAAGCACAGTATCTGTGGATTTATCAGGCCGAGTAGGGTGGCACAGGAACTTCTTGCAACATAGCACCTAAACAATTGGAAAGTCACAGTAGGATTTGAAATATTATCAAAAGAAAAATCTTTGAAGGTTTGATTTGGTTCTAACTTTATGTCTGTAAGACCTTTCATACATGAGAGAAGAGAAGAGAAGAGAAGAGAAGAGAAGAGAAGAGAAGAGAAGAGAAGAGAAGAGAAGAGAAGAGAAGAG
>JBBMKD010000145.1:82244415-82257489 GCA_037834095.1 Argya squamiceps
AAGAAAAAGAAAAAGAAAAAGAAAAAGAAAAAGAAAAAGAAAAAGAAAAAGAAAAAGAAAAAGAAGAAAAAGAAAAATAAAAAGAAAAAGGCATATTTTCATGCTACAGCAGAAGGGCCAAGGGTTAGAAGACTAGTTTTTCTTGTTGTGTCAAGAACCTCTTCCAAAGCCAGAGATTTCCATGGAAAGATCCATGTGGAACATGTTGGATTCTTGATTCACATCTCAATAAGTTTACAGGGGTGGCAATTTTTTCTGTTGTCAGTAAAAGACAGATGGGTATTAAAGGTAAAGGAGAAAAACCAAGAATAACATGGGAAATAGTCAGGAAGAAAGGCTATGGACAACCCTCAAGACATCAATGGAAAGAGAAGAGCTATCAGTATCTTCAGGGAAGTGAGAGACTACTCTGGCCTGACACAGCAATGTCCATGGTCTCTTCCCCCATCATTTTTCATGTCCCTTAAATCAGGAATGGCTTCCCACTTCATTTTTTGGGTCAGCAGCACAACCCCTCCCCTGTGTATTACCAAACAAGAATGTAAAGTGGTGAAGGTGCCAGCAGCAGTACTGCTCTGCAGTGGGAGGGTAAAAGTCCTTTGAAAAGGTGAATTTGTTTATAGAACAAGAATTTATTGTTGCCAAAAGCCACATTGACTTCAGTGTAGCTGAACATATTAGTTGGTACAATAAGAGTATTTTTTATAGAAGCTTAAAGTGTAATAATTTTCTATTCTAACTCCATAGGCCCTTATTTCTGCCAAATAATGGCAGAAAGTATAAATGAGTCAAATAAAAATAGTCACAATACATTGGTCTTTATCTAAACAAAAAAACATTATTTAGTATGGCAAAAATAAAAACATGGGGAGAGAATGGACTGTTTCCACCTCCTTAAAAATCACTAACTACAACAAAGTTGAATTTTCTTTCATGTTGTTTAAAATTGGCCCATGATCTCCAATAACTCAAAACCAGATTTTCTTTTTAAAACCCAGATCTCTTTTTTTTTCTTTAAATCATATAATAATTTTATACATATGGATTCTCCATTTATTCTGGACAAAGACTAGAAAAATTGTCATGGATTTTCAGTTAAGTATTCACTTTATAATAATGAAGTCACAATTTTTACTATTTTGTAAAATGGGTAGTAGGAGTACTAGTTCATTCTTCATATGTGATTGGCTGTGTGAGAAATTTTTTTCCTGTGATGTGATGTTTTACAATATTAATAAAAACTTTTCTAAAATGGTCATAAGGTCATTTTTATTATAAATACTAAGAATTAATTTGCAAATAACCAAGCTGGTTTGATTAGAAATGTTATTGTAAATAACTCTCACCAGATAGAGTAAAAGAGAAATAAAGCTCCAAATATGGCAGAAATAGATTTCTGAATTTTAATGACAAGAGAGCTCAGGTGTTTATCAGGGCTGCATGCTCAAAGACACAAAAACATGGATTTTCATTCACGAGGTCAGTGTCTTTATCTATGTCTTAATTTATGCCATGGTTCCATGAACAGCCTGTTCTAACACAAGGTAACAGCATTTCTGCTAAAATGAATGGTGTTTCTGCCTGTCCTCCAATGAACATCCACAGTGGCCACTTGATTTTGTAGGTGTTAATGCATACAGCTGTATAGGAAGTCAATCAAATGTCTCTCAAACACAAACGTTCCTTTGAAACGTGACACTTTGGGCCTCCACTGGTCAGCTAAAAACCATTGGGGAAATAAATGGAAATGGGACAGAACACGATAGATTTAGCTGGACACACCAGTCAAAATTCACCTCATTAATTGTCCAGTTCCAAGTCTTTGCTATAAGCCCTTCTCTCTGCATTGTAACCATACCATCTTTATACTGGTGTGTGTTTTTACATTCATTTCACAGTGGAGATTAAAACTAAGGAAAGGTATAGTGGGATTGCAAAACACAGCCTGTAAGAGCGGTGATAATCTGTGGAATTCATTGCCTACAGTTGTTAAAGTTTCTAAATCTGGTTCTCATTTCAAGTTTTATTTGAAGTTTAATGTTTTGGATATGTCTTTTTAAATATATATACGTGTTTGCACTTGCTTCCAGGGTTACCTGTATTTTACTTTTTAAATTAACATTCAATGCTTACAGACTGATCTAAAAGTCACTGAAATTAATGGAAAACCTCCCAATGACTTCACTGGTTTTCAGATCACATCTTTAGGGAACTCTTCTTATGAGCCGAGATTATCAAACCCTTGTAGGGTATAAATCAGTATTGACATCTGTGCAGCCAGAGGGATTTATAATTCCTGAGTAGCCAATTCCACCTCCTGTGAGCCCAGTTTTCCAAAATGTGAATCACTGTAATTGCCTTGTATTTTAGCCATACATTATTTTGCAATGGACCACAAGAGGGCTTTGAGAAACAACTATTAAAGACCTGCCAAAATCTATTTGAAGTAGCTTTGTGGATACCCTGCTGAGCTGCTTTGTCTGATCACTGCAGCATAACAGGGATATATTTTCACTTCTGCAGTTGCATAGAGAATAAACTAAGCACTTTGTCCAGTGTAGATACAACTTCTGCTGTGTAGCTTTCATTTATCCAGAAAAAGTTCTTTATAAAGACTCTCACTGGACATGTATAAGTGCAATAGAAAGAAAAAAGCAAAAACAGATGAAAAAGCAAAAGATTTTAATCTTCTATCTATTTAGATTTTTAAAATCTACATTAAAATTTCATCTCTTTTAAAATGTGATGTTATCACTAGGACTGCTTGAAGACAGAAACTCGGGACTTCACAGTGAAGCTTAGTTACTTGTACAACTGAAAAAGCTTGACAGAAAGAGAAAAGACATGCACTACTTAATTTCAGAAATAAAGGAATTTCAGATGAATTATTACATTAATTTAGCCCTTCCTGCCATTTGTGTACGGTAACTCCTGAAAGAATCACTTAAAATAAGAATAAATAAGCTGATTTTGTGTACTAATAATGCATTTCATTTCTGTTCATAAAATACAGCAATAATTTTGAATAATAATTTTACTGTGTACCACAAACTCTTTTCTTGACAAAAGAGTTTTGAGTGTATGTTTGTTTACCTGAATTTAAAACAGTAAAAATTAGAACACTGAGGCAGAGAAATAATTCTATGTGTTTTATGTGATGTTCTTTAAAATAGTTGTACTTTTGCTTAACACAAAAAAAACTTTTGAAAATCTTTCAAGCTTTGAGATATGTTGAAATATGGTTACAATGGGAAACTGTTATAATGGCAAAGACATTTTATTTCTACTTTAGGCCAATTAATTTGGAAAATGTCTCAATTTTATAGTCTGTATATTAAACCTTTGACAGTTTCAAAAGTAATTTTTCTGAAAAAAATCCAGAAAGAAAAACTGTGGACTGTGCAACACGATAACCTTTCAAAAGGGTAAACATTCATCTCTTCAGCAGATTTGATTCACAGCACCATAACAGTTGACAGTTTATCATTATAGTGGTTGCTTTACATAAGAACTGTCAAAATCAATCATGCTTAAAAATTGGAACATTCTTCAAGTTAACAAACCAGTTTTTTGGTTTAAAAGCCTGTTCTAAAAACAATTATGGCCAAAAGAAGGACTTCCCTTTGATCAGTATGAGAAGCTGCTGCAGTTTTGGTGATATATTTTGCAGACTTCACCTACTTATCTCTGGACAAAAGTAGACTGAGGGATACAGAAAGATTATGATCTTGGTTGCAAGAGGCTCTTTGGGTTTTACATTTTAAATGTTATTTCCATGATCAGCAGCTCAGCAGTAAAAGCTGAGTGACTTGCCTCAAATGTTCCCATTTTTATATCACTTAGATCTACAACAGGGAACACAACCATCATGAAGATGAATTTGACAGGAGGGATGTACTGCTTTGGGGGGGACTAGTTCCACCAACACTCTTACCTTTTAGCTTGCCACAACAACCCCCTGCACTACAGGCTGGGGCAGAGTGCCTGGAAAGTGGCACGGTGAAAAAAGGAGCTGGGAGTGCTGGCTGTTCAGAGGCTGAACATGAACCAGCAGTGTGCCCAGGTGGCCAAGAAGGCCAGTGGCATCCTGGTCTGTATCAGCAATAGTGTGGCCAGCAGGACCAGGCAGTGATTGTCCCTCTGCACTCAGCACTGGTGAGGCTGAACCTCAAGTCCTGTATCTGGTTCTGGACCCCTCAGTTCAGGAAGGATATTGGGGGGGCTGGAGCGAGTCCAGAGAAAGGCAGTGGAGCTGGTGAAGGGTCTGGAGCACAAGAGGAGCATCTGAGGGAGCTGGGATTGTTCAGTCTAGAGAAAAGGAGGCTCAAGGGAGACCTTATACCTCTCTCCAACTTCCTGAAAGGAGGCTGCAGCCAGGCGGGGGTTGGCCTCTTCTCCCTGGCAACCAGTGACAGGACAAGAGGACACAATCTTAGGCTGTGCCAGGAGAGGTTTAGGTTGAACATTATACAGAAGTTCCAAACAAAAAGGGTGATTTGGCATAGGAACAGGCTGCCCAGGGGGGCGGTGGATTCACTGTCCTGGAGGTGTCTAAGGGAAGACTGGACATGGAATTCAGTGCCATGAATTCTCTCAATATTCTCTCAATAGTTGAGAAAGTGGTATTCGGACTCCATGATCTCAGCGATCTTTTCCAACCTAATATATCTTGTGATTCTGTAATGCCTGATGGTCCAAGCATGTTACCAGGTCTGAACACTATGAATGGTCCACAGAGGATAGTGCATCAAGCATTCACTTTAACAGCATGGAATTCTGCCAATGTTGGTAAGAAACCTTGAGTCAGCGATTTGTAAAAAGGCAAACTATGAAAAAATTGGAGGCCTTTACAATAGGTAAGATCCAAAGCCCTCACCTGAATGAATACTGAAGAAGCAATGAAGTTGGATGGGAGTCTCTGGGATATTCATACTGAGTCCAGAGACCAATAGGCATTGGTGTACAAGGTATATGGGACCAGGTCAGGACAGCTGCTCAGAATGCTGCACAGCATGAGGACCCACCCTGATGGCATCATGCAGAGGTGAACTGCATGTATCTGTCAGAATAATCAAGAAAAATGAATTTAGTCCATACAGTGACAAGTTTTGCTATCACTATCCTATACTGTAGATTACAGTATTTCAAGAAAAATTGCTCAGAATATCCCTTTTTCCAGTAGCTTCAATTCTTACAATTGACTGTAGGTAAAAGGCTCAAACAAATCACAAAAATGATTTTAAGGTATCAACCCAAATGTTAATAGACCCCCAAAATATATCTTTTATGCATAAGGTAAAATAAAACTAGAATAATTCCCTTTTTGAATTATGCCAACTGTGAGGTTTCTTTGACAAACACTTCAGGGTACTGACTGTTAAGCTGTGCATCCCAGTTCAGCAAAATGCCATAGCACATGCTATTAATTATCCTGTTTGGTTAAAGGGTTGAGCCTTTAATTTCTTTCTAGTGTCTCAAATATCAATTTAATAGGACACATTTTTATTTAATATTTTATTCATCTTCACCTTGTGGGATTTTTTAAAAAGTCAGCAGTTTCCATTTTCCTAGACTATCAGCACATGAATGTAACAAATAATTACTTTTTAAGAAAATACATTGTCCATACCTGGACTTTCTTTGAAAGAAATATTTATATTTCATTTAAAACTTAATTTATATATGTTACCACATGTCATTAAACTGGGAAAGAACTTGGAATTGCTGGACAGACATAAAAAGTTGAGCTTAACGGAAGAAAAGAAGAGGGGGTTTATCAAGACAAAGCCCTTAGCAGAATAGAAAATTTTAATTAAATTGCTTAAAGATCATTTTGGTTCATTTTTTGTAACAATAAGAAATTTGACAGCTGGAAGGTAAAAGAATAAATTTCAGGACTTCTCAGGAAGTCAAAGATTCCTGAGGTGCATGCTTTGACTGTATGTTTAAACAAGCAACCCTATATTGTTAGAAAGACCGGAGTACATACAGCCCTTATGTGAGCCAGGAGAGGGACTGGGGAAGCTTCACAATCTCGTGCTTGTTCCTGTTTTAAGGGGGTTGGGACCATGGGCTAGATTTTCAGTTCTTTCAGACTCCAATGCATCTCAGAAATGAAATCCTGCCACTATTTTGCCTAGTTCTGACCCTGATTCTTTTCAGAGTGTTTTCAGTTCAGTACCACTTGCAAGGTGCCTGCAATCTCAAGCCGCTCTTGTCAGAACTGCTCGTCATGATGGAAGAACAGTAATCCCTTAAGGAGCAAAATAGGGCAGTGTGCACACCAGTGCAGATGTCAGTGCAGATGAATGCTGCTAACTTGTGGTCAGGAATTAACAGGCATCCATCACAAAAGTGACTGTGTTGGTCTTATCTTTCCCAGAAGCTGTTGCCCAGAGCTGTATCCTTTGAAAATGGAGGTGCAAGTGGTATAATCATTAGACCAAAGGTATTTTAAGACAAGTTTCTCAAATTCTTCAGGAATTGATTTGTTTTTTAATACTTTCTCAAAAGTTATATTATTCTAGTGTTTGTCACAATAACTCAGTGCAATAAAGGAATCAATTTGAGGATCATGACTAATTGTAGCAGTATTTCTTATGTCAAATACCACAGCAGTATAAAAATCAGACAAAAGAAAAAGCATGATTTCATGCTATAACACTATTCAGAATGAACAACACTTAATGACTGAGAAAGCAAAGGTTAAATCACTCACATTTCATTTCTCTTTGAGCAGAAAATATTTAGCAGATATTTTCCGTTTCTGTGGGAAGATCAGCAAATTTAGTCCTCAGGGAAAGGTGTGGATGCACACGTATATATGTATGTACCTCTGCTCTGGTCTCACCTGAGTCTGATTATTTATATGGGAGAGAAATGCATAAATTGAAAAAAGTAAAGTTTTAAATAGCTGTACTTTTTTAAATTGCAGATGGTTGTATATGTTGTGCTAAAAATTATGTGTGCTGGGAAATGTGTGCAAATTAAAAGCAAGGCCACTGTTATTTCCCATAAGACGTAGGGAGTCAAAGTCGCCCATTGAGCTTCAGGATTCCCTCATTAATATTTCACATTTGTGTTCTCAGACAGGAAAATATGAGAAGCTACTCATATAAATTAAAAGTTACCATGGTTATCAATGTCCAAGAAAAACTTTAGAAAGCTGAACAGATCTGTAACTACTAGAGGTTAGGGTGAAACTTTTCATGTATAATCTTCCACACCTAGAAGTCTATTTTCAGTTTTCTATATATTCTTTTGAAACAACTGATGTGACTCATCATCAGAAACAGGATATTAGTTAGACAGACTAACAGCTGTTTCTCATTCATACCATGTCAGCTCCTTCATTTGATTGGATTTGCAGAGATTAAGGTAACATTTCCTATTTGGTCATCATATGAGACTGTGTCAATGGGATCTACCCATGTTCTTCTGTTTGTCCTCTTTAGATGGTTCCCACCTCTCCTGCTGGAAAATTAAAATCTGTAAGTGATGGTGAGATATCAAGACAACCATGTTCATACGTATCTTGACATAAATAAGATAGAAAAAATACTCATTAAATAAAATGTATGAGCAAAAAAGAAAGGTAAATGTTGGCCCACCTCATCTGAATGATTCACCCTAAGTGAGTTTCAGTGATATCATTCTTGCCATGAAGCAGTCATAAAAATGCAAGCAATAATTAGCCATGAGGTTGACACATACTGAATTAATGAGCCCTCCATTCTGGGATTCCTCTGGGATTCAAGGGAAAAGTTTTATGTTGCCTGTTTTAGCTAATTTTTTTGTCATAAATTACATCAGTTCAATATATTAAAAGGAAGGCTTAGACAGCAAAGAATGAAGCCCATAAAAGCCACCATGCTAAGACTAGCCTGCTCCAGCCAGGCTGTTAAAACAAGGGTATATATTGCACTCTGTGTCTCCCCAGGACAAAACTACTGCAACCTTTCAGGACTTACAGTAGAATATCCTCCCCTGCATAACTCAGAAAGATCTCATAAGATAATCAAGTTCAAGCTCCTCGTCAAAGCAGAACTGACACTGAATTAATGCAAGCTTACTTACAGCTTAGATCATTAAGGTCTTGAAAAACTCCCAAGGAGCAACCTGAATAGAACAGAATTTTAACCATGGTAATCTAAACCATCTCTTTTGAAAACCAGGGGTAGATCCATACATCTGTAAGCTGTCTACTGGCATATTTATGCCCTCTATGATAAGACATAGACAATGCATTGGCCATGTGAAGACTTTTCTACTCACAGTTTAAAGAACCTAATGGAAAGGTTCATAAAATGATACAATATCCTGAGTTGGAAAGGACCTACAAAGAGCATCCTGGCCCTGCACAGAACAGCCCCAAGAGTCACACCATGTGCCTGAGACCATTGTACAAATGCTCCTTGAACTCTGTCAGGCTGGTGCCATGACCACTGCCCTGCGGAGTCTGTTCCGGTGCCCAGCCACCCTCTGGGTGAAGAAACTTTTTCTAATAGCCAGCCTAAATCTCCCCTGACACAACTTCAGGTCATTCCCTTGGGTCCTGTCACTGGTCACCACAGAGCAGAGATCAGTGCCTGTCCCTCCTCTTCCCCTCATGAGGAAATTGTAACTGCAGTGAGGTCCCTCCTCAGTCTCCTCTTCCCCAGGCTGGACAGACCAAGTGACCTCAGCCACTCCTCATACAGCTTCCCTGCAAGGCCCTTCCCCATCTGATCTTGCTAGTTTTATTCCTTATTTTTGTACAGCTTTCTTACACAATATTAACAAGATGATCAGGCTCCAAACAAGCCACAGAGGGGGTCATAATTTTTCAGTATTTTATAATTTTGCAGTATTTTTAATTACTGCAGTATTTTATAATTTTGTTTGCAGTCATTCCACATTGGTAAGAGCTTTCACATGAAAGGTATGTCGGTATATTTTGTTTAATTTCTTGTGAAAGTACATTTTTTCTCAAGATTCTTTTTAGTCTAGAATTGAATGAAACTGAACATTTTAAAGTAAAATGAAATATTAAACTTCTTAGTTAAATTTGTTATTGAATAACCTTTGAATATCTGTGCTTACTCAGAATGGGACCTGACTTTGCCCACTTTGCCCACTGTTTGAAATGTTTGTGAGTGATAACGAGCCTTTACAGGAGGAGGAATTAGAAAGTCAGTCCATTTGATGTTTCATTCTGTTAAGTAAACCATCTACAATGATTGCAAATATTTGCAAACATTTGTAATTTTCACACATCTCAGGTTTCAACTTTTACATTATTTCTTGATAAGTACATTTCAGAAACAAAGCTATTACTTTCTCTCCTGAAGGTGAATATCCTCCCTTTTTTTTTTAACCCTCCTAAACCTTGATTTGCCAATTCCTTCTCTTATTCTTGTTACTCACTCTTATGGCCTATTATCACTAACATAAAATTAAACCGAGAAGGTAGTAAGATATATTACTAAAAGTGGATCACAACACAAAGATCACTATGTTTGAAGTGGAACAGAAGATTAAGATATTGAGTCAAAGAATCCAGAGTAGCAGAAATTTTTAAGTGGTACAAATTGACAGCAAAGAATGAATTTATTCTCCTTTAGTTGTAATTTGAAGCCGATAAGTGCTAAAAACATAAAAGCAAATTTCTGTATTTTGACATTCAGTTCAAGTTTTAAATTATCTTTTTGGAATTTCTTTTATATGATACGATGTTGTGGGCATCTTTTACCTCCAGAGGACACAATGTATTATTGATCAAGTTGCTTAGGAAGTGGAGATTTGAGTTACATACTGCACTCAGCCTCTTTTTTAACACATTCACCTCAGGTTAGTCCATGTCATTTTGGCGGTTCACAAGTACCATCTAATCTCAGTTAAAAATTGCCAGAGTGCATGGAGAGTGTTCCAATACATCAGAACACAAGATGTAACCAGCAATCGGAAAATTACCTTCACGTATCTCATGTAGATGTCTCTCCCTCAGGAGGTCAAGCAAAATTATCAGATCAGAACAGTATTTTCTCCTTCCTGTTATACTCTGGGACAACACTCTTTAAGTGGCATAGCTTAGTACCCATATCCCAAACACTACAGAGACTTTTCCAAAATCCAGTGCTATGTATTTTGATGACTAGCCATTTGAGAGTGTTGAAAGTTGCTGTTATCTCTTCATAAGCCATCTTCTCAGTATACTTGTCACAGATCCTGAAAGATCCCACTCATAGGGGAATAGACTGCATGAAAGCCTATGTCACGATCCGCCCGTGCAGGCGGGGTTCGTGATGGTTCGTTTTAAGGATCTCAGAGCGCAAAAGACACAGCGGGGAACAATTCAGTTTACTCAATCACAAATGTACCTTTATTTAGTGCCAACAAATGCGATAGTGGGGAGAGAAAATTAAGAATAGTAAGAAAGATAGAAAAGAGGGGAAGGGGATTATAGCTACCAATGTGGAGGGACGAGTCCTCGAGGCTTGGAGATGTTCTATAGACGGGAAGTCCTCCAGTTGGGGTGATCACAAAGGTGAGCGGGGGGTCTCTAGCGTTTTATAGCCGAAGTGGGAGCCACCTGTGTTAAAGTTGGATGCTTAGGAACAAGCAAGGTGGGGACCAAAGCGAGGGGCACGGAGTCAAAGCAGGAACCACCTGTGTTTTGGGTACTCAGGAGCCAGCTGCAAATTGTACTTTTGGTACGAACAGACCGGTTCGGACAAGCAGCCTTAGCTCAGTCCACCGTAACCAGTTCCATTGTTCTCGCACTCTGCTCCCATGGAGATGCACACCAGTCCTCGGAAACTTGGCAAACGTTCCACCTCAGCCAGGCCAGGGGCTCCTCTCAAGGTCAGGGGTCTCAGTCCTCAATCCTTGGAGACAGTTGTGAGGCATATCACATTTTCGGACAGACTCTGACAGCCTATGACAAGGTGTCCTTAAAGACTGTCTTTCAAAAACACTGTCTTACCAATGGGCATTGTGAGGGTGGAAGTCACAGACATGGTATCAAGGCCCAGCCCTTAAAGAGGTGATAACATAACGTAAAAAGTCTTTGCTTAGGAACAAATTGTAAGAAAGCACACTTATTCTGCAATGAATAATAAGTACAGTAAAAACCACTAGTGGTTTAATTACAGTGTTGCAGCTGGCACTGCTGATAGCTGTATTCTGAGTGCAGCATAGAGAGGAAAGAGACTTGTCCTCTAATGAAAAGTGTGCCACTTTCAGCCTAGAGAAATGGGGAGGAAAGGGAAGATATGGAAGCTTTAAATCCAGAGAGACTCCATAGACTCTCCATTATGATCAATGTGCAAATGCAGAGGGAGAGGTGCTGAATACATCACTCAGAGCAAACCATTCTCCCCATAGCCTCATAGAAAAGAGGCAGGATTTGAGAGTGCAGCTTCAGCATCTCTGAGTGCCTCCCACTCTTCAGCCAAACACCTTCCACACCCCAGGGGTCCACAGACACACACTTCTCCCAGTCTTAGCAGGAAATTATACACAAGCAAAAGGAACCTGTAAGTAGCAGCAAAGCATCAAAAGACTGATTCAATATTCAGTGTATGAGCATAGGCTCATGTTTCCACCATTAACTTAAAAGTGGAGATTCTACACAACTGAAGCACATTTACATACCTGTAAAAACAATTTTGCTTCTATTAGACCAGTAAACTGTGAACTATAACTGAACTTCCAGTTTGTGGAGCTGATTCTCTTCCTCCTTCAAAGTGAAAACCCAGAAAGGTGGTTTTGGAAAATAACCAAATCAAGCAATTCCTTTCCTCCTGTAAACAAGAAGAAAACCTGTCAGAACTCACCTAAGCAGTGAGTTCAGTCTAACAATCGCTCTTTCATTTGTTCATTGCTTAAATTTGTTAGTCTTGGGGTACCACAAGTGTTATAGGTGTCCTTACACCGAAGTTTCCAGGGCACTTTTTATTAAAATAAGCATTGACTCATCACGTACTTATAAACAGGAAGGATTAAATTTAAGATCCTGTTTTTTTTCTTATACATTCCAAAAATCTACAGGCTGTGCCTGATAAACAAACTAGATATACTGGCCTCTCCTGTGCTCCTGTGAATGTGTGGGACTTTTTTCTCTGCAACAGCATTCCTGCAAATATGTCTCTCCATCTTCCATGCCAGTGATCATATCTATTTACCTTCCTAATAACTGGTCTTCTGGAGAAGTTAAGCCATGGAACATTGTGACCTGAAAAAAAAAAAATACTGCCAGCAAAATGACACAGAAGAGCAGCCAACAGTGTGGAAATAATGTAATGGAAGCAACTACTGCATAATCCAAGAAAAACACTTGTCCAACACTTATGTCTATGATAAAAAACTAATGAGGCATTCATGGATGGGCAGCCAGCTCTGAAGTCGTCAAGACATGCAGGCATTTGAATGATGATAGAAAGTACAGGGGTGAAGGTGAGAAAAATATTTTACCTAAAGTTATTCTGTTTATTTTTGACTAGTTATGTGGCAACAAAATAAAACTATTTTTCCCCCTAGCAAAATTTTATATATATTATACGGATATATGTGTGTTGATAGCAGCCTTGCACTGATTGGACCTACAGTTTTGTTATTGAATTCATTGGTATATTCATTCGGCCTTTAAAATATTTATCGGGAAGTTAGAAATATATGATATCTATTATAAAAAATTGTATTTTCACTTGAAAATACAAACATCATCATTGCCTGTTGCTGTGCCTGTTTTTCAAGCCAGCTAGCCTCGGCACTGGTAACAGTTTTTTAAAGGAAAAAGAGGGTTCTTTTTCGCTCGGGCTGCTCCTGCGTGGCGATGGCTGGAGGAAGGAAAAAGGGGGGACTCCGGGATGGCTGGGTCAAACGAGTTTATTGGAACCCTGGCATGGGGTCCTCACCTCGAGAGCCAGCGTGCTGAAGACCCCGGCTAGCTCTCGGGTCAGACCTTATAACTGGGGGTGTTACACAGAAAGGGAACCAATAAGGTTTTACAGGGAGATGGCTCAAATTATAAACAAACATACAAAACAACCATACAGTGAACATTAGAAGGTGACAATCAGGATTCTGTCCAAT
>JBBMKD010000145.1:82257589-82380066 GCA_037834095.1 Argya squamiceps
ACAGAGAACAAACCATTTTACAAAAGAACATTAACTTATGAATTAAACCTAAAATTAAAAAATGCACTCCCACAATTGCCTTTATGAGGATCACACTTCACACATTCCTCTCATCCTTGTACAATTTTCTTCCCCACAGAGGTCCTGGACATCCAACAACTCTTCAACCTTCCTCTTCCCTCACTCCTCTTTTCTATGTTGCTCATATATAGCTCCTTTAGCTATATTGTTATGTCTCTGGCAGGTTTTCCTCTCATGTTTCCATTTCTCTCTGACATTTTCTATCCATCTGGATCACCAGACATCCTGGGTCTCCTATTTCCCCATTTTATTTGTGGATGATGATCCCATCTATTCAATTCCATCCTTCTTCCCAGGCCATTCCTACCAACAGGCTCCTCCCAGCCTCAAATTCTTTTTTGCCAACCATGTTGACATTTCAACTGTGCCAACTCATCCCAAAGATATGATATTCCCAGGCAGTATTCTCAGATGTCTGAGAATATACGCCTGAAAAGGTATCTGCACAGGCAAGGGCCTCTAATCAATGCACAGCCCTCAAACTGTTCTTCTCTGGAGAGCTCTTAAGGAATCACCACCAAGCTTAATGTAACCAGACATTCCCTTCCAGGAAATAAAGAAGCCACAGGCACTGGCGTTTCCCTAGACGCCGTGACTGCAAGGCACACTGCATATTCATCTTAGAGTTCTTGCCTTTATGTGCTATCTGTATTGAACATGTAGAACACCCTCACAGGCAAGAGGCAAAGAAACAGGCATTATACAAAATTTTAGGTGTGTGGTAAGCTTGATGCAATTTGTCACTGTTTTGGAAGTCTGTGATGTAGCTGAAGAGTGTATCTCGATCACCTAGTGAGTATCATTAAAGCAAACTTTAAGGCCATCTGATGTTCTTGGTTTAAAGAGGCTTAGAAGGGCTGACCACAGCTTCAAAACAACTGCACAAACAATCACCATGGCCATCCCTGCCATTGTGTAATTGTTGCATCTGCTGGCAAGTGCAAACAGGAATCTGCCCAAGATCTCTCTCCTTGAGAAAGGGTATGGCAAAACAACAGTTAAAACTATTTCCTTGTTGCGTGGCAAAACCAAGAGAAAATGTGATTAAGTCAGAAAGGGGAGAAGTTATGACCTCTGGAACTGGTCCAATATCCTGTAGACAGTAGCCTGGATAATTTCACTGAGCTGACCCATCACCCACTGAAAAGGTCTGGATTCCAGGAAAGGCAGATTAGTCCTGATTCCCATTCTGCACATGACTTTTATGTACAGTTGGAGCAAAGTTGAGATGAGGACACAGCAGTCCCTTGTTTGCCACAGTTCATGTCTTCTCCCACAGATTTGCACCGAAAAACAGCTGGGTTTTGCATGACAATGTTAAGTTTCATCATCTCATCTTTATCAGGGTCTGTAGACTGTAGACAGTGTTGTAAATCCCATTTTGTGTTTGCAGCTGGTTTCCAGACTCCATCTTTTTGCACCATTGTCTGGTGTAACTCTATTTTGTGGTCCTGCCCAGCCTTCATTCTCACTCCTAAGAAGTGCCCTTTTGACCTCCTTTCCCAAACTGAGATATTCTCCTCACACCTTTTGCTCCTCAATTAGTCCTGAGCTTTTCTCTAAGCATCTCAGTAATCTTTCACTATTAGTTGCTGTTAGCCTGGTACCAGCATCTCTGAAAGTCTTTTGGAGTTTGCCTTGTCCAGTAATATCAAAAAAGTAATTTGGGATACTAAATTTGTCCCCTTGTTTTTCTGGTTTCCAGAGAGAGTTAGTTGGAGGGTTGGCATCTAATCATTAGGTTAAATCTTGGGAGTTTTCAGGATGAAAAAGTCATTCTTACTGACTTCTAAAAATCTCAGGATAAGGGAACTATTAGGTAAGAGGTAAGCAGACTGCTGCTCTGAACAAAGCAGACAAGAAGCCTTATGCAGACCTGGACTCTTTGTTAGATCTGGCTCCTACTTTCAACCTTTGCCATAATATGGGAAGCAATTATATGCCATCTGACTTGGAAAGATTAGCAAATTACACTGCTTTAAAATAATCCTGAAACTGAATTTTTTTTAAGTTATATATTGAATTGACAGAGAAAACGTTGCTCCTCTGCAATGGAATTAATTGGTTTTACATACTAGAAAAGAACGGAGATGAGAAAATAGTCATTTTCAGATGCTTCCTACTTAAATTTCATCATAAACTTGGATAGACATATTTTAATATCCTGACACTATAAAGCTATCTTGTACTTATGTTGGCCTTTTTTTGTCATTGTCATGAAAATAAGTCATAAAAACATATCCATAGTCTTGAATTTATATTAAGATTGTAATAAATCTTAGACACCTCTATGCTGGAGATGGAAAAAATTATGAGGTCATCGCATTGAAGTTCCTGCCAATGAAGGAATATTTTCTGCAGTGTAGTGTCCACTGATTTATAGCCATATTGGACAAATGGCTTAAGTGATGGTTTCCCTTCTGAGAGCTACTAAGAAAACAGCAATATGAAATATATTACGGAAACTAACCAGTGTACATTTTCCAGAAGCACTTTCATATCAGAAATTTCTAGTCAATCATATTTGTAATATATTGAGCAAATATATTGCTCAATGTATTGAAAGTAAAACAAAAGGACACTTACAAGGGTGAGTCAAAAAATGACCACAACTTTGATTGAAACTGACGTCACTCTTTTCCACTCAGAGGAACAAAGCTGTAAATCAGTTCTATCTCACAATCATCTGGATTCAATATAGTAATCTCTAGTAGTTTTGAAATGCAAGAGGGGAGATGGAAATTACAGTACTTCTACAAAACACTCCTGGTCTGAAGATGACGTTGTGTCTGCTTTACCAGCAACAAATTCTGTGATGGGGTTTTAGGGTTGGACTCCCTGTTCATTTTAAAATCCCCTGTACACCTTCTCCTGGGGTACCCTGGGGGATGGTTTCACAGTCTGTTCAAGAACATCTACAATCATGCAGTCGCTGGTAGTCACAGTGCGCCCTCCACCTTCACCACCCCAGAAGAGCATTCCTGAATGCCACCTTTTGGCAGCCATTCCAGCTCAATCACCAAACCACAGACTCAGTATGAATGGAGAAACTGCAAAGAGTATAGGAGATGACCTGGTGTTTATCTGAGTTTCCCATGCACTTCTTGTTGCTCAGTTAAAAAGTTAACATGACCAATCAGAGACAACTTGAATAACTACACTAGATATTTTGTACTTGAGCTACTTGAAGTAGCTTGCAAAGATGAATTCTGGAAAACCATCTACTCTGTCATCAAAGTTCAGGCAAGGCAAAGTCCCTTAGTGTTTACAGACATTTTTTAGATGTCTGTTGTGATTGCAAAAATATATGTTTTTCTGTGACACATACAGAGAAAAACATATTTGTAAAACACCAGTCAAGAAACAATGTCAGGTAATTTTGAACGCATAAGTATGTAAAATCCACTATCTCTCAATTGTAAGTATCAGTTGCATTTTGATTTTGCAGTTCAGTAAGCATAGATGAGTAAAGAAAATGTTAGTATGTATAATTAACATTATGTTGGTGATTTGTCCTGCATGTTGTAAAAATTTCTCAAATATGCCTGTTTATTCTTATCTATGATCCGTTCAGTTTCAGTACATGATGGCTTAGGAGGGGGCAGTGAATATAATTTTTTTTCAACTCTTCAATCCTAATTTTGCCAACCACTTAAAGAATGGAATATAGGAAAAGTTAAATTCTAATACCTCCCCTGAAGACACTGACACAGTTCTGGAATTCTTTGATGGTTTGGAACTGTTTGTGGAGACAGTCTGAAGATACACAGTTATGGAGTGCATAGAAGAAAACAACAAGGCTCTTTACTTTTCTCCAGGTATTTCTTTCACATTCAACAAAGCAACAGACAAGTTATTACCTAAGAAAAAAACAAAACAAAACAACAGCAACAACAAAACCAAACAAACAAACAAAGCCCCTGCTTTTTAATCTATTTCCTTTGTTAAACATTACAAATTTCCCACCCAACAGCTGATATATGACATGTGGATTTCTGTCTCCTCAGAGCAAAAACCGTACCAAAAAAAGAAAAAAAATGCCCTCTAAAATATAGTAAATTTGTCAAATTAGTTCTGCCCAATGCAATCTCATAGTGGAACCCATGCAGTTTCAGGATTTTCTTCAGCTCTATTATTCATAGTCTTTTTGGCATAACTTTATATACTTCTGCTTACAGTGCTTTGGAAAACTTCTGTTACAGCTAATTCTAGTGCATTAAAATGAAAACCAATAGATGCTATCATCATTTGTTTTTACAAAAGAGAAGAGGGGCCAAATACATGGCAAATCGCGTGAGTCCAATTCAGGACCATTAGCTTCATATTAAGCTTAGAGACCAGGATTCTCTGGTACCATTTTTGTATGAAGCTGTAAACAGAAGGAGGAAAATTGCACAATAAATATTTAAACTTAGTAATAAAAAATCTTTAGGAATAATTAGCTGGAATACACAGTCAGGTCCATGAACTGAACTTGGAATATCAGCTGCTCATAAAGGAAGCTGATTCAAGTGAAAACCAATCACTATTTTTGCCAAGAGCATGGGCTAAATAACCAAACCACTACAAAGACTATTGCTCTCTTCCTCCAGACCAAAACCAATTTCCCACAAATCAGGGCCTTCTGGGCACTTTTTTAAACTGTAACTAATGAAGTCCGTGCTCAACATGATGGTACTTTTTCCTAATTGTTCAAAAGTTGGGGATAACATGCTCTATTTATTTTTGTAGTAGGACTCTGATGATCTGCTGTTTATCTTACTGCTCCCAGACCAGAAACTTTCAAAACAGGCCCAGCTGCTCAGTGTCAGCTATGACCTTCCGCTGCTCATGAGCATGTTCCCGAGCCCAAAAGCCTAGAGATCTTGGAAAGACATCTTTTTCAGCCTCAGCAGACATCAGATGCACACATTAAGGTTCATGTCTCACCCACTTACTGGACACAAGTGAAAAATCTTTGAAGTCTGATAAAATTCATCTTATTTTCATGTCTCCAAACAATTCCAAGATCTGTCACACCTCTATAAGAAACACAAAGCCTTATGAGAGGAACCAGTGGAACAGCACTTCCAGGATCGTTAAGGTCCCTTACAGCTGAGGCCATTTTATGGTTCAGGCTGCTGGAAAAGCATTCAGGCAGTCACCATTCTGCATAAGCATGGCTATTTAATCAGAGACCACACTCTATGTTGTTACTACTGTTAATTTTATTACCATTATTTTTTATAATCATATTTTCAACATTCAGAATAAAAAAACAGGAAGATATAAAGATCAAATCTGCAGGTGTAATTTGCCAAAATTTTAGAATATTTGAGTAAAAGCTCTGAATTTATTCCATTTTATGAGAATTTTTTTCTCAGTATTTTGAATTCTGAATCTCCATTTAAACAAGTGCATTGTGATGCAAGATGACAAATGAACACTCAGAACCTACATCATTTCTCTGCTGAAAAATATAATATGCATAAGGCTTGCAAGATAAAAACAAGTACAACCTGTTTGGCACTTTTATTTCACCATGTGAAGGACACATTACCTGGTAGCATAGCCTGCATGCTGGCTGTTAACATTTAACAACTGCTGCAGATTGCCTATAAGTACCCTGCAGCAGCTGCTGTCCCTGGATTTCTATCAGTCCCTTCAAACACCAGTTCACTCCGCTTTTATCCAGTATTTCAAAGCAGACAATTTTTAGTTCTATACTAGACATGTCAGCTGATGCAGTGAGAAGGTGACCTCCACAGAGGAAAGTTGCAGATAGGAGCAATGGCAAAGGAGGGAACTCCAATAACATGCAGCCCCAGCTCCTCTTGGGCTCATCACAGGAGAGCAGGCAGACCAGTGGATAAGACCAGCTGCTGGGGTACCCACGCTAACAGATATTTTCCTAATCAGCCAGAGAAGGGAAGAGGATGGTGACATTGATGATTTTGTGTTTGTGCAGGTGCTGAATGTCTGTCTGTGTCTATCTGTGTGACAAATGTCCATGTACTGCTTATATGGACACCTGTGTATGTGTGCCTGCTGGGAATACATGCTCTGCCTCACTACCTGCTGGGCCCAGGGTTTGGAAGTGCAGCAGCATCACCTCTGCCAGGCTACCAGATTCAGCATCTCTCTTATGTGCTATATAAGCATCTATCTCTTTCCAGCAAAATTCAAT
This sequence comes from Argya squamiceps, assembly GCA_037834095.1. Classification (NCBI taxonomy): domain Eukaryota; kingdom Metazoa; phylum Chordata; class Aves; order Passeriformes; family Leiothrichidae; genus Argya; species Argya squamiceps. The sequence goes on from JBBMKD010000145.1 coordinate 82,263,837, forward strand.
GAGGTTATTCTATTTAAAAGTTCCCTTTTACAGACTGTGCAGAGTGAAATGTCCCACCTTAGCTGCCATGGACAATTCTATACATAATTTCTACAAAAGGTGCTGAGGTATATCCAAATACAAATACAAACCACATTCCCTATCACTGTACTCATGTTCATAAAAAGCTCATTTTAATTTTTTTGTGTATAATATGTAGAGGCTGTTTTATGAAGTAGATGACATATATATATGTTACTGGAACCCAAAGCAATGCTTGTACTGGAGCAAAATTTCTGTCCAGGAGACAATGCTTGAACAAGGCTACCACTTTAAGTAGGAGTTTATTGTGATATTTCACATTTTTAACCTTATAGAAGAAGCAGTATATACCATTCACTAGAAGAGATTTTTTCATGGGGAATATGCCATGGCAGAATTTTTGCTTCTTTCAAGTTGTAGAAGTCTTATTATTGCTTGCAAATAATAAAGCTGTACAAAATGTGAACTTATGTAGCTAATTTTAAGGGGCTGTGAGATAAGAAGACAGAAGGCATCTGGAGGAGACTGACGTCTGACTTTGTGTGTTCTATAGAGACAGTAAATTATACAGACAGGCTGGAGACAGACAGGATGGGAGAAAAGGATACCAGAGGCTTACGCAGGTTGAGAACAAAAATACTTTCTGGTGGACTCCAAAAACTGCAGCAGCTGTCTAGAAACTGGTGGCGCAAAGATATTCCCAGGTGTTGATGACTCCTACTGAGGACAATAAAACTAAGAGAAATGTTCTCAGAAATGTCTTCATTGGAGTTCAAATCCACTGAAAATCAATGGCTTCTCACAGTGTTTGCCTAGTACATCATAAGAGCAGCACACTTTTACAAGTATATCCATTTCTGTGATCTAAGTTTGAGTAAAAGCTGGAAAATCTGATCTGTGTGGACTGATAGGATACCATCCCTACTTACAGATTTGAGAGTTCAGCTACAAAAATTTCAGTTTCAGAGGTACTATATCGCAACTTCATTACACAGATTCCTCAGAGACAGGGTGGAGCATTAAGGATTCAAATAGAATTAGCAATATTTTTTAGCAATGGTTGTCCTTCAAAGGCTCGTTGACCTTACAGCAATTTTTCTTCATCCTTGCTGTCTCTCCATAGATTCATTCCAGGTTCAGTATAAAACAAGCCATACTGACACAGGTTTGGCCTGCTAATCCCCATCATATCCTTCTGGGACCTATTCCTTCACATGGATAAAAATGGTTGTTTGAGGAGTATTGAGATTAATAAATAGACAGAGGCAGTCACTAGACCTTTCCTCAAAAGCTATACACATACACAGGAATACCCTGAAGGAGTTAGAATAGAGCACATCTTTTAAACCAAACCAAACCAAAATTATACAATACATGGTATGTCACTCTGCTTCTCTAGCTAACAAGTTATTTATAGAGTAATGAATACTTTACTTTTGGATGTACCAAAAAATATAAGAATAATATTGCAGAATTATCAAACCACAGAAAAATGTCTAATCAGTTCATCTTGTTTTCCTAGAGCCCTTTTAGTCCTAGTGCTTTTAAAATCTTTTTCCCTAATATATTGCTTTGGATGAATTTTGAATGGAATTTTAAAGTGTTTGAAGATCCAGATCAGGTTGTGATGTTTGTTTGGAAAAGGAAATGATCCCCAGCTGTGTCTGCTATTTCAAATACTGTAAGAGAAACTATCTCCAGCACACAGCACAGGTTTGCTCTGACTGCTCTTCACGCTTTCTGTGCTGCTAATTGAGGATGACCATGAAACACATCTCAAAGAAATTCACAGGAACCACTCAGAGAGAGGCTTCAGCTCCCCTATCACAAAGGTGCCCTGGAGACTGTGGTTTTCTTAGAAATGGGTGCAAAAAACCAAAACCTGAGCCCTGGATTCAAACACTTTCAGGTTTAAGTGTTCTAACGTTTGGCCAAAAAAGGTAATTAGCCTTTTATTTAGGCTCCATCAGGGCTATTAAGATGTGTATCAATATAAAACTCTTTTTGTGGTTATTTTTATGTTCCAGTACTTGGCCTCTCTGAATGGGGGATAGAACACTATCAGAAGTCCGCACATCACAAGTCGTGATTGAACAGGAGGAGGCATTCACACAAACCTTCACTTAACCTCTTAAATTAATTTCAACACAATGTCAGAAGTCTTAAAGCAATCATGCATATTCATGTAAGAACTTTTAGTCAGGGACTATTAACCTGCCTGAAAAAAAGTAGTCACAGACTTCTGGAGAAAAAATAATTGCAGGGAATGTCACCATCTGCTTGATATTTTTATTCACCTCTCAAGCACCTTCTGCACTACAGGTGAAGGCTGGATTCAGCATGAAAGGGAACATTGTTGTAACACAGAATCCATATAATTTTTAATACAAATTGCCAAAGTGATTAATTTGTGTGCTGATTTTGCACAATGAGGCATTTTGGAAAGTTCATTAGATTTCTATCTGTCTTTCATGTCCAAAATACAAATTTACTGGCATCGAATAGGAAGAAAACAAAGAAACAGATTTAAAAATTGTAGGAGCTTCTCAGAGGTTGCTTGGATTTGTTCTTTCTTTTCTCTCCATGTTTCTCTGAATATTTTAGAATCCCTGATACTCAAGCATCCTTAGGTCTTGTCTGTCTTGTGAAACTAGATTTACACCTGCTGAACATTATGATGCTTCAAGCCCAGCTGTATCCTGCCTCCAGATCAGAAACATCTATTGAGTTCATAGGAAGAGTCATGTACAGAATGCCTTCTGATAGACTGGGCTGCAGTAATCCTGCTTTGGTCCTGCTGCACTGAGACAGCTGAGTGAGACCTTGGACTGGCAATGTGTGATCATGCATGCCTAAATTCTCCTTCTTGAGGTGTCAAGTGCTTGAGCCAGGCTGCTTCTGTGGGTGCCTCTGTTCTCATGTTTACCCTAGGAATGACAAATGATAAAGTGTGATCTTGTGAGTACTCAATGTCTCAGTCTTTGGTCATATACTAATCCCACTCTGGGTGCAAACAGTTGGCTTTAACTTCCCAGTTAATTTTGCCTGGAGGCTTCCTTTCTCTCTAGAACAATGATGAATGTCTAATTCCTAAGGATGGATGAAATACATGGTTTGTTGACACCACCTGTTGTGAGCCCCTGTGAGCTGGAGCTGCCTGTGCTCTGGGATGAGCAGACACAAGAACCAGCTCACATTTCCTATGACTGTAGCTGGGCTTGCCCGTATGAGCTCACAGGGGAGCAGACTGAGGGGGGCTGGGTTGCTGTTGGCACAGAAAGACATTCTGCCATCATGAACACCAGCAGAGACAGCAACGCCAGGGCTGTTTGATCCCCACCAAGGTGTCAGACACCAAGAATTTCTTTGCTGTCATGTATTTTTTAAGGATATGCTGACTGTCCATGCAAACCAATAACATCTGAGCCTTTGCTGGCCCTTGTAGGGCAGGTAGTTCTGCTGGCAGACATCCACTATCTTTATCAGTTATCTGAGCTGTGGAAAACAGCATATTAGCAGAAAAATAGGGACTTCTTGAAGAAACAAAGCCATAAGACTGAGCAGTCAAGCTATTTATAGTCAGGATATGGATTGTGGTAGCAGAAGATCTTACAAGTGTGTACCAAAATCACCTTTTTGTACTATATACTAATTAAAATTTTATTTCTGCTGTAACTGATTTGTATTGCTGATACAAGCCAAAAATTATTGGAGAGATATTAATCCAAAAATTGAAAATCCTTATAAGGAAATGTTCATGTAACAATTGAGGGGTGATTTACAAACTATAATCTAAAATTTACAGGTTTATTTTTGAAATATTATAATATGCTACAGTGAAAAGAGTAAGGATAGTGAAATGCAGCACTAACAGTCTTTTGCGGCAGAAGATATACATAAACTATTCTTGCATGGGCCACCATGTGTCCAGGTGGCCAAGAAGGCCAATGGTTCCTGGCCTGTGTCAGCAATAGTGTGGCCAGCAAAACCAGGGCAGTGATTGTGCTCCTCTACTGGGCACTGGTGAGGCCACAGTTCAAATCCTGTGTCCAGTTCTGGGCCCCTAAGTTCAGGAAGGACATTGAGGGGCTGGAGCGAGTCCAGAGAAGGGCAATGGAGCTGGTGAAGGGTCTGGAGCACAAATCCTGTGAGGAGCTGCTTGAGGGAGCTGGGATTGTTTATGCTGCAGAAAAGGAGGCTCAGGAGGGACCTCATGGCTCTCTACAACTGCCTGACAGGAGGCTGTAGCCAGGCGGGAGTTGGTCTCTTCTTCCAGATAACAAATGACAGGACTGGAGGAAATGGCCTCAAGGTATGCCAGGGGAGGTTTAGACTGGATACTAGGAAAGACTTCATTTCATTTCAGCAGTAGAACAAGCCTAGGGCAGTGGTTGATCTGTTGAGCCACCAGCCCCAGAGATATTTAAAAGACATATAGATGTGATGCTTTGGGACATAGTTTAGTGGTAGATCCAGTAGTATTAGATTTACAGTTGGACTTGGTGATCTTAAAGGTCTTTTTCAGCCTTAATATTTCTCTGATTTAGTCCACAAGTAAGACAAACCCAATGCATAACTTGTACTATGAGGACAAACATACTTATTCTTCATAGCACCCTTTTCAGACTTTAAATGTTTATGTATGTCAACCCCAAATAGTGCCATGAGACAGAGGCAAGCATCTTGTATTTAGTTAAAATGCATTTTCTGTCATCCAATTTGCATGAAAAATAAACTGGATCAATAGTGTGACTGCATAGTGATTCTAACGTTCATGTTCTATTTTTAAAAAATTGAATTGGCCTGCCATGAGCTCCTACGTCAGCTATTCTTTAAATCAGCTAAATAAATATATTAAATAAACCTATTAAGTACACTAACATGCACATTCTTCTCCAAACAAGTAATACCAGACCAAACATAATAGTAAATAACAATAAAAAATGGACAATATTAAAAACACGGTTCTCGTGAAAAATGTTAACAGGAGCCACAGAGGAGGCATGGAATGTCATTCAGCAAACCAGGTTGCCTGTGCTAATGAGGCCCATAACAACACAGTTCCACAGTAAGTAAATCTCATCCTTTTTTTTTCTCCATGTGTTTTGATTCATGATTTTTCCTAGGTGCACACATGCCCCTGCCCGCTGGATCCAATACTGCCTTAGCTCTTCAAACCACCAAATTTATCCAAAAGGTTCCACATAAAATTCTTTGACATTTTCTAGTAATTACTGTATCTTATAGTATGTTTTTCTCTTGCAGGTCATGTTCCCTAATCAGCTTCAATTTTCTCTGTGTTTATCATTATAGCAGAATAAGAGTTCAATGAGTGAAAAGTCAAAGAGTACAGACACTCCCAGACTCAAACCACGCTATTTGAAAAATATTCTCCAGCCTAACAGAGGCATCTATGGCCTTAATTAGTCCAAGAACCAGCTATATTAACAGCAGTATGAAATTCTGTTTGAACCTTGAAAATGCTAACTCTAGGCATTTATTCTGGAATACCTGACCATTTCAGAAAATGATGACTTATTGGCGGGAGGAAGGCAGCTGCTTTTTCCAGATGAGTGGAGCAAAACTTGGTGCTACTCATTGCTGTAACTGGATTTAAGAGTGCCAGCCTCCTTTTCTGACTTGGTCTTCTGGACCAGCTCTTCTCCCAGGTGATAGCAGACTGGAAAAGTCACTGTATGTGGATGGGGTTTTTCAAAAAAGCAGAACCTGAAGAATTCAGCCCTGCATCTCTTGCTCATAGAATTTACTAGAAGGTTTGTATCATCCAGATCTGTGTGTATAGAGGACGGTAAGATAATGGCCCAGAGAGGTAGTGGCTTGTATTAGAAAAGGGTAGTATCATCCTGGAACTGGGAATTAACTCATCTGACAGTGGCAGAAAAGTATTTAAATAAGAGATAAAAGTTGTGATTGAAAAGTTTACTTTGATAAAATAAAAACTGTGGGAAAGATATTGTGAGTTTACAAGGTCATCAGTTTTCAGTAGTGCTGCTTCTTATGTATATGTATCAAGTTTTTAGTGGCTTTCCACAGTGGAACATTCCCTGTACACTGGGCACACACCAATCAGTCTGGTTTTCTTCACAGCATTCTTGATGAAAACATGATAAAGCCTTCATCAGCTTAGTCACACTATAAACAACACTAAGCAAATAAATTATGAAGCACAATAAAGTGAATTGGCATGAAGTTCATTTGCTGAGTAAACAACCACCAGAGCAGTAATAGTGGTTCGTTTATCTGATGTAAGTGCAAAAATCAAAACAGATTACAGATTTGTTATAACCATAATCCTTGGTCTCAGCAGAAGCCCTAAAGAAGTAATTATTCTTGTGATTTTGGATTGATGATGTTTTTAAGAACTACAGCTAACATACTAACTGAAAGGTACACAAAATAAGATTCAATATAAGCCTGTAGCATATGTAAGCTACATCTATAAGCATGATCATGCACTAGGTTCCAGATATTCCAATCCTTCAGGCAGAGCAAGCAGTCACAGTCTTCCCACCTTTTCATTCTACACAGCCAAACTCCCTTTCTGTGGAAAACAAGAGTTTGTTTCCTTTGGTTTGAGCTGTGCAGGGCTGACAATGCTGGAAGACACTGTGAAGCTGTCTTGTGGTTTGTTTGTAGTGTGGGGGTTAGGTATTCTGTGAGCCCCACCAGGACTGTACATCCCTAATCTGCTACCTGCAGCAGCCTATGCTCAAGTCACAGAGAAAATGGGAGAATTCCCTTCCTCTACTTCCCTTCCATCTGACAGCACAAATGTCCACTGTCAGAAGAGTTCAGCAAGTCAGTGCTTAGCAGTGGAGTGTCCACCCAGTCATAAGGGAAGGTAGAGGGACCCATGGAAATGCTGAGAACAGGGCTCTCTGCTCCAGCAGAGGTGATCTCCAGCCAACAAATACTCAACCGCAGACATAAGATAGAAGTCTGGGATGGTAACAAACTGCTCCTCCAGATTACAGAGCACCCTCACACACGTGGAATTCTGCAAAAGCTCTATCATTTACAAAATTTTAGGGGAAGCCTATTTGCCCAAGAACTATCTAGAAATGGGTAAGTACTTCTCAAGAGAGTGGCTAGGATATACAAATCTAATTATTTCTATTTTTTCTGGACTCTGTGAAGTTTAGCAATTTCTGAAGGAACAAGTATCAATAAAAAGTTAATTACACCACTTAAACTGGCTTCTCAGTTATAATTTATATGGAGTAATTAGGAAGTTGTAATTCTACAGTGGTCATTTGATAAGAAAATAACTTATAAATACTTTCCTATTAAGTTTTCTGGAAAACATAATTTAAAAATATTTATGACACAGCTAAGGCTTAGTTTAGTGAAAAAGTTAACAAAACCTCCATTCCTAGGACTTTCATCTGTATTTACCCATATTTGGGATTCTCCTTTTATCTGTTGGGCCATTTCTCACAATTAAACAGGTCATATGGCCAGATTACCTTCGGTTTGTTTATTTTAATCTTGACATCATACATTTAATTTTATGATTACTCAACTATAGTCTCCAAGATGTAAACTTATTTTTATTGTCTGGAAGAGGGAGTGTAATATGAAACAGTGACAAAGAGAATGTTGTTAAACCTTATTTCAGGGAAACCCTTGCTAAAAACACACTAAAAGTGGGGGTTTTTCCCACTTCTGTTGCTAGCTAAAAATAACTATACCTAAATATATCTTCTTCGAGGCATAATGACGTGCATCTTAGGGCATTTCATTTAAGCAAGTGAAAAGAATCCTGAGAAAATGTGCAAAAGTCTACCAAAAAACAAACCAAAACAAAACAAACAAAAACCAACAACAACAAAAAACAACAAACAAACAAACAAGCAAACAAAAACCCCACAACTAAAGAACTTGGGGATATTTAGTTTTGAGGGGAAACCACCTGTTCTCCACAGAGCAAGTCTAGGAGATATGGCATAAGCAGAGTACAGCTGAAGTGACTTCTCTACAGTCAAAACATTAGAGAAACTTATTTTATGATTGTTCAACAATAGAAATAACCACCTTTTTTCAATAAAGATTTCTCCAAGGTTTTAACTTCAACTTTTGCTTGTCACAAAGTAAAATACCTCTTTCCTTAAGACTTGGGAACATTATTTCACCAGTAATTTTGTATCTCACTATGTGTTGCTTTTGAGGTACTCAAACAGAGCAGAGTAGAAGGTTGTTGGTTTGGGTTGGGGTTTTTTTAAATTTTGATCAGATGTGAAAATTAATCCATTTTCATATCACCAGTTAACCACAAGTGGGATGCATATGTTCACAGCTACAAAAAAGAGAATCTAGAACTCTGCCTAAAAGCTGTAGGTTTGTTTTCTTGGTGGTACAAACACACGTGTGATTTTCCCTTCTTCCTTTTTCATAACCATGAAAGAAAAATCATTAGTCTTGTTCTACTTATTTCCTTTTCCCCTGGTTAGAAATCTTACTTATGCAAATTCTGAATTTTTGTTTTAATTAATATAATTATACTTTCATTCCAAATAAAAGGACAGTATCTTTAGTATCTACATTTATTGAAAATAAAGTTCCTGGATTTGAACCTACTCTGAATTTGCATGTATATAACAGGGTGAAATTAAGTCCTTCAATTACAGGCAAATTTTTAAGTCTAATGCTGTTGCCCTAATCAATTTCTGATAATTTTATAAAATAAAAAATCTACAGGAAAGTTGCATATGTTATGGCTTATCTGTTTAACACATTCATGATTTTTTAGATGAAATGGACTAGAAATCTTAAAAATTAGAAAATGTAGATCTGTTTCTGTGTGTACACTTTATCGTACCAAAACATATCATAGTGAGAAACAGCTAATAGCTACAGGGTAACTAAAGTGTAATCTATGCAATGGTTACATCACATAACTTAGAATTCTAAATTGCAGTGCATGGGTGTATGTCAGCCTACACTGATTTTTTCCCCCATGAGCAATAAATTCTTCAGCAATAGAGGCAGGACTGGATTTAAAATACCTTCTGATGTACCGTGGATCTATAAGCCCCACCAAAAACAATTCATGGGCCAGGGAAGAGAGCTGCCTTCAATTCTCATGTGTAGGGGAGAACTGGGAATTACCAGCTGCATCTTAAAAGAGCCAGGATGCTTTTTTGATAACCAGAGAAACACTGGCAGACTTACTCCCACTGAGGCGGGGGTTCATGTGTCCCGCTATCCTTTAAACAAGCTGTCAGAGCCCTCTTTTGCCTATCAAGTTGTGGCCTCTTTAATTTCCAGTGCAGCCTTCAGTGACCCTGTCAACAGAGCCTCACAGGAGGAGTACTCCTCATGCTGGAGCTCTCAGCAGCACTGACAAGGGTCCACTGTCTTCAGCTCCCTTCTCTGCCATTCATAATTTTGACTTCAACTCACCCTGGAGCTCACCACTGCAAGCCCCTCCAATAAGTACTTCTGATAACCCCAAAAGGAGCTTAATTCAGTTTGTCAAATGAGCAAGTGGGATGGTGAAGTACTTCGTTTTTATATCACCCTCCATTTTCCTGCCCTTTCCTAGAGAGACAGATCAGTTTGGCCATTGCTGAGTCTGCGAGGAGACAGAATTACAGGCAAACCCTTAGAATCTTTGGTGGAGGGGAGATCTGGTCTATCTTTACTTGGCATCAGCCCACTGATTCATAATAAAATCATTCATAGCTTTTCTTTATAGTTGTAGCAGGCTGGGGTAAAAGCTGAAAAATAGAAGGTGCTGCTTGCACTGGCCCTGGAAGCTGGTAACTTTATGAGTTGACCAAAACTGCTGAAATGGCGCCAATTTGCGTGGTTACAACCAGTAATTCTTCAATGCCTTCCCTTTAGAAATGGGATATTGTTTACAAGAGACCAAGTGATCTAACCCATTACATAGTTCAGCCTCTACCAGTTATCATCTATTAATAACTGGTGTAGGGAAGTGTTTTTAGCTATCACACACAATGAACCCATTGAGATCTGCTGTGTCACCTTTCCCAGCCAGCATGCTACACAGCAGGGGATGGAGGGAAGTGCTGCTTGTCTTGATGGAGGCACCTATCAACTTAAATGTTGTGCTGAAACAGAACTAAATGGCAGGACTGATGGCATGTCCACAGAGCAAAATAAAACACCATGGCTAATGCAGAGGAAGCAGCAATAGCACTTTTGTTCAGCTGAGGAAAGGAAAACAGACATACTTTGGTAGAGCACGTCATTTGAACCCAACAGAGCCCACAAGGAAAAATGCAATATTGTAATCACCACTTTCCCATGTGGTTTTCTACACAGCTTGTGTCCTAGTACTACAGTGGTTTAGAGTTCAATGCTGCTTTTTAAATTAAACTTCTATGTATTTTCATTAGATTATAACTGTGGAATGGAAACAGTGTCCAAGCTAACCCACACATGCTTTATTGTACCTTAGCTGTCACGTGCACACATTCTGGACTCACACACATACACGCAGCAGCCTGATGCAAACAGGTTTTCAAGTACAATAATGAAGCTTTAATGCACTTTAGTGGTACCAAAATTACCATTAAATCCACAGAGAACTATCTAAATCCTTCTATTTTTCAAACACAACTTTAACAACCTCTTAAGGCTTATATAATAATGATTGTATAAAACAATTTTAAATAGTTTTATACCAGGAACCCTACAGAGTTCTGTGGGAATGAAACATGAATTTAAATTCCCCAGTGATAGGACACCATCTTTGTTCTGATTCAGTCTGTCTGGATAATTATTAACTGCTGATTCCCCCATAAATGCCACCTTGGTCCAAATATTTTCTAGCTTGTGATAATGAAAGGATTTGCATTCATTCTTTTATTATATCTTGCCATGTATCCACAATTTCATCAAAGAAATTAAAGGAAGGAAAGACTAATAAGTACTACAATTATTTTATGCTTTACAACAAAGCTATAATCCCTCCTAGTAGAAGTCTTGACAGTCTAGACATTTTTTACAGTGACGGAATGATCAGGTCAACATTGAATATTCTTTAACACCCATCTTCATTTAGAATTTATAAACTCTAGTACTGATCAAGTTTTCCCTTCAGCTGTTAATAATTTGTTACGGTACTGCAGGCCTAAAAGATTGATCAGTCTCTTGCATATCTCTGAGCTACTTTCTGATAAAATATTTACCTTTTTTACTGTATGTTAATAACTGAGGTTGGTAAAGTGCTAAACACTTTACTGGTAGAGTGGAAACACCAGTATTACCATAATGTTTAGGGACTAAACATCTAGGGAAAATTGCTGTACATTGCAGAAAATAGTCGTAGTTATTTTGTAATAATGGTATCGGTTCTAATTATACCCAAAATATGTTATTCCAGAATACCAAGTCAGAAAATTTAAGAAATACCAGACCATTATTAAATATGTTCTACACACAAGAACAGATGATGAATACATCATGCCTCAGTGGGCAGAGTGGGCCTGTAACAGAGATAAAATTCTTTAAGGATTCTACCAGTGCTATTCAGAATGCTCCCAACTACAGTCCATGTGAAAACAAAAGGTTTCAATTGAGTTGAAATCGATACAAAAGAGATTAAAGTGGTTTTCCACTTCCATTAAAGCTCAAAAGAACACTTACATTCCTACCAGAAATAAACATTAAATACATGGAATTTCTAAATCCATGCAAGACTAATTAATAAATCTAATCCAGAATGAAAAAAAAAAAGAAATTGTATTAGTTAAATTCTAAGTTCTCAGAAGTCAGTGCACTTAAGCAGCTTGATGGGGATCAGCAGGCAATACCCATGGGGACTGATATAATGGAGCAGTAATCGCTGGATCTCCAGACTGTCCAAAACCCTGCAGAAAAGGCCTTGAAAGAGCAGCTTTGTTACATCAAAGCTCTTGGTCCAAGCCCTTAGCCAACACTGTCTCTGCCAACTCCATTACCAAGTTAGTCACTCACAGCACTCCCCGAAAAAGACAGTCTGCCTAACATTGTCTCAAACAAACTCTTCAGCACAGGTTTTGACAAATGACAAAATTACTTTGCCCGTGCTTTGCAATGTGTGCATGTACATTTTCATAAATAACTTATAAATAAGTAAATAAATACATAAATAACACAAAATATTTAAAAATTCAACTATTATGAAAAACAGAGATCTAGACAATAAAAAATTACAAGTTAACTAAATTATGCTTAGATCCATTTTCTATAACAGAACATCCTATACCCACATTGCTCAACTTCCTTCTCCTCCTTAATTTGGTGACCAAATTTTAAGATGCCTTTTAAGATGTCTTTTAGTCAGTTTGTGCAATCTCTGGTCCATATCAACCCCACCCATGTTCAAACACCACTTGAGAAATTGTTAGTATGCTTGGACCAAAATCACAACTATGACTGTTCTAGCAGTTCATAAATCACAAATGATGGGGGTTCTTGATCCCAAGATCATTCCCTGGCGTGCTTAATCATCACATATAACTGTGGCTAAAGACTACTTATCAGAGATTAATTGCCAAACTGGAAATCTCGAGGAATTCCACAGGAATCACTTCTTGATTTACAGTTGTTGCCCTTGTGATCTCAATGACAAAGAGAGCAGTGCTACTGAAACTGCAGGTAATGCTGGAGTAGGGAAGAGCTGAAGTAAAGTTTCTGATGGGGAGAAAGGGAATTCTGACTGATCTTCTCCAAAGGCAGAGCTGACCTCCTAGGGTGGTACCAGGCCCAGCATCACCAGCCAGGCAAGGGAGAAGATTGTCCCATTCTGGTCTGCACTGGGGCGGCCTCACCTCCACTGCTGGGGGCAGTTTTGGGTGCCACAATATTGAAGGTATTGAACTATTGAACTATTGAACTATTAGAGAGTGTCCAAAGGAGGGCAATGAAGATGGTGAAGGGCCTTGAGGGGAAGTTATGTCAGGAGCAGCTGAGGGCACTGGGTCTGTTCAGCCTGGAGAAGAGGAAACTGAGGGGAGGCCTCACTGCAGTTACAAGTTCCTTGTGAGGGGAAGAGGAGAGACAGGCACTGATCTCCTCTCTGTGGTGACCATTGGCAGAATCCAAGGGAATGGCCTGAAGCTGTGTCAAGGAAGGTTTAGGTTGGATATTAGAAAAAGTTTCTTCACCCCAAGGGTGGCTGGGCACTGGAACAGGCTCCCCAGGGCAGTGGTCACAGCACCAGCCTGACAGAGTTCAAGAAGCATTTGGACAATGGTCTCAGGCACATGGTATGACTCTTGGGGATGGTCCTGTGTAGGGCCAGGAGATGGACTTGATGATCCCTGTGGGTTTCTCCCAGCTCAGCATATTCTGTGAATATTCTGTAAAACATACAATGCACCTCAGTAAGAGCACTGTTATGCACTTGAGCCAGCATAATCAGCAGCACAGAAATGCATCTAGGCAGCAGTTTTACAGAAAAGAAAGTGAAGGTGAAAATGACTCACTAATTAGGAAAATTCATGTTCAGAGGCATCCATACAGTAGTTGTAAAGAGCTCAGTCAGTTTCACAGAAATACCTCTGAAATCACATCACTGCAGCCAGGCCACTGTGTCCTGATGGTCCTTTGTGAGGAACCTTGGGGCAAAATGACAACATCGGGGGATTCTGCCAGGTTAGTTGTAGTATTCAGGTCAGGTCTTCTTCTTTGATCCCTTTAATTCCTTTCAAACATCTGTGCCTTTTCAGCCAGTGTCTCACACATTTGTCCCAGGCTATCCTCAATATCCAGCAGCTTAATGATTCTGTGAGACCCAGCTGGCTCTAAGACACCAAAGCATATGAACAAAAGAGCTGGAAAGTAAAGCACAGGCAACCACAGACTATGTCTGATCTTCAATACCAACAGCTGCTGACAGAGGTACCATTAGTTCCAGTCTTGCCACTATATTACACATTATAGTGACTACACAGTATATTCCAAGCCATCATTGGCAATTATTAAAAAGCAGCTTGAAGAATGCAGCTTAATTTATTGGTTTGAGTAGAGAATTGCATTGCCTTGGTTCCAGTCCTAAAACATTCAGCATATCTCAAAGTTTACAATCCTTGGCCCCAGTCATCCACTGCTCCCTAAAAGGACAACAATTCCAATAAAAAGGTGATATATATATCTTTCCAGCAGCTCTACCCTACCTGGATACATTGTTTAAGTTGTATTGAGACATCACATAGACATAGTTTACAATATAGGGAAAAGATGTCTGTTTATAACACTTGGCCTAGAAACAATGTAAGATCTACAAATAACCTTACATTCTGAGGTTGCTAAAGTTGTTGGTTTCACCATGTTGGTTTCACATTTGCAGAGTAAGCTATATATGAAATGGAGAAATCTGCAAATAAAATTAACAACTGTTGCAAGACCAACAATTTTAAAGGCACCCACTCTACCAGAAATGGCTAATACTCAATATTCAAACATGTTAATTGAAGAACATCACTTACATTCATTTAACAATCAAATCCTGATATAAAATCCCTCTTCTTGCAATGACTGGTTTTGTAAGAGAAAAAAAAAAGAAAACAAAAAACAAAAACAGGTGGAGGAAGGAGTAGAAAATACCTTCAGTGTCTGGCATAAGCTGTGGCAATATACTTTAAAGTTATTCTGAATTCCTATTTCTTCTGATATATGAAATTCAGGTGTTTCTGCCTCTCTGTATGATGACCTTATTTAACGTCAAATTGGAAACAGATGGTCTTCCTTGCTTCATAAAAATAGGGGTTTGTATGACTAATAACTCATATAATTCATACAATTTCCAGTAAACATACAACTTTAGAATTTTTTCTGTGGCCATTCAGAAATAAACAGACTATTTTACACCTGTCAGACTGATGAATACGGACACTGTTTTCTTTTCTTGAAAAATAGATAGAGAGAAAATACTGATTGCGACAAAATAGTAATAAGCATTCCTTCAAATTTTCAACACAGATATCTTGTTCAATGTCTTAGATGCCTTTATAGTGCTTGAGAAATCTGCTGAAGAGTAATTTACTGATTCAACAGATAATTATTTCTTTCCATTCATGGAGCACACAGGATGAGGACTCTGACCCAAAAGCAAAACTGTCATTTGTTTTTAAAATCTTAGGAATATTTACAGCTGAATTTCAACTTTTGCTTTCTCTTCCTAGAGTGAGGGTTAAAATTGCCACTGTCCTTTATTTGCAGCAACAAAACATTGTGTTCTGCATGATCAGAGGGGATTCTATGAGCACTGGGATCAGAAAATGCTGCCAAATCTGCCAGTAACATCAATCAAGGCACTGAAGAACTAGGGGGAGTAAAACTTTAAATGTCCAAGTTCATTTGAACTTCATTGATATCTTCATGCTAGGTGGTGGCTCAACCAGCAACTGGAGGCTGTGTTTGGCCTACAAGCTGCCTTGAGAGCACTTTTGCTGCCTGTAAGAGAAAAATTCCTCTAGTACAGGCCATGGAATGTCAGCACTTCAGTATTTCAGTGGCTTTCTCAGCTTGCTTACTGCACCCTACTTCCACTACATTCCCGTACAGCTGACCAGGTTTAAGCAACGCACAGGATGTTACAGTGTGAAAATAATGTTTGGCGTTAATTGATTTTCCTTGTTGGTGTTTTCGCTGCTCACATCCAACAATAAAACTTTGAAATAGTATTTACTTGAGATGTCACAGCAATATAAATGCAATTTTTGTTGGTTTCTCGTGTGGGGCTGCTTACCGGCTAAGCAGTAGATCCCAGACCAACTAAAACAGTTTGTGGGTTCCACAATCCCTGCTGGGTGTGGTTTAAGGCTTGGAATCAAGAGTGGGCTCAGCGGTGGGTTTTGGAAGGTGTTTATTCCTGTGCAGCTCCATGTGCAAAAAGCAAGGTCTGGGCCTGTTCTCCTCCTTTTTGTACCCAAGGGTGCAGCCTGGGCCAGGAGGAGACCTCGGGCCAATGGGGAAAGGGGGGTGGGTGGTCCAGGACAGGGGCACTTATCACAACAATTGAAAAAGGCAGGTGTTGGAACACCTAGCCAAATGGGAGATGATCTCCTCTCAAGTCAATCAGGGTGATTGACAAGGGGCTCCCCTCTGGGAGATACCATGTGGGTTTGGGAATAGGTGAAGGGGCTTTAAAAGGAACATATCAACACAAAATAAATAAAATACGTATACAACTTTGAAAACCTCAATCATGCACCGGAGCATGCAATGTTCTGTTTAGACGAGGTCTGCTGCATCTTGTTTAAATTGCTGCCAACAATTGCCAACAATTGCAATTCCTGCCAAAAACTGAAAAAATCGTGCTTAAACAAATGGTACATACACACACCCAGAATCTAAGGAAAAATTGGTACTGACACAACATCTACAGCTTCTAAGCTTGTGATTAGTTGGATGATGAGGCCAAAGAAGAAACATCTAACTCACAGTTTTTAAGCATACACTTTGGAAAGACAGGACATTACCAAAGAAAAGGCATTCAAATTTGAGTCTGGTTTTAAAATCTCCTACTTCCCACTGAGTTCCCTTAAATATAAAATCATCAGTTGTGTAACTTGCACTTGTATTTTCTTTTAAATACTGTTTATTTAAGGCATATTTTCTGGCATCACAAAGGTAGTTTCTTTTGTTATACACTCTTCAAACACAGAATATAAAGTGCATGTATAAATATTTATGCTTTACAATAATATTTTCATCCAAGTAGTCAATATATTAAAGGTATTACCCATCTGAGGGAATAGATGCTACAGAAAAATACGTATGTGACTAGGTTGTCTGGCCTTGTATACAAGTCAGAATTTCCCAGATCATTTTATCAGTCTAAAACTGTCATTTAACTGTTTTAGATGAACAGCAGTGTGTCACAACAGTCCCAGGATCAGAGAATCATGGAATTATAGAACATCAAATTTGGAAGAAACCTTTAAGATCATCCAGTTGGATCATCCATCCATGTGGCATTCCACTGTAAGCCCTGAACCACTAAACCACATCATCCAGACACCTTTTAAACATCTCCAGAGATGGTGACTTGACCACCTCCTGGGCTTCAGCAACTGCAGCTTCAGAAGACTCAGCTCCCATGGAGACTCCTGCATCCATGGGAAGCCTGCATGAAAAGAAG
The DNA here is from genome assembly GCA_037834095.1 of Argya squamiceps. Lineage (NCBI taxonomy): Eukaryota > Metazoa > Chordata > Aves > Passeriformes > Leiothrichidae > Argya > Argya squamiceps. Next base: position 82,280,977 of record JBBMKD010000145.1, read on the forward strand.
TCTTGAAAATACCAAGGCAGAGCTGATGCAGCTATTTTTATAATTGTTTCAAGATCTGGATTAGATCCTTAGGTTCCTGTTACAGTTGAGGTACTGCAGAAATCTCCGAGTGTTTTGTCATGTGCCTCAGGATGGTTTCTATAGCCTGAAATCCTCTCTGCTGTGTCTCAGGTAGATCCCAGCTGTGCTATACTGGGCTGGGTTAGCTCACAAGGCCAAAAACAACCAGAAAAGAAACTTTGGAAGGATTCACAAAAAAAAAAAAGGGAATCTACTGTATAATACTCATTTAGGCTTCTTGTGTGGTCAAAAGAGAACTGGCTCATGGTGAGTTGAAATTAAGTACTCTCTGGAGTCTCTAGCAACAATGAAGAGTCTGAACAACTAATTTTCAGTGGATTCTTTTAGATGATTGGAAATAATGAGATGCATCACACCACCTGGACTGATCATTTCTGACACAGAACTCACAATGACTTCAGCTTTGCTGATTGAGTTTGTGCAGCAGAGACCTAGGAGAAAGCTCAGGAGTGTACAGTGGGACCCTACTAAATTCAGGATTAAGTTTAGAGATAGGAGTGAAAATGGAAAAACATTTAAGTAGTACATTCCCTTCCTCAAATTATCAGTCCCAAAGCTGAAATACAACACAAGAGCATCACCAAGTGACTACAGATTAAAAGTGTATTTTAAACATAACTCTGGTCTATATTCAGATATTTCCCTTTGGGTATTTTTAGACATCCCCACCCATTCTCACTCTCGTTTTGATGGTTAGTATTTACACCAGTAGTAACATTTCTCTAATTTGATCCCACACTGACTTCATTCCTCTAATAATATTTACAATTTATAGATTAGACATTAAAAAATAGAACACCAGAAGAGTTTCTCAGCATGTCACAAAAACCTTTTTCCTAAAATCCTACAAGACATTCTAAGACTGCACATAGCACTGAGGCAGGTATAAGTTTGTGTTGTGGTTCCTCAAAAAACAGAAAAAAATTAAAGTGTAACTTCTGAAATGTGAAAGAAACTCCCAGAGTGGTATTCGTTAACTAATTCTTCTTTTCTGTATATTGTTTTGGCTTCATTCCACAAACAAAGAAAACTTCAGCAAATTGACAGAACACTTAATGGAAAATCAGTGGAAAGCTGTCTTAGGCATGTGGGCAGTACAGTTTCCTCTCTGTTAATGGTACCTGAGGGAATCAGTTAGCTGCTTACTATGTTATGACTACATTGGAATCTCCTGCAGTTGTGCTGTGAGAAACTAAAACTTTAATATCACTGTTCTTAATGGAAATTACTCATACTATATGTCTGTTGATGAATAGTTACATGCAAAAATTAATGAGAACAGAGAGCTATAAAATAACTCCATGTATCTCTAATGGCCAGAAAAACATATTTTAATTTTGCCAAGATGTGCATCTCACTGTCTCAGATAAAAGTCTGATGTATTTTTCATTTTTTATACAGTAAGATTCACTGTAAAATGTCACTTTGAAAATGTAGAGACCTGACAAAAAAAAGCTGTAAACAAAAGCAAACAGACAAATATAAGGTAGATCAATTTTAATTTTGTAGGGTTCAAATCCTGCTGTCCTTGTACTAAGTCCATAGCCTTATTTTTCTTGGTTCTGCTAATAGTCTTTGTGAACACATCATCCTTGCATCTATCTTCCAGTTTCTGGAGAGGTTATGTCTGCACTACAAAACCCTTTACCACAGTTATTTACCAGCTGCTGTCAGTTCTCATACAATCATATCTGAAGCCTGAATAACCAAGGTTATACACAGGTGTGAGAGAGGAAAACAGCCACAACAAATGGAAGTGAAAGGGAAGGCTGCTGAGCAGTGAAAATTGGGCTATTCAGCTCTCTGGGCAAATAAAGGTCAAAGCATGCTGATGGGGAAAGTTGACCCAATATTTAGTCTTGAACTGTAGAACTCGTACTTCACTACCATTGCTCAGCCATCACAAGTGATATAAAATTGCCATTGTCTACAATCATAACTCTTCCAGCAAAGTAAGTAGGGAAGATATCTCTTAGTCTGGATGCTGCAGACCTCTCAGCCTGCAATAAAGAGGGTGAAGCTCAATTAGGCTTTTACAACAGTAACTTTAATTTGCCCTATGCTTAAATCATATTCACAGAATTACTCAGTGAACAAGCAATAATTTGTCAAACTCCACCAGTTTGGATGGTTGTCTGAATCCTAAGGCTGCTTTGCTGTTACTTATCTAGTCAGGCACAGAGCTTGTGAAGAGCTGCCACACCTCTCCTGACAAAGATGGCACTGTCAGAAGGCCATTATTTACCATGCACACTAAAATTGGAGGAAAATATTATGATTACGAACAACATTATGATTTTTCTTCCATGTCCCTAACAGCATACTGAGAAAATCCCCTGCATAAAAAACACAACTGACATGGTCTATGAAATCACTTGGTATCCTTCTCACTTCTGATTAATTAACTCAGCTGGACTTTGCCATCCAAATATGAAAAGTGTTGATTTTCGTATTTTGGCAAGTGAGAAATCAATAAGCAATGATGTGAACTCGGCAAAGTGGAAGCAGATCTGGTCCAAACTTCTCTGCACTGTCCCAGCAACAGTGACTTGCTGCAATGTGCCCTGAGGCTGCCAATAATGATGAATTTTGGCATTCCCCTGTTATTTTCATATGGGCAAAACAATTCCATTCATTTCTTTTTGTGACCCTTTTAGAGATTGTGTCACAATCTCCCATTCTGAAAAATCTCAGAAGGAACAGTTGATTCCTGGATTATTGTTTGTAAAAAATAACCTTGCTAAACATTGTCCCAGCAGAAAAAACTTATCCCTCAACTATTTTTTTTGCCCCAGACCACTCTTATCAACTTATAGTATATTCTATTACATTTAATTATTATGGATAATCACTAACATGTACACTAACCATCTCATTTCAGGCTGTCTCGGACCTAACACTAACTTTAATTCACACCTTGAAAAAGAATCATATTTTGTCTGCCAAGCATTGCTTAGGATAAAAACAATGCTATAAAAAAATATCTCAAGTTTGTCTTATGCCTTTTAGGCATCTTTGATGTTCAGACATGAAAGTTTTCCCTCTCAGCCTGACTTCAGCTGAAGGTTGCTGCTAGTCAGCCCCTTTCATGTTCCTTTCCAGCTGTCTAAAGGCAGACTGTCCTGGCAGAGTAACTTGTTTTACTCTTAAACATCTATCCAGATATTTCTACATCCTTTTCTCACTAAATTGATTCAGAGTTTTTTGTAGTTGGTATCTTAGCAGCATATTACTACTTTTGCACAAAATGTTCCACTCTGCTCTCCCACTTCTCCTTTCCATTTCCACACTCTGCAGTATCACAGTGTGTGCCTGTAGGTACCTGGCATTTCCCCAACCTCAGGCAGAACTTCTTTGTTGTATTAGTCTGTCCAGCACCTCTGGAGAGTGCTCTGTCATCATACTGCCCCATCTTCCCTGTGTTCTTCACTCTCACTGTCTTCCCATGAACAAGCCAAGCAGAGCAAGCCTGGGAGTTAGGATCACCTTGAGCTGATCAAGTCTTTTACCACATCTCTTTCAGCAGCTGTTCCAGCTTTCCAGCAATATCATCCCTATGTTTCTGCCCATCTCTCATCTTTTTGCTGTGCCCTATGTTTTAAGCAATCTTCTTAGTGACTTCCTTTCTGCAGTAGATCTGAGGAACTGCTGCTCTCCATGGCTGCTTTCCTCTCTCCCACACTTATGCATTACTTTGTTCAATCAGACTCTAGATTTGACCAGCTGGAGACTGGCAGCATTTGCCACAGGAGCATAAAAATGTCCAACCATATCTTAAAACTGGCCATTTTACTTGCTGTCCCCATGTGATCCATTGTGACATTTCAAAGGTGGGGTCCTGGCACCCTTTCAGGTTCCTCTACAATGCCCAAACAAACAGTTCCCTAGGAATACCTATTGCAGAAAAGTGAAGATTATGTGTCCCTATTCAGTATGGGACTCAGTCACCTTTGTGTGCTTTAGGAACAACTCTGACTCAGAATTTCCTGGCCTCAAAAAGAGGGTCCAGTGGTCAGCAGCTTTTCACTTCGGAGCCCTCTTGACTCCCGTTGGTCACTCAGATTGTCACACCAAGTCAAGATGCAGCATTTCAGGGCATTGGAGTTGCTCCTTAACTCCTCCTGTGGAGCAGATATCATTCTCAGGGCTTTGTAAAACAGCATTTTAGCTGCTGATCTAGTTTCTTCATTCACATTGCTTGCCAGTATGTAGCATGTCCTAAATGTCATTTTCAAGAATGGTTTTAAGAATGAAGCAAATCAACCTACTGCTAAATGGCTTCCACTGTAGAAATATATTTGTTTTTCAGAAGAGATAGTTAATACTCTTCTTCATGGAAGCCTCCCTAGATTGACTGAAACTTATTCTCACCTTCCAACCAGCCACCTCTCTTCAGTGCAAGGGCAGTAGTATACCTCAGTTTTCATTGTACTAATACTTAGGAGATCCATTCCTATTAATTTGCAATAGTTTGCCTTTTCTTAGTCTTCTTTGTCTTTCTTCTGCTTTCTAGTGTCAGAATTCTTACACAGCAGAATAATTTCTAAATAAATTGCTACCTGTATAGAACATCCCTAGGATGGAACACTCCTTGGGTGTTGCAGCGCGAGTTTCAGGTTTTTTGAATTTGTATTGTGTTTTGTTGTCTGTACTTGGTATGTTCCTTTCCCCCCCATTCCCACCCCTGTACCTGGATTCTTCCTGATGTAACCCCACCCCTTTCCTTCCCCATTGGGTCAGTGTTTCCCTGTCCAGGTCAGGACCTGAGGAAAAAGGGGATGCACGAGCTCCTCCCACTCTCTCTCTCCACCTTCCCTCCATGTGGACACAGGAGCTGTGGCAAAGCTCCAGCCACGTGGGCTGCGCTGAATAAACATCCTTATTAACCCAAGGGAGAGCACGATTCCTTCTTCCAAGCCTGAATCCACACCTCAGCGAGCTGTTTGGAGGGCCCACAAACTTCTATAAATTGGCTTGGGGAATCAGCTAGCCGGAGAAAGCACCCTCCCCGAACGAGCCACTTTACTTGAGTTTCTGTACAATAACATGATGATGGTTCATCTTTCTATTCACAATTTGAAGGATCACTGGGTCCTCCAAAGAAGGATCTTTATCTCATCCTAATTCTTTCAATGATCTAAAAACACCACACAGTTTCTAAGACTGTGGGAACATATAACCCTTCACACTATCTCAAGGACTCTCTTCAGGGTAATGGTTATTAGCATAAACCCTTAATAAAGATAGGATTTATCATATGGAAGGATTACTTTCAACACATATCCTAGACAATTCTTTCCACATGAGTGATCAAACCAAAACAAAATTGAAAAACAACAGCCTTGGATTTTTTTTTCTCTTGTTGTTAGAGTTTGTTGAAAAAACTTTGATGACAAAAATATTATTATTTTCCATCTGTTAGAGAGATCTGGACTATCATTAGAATAATAAAAGCTTTCTGGTGACCCTCTAAGCTAAGGCTTGTACAACAGTGAAATTGCAAAGGAATATAGCAAGTTCTCTCCCTTGTTGTTTCAACTGCTTGATTACTGTGTGTTCCCAAAGACCTGGAAGAAATAACTGTCAGCATCAGACAGTGTAATCAACCTGGACCTGATGAAAAAACCCCATTCACCTGAGATGTCATAGCTCACATAAACTGTTCCAGTCACAAGAAAAATCCCAAATGATGATTTGGAGGTGTTAGGCTATGACAAATAAAACAACAGTTTTACAGTAAATCTCTTTAAATGTGAGCATGTTCCAACTTATGAATAACTACAGAGGACCAAAGGTGTTGTATCATATCTTCCAGTATACATCATGTGTTAAGTCTCAATAGGCAGATTTATCCAATTTCGTTTGATCTCTGCTGTCTGGAACATGCTACACCTGTGAGACAGACCCCATGTGCAAAGCATGACTTGTAAATGAAAGCCAAATGTGGCTGAAAATAGTGCTTGCCAGTCAGGACATGTATAGTTGGTGCTTTCCCCAAAACTGTTGCTGCTGATCTCTTCAGGCATCTTTTGAGAGAGTTGTATGTGCATAGGTCTCATTACTGACAATTTTTTTGGCGCTAAGGTCCAATAAACACCAAGGAACTTAACTTATTAACTACCTTTTTAGACTTCTGTTATGCCAGCCACAAGTTTCATTTGTACAGCTCAGTCATCGCAGTTTCTTAGGCAGAAGAGTCAGTATTTCTAATTAAATGTGTTCCTCTCATTACCATCATAGGACTGGTGGCCAGCCAAAACTGTCCCTTGGTCTCTCCCACAATCATTACTGTGAAGCATGGCTTGATGCCCACCACTAAGCAGAGCAGGAAGGTATTTAACACAGGGAGGTATATTTCTCAATTTTCACACCTGCATTCTCTAGTCTGTAAGGAAAAGTGAGGCTTTGAAGTTTTATAACTAAGAGGGCTCTTCTTTTCTTTCCAATTTTGTCTGGTCTTGCAAACACAGATCTGATACACGCTTTTTTTTTCTTTTTCTAATTGACTGTCTGTCACTCAATAATCTGGTGTTAAAAAGCATAGGAGCTATGTAAAACCATGGCATTCAGCAGCAAGGGTGCAAAATAATTCTACAATAAAAAATCTTCAGAAAAAAAATTTTACTTTTCTTAAGAAGCAGAGTTTCTTCTGAGAATGAAGGGATCACAACTGATCACCAAGAAAAGTCTTCAACCCAGAGGCCCTAACAGATTCTGTACTTAATATTTTGCTCAGGTGTCTCTATGTGCTATTCAGAAAAGCTGGCTTGTCACAGACAAAACACTCCAAATCTGAATTGCCTCTTGTTTTTATATTTGTATGTGTATGTGAAAGGGAGTTTTGATCTTCTGAACATTCAAATTCTAATTCAGCAACAGAAATATGTGAGCAAGCCTCCTAACATGGAAGTTTGCATCTAGGAAAGAAAGTGCCATTCTGATCTAAGGCCTAAACAATTTCTCGTATTGCATTCCATGCCAGAGGTAAATGCTGTACATTTTTCTTGAAACAGAATAAATATTGAAGAAGGTACAAACTGTACTGATGAAGACACAAGCAGCAGAATATACTGAAACAGCCCACCACCCAGACCACAACTTTTAGAAAATCTTGGCCACATTTTCCTGTGATACAACCATCACCATTTCCACTGAAGTCAATTCAGGGACGAAAGTGAAGGAGGGCAATTTTGCAGTATCATAGCATTTTTCAGAAGTGGTGGGAAGAATAAACTTCTCTGTAGTCGTTATTTCAAAGGGTTTTTTTGGCTTTTGCTTGGAAAACCTGAATCCCAAACTGATTGATTGCTGAGAGCCGGAAAATCATAGAATTTTTTTAAGATCCATGTTTCATAGAATGCACTCTGTTTTTCTTCACATGTTGGTATCAAGGTGAGAGGTATTTGCTTCAACTATTTAAAATATTGCAGAATGGATTTTTTTTTCTGTATACCCACACCTCAGCTAAATAAGGTGCTTGTTTCTCTGTCTCTAGAAAATCTGCAATACCATGAACTGAAGGAGGAGGCGGTGGTGATGGAGAAGCCAGGGGGTTTACACTCCTTTTATATGCTGTTCAAATGTTACTTAAAAGTTTTTTAAGATCTGGGGACTCAAAGGTCAGTTGGGGGTTAGATGTGGTAGTGGAAAAATATCTGGCTGGCATAGTCCATGGAATGTGTTGCAATGGTCTTGAAAAACTCTGGAAATACAAAGCTTAGGAATTTTATAGAAATTAAGGAGTTACTGGCAACATTTTTGTCAGAAGACAGCTCAGTGGAAATATCCTCATCCCAAAAACGCCTGATGACATTTCTGGCTCATTTGTTTTTATTGCATGGCAATACACTGACATCTAGTGGGTATTGTCCTCTTAGGAATGCTGGGCCTAATCAGGACTGGGAAGAAATTGTCTGATCTAATGTATTTTTTTATTTATTTTATAATGGAACAGAATATTTTTGACTAGACAAAAACTTTCCTGGAAATTTTTCTCTTACTTTTTCATGGGAAACCACAATCCTTCCATCATTTGCCATTTTTGGCCGAAAGCTAAACTGAAGTTTTCTCTTTTTTTTTAATTAAAGTTTAATGGTTTATGTTTCATACAGAAATTTTCCAAGCAGTTACCTCTCCAGTCTCTATCCCTGTGAAAGCTCTACCATGTAAATCTTCCTCCTTTCTCTTACAGTTCAGGGAAAAAGAATGAAGGTCTCTGCACACACAGAAGAATCACAGTTGTACAAGTGATTGTTTGCCTTTTCTCACGCACAAAAACATCTTGGTTAATATTCTTTCAGTTTGGACTGGAATGCCTGTGAAGAGAGTGAGGATTGATCCCCCAGGGGGATGTTCACGGGCAGAGCAGGGCTGCAAAGCTCATGTCTCAGCAGCTGGTGTGTGGCAAGGTGGGGCTGGGGTATGGCATTCCCCGTGTGATCTCTGCTTGGTGGACCAAGAAAAACACATGTAAATTAAAGCCTCTCTTGCTCTCCCTCTCCAAGCAACATGGTCTTTCCCCAAGTGCTGGGTTTCTCTGGCTGATGACTTTATGAATCCTTGTAATCAAAGCCACCTTTTCACTTTGTTCTGTGCTTCCAGTTTGCCATTCCCACCCCGAATTAATCCCATCACTTAATAATGGGATTTCCCTCTCAAAGCTCTTTTCCAAGGCAAGATAGAGGGTTTGGCTGGGACTCCTCATCAGCCCTGCTGCGGCAACGCTGGACCACCCCCACAGCCACCACTAGATAGGAGACCAATGCATGCTGTAGGGGCAAAGCTCAGCTTCCCTGACATCTGCATACAGGAGTAGTTTGGGGAATCTTGTTTTCCACTGAGCATTTTACTGTGTCAAACCATGAGAGAAACTAAGCAAGGGAAAGGGAGAGGAGTCAGCAGGGCTTCAAGGTAAGAGGCTGGGAGGTCTGTAATTGGCCATGGGAGGGTGTTTGGTGTGGGACAGCAGGAAAGTCCTCCTTGACCTCACCCCCAGCTCTAAAATGGGAGCTATGATGGGCTGCCATATGTCTATTGGCTTGATCTGCTGGGCTGCATGAGCAGTGAACATTTGGGCATGTGAATCACTCTCTTCTTTGTACACTTTTACTATTAATATTGTTGCTGTTCACTTTTCCAATCTCATTGCTGTTTCCAGCAACATGTTTTTATCTAAACTTGTGATCTTTGCCTTTGGTGCCTCCAATTCCCCTCTCCATCCTGCTGCAGAGCAGAGGGAAAAGCAGGAGAGCAAGAGAGGCGTGTGGTTTGGAGAGTCTTGATGGGAGCACTGAACTGGGGAGTACCATTCCTAGACCACAACAAATGGTCACCCCTGAATAACTGATAAGGCAGCAAGTCCCTCTCTGTACCAGGGAAAGGGCATCCTCAGTGACAGCTATATGGGGTGGTAGCTCACCAATTCAGTTTCTGACAGTGCAGAGCATGAACCAGAAGACATGAATGCCTGTGTGTAAAACAGGGGGAAGATTGGCAGGACTGGGGAGCTGTCTGCCATTCACTGTGTCAGAGCCACAGGCAGCAAGCTCTGGGCACAACTGCAGTGAGAGCTGCACTGCTTGCTGAGACACAAACTTATTGAGGGCTCTTTGCTGTTTTACTCTTTTCCCACTGCAAATTCCAGCAATCCAGATTCACTTGCCTTTATTTCTCTGCTTGAAAGAAATAATATATTTAATGCTGGGGTTGTAAAATATATGGACTCAGCTGTTCAAAACTCTGAGCAAAACAGCTTTATTCAGGAGACTGTGAAATATTGGTGAGCAGTTTCACTGAGCTTTTTTGCATACCTCAGATTTATTCAACTAATAATTTATTCAGCAGACCAACTATAAGCCTGTGTTGTTTAAGAGCAACTGATACAATAAATCACATCATGTATAAAAATTACTGTCTTCTGCACTAGAGAAGAGTGCAGATAAGTACAAATAAGAGTACAAATAATATCTGTCTTAGAGAAAAGCACATAGACATTAGAGCAAAAAATACAGGTTCAACTGTAGCAGAAAAATTAGTCTGCAAGAAATAATAATAATAATTTCCAATTAAATTTCATTTGTTTTGGGTACATATGCACAGAAACTGCTGTGGTCCATGAATCTTCTTATCTCCTGGTTTCTGCACTACAGCAAATATTTTTCCAGGCTTGTTTTGATGCATTTTTTATAGTGTTATTTCATTCCTGGAACTGGAGGAAAAACGGATGAGGAGCAAATTTCCAGCACTGCTGCAGCTTGGAATTTCACCTTGATGGTGAAAACCGGTTGGATCCAAGCTTGGATAGAGACCAGCAAGAGGTCTAACAGGTGCCCAGCCTGTTAGTATTTGTAAACCTTTCCTTCAGTCTGAAAATACCCTGAATCTATGCTGAATGCATTTTAAACCATAAACAAAAGTGATAATACTGGAACACTGCCATTTTTCCCTTAGACATTGATCCTGATAATTCAATGTAAGCCATTATATTTGCTAGAATTTGATATGATTTTTTGCCCTTAGCCACAGTAGCCACAGTAGCCACAGTAACAGTTTGGGTATCTTTTAAATATTGGAAGACCAAAGGTCTTGGCTTCAAATCTTAAAATGACCCAGCACTTTCTTGGACAGAGGCAGGCAGTGGTGGCCTAGCGGGTCAGTGCAGGCTGGCATGCTGCCTGGCCCCAGGGCCAGATGTCCTGCTAGCACTCAAATTGTCCTCCTGGCATTCTCCTCTCCAGCCTTCAGGGCAAAAATTCATGTTTGATTGCATTCAAAGGCAGATTGTCTTTGCTGCTTGGCTGCAGTCCCTGCAGCAGCAGCAGAGTATCCTGATGACTTTCACAGACCTGGAGCAGCGCTGTTTTGCCATCACGGCAGGTTCTGATGTCAGGATGTCTGAGGGGCAGCAGGCAGGTTAAATAAGGCTACTGTGCATGCCCTCAGCCTTTCTCCTCCAGGAGCAGCAGCAAATGTTTGCGGTCTCATCCTCCCCAAAAGTTCAGTGGCCTTTTTTACTGGTGGCAAATTCCTCAACACCAGTCTCATCAGGATCAAAAAACAGCTTTCTGGGCTCAGAAAAACATAAAGACCTAACCCTGCCAAATGCTGTGTCTGGAACAGTTCCTCCCTAAATCTCCATGGGAATAGGACGGGAAAACAAGGGAACATAATGCCAGTTTCTGAACTGTTTCTCCATCCTTCATAACTCTAAAATGCTACAGATAGAATCCCCATTTAGTGAGAGATGAAAGAAGCAAAAAGCAGGAAAAGCAAATTTACTTCATCAAAGTCTATAAACTGGATATGTCTCACCTTTTGTTGCCTGCAGCACATTTAACTACTGATAATAAAAACATCCCCACCTGAGCTGGGCTCAAATCAGGCCCCTACTTCTGGCAATCCATTCTGACATTTCCTTTTACCTGTGGACACAGCTCTTCACTGAAAATAATCCCTCCTTGATTAAAGAGCCAGGCCAAGCAGGTAAGTCTTCTCTGCTGCACAGCTCTTGCCTGGGTCAGGCTTCCCACAGGATGCAGTCCTGGAGGGCAGAGCCTTAGCCAAAAGCAGGGACCGCCAGCTCCAGCCCTGCCTGCCTTGCCAGCAGCACCAGCAAGAGGTTCCCCTCAGACCCAGCCTCAGGGCTTGGCAGAGCTCTCCTGTCACCCTGAGCTGCACCCCATGTAACAAAGGAAGACAAGCAGAGCCCAGAGCTCCCACGTGCCAGCCATGATCTAAAGGCTGGCATGTCCCTCAGAGGACTGTGAAGCAGGCTGGGTTTGTTGTTGCCATGGACTGAAACCAGCCTAGCGTTGCTTTCCTATCGATGGCACGGATAGTGGCTGTCAGGTACTCCAGTCTATCTACTCTTCATCAGATCTGCACGTACTGGATCAAGTCCAGAGAAGGTCTGGAGTGCCCTGAGCCTCACAAGATGAAAGTTTTAGGAGTCTAACTTCAGTTCACCAAGCAGTGCATGAGGTAAGCTGGCAGGAGCTTAAAAAAAAAACCAACACGGAGTGGGAAACCAACAAATGTCATCAGGGCTTTCAGGTCAGGGCATTCTGCTTTGTCCCATATTGCTTCTGGTACTGCACCTTGAGATTTTGGGATTTCCCCCCATTCCTTCAGGACTCCTAGCCCAGATCCCCAGAGATAGGAGCCTAAATATTTGTTTTTAAAACAGAAGCAACAGTTCACTTGCTTTCTGTCTTTCCTTCTATTCCTTGTCTCTGCCCCTCTGTAGACATGGCAAAATAAAACCCACTTGTCTCCTCTATTCCTCTCCCACCTCACTGTTCTCTTGCTGAGGATAGGATGTTCATAAAAGAGGGGACGAAAACTTGCCTTGCCAGCATTTTTCTCGGATTTGTGCAGCATCCACAACTTGGAAGGCATGTGGACCATATCAGTGAACAACCATGGGATGTGACGAGGGCGATACACCAGTGACAGTTTGATTTAAAAGCACTGACTCCACTGACTGGAGCTGCCAGCTGCATTACGTAGCATTTTGAGACATGAGCGGTTTGGTCTGGGAGGTGATACTGGCTCTTTGTGCTGAGCAGTCAGAAGAGCCATGCTTTCTTCTTGTTTCCTGACAGGTGTGTGCTTGCCTTCTGCTGCTTGGATTTGTATCGGGGTGTCTGGTCAGCATCCCAGCTGCCAGGAGGAGATTAGCAACCTCCATGGCAGAGTTTGAATTTTCCATTTACCAGCTGGCTAAAGGATTGTACTCTTGTATTTATTTTTTTGTTTGGATATGAACTTTGGAACACAGGAACAGCCTGTGTCATCTGGAGATGAGATGATGGTGCTGTGATCTGCACAGGGCAGTGGTTTGGTTCTGCTCAGAGGCTGCAGCTAACCAGCTCAGTCTCTCACCTCTGATGAGGCATTTTCTTTCATAGAGATACCAAATCTCTATGGGCTCTCCACAGAACTGCACTGGCAACTAGCTGTCTTCCAGACCTGGTTTATAAAGCTAGTCTTGGGAAGCCTGGCATTTCCCAAGAGACATCCTCTTTTCCCCATAGCAGCTGATCAGATCTGTCTTAGCAACCTGCTATTGCTGTGACCCACTGCTGCAGGAGCAGAAGCATAGCAGGAAATTCTCTATTAGAGCTCAATATCTTGGAAAATATACCCCTTCCCCACCAAATTTATGCAGTTATTAGTCTCTGAGCAGGAATTGTATTCCTTTCCTGCAAGGAGGTGGATGAGAAATGGAGGGACATAAAACTGCAGATGACAGAGGGGTGAACTCATTTCCTTCCTTCTGATCTTGCTGTTTTGGGGCTACATTCACGGAAATGGAAAGTGATTATTTTAATACCCTTAGAGTCTGGAAAATGTGCCAGAGCATTGGGAGTACTTTGTCTTATGAGCACCTATATAAATAAAAAGCCTTGAACAGAAAGAAAGGAGAAGCAGGTTATCAAGAATATCCTTGCTGCTAGTGTGATTGGCAAAAACAATCTCCTTCTGAGTACATAGGTGAGAAATTCTACCTCTAATTTGTGTCAGTGGGCTTTATGCAGTGAAACTCAGGGGTGACTTTTTCTACCCAGGAAGAGCAAAATATATCCCCAGTTCCGAATATAATCTCAACACGGTTTCATTAGAGGCACGGAATGGAAAGTTTTGGGAGCAAGAATTCCTGCTGTTAGGCAACAGCAGAGGTTGAGGGGTGATTACTGAAGTGCAAAACTGGTTTAGCTGGGAGACCAAAGCAGTACAATGGCAGACACAAAGCTTTTAAGAACAAGTTGGAGAAATATCTGTCAGGCATGTCAAGTGGTCGTGAAACAATGGAAATAATGATCAGCTAAAGTTCCTAGCAGCCCTGATTTCTATCATTTCTGGGATGTTCTGTGATTTTTTGGTCACAAGTACAGCAAAAGTTTTAATTATGACTGCAGCAAACCTAGACATAACCAATAAAATAGTTAGGATTGTAATACTAGAGCCATTTGTGCAGCAATTGGCTAGAGCTGGGCTGGGAAGATACATGGGTAAGAGAAATATGTGATATACCGGGTGGTCTTTGCTCATCCTCCAAAAATGCCTTATGTTCCTAATTTTTTTCCTATCTCTATTCATTATCATATTTATTTGAAACAATTTTAAAAGGATAAAGTATTATTCAATGGAAAAAGTTACTAGAGGTCTGTTGGAATCTTTCCATGAATGCCTCATCTGTAAAAATTACATCAGGTCAAGGAAAAGGAAAATGAGCCAAGCAGAAAGGCATGCACAACAGGTGTAGAGCAAACTCGACAGCAAACTACTGATCCCCTCTGCCAGCTGTGGGACACACTGCACTGTGCCCCAAAGGTCCATCCTTGCTGATCTCGGACCACAGTGGGAAATGGCACGGTCAAAGGGTTCTGATGGACAATGCCTCTCCTTTTTACTTCCCTGGGGCTCCCATCCACCTGCCTGTGCTGCTTACATCCCCAGCAGCAGAGCAATAAAAGAGGTGGTGGTATTTCATGTGGGATCACTGAATGATTCCAAATTACCCAAACTGTTCTGGAGCTCCTTTGTTCCCCCACTGTTTTCTCTAAAGTGTAGTTGGATGGAGTCTCCATGTTAAAAGCATGTCTCTGTGTCTGAGTCTCTGAGCACACTTGTGCTGCTGTGCTCCCAAGAGCAGCTATCCCACATAAAGTGTGTTGTACTTTATTCATCCCACAACAGCATTGAGCTGATGAGATGGGATAAAGCACTATGCTAAAAGGAGACTCACCTCTGGATGGAAATGAAAAAAAGTGATCATGACAAACAACATCATTTAATTCTTTAGAAAAAATCTAAGCATTGAAGAACCATTAAAAAAAAAAGAAGCCAGTCAAACACACTGTTGGGTGATCACCTCTTTGTGCTTTCTGCAGCTCAGCCCATATGCAGAAATTATAGATTATATAGGCTAGGTGTTAGAAGAAATGTTCTAATGAGCAAAACAGCGTGGATGCAAATGAGATTCCCAACACGGACACTAAATGGAGGAGATGGCAGCAAAAAAAGTGGGCTCCCAGACTGTTCTTGGAAGAGTCTAGTCAGCTGCCAGAAGGGATTATCTACTGCAGCTGGCTTTGGGTCAATGATCTGGAAAGCCTCCCACAGGGCTGTTTCCCCAGCATTCTCTTGGCCTCAGCAAGATTACAGGGATGCCTCATGCTAGTGCCAGTCTCCACGAGGCTGTCCCCAAGCAGACATGGACCAGGCCACCTCCTCTCATCCCAACCAAAGGCAGCAGAACTAAAGGTAGCAGAAGATACAGGAGGTCAACGCTGCTGGAAGCCTGGCCTTGAAGTCACCTCTGAGACTCTGACTGCTCTGGAAGTCAGCAGGTGCGATGGCTTTCACCCCTTTGTCCTTCAGAAATCAATCATTCTGAGTG
Organism: Argya squamiceps; assembly: GCA_037834095.1. Lineage (NCBI taxonomy): Eukaryota > Metazoa > Chordata > Aves > Passeriformes > Leiothrichidae > Argya > Argya squamiceps. Next base: position 82,296,461 of record JBBMKD010000145.1, read on the forward strand.
TGTCTTCCTTGAAAATGCACTAACACACATCCTCATGGGTTCCTCAGGCTGATTAGTGTTTAAAAAAAAAAAAAAAGGGCACTGCGTGCCTGACAAGTATTAGAATAAATGGTGTGAACAGTAGAACAGTGTGTGCTGGGAAAGAGAAGCATCCAGGAACATTTTCAAGTTGGCAATTATGCAGTTTAGCAGAGGAGATTGGTGACATCCCAATAATCTCCTGGCCCTCTTCACAAAAAGAAAAAAAAAAAAAAAAGGTGAAACAAAGCCCACACCATTTCAGCTGGATGAGAGAAAAGGAGCAGAGATTTCTACCGTCTATACTTTACCAACCTTTTAATTCTGGAGAGCTCAATTTAATTCTGACTGGGCTCATTTCTGCAGATGAAAGAAGGAAAGTGGAGAATTATTTCATATGTCTACTGAAAAATCCTAAGGCTTCCATTGTCTTCGCCACAGATGGCAAAAAATGAGGAAGACAAAAACTGTATCTGACAGAACCTTGAGAAATTAAAGACAATGTCCATTAAAGCACTGCTTTATCCATTGTTACTGGTTCACAGTACTTTGTATTCCCAGAGCAGGAAAATTAGCTAGAGAGAAAAAAACATAGTATGGTGAAAGAAACAAAGATATGCTTTCCAATTATGCCCTAAAGAGAGTTTGAAAATCCACACAATGGAACTGAAAGGGAAGAGAAAGAGGAGAGAATATGAACTGCTGAGAGTATGCCAAAGTATTCGTCATCCCTTGAGTCTACCCTGAAAGGTTAGTGTTGTTTTTAAGCACACATTCCTTTAAGGAAAAGAATAATTTCCTAGCAGAGGTAATTTCTGGATAGTCATAAACTCTCTCCAGAGAAGCAGAAATCCCAACAGTGAAGTCAACAAAAACGAGGCAGAAGGAGAGGAGGAGGAAATATGCACATGAGTCCTCAGGGCAACCCCAAGACTGAACTGCTACTGAAAGGGAAGAGATATGGAAAAGCCTGGCAGATAGCAACAGTTCAGTAGGTAAAGATCTGGATAGAAAAATGTCAAGAAGGAAAGGGAATAGAAAACAGGTAAATGTTTACTAGAGATCACCCCTCTGGGACAAATTACATTAGAGAAGGCTGACTCAGTCTTGTCTACTTAAGGTTTGATTAATCTGAACTGTATTAGATTTTCGTGGTGATGAAGAAGACAGGCCAAAATGCTGTCACCTACCCTGCGGCCCACAATACAGAATTTGTGAATTTTCAGTTCTGAAAAATTTTCAAACTTAATGAACTAAGGGCTGTTATAGAGAAAAAAACAGTCCCTCTTGCTGGTTCTATATCAAACTCTCAGGCTAGCAGTGTCTCCAGGTCACCTCAAGTTGCACTGGAACCTGACCAGTGCAATGAAGAAAACATCACCAACTTTGCAAATCTGTTTTCTTTTTTTAAGTTTTAATTTACTAAGGCTATAAATTTCATTTTTCTGGAATTGTAAGTGGCAGGATGTTGCCCAGGAGGGAAGCATGGTTCATGAGCTAGATGGCAGGTCTCATGCCTCCCTAAAAGGAAGACTGTGAACAAAGTTCATCAGTCTGAATAACCACTATGCCAGGACCTCATCTAGAAGCCTCACAAGTTAAAAATTGCTGAGAGCTCCTAAGCCCCTCTGGCATGCCTGGGAATTAAAGGTGCCCAGAATCTCTGGATAAATCTCTGTGTATCATGACAATTTGATCCACTGTCATCTGGAGAACACACCACCCTTCCCATGAGTGGCCAAGGCTGGTATTTGGCTCACTGGGACCATTTAATGTGTTAAACAACTTTTATTGCTAGGCATTCTTTAACATTCTTTAACATTACCTTTTTCAAGGTAAGTGATGATACTTCATATGAGTTCAGGAAGGAAGAAAGAAAGAAATCCTGTAATGTTAGTCCATAAAGTCAGTTTATAAATTCTAAGCAATGGGTCATTGCTATAATCAATGGCCATAAAGACTCCTGAAACAAATTAGTTGTCTTTCATCACAAGACTTGCAGCTAAGTTTTTCTAATGTGTTCAAGTTTCTTCTGCTATCTGCCTTCTCAACAGTTAAACTTTTGCCAGTCTGTTTTCCAGTCTATAGACAGCTGAAGGACTATTTTACCAGACAATGTGCATAGTGCCAAACCCATTTTCAGCACATAAGCATATTCATACTGGGGGAATCAGTGAGAAAATCTGTGTGCAAGAAAATCCAGTTTGGAGTTCCTTTGCTTTAGCAAATCCATAACATTAGTCCTGAAATGTGATCCATGTGATTACTAGCACGGGTGGAAACTTTTTGTTGTGCAGAGACTAAATGGAGTTAGAAATCTTAATTTAACACTACCTCATTCACACTCTTGAGGAGTCAGATCATGGTGCTACGTGCTGTTGGTACAAAAAGAGAATTTAAACCACGATGAACATGCAGTTCATCAGCAGTTTGACTGGAGACGCCTTTTGATAGCAACATATTCATCTGCTAATATGAAAAGTGCTCTTCATTGTTTTATGAGTTTGGAGCCATGAATCTGGAATTTTAAGGACTGATAAACACACACTAAGCCAAAACCAGCTGTTTTCTCTTTGGGAGGTTTTGGGCCTAAGGTTTTGGGTTTCAGTAGCTCTTTCTTCTGAAGGAACTAACTCAATATTGCCTCTCACCAGAATCCAAAGCTGGGTTTTTGTTTGAATGCCATTTCTTACAGACTTTTATGACTTTGGTGCAAATCTTAAACTATTTGATGTTTTTAGCAACAACAAAAATTTTGGTTTACCATAAGATATGACTTTTGACTACATAGTTTCTTTACCCAGAGTTCAGAAATTTAAAAAACATTTTTGGGAAAAAGTTTCCCTAATCCTCAATTCAAATTTCTGGTCCATAGAAAATCAGTCCATAAGAAGATAACAATAGCTTCATATTTAGGTATTTATTGGGAGATGCACATTTCATGTGATGTAGGTCTTAAAACTCAGCCTTTTACCTAACAGATGTGTTTAGGTCTTCATCATACCAGACATTGTCTAATTCATAACAAGAGAAATATGCACTACCATAACTGGACTCTTTGAGGTGATACTTTGAGAATAATAATATATTTTTCAATATCATCAAAAGGGTTCAGGGAAATGCAAATACACACACCCCACACACACCACTCCCGCACCTCTGCCCTCCACCAAGGTTCTGAAATATCAAAAACTAAATGAGTTTTAAGTTTTAGTTATCTTAAAATATTTTTATTAAATGAGGTCAGGAAGATCATTTAAGGAAAACCATCACAACTCAGTGAATCTGGGATATTTGAATCAAATCTGAAACTCAGCTCACTGAAATTTCCAAGCTTCTGCTAGGTGAGTTAGACTTTGCAATTTTTCTACAATTCCAGCAAAGTTTTATGGTATTTTCCCTAGTTTTTCGAATTACAACTTTTATAGAGTGAAATCATTGCCATAAAGTGCTGAATTATCACATTGCAAAGATATGTAACGCACTCATCATAAAACACTCTCAAAATAGAAATCTCTCAAGAATATCTTAGTTTGAAGATTCACATTCAGCATCAAAAAGGAAGGAAGCAAAAGACAAAGAAATTCTGAGAAATTTCTGCAGCTATTTCCTAGAATATCAACATGATCAATATTCCTTCTTTTCCCCCAGTGCATGGGCAATAACAAACCTCAGGCCCAAACAATTATCTGTGCCATCTTGAATTCTCAAAGCTGGAAGCTCAGGAGGCTCTGGTGTTTGTGGTTCAGCTTGGCAGGTAAAACGTCCCTTCTAATCTACATTCACTTCTTCCTTATTTTCCTGTTGTTTCAAAATTAAACCCTTTCAAACAAATGCTCAGCTTTTGCAAGACTTTTTAATAGACCTCCTAGCTGTGACAAAGTACAAAATGATCAAAGAATGAGCTATCAAAAGTACTATCTGCTAATTCCAGAGGTTCATACATACCACAGACTGCATAGAGCATGGTACATAAAGCATGCTGAGGTACAGCAGACCAATACCTATCTTTTTTAGCTACACACCATTGTACCTAACCTTTAACTCAGACCAAATATTTCCCAGTGCAGTTGGCTGATAAAGATTTTCCCGGTCCTAAAATACTTTTCCCAGTCCTAAAACACTTCCTAAGGCCTTACAAGGAGGTCAGTCTCTTGGAGACATGAAACTGTTGGCTTTATTCCAGTGTTCAGCAGCCCACATGCCTAAGGTGAAGGAGTTCTCTGGAGCTAACTCCAAACTGAGTTGCTTTATCAACCTTCCTCAAGCTGCAGAAAGTCAAATACTAAACCACTGGAGAAATTGCACTGCTCTGATATTTCCAAATTTCAGAAAAGAAGCACGGTAACTTTAATGAAGTTCAGGTTTGATTCAAATTTTCCAATGTTATTAAATTTGGATTTGTTCCCGTCTCCTTACTACCCCCATCATTCTTCTGGACCTCCTCCATTTCTAAATCACCTTCAGCATGGCAAGGCAGTTCCAGAATACTGTGGTCATCCTTTCTATTTATGAAGACAATATTAGTTGAAGAGGAGATAGAGCCAGCAATTTTAGGGTGCTTTTAATTTCTTTCATTTTTCAGCGTTTTTGTGTGACTCTTTCACTCTCAGGCTCTGCATAAAAGAGATGGAACAGTAACTATCCAAAAGGGAGAAAAGCTAATCCATGGAGTGACACATTAATTAAATTAATGTTTTCCTTTCAAAAACACAACAATTACATCTGCAGGGCTTTGACATTAAACTACATTAAAACCCTACTATTTTCCATGGAGAAAATAGAATGTAATGATGAAACTTCTTTTATGAATAATATTTCCTTTTAATCCATTTTAATGGTATTTCCAGAATAACTATTTAGTTTCACAGGGGACAAATAAAAACAAAGAATGGCTTTTTAAAAACATTTAAACAAGGAGGCAATCTCTCATACCCAAATTTGCATTTACTTCAAAATTTTACAGCTGAACTCAAATCCCATCACAGTCCTTCCACTGACCTTAAAATCAATCATGATACCACTACATCTCCCAGTCAGAGTAGTCCTAATGGCCTTTACATACCTTTAAAGTACCTGTCATGCAAAACAGAATAAGCCCCAATTAATGACACAGTAAAAGCTTGTTCATGGTTGTGGATGTTTTGTAGCTTTAATGAGATTCAAAGAGAAGATGCAAGGACTGGTTCAGAATTTTGTCTTCACCAGGACTCTACCAGACACATACCATGAATCAAGACTGATCTACCTGCTGCTTTATAGTTGTCTCACTATTTCCTCATGTTCCTTCATCTGTCCACATCCTTCTGTGTCCTCCCTGTTCCATGTGTTGACAGGGAGTCGTCTGGAGTAGGGACTGTGTGTTTGCTCTATGGTTGCTGCCACCTGGCACAGGTGGGTCAGGGTCACTGAGCAGCACTTCTCAGGTGTTTCAGCTAACACCCACAATGCAGCCAGTGGCAACTGCACGTGCACCAGGTCCTGACCTACTGGAGCATGCTAAAGTGACAACTGCTCCTCCACCACACTGTTTGAAATTGGATATTGTGTGTGTATGCATGAAGTTTCACATTAGCTTGGCACCTGAAAGGCTTTCCAGAAAGTTGGTCTGGAGTAGAATCTGTTTTCAGAAAATCTGTTTAGAAAATTAGTACGTCAGTTAGTATTAGATACAGGAGATTTTTCAAAAGGGGAATTTGCTCTTCACTGGCATCTGGGGACTAAACTGTTTCCTGAGCTTTTGAAGATATTCTCTTTGTTTGGAAATTTTTTTAATTAATATATCTGATAGTCTTTGTCTGAAATGCTTTCATAAAACCAACTATAAATTCTATCTAGAATCAAATTTAAAAGAAAAACCTGTTTAAAAAATTCTTTGGGTACTGAACTTGATGTTTTTTATTTAATTAAGGGATATAATTTTGTATTAGGATTCTACACAAGACTAACTGAAATACTTGCAGATCATCTGGAAGATTGAAAGGAAACTTGGTAAGTTCCTGCGGCTTTGGAACCTTGTAGTAGGATGGGTTAGGCATAGGATCCAGTGGAAACAGACAGTGGCTAAATGTGTACTTTCTCCAAACTGTGGGCATTTTCCAAATAAGCTAAAAAAATGGGATTTTAAATCAAAAATTAAATGTAAACCTCTTCTGCCTGAGCATCAACCTCCTTTATAAAAGATGGTGGTACATAAGCTTTGTTTGGTCTGCTGTAAATAAAAGAAGTATCTAACAGTGTAGTCATTTAATATTTCTGCCTCCTTTATTTTCTCTGCTTAACTCATGTATGGAAAGACTTGCACAAAAACTGACTACTCTAATAAAACCAGATAAAATCTAATACAGCATGCTGAGGGCTGAGGAGAACAACTAGAATTACACCAAGCTCTTTGTTGGCATCAGGAGAAAAAGGATTAGAAATATCTTTTGTCACCTGGTTTTCAGACCCTGCCAGGCTCACCCACTAGGCATTACACAAGTTATGTAAATACTGTGTGTGCAGATTTTTTTAATTTTTTACCTACTGGCAATATTTTCCCCAATCTTAACTTCCCAGTAAGCTCTTATAATCATAGTTAGGTCACTGTAGAGCAGTGAGCTCATTTTCAAAGAAGCAGATCACTTACAGCTCCCTGGGACTCGGAGATTTTCAGAAACCAAGAACTGAAAGTCATCTGTATTTCTGATTCTGAAATATTCAACATAAGTCCTTGAAGGCAGCCTAAAAAATCAAAATATGTACAGCTGGCAGACAAGCATTACATCAGGACTTTGAAAAGGTGCCTCAGCTGAGATTCCTTGGTGGCCTCCAAAGAAAATTCCATGCCTGGCTCTGTCTGTGCTCTACGTGTTGCAAGGCGTGCACCCATTTGTGCTAATGCTTACTGCCTTCACCAAGTACAAATAATTCTTTTTTAAATTAATAATACAGCAGTTGACTTTTAAAATAGATGCAATCAACTGTTTTCCTAGACTTTAAAGCTAAAATTACTCAAGGGCAGCAATTCTGGTATTTGTTGTAATCCAGCATGATGGCATCTCTGATAGGATCAGCACCCCAGATGAACAGAAATACGGAAAGTATCAAATGAGTCTGCATACCTTGTCAATACTCATTTTGAGATGTTGAGTTGAACTGCCAGCATAGGCCTACACGACTGGGCATTTCACATCTCTGGTAGGATTTAAAATATAAGGTGTTTATATATGCAGCTGCAAGCTGTAGAACAGAAAATAACAAACTTCTGTGCTTCTATTCATATGTGGATATGCAAAATTTGTAAGTTGCATATAAGTTGCAATATTTGTAAGTTCCATGTAAGTAAGAGGTGAAAAATCTCTCCCTATACTTATAGCTGCCTCCACATAATCCTGCAGGTTGGGTTTGGTTGTGTTCTCCTTGATAAATGTGTTCTACTGGCTACGCTCTGTAATTTTCTGAGTCCCTTGAATGGTCACTAGCAGCTCTAGCAAGCAGTGTTGCTGAACAACCAGGACAGATTTCCCTCTACAAATGTTAATGGCATATTTGAAAAGATGCAGAGTACTTCTGAAGAACTTTTTCAAGAGCTTAAAAGTTTAACAATGTCAGGACATCTCTCTGTCCTTGCTTGTTCTCTTTCCGAGTTGCCCTTATGGACAGAGTGAGAATACCCACCAGGGAAAAAGAAATTCCTTGTTTTACAACCCATAACATCAACCTCTGTGTTGCCTCCCAAGGTTGTTTATGTTTTGAATCATCAGGTTTGTCAAGCTGTCAGCTGTCGTTGCCTACAGCCACATCCAGCAGCAAATGTCTCCTACCAAGGCTGATGCTCTACAGCAGCCTGTTAAATGGCTGATCCCTTCAGGGTTCCATCCTCAACACAGTCTTTGCTGGAGCAGCAGTTTGTTGGTAAGCAGGGAACAACCACTCATTGCACTGCACTTCCCAGCACACCACTGAATGCCATATATGTGACAGATGTTTAGTTGCTTAAATAAGAAGATTTTTTTTCCACAGCACTTTGGTGCCAGGGAATAGCAAGAGCAGAGCTAATCACTGTTCATAAGGACTCCTAAGGCTGACACACCCCAGAAGGGCCCTGACTCTTAGAGTCTTCTACAGTCCTGGACTCCCAAGACCCTTGCACAGCCAGTAACTGCACTTAAGATGCAAAAAAGTATGTAAAGCAAGAAATATAATAATAGAAAGCACTGGGACGATGCCAGCCTCATCTATAGATGTATTTTAAATGCACTAGGTGTAGACCTGCCTAAACACACTTAATTAGGTAGAATTTTTCTGGTTTTGTTACCTCCGGCATTTTGATTTTATCTTTGGGAATGAAAATGGTGAAGAAGTAAGAAATTTCAGCAGAAATATGATACAGAGTACAAATCTTGGCACAAAATCATAGCCACTAATGAAAACACTCCCCAGGTAGCTTGCTCATGCTCTGTACATTGAATCTGCAAGCTGTAATCTAACACCACAGCTGTAACCACCACAGTCACAAACACATTTATATCTCTTTATAATGATGAGGAGCTGGGCACTGAAATCTACAAAACCTAAGATATGATTTGGCCTGATTTTAGAAACAACCTGAGAGAATGGCACCTGTTGTTGCAGGCTCCAATCTGTAGTTAGATTGCTGGGTCACAATTATTTGTTTCCAAGATAACCCCTGAAAGGCTCAAAAGTTCAGATCACTGTATGTGATAACTCTTCTTGTAGGACATCTGATCCTCTACTTTCTAATGAAGCCTTTTCAAGACTGACTTTCATTCTCCACGTACTGTGAACCCTATTATAAATCAAAGGCCTGGGCAGTCCCATTTTGCTCTTAAGAATTAGCAGCAACTCCTGGAGGGAATTATGGCCTAGATTTTCATAATCACTACATAACTCCACTATAACTCCAGTAAATTCAAAGCAGTTTTTCAGCACTTACCTTAGCATCAGCAGAAAGCTACACGTCATGCATTTCAGTAAGTTTCTTGTAAAAACTGTCCAATTCTGTCTGATAGCAGCAGAGCTTGCAGACATCAGCTCATAAGAAAACAGCTCTGGGAAGGACATAAAGAGATTACTTATTCCATCTCTGCTACCTAGACAGCACTCGCAGACCCGGGTCATTATTAGAAGGTGTTTTGCCAACTTGCTCTTCTTTCTGAAGAAGGAAGCAGGCTGTCTCCCACAGCAGCCTGCCCAATAGTTTGTTTCTCCTCTTAGAAAGGTTTTCCCTGCTGTTGAAATTGAAACTTTCTTTCTGCAATTTAATTACCTGGTTCTAACCTTACCTGTTATGCTCACAGCAAAATAATTACTCTCCTGATTTTCATGGGTTTTTGAAATAGCTAGACGTAGTTGAGAGAGAAATATCTTAACCACACCTCTACCTTGCAGAGCTTCAAGGGACCCTAATTCATTCAGTCATGGTGGCTGAGTTTCCTAGATAATTCTTCTCTGCCCCCAGGAGCCCCAAAGTCAGAGCACTGGTTTCCTGTCACAGACTTCAACAAAGCATGGCCAGTAGCTTAGAAGGGCATCATTTGTCTCCCAAGCGTACTCTTGTTTATATATCACAGTCTGTTGTTTGCCTTTCTGCACCATAGCCTGTCACTGGCTGTTTACAGCAGCATGTTCTGCTCCTGGGCGTCCCTCACAGAGCCATCCACACTGCACATGCAGTGCAGGGGACATGGAGCAAGAGGTTTGTGTCCAGGCAAAGAAAATGAAGCTTGAATACACAGTGTATTGTGATTCACAATGTTTTGTGACCTGTGAACCAAGATGTCAGCTTGGGGAATCAGTTTTGCTGCCCCTAGCAGACAATATTGATCTATATATTGATCTAGCACCAACAGTCCAACATTAACCACAATGAAGTCTTGCTCCTTCTCCTGCTCTTGCTTTCCTTCTTCCACACAGCCACCTTTTTCATGTCTCTCAGACAGACTCATATCCCATTGCCAAAAGTATGTTTTGGTCAGAGACTACGCACAGAGGCTGGCTGCCTCCCCAGGTGGGAGACAGCCACTCTCGTGCTTGGGCATTGGGGTGAGACTGTGCAAACAAGTGCTCTCTGCCAGGCAGCACCAACTCCAGGCAGTCATCCCTGCTCTGGCCCTCTCCTTGTCACCTCATGCCTGCCACTGCCCTGTTCTGCTTGCAGTTCACATAACGTGTTTTCAGTCACCTCCAAGGAAAATGGCTATATTCAAACCTCCTGCAAGCCAGATGTGCCCCACTGGTTGCCAGGTGAAATGTGCTAATCTTGAGGGACTTGAAATTTAGGATTGCTTTAGAGAGTGTTCCTGCATATGACCTTGTGCAGCATTACCCCAGCTCTAATTCTTGCAAAAGCAGAAGAATAAAGTCATTATGAATGAGTGGAAAAAGAATGAAACCAGAGAAGTGGCTGAGGCAGAGCTTTGTTGATCACACCAGGCTTTGTTTTCTGTATAATGTGAAGTCTCATACTCCTTTGGTGAGAGGTTCCACTTTGAGACCACACGCTGTGCTTCCTCACAAAGAATTCACACTTTTTTTTTTGCTCCTGCTGTATCCTGTAATAAAAGTCTTTTAGACTGTGGTTGGTCTCTGTGTATTGGAAAAATGGTGAGTGGAGTTGAGAAAGGAACCATGAAAACTGTAGCATTCAATCTTAAGTGAAGCAAGCAGAATATGTAGCAATGGCCAAATCACTCCTTACAACTGTCTCAATAAAACTTCACATTGTTGAACAGTAAAAGCATTTATGTTTTTATTATTCTAACTAAGATTCAGTTAAAATCAGGAACAGAAAACAACAGACCTAAACTGCATGTGAATAACTGATCAAGGACAATGATCATCCACACAAACAGGACACATTTATCATATTGACACTCATCTAACATCCAGCTATCCCATCTTCAAATAATCACTATGGGGATGATGCATATTTCATTCCTGAAATCAAAGTGTGAACTATCAGGGAAAAATCACATGGCACCTTGCTGATACATGCTCTTGTACTGAACTTAGAATACAACGTACAGAGAGACTTCTGGCTTAATTAGCTGCCCACTGAGCTAGAGTTGGCTTCTATCTTTCTTTCTGCATATGAAACCACAGTTTTCTTAGTACATTATTTCCACATGTGTTTATATTGCTATCCTTGCCCCTTGATCCAGCATTTTAACTGAGCATTCCTGTCTAAAAGAAAAAAAAAAAAAACCAAAATGTCTATCCACTTACCTAAAGTATCCATCAGCTCATCAGCTCAGTCCTCCCTTTCCATCAGTGTGAGCCAGAAGAATCCCCAGGAAAATCAGTAGTGTCTCCCTGGTAGGCGGCTGTTGAGAATCAGACCAAGAGGCTCTCTTGTATGTAATTTTATTCTTCTTTATTAGGGATATGATTTCTCATTCTTTGCTTCAGATGTATTAAAATCCTCACTTACCTAAGATCGTGGCTGGTTTCAGGACATGAACACCCAGCTAGGGCTGGAGAGGAGTGTGCTAGCACAGCACAAGGAGCAGGGCACTGCAGCCTGAGCATGAGCACCACCACCAAGTACATCCTTGGCATGGAATCATGGCTCTCCCTAAGGTGTCATGGGGCAGGAGAAAGATGAACCACCAATTGTGCACTACTTACAAAGGCATCTGCCAGACACTTCCTGTGTAGGAAGGCATGGTATGTCAGCACAAATATTTACACTTGAGCTCTGGTTGCTTCTACATTTTACCTAGTAGCTTGCTCCAGAACACTTTTCTAGAGACTGGTTTATCATCAGAATATCTCATGTTCCAAATTTGCTTTATTTAAGACTATTATCAATATTGAAACAGAAAAAAATTATGAAGCCCTACTAAAGTCTATCCACTGTTCCTCCTCATGCACACAGCCAATCCTCTTACCACAGAAAGCTATTAGGTTGGTTGAAGATTATTTCAGCTTCATAAATCTCTGCTGACAAGTCCCAAGTGTTTTTTATTCATCCTGGGTTTGAGCTGATAGCTACTTCTTCATGAGACCAAAGATTTTGGTCATAAAAGCTCTGAAGGAAAGGGTAGATCTGTGACACATGAGCACAGAAATGGCTACTGAACTTACAGGAGAGATATAGGTGAGGGGTCAGGGCAAAAGAGGTTAAGTGAGGCTGAGCAGATCCCTGACCTCAGAGTTGAAATGGGCCAGGAAGCTCTTTCAAGGGCAGGCAGATGGAACAGCAAGAGACTTATGAGGAAAATTAGGAAAAGACAGAGTCATGGAGACCAAACTTCTAAACCATGACAAATGGCAGTTAAAATAGCAGGTCACCTGCAAAAAAATCTGCACATCAATTCAACTATGTTTGTATCAAATATTTTGGCATAAAAATTTCTTGGTGCTCTTTTGCTTCCACTTCAGCTATCAGCTCTGTCTCTGGATGACAATTTTCTCCTTTTCACACAACAGTACAGTTCCTGATGTTCTCCATGAGCACAAGGGGCCTGCCTGAACTGAGCTCATCACATAAGACTATGTATGCTACCTCCATTACAAATACTAGCAAACTTTGCAATAACTTCATGTTGAACCAAACAGACTTAGAAATTGAGGTGACTGTTTACAGCCTGACCAGGGAAGCCACTGTTGTAATACTTTCTAAAATTTTATTTTATTTGTAATATTAAATTCTGAGCTTTAAAACACAGATGAGGAAACCTCTAAAGAAGGGCTGAGGATGGATAGTGGTCAGCAGTGTAAAGAAACTGTGATCTACTACAAGGAGCTGAATTTTTAAACAAGCAAACATTAGACATATATTATTAAAAGTCATCTTTAATAGCATTTAAAAATAGCTGTTGCAAACTTTATTTGAAGAAAAATAGACTAATGACAATCTTCCGAAGTCCTTTGAAACAGTCTAGTTCCTTAACATTTGCTTTATTACTTGAAAAGAGAAAAGTTATTTGCGTTAGTTCACCTCTGTTTGCTCAAAACATCTCATAAAAGCATTCTTTTTTCTACGATTTCTGATTTGATGATAAGTGGGAATGTGAATGATATCCTAATTTATATCAAATTGGGTATCTGACTATGTCTCAAGGCAGGCAAGAATTTTAGTTCAAATTGTTTAAGGCCTGATATGGAAAAAGAAGATATGTGCCAGCCAGTAGGACATTATACCTGCCTACATACTTCCACTGAGCCAGCATATTTTTATTTTCTTCTTTGCATTTAGTATGCCATACAACCTAAAAAAACTAAAAAACACAGTTCATAAAATAACATTATAAGATATAACCAATGCTGATGAAGTATTTGGGTAGCTACTAAGAAATACAACAAATTACTGGAATTTTAACATAAATCCTAAACTGGAGTACTGGTGACTCAAATGCAGCACATAAGGAATTAATGCTTGTACCTATCTGAAAACAAGCTATCTATAGGAAAAATAATCATTGATCTAATACAGCACACTATCAGCCTTTATTGCCTAGAATAGCAATAGTACAATGGCATTTCCATTTGGCACACAGAAATACATTATAATGAATAAGAAACAATACAGAAGTGAAATATTTTGATATGGGGAAAAGAAAACAACTGCTGTTATATTTTATGGATAAATTAAGCATCTAATTTCAAAATCTTCAGATCACATAGAGACGTTCACTGCATAAGGACTTACGGTAGAAGAAGAAATGTTCTAACAAAAATAGTATTAGTCATTAGAATTAAAATCGAATCCTCTTTCTTAGCATTTCAGACATAAAAATTATGCCATTAGGCACTAGTTGCTTTCTAATATATTTTTTCCTAAAAAGAGAACATTACACACTGCAGAACACTATAATGGATATGTATTATGCATATGCTTGATGAACTGGAGCATGTGGTATGGAAGCTAATGGGAATACCTGCTTGTGTTTGATACAAGCTGTGCCAGGGGAGGTCTAGATTGGATATTAGGAAAAATTTCTTCACTGTTAAGCATCAGAACAGGCTGCCAATGGAAGCAGTGGTGTCACCATCCCTGGGGTATTTAGAAAGAGTGTATATGTGGTACATGGAGACATGGTTTAGCCATGGACTTGGCAAAGCTGGCTTAATGGTTGGACCCAATGATTTTAAAGGTCTTTTCCAACATCAACAATTCTATGGTGGTGCCATGCTGGGAACCAAACCAGCCATGGAGCTGGCCCAGCATGCAGATTCTGAGGTGCTCTAAATCTGTTAAGCAGTACTCATTCCCTCTTCTGTACAACAGCATTTAATATAGAAGATCTGTAAATGACACCTACATTGAAACCTGTGGAGAAACCCTCAGCTAAGGTCATGGATGACAGCAGAAGCAGAATTTGGGGGAACACCTTTAAAATACATTATAGTTTTGTTTTAGACTCAGTCCTAAATAAATATTTCTTAATGATTCAATAGCATATTAAGGACCCTAGACAGACCATGTCCATTGACACTCTGTGACTGAAAAGGGCATGGGAAGTACCAGTGAACATTCAGATTTCAACCAACAGCAGAAATGTTCAGACAATACAACATGAAAACTTTTCATGACTGTTTTTAGCATCACTCCTTAAAGTTCCTTGTAGACCTTATTGTTAAACAGTTCCAAAAGACTTTTTTGCTACAAGATTTCCTATTAACTTCATTAGGAGCACGGCCCCCCTAACATCCAAAATGGATGTTACAGAGCAATGAGGATAATATATATGCTGAGCACTTGTGTAAAGGTTCCCATACAATGATGAGGAAAACAAAAAAAGTCACTATGCCAAATAATATTCCATTTCTGCTGTTCCATTCACTGCCAACACAGTAAAAATTTTATCCTCTGCAATTCATTCAAAGCACCAGTCTCTACTGCAAAGTGACTGAAGGCACTGATGCAGGAATGTTAAAGGCCACCTGGTGTAAACATTTGTTTGAAGTCATATAATGTGCACTGTTCCTTTAAAATAGCTTGATACAGATGCAGATTTGGATGCCTGCAATAATATGCCTGCTGTATAGAATAAAGTAAAAGAGGATGTTTATTCACTGACTCCAACAATTTCTCTGACATGGTGCATTATGACTGATGATTCTTAATATAGTGTGCAAGACAGCCAAAAGTCCTTTAAGAACATGTGTTGTTTGTCTCAAAAACAAATGTAAGGGAATACTAGTAAAAGCTGCACTGTCCAAAACTCAACTAAGCAGTTTAAATCAGTTTTTCTTGGAGGATTTTCAGGAAGACTGGACTACATGCAAAACAGAACTAATTTATTCCTACTATCTACTGCAAAAGAGCAATTTATCTCCAGTACATCTTGTGCAGAAAATAAGCCCCTTTATCCTATCATTAATCAGGCACCAATGTCTCTATTAGAAGCCCTGCATGTAGTAAAAACTGGAAGTATGTAAGCATTGGGTTTTTGAAATTATATTAAAGGGGGGCAAATGACATGTCAAGTCTGCTGTTCTCAAAGAGAAGAGAAGACCAACTTTCACAGGTCACAAGAAAATCAAACCCACAGCAAAACACATCCCAGTTTAGACAAGAATTTTTTCCAGATCTTCCACTTGGTGGAGTGTGATTTAGGCTCCCATAAATAAATAAAGGATTTGAGATGCAGAGATGTGTGTAAGTCTGTATCTTTATTTCCCTTAGCTTTGGACCCACATAACCAAGTGAATGGCTCACAGAGGGTGAGATCCTGCATCCTACTAACTAAGCAGTGTGTTTGGCTTCAATAAATACATTACCTTCATCTAGGTCAGGGCAGCACACACACTCTGCTCAGGCACTAATTAACTACTCAGAAGGCTAAATCCAAAACACACCAAGGACAAGTGAAAAGCATGAAAGACCATGAAGAATCAGGCCTAAGCTCTGCCTAAGAAACAGGACAGAACCCCAAATTTGTGAAAAACATTGTAAATTCCACAAACAGGTGAAGTAAAACAAATAATCCCATCTAAACTAGTTCTGCATTTAAAACCTATAGAAGGCACCCCCAGTTCAGGAAATTCAGGCCTCTTCTCATGCTACTATGCAAAATTTCCTTTGTGAATAACATTATAGATGAGCATAAATACAAAAATATACATTTTAAGCAGTAGCAAAAATTGAATAAGAATTAGAAATTGCTCAAGGAAAGTGACTGCCATATTATTACATGTGCACAAAAACACACTCCGTCTAAAAATGGTATGAAAGAAAGGGAATCAATAGAAATCACAATTTCCACCTCTCTTAGTCAGCATGACAGCTATTAACTTCAGTTTAGTAACTATGAGTGTAACAACTTGGCTGCCTTATCAAAAAAAAGTAAGCATTAGATATTACAAGTAGTGTACAAGGACAGAATGGCTGCCAGACAAGGAAGGCATTCATTCATACACTCACTCAGGAGCAATGAGCTCCCAAGTTCACACATTTTCACACTCACTGAGATCTGTAATTCTCCCCATGTGCAAAGAAGCAGGTTTGGGTGTAAAAGTGCCTGCTATTTTTCACCATCCCTCTCCTCCATTCCACTTCAGCAGGGCACTTGAGCATACATGGACGTGGTTGAAGTTAAGCAAGCATGTGAATTGTTTGGCTGGACTGAATGCATATGCAGCCCATGCCTCCTAAAAAAGGAGCCTCTCCCATCACCAGATACATGAGGCACAGATGGCATCCAGGGCCACCAACCCACATGGCACTGAGAGCAGTAAACAACTGCTTGGGGTTATGACACCTGAACTGTTGACAAGATGACAATGAAAGCGCAAGACATAAATGATGCCCCAGAGATATTTCTAGAGGCATCGAAAAACCAGAACAGGTTCAAAGCAAACTTCCTTCATCTGGCCATAAATATATACCAGCTGACACCAGCATTCTCACATGGAAAGAGAATTGCATTTGTTTCTGAATAATCCTGGAAAAATGAAATCTGAAAATCAGACTTTATCTTTGATGCAGTTACAGTAAAAAGCCTTTCAGAGTAAAATGCATGAGAACATCCTAAGGCCTTATTTTCAAGCATGATTAGCTTATGAATTGACCAAAAAAAACCATCTACCTTCTCTGTAATGATTTTAAAAAAAAGAAGACAGATAACTTTCTGGAGCAGTCAGCAGTTTGTAAATGCAGTACTTTTTGGCTCTTGGATCTGCTCTGAAGCCAGCTTTTTTTTTTTTTTTTTTTTTTTTTTTTTTTTTTTTTTTTGTAATATTATTCCCCATGAGAGCACATAGAGAAATTCAGTATTAATGTTAAATGTCACATCTTCAGAACTGAGCAAAGTGAGCTCTGATATCAAGCTCCTATCATTGCTTATCAACACCCTAATGGAGAAGCAGATAGTGTTTTGGAAAAGCATGGTAAACTAACATGCATCCCTGAAAAACGAGCACAGTTGGAAGCTGGGGTAAAAACAAAGGGAGAATATGGAGCTAAGTTTACTTTTTATCACACTGCTTTCTCAGCAATTCTGTGCTTCTTCAGAAAATAAATTCAGTATGAAACGAACACTTGGAAAGCTTTTCCAGCAGACACTAGTAGAAGTTTTCTGGCACAGCCAGAAATTTACCATATGGGCCAGCCCAGTTCTCCCTGAACACAGCAGGAGTTTGGTCATGGTAATCACTAAAGATGGGCTGGTATCTGAACATAAAATTTTCTTTGGATAATTTATGGAAACCTTAAATGTGAAACATAATCTGTTTCCTTTTACGGCACCCAACTGCACAGCAAGTTTACATGAAGGACAAAGAGCACACAGAACAAGGAGGCCAATGAAGAGTGCTGAAACAAGGCTGCAGAACCATCTCGATGGCAAAGATCACAATCGCTTTCACAGAAGTCACAAGAGGTTATACTTTGCATCACTGCTGAATTATAGCTTCTCACTGCTCTTCTCCCTGTTCAGAAAGGTTATTTAACATTAGTTAATGAACTTCTGAAAATTAACCAAGAACCTAGCTTCAAAAAGAAAACATTTTTAAAGGACGCACTAAACTCTGACGTAGACCTCATCATACACTGCAACACACTTCCCAGAGTTGGTATTTAAGCCCAGAACAGATATTTCTACACCCAGAACACCTCAATGTATTCAGGCCAATGCCTGGTAAAAGGCACAGTTTCACAGACTTGATCTCAACTGTTAGACACAATCTGTTTCATAAACCTTGGACAAATATTTTGAAAGGAATTTTGCCCCTACCTACATGACAAAGGAACTCAGATGCTTTACCTGGCAGGTTGTTGGCTATAACATTTAAGAGCAAGGTCTCTCCTAACTGATGCTTTCTCTCACCATCATGTGTGGGAGCTTTAGCTTCCTGAATCTGGGACTGCTTACATCACCTAGGCCCTGCTTTTGTACTTTACTCTCCCATTCCCTGAAGGGTTGCTACAGAGCCAGACTAGATGTCTGAAAATTCAGTCATATTCATTTCAGAAATATCAATGCATGATAATTGCTGGCAGAACAAGCTTTTGCAAAGTTTCTTTCTCATAGTGGTTTTTTTTTTCCTTTTTTTTCTTCCAACTAGAGACCTTGCAACTTCTTTTTAGTAGTAGCATTTTAAAACTGAAATTATATTAATTTTCATTACAAGCCTCAAGGTATTAAAAATATACATAATGTTATGGGCCAAAACGTTTACCAAACAGTGATATCCTGCTAGTTATAAAAAGTCAGGTAAGAGAATACTGCTGTATTGGCATCAAAGCCAGCTCTTATACCTATGCCAGTTGTACTATCTGCCACAACAAAATCACATTTATCAATAAATGTCGGAGCAGGAGACCTATAGACATTTCCAGCTCTGAATATGACATGAATCTGTCATCATCACATAAAATATATTCCTGCAGCTTGGGTCACCAACTACAACAGTGTTGGTGACCCATCACCAACTACAAGTGTTGGTGACCCAACACAAAATTAAAATAAAATCACACTCCTGTATTAAGACAGGAAGGAGTTCACCCAGAAGAACTCAATCATGGCATATGTATATATGTTGACCAATAATGTATCTATGCTATATAGTAACAGTGTCCTGTAAAATATATTTGCACAAATGATTTTCTTGAAATTAAAGAAATTACAGCACTGATTACATCATATAAATGTTGATCCTTAATATAAGTTTGCTAACTGAGAATTTATGGATTAAATTTATTTAAATATTATAAAAATATTTACACGTGTGCATTTACTTGTGACTTTACAACAAACATATATATTAGCCTATCTAATGGCATTCTTACAAAAGATTAGGTCATGAGCTCTTCTCCCAGGAACTGGAAATTCATTTCAACCATAGATTCTAAGTCTTCTGTGTTCCTCTCAAATAAAAACTTGCTGTAATTTTTTAAGCCACTAGCCCTTAAAACATGCTCTGATTAATGGAAATTGTACTTACAACCAATAATTTCCTGTTTTACTTTAAAGTTCTGTGAATGAACAAGAATTTCGGTCTATATAGAATAAATGTGATCTTCATCTAGCTGAAGTAGCACACAATACATTTGGTTGTCTTTTGTATTGTGCTAAAAAAACATGAAAAAATTGCCTATATCACTTTTTTATGCCTTATTTCAAACCAAGCCCAAATCCTTAATTATGTACCAGGTGGTTCATGTAATGAAAACCTAGTATCTTCTCCAGCAGCCTGTAATGTTTTCTTGCTTTTAATTTTGCCAAAGAGCTTTGTACCTTTTTGCCCATCTCTAAAACACACTCTATACAACATGTACTACATAATACATATAATACACTCATGACAAAAAAAAAAAAACACAACAAAAGCCCCAAAAAACCACAAACAAACAAGCAAGCCAAACTCCCTGACCCCCCAGAAAAACCCCTGTGAAACTGCTTTTCCAATGTACACCTTTTTAGGTAAGAACAGAAGTCAAAACATTGGCATTTTCTCCTGTGAAGGACCCTTAGTTTAAGTAAGAAACAGATGGCAAAGCTACTCAAGAGGTAATTATTAACTTGGTAAGTGACTCACAGTGGAGCTCTTGCTTAATTTTGATAGTTTTGGGAACATATTGGGCCAGACAATATGCAACAGTTGAGGAACCAACCCATTAGGACAATAGATATGTGAAAACACTACTACTTGTTAGCAAATTAGGCATGCAAATGTCCAAAAGGACTACAGTTCAATGCAGTTTTTTCTTCACTGAAATTTCTCCTATTCCTACAAGAAGAAACTTTCTTTTAAACCTCTGAATAATTAAGTACCATTTGAAATTACTGACACTTACTAGGTTCATAGTAATCCACTACGGTCACTGAAGCATCTTGGATATTTGCCACCTTGAAGTCTCTCACAGCCGGAATATCCACACAAACCTGTGTTTCATTTAGCTAGAAAAACAGAAAAGAAACATCCTGAGAAGCCTAGGGATGGTGGCTTCATGGAAGAGGTAAGGACTTTTAGCACAGTGGCAGTCTATTTCTAAAGGCTTAAGTGTCAGGATGCATATAAAGATACTTATTTCATTTGCAGTCATTTTGGTCAAATTACAGACTTCTTGAAAGGTCTGCCTTTTTATGTGTGGTTTTTAAGAGGCCTAATTTAGAACCCCCTTACAAATACAATCGAGTTGCACCTATCCAATCAGTCTCACTAAAAAACAGAAGTATTAATTCCATGTAAATAGCAGATGTTGCTTTCCCCAAAGAATAAAATCATAATATCTTTCCAAATTTAAGCCTAACAATGTCAGAGTCAAGATTAACATCACCACAAACACATTTCTTTGTTATTTCCAAACTTACAGAGTCTAAGTATAGGTTGACTTTTCCATTGTCTTTTTCTGTCTTCTTAACTGTATTGTCTAATGGAACAAAATCTGGTGACACAGAGAAACCACTGAGTAAGCCAACCTCCATGAGGACCATACCACTACTGGGAGCCGTGCCAGAACCAAAGTACCTTTTCAAAACACAGAGACAAAGAAACTTTTAGTAGAAATACAGTAGCCCACTCTCCAAAGAAAACATTTGATCCTTAAGTCCCAACTAATGAAGTAATAATGCTTAAGAATACATAGGAAACAAATGAAACAAAACACTGACAAGAAAATTTCTAATGATAAAGAGCTAATAATTAATTTCTCAATTATTTTTCCTGCTAATTTTAGCCACATGCAAAAGCTGGTTTAGCACTGAGAAAACTGCAATACAAAAATCATGTGAGAGACTACACTGACACCATGAGGAACTTTCAATCAGCATCTATTAGTACAGACTTATATTACAAATATGAAGAAACTATTGCAATTAAACACATTTCAAAAGAAGCAATTAAGGAACTGCTGTAGGAATTCTTGTACCAAAACATATGTATTTCCTCTTATGGATGCATTACTTTGCTTTTATTAATTATGGAAGCCAAGATACAGGTGTATACACCAAAAAAGTATCCCAGACCTTTTCATATTTTCTTTAGAGATTGATAGTTTCATTAACCAAGTCATCGCCAAATTATTGCTCAAAGTTTCAGTTTTAGAATGCATAGCCATGTTATTAATGGATATTTGGAAAAAGATTTAATGAGTCCCTTCTTTTTTTCCTAAATAATGCTTATTATTATACCTTCTTCCAATGTGAAAACCAGATGCTGGAGTAAAAGTTTGCTCTGTTGAGCAAGCCTTGCACATTATGGTGCATAACAGATGTATAAAAATATATTTATGGTGCTCTGTGCTACAAGTGTCACCTGCAGAAGATTCTACTGCTTTAAGTAAAGCAGGTAGCAGAAGAGTTTCCCCAGCAGTAGCATGGAAGGTAAATGATTATTGTTCCACTGGAATAGAAGTGTCTCCAATCCTCATTTCAAAAGCCTAGCAGTATTGAAAGTAATTAAACTTTTTCTTTCTAGAGCTGGGTAGTTAAAAAAAAATAAAAGGGAAGAGTTGCTTTCAAAGCAATGCTGTTAAGCCTGGCTGATTCAAGGCAGATACAACTTTGACAGAAATACAGCACAATGCTGACTTCAGTTGGCTCACAAGATCAGAAACAAATGAAACCATCTGTTTGAGGATGTGGTGTGCCAAAGTAGCTGCTATTGAAAACAAATAACTGAATTGGAACTGGATGTAATTATTTCTGCATAATTACCAATAAGAGGAGAGTAAAATACCCAAGCTGTCTAGCCAGCCTGGGGTGCTACTAAAACACCAACAGAGAACCAAACTATCTTGGTACTGTCAAGGAATGAATCAGATATATCCCTAGAATTTATGAGGATCTAGCTCTCAAAAAAGGAAGAGAGGCAGCCTTGGGGGTGGGTTGTGGTACCATCTCTTCAACTCCATGGTCTCTTAAAAAAAGAAATAAAAAAATTGTCATGCAAGAATGACCAGTAAGAGAACAACAGACTTGAAACTTGTGTCTGAAAAAAGCTAATAATATTTTCAGTTGACCTTCATATTTCAGCAACACGAGATCAGGGTGAGACCCTCTCACAGATGTTACAAAGAAGAGAAAAACAAAACCAAGCTAGTATAGCCAGAAAGCAGAAATGAGAGAGTAAATAGAACCATCAATGATCAGTTCCCCATGTCTGGAAAAGGTATGTGGGCAATAAGACTCAAAAAAACTAGCAGTCCTGGGTATTTGCCTCCCAAAGAGTGAGTTAGCTCCTCTAACCAAGAACCAATTCAATTTGAAAGAGACATAATCTGCTTTAGTGTCATAAATAATACCCAGTTAAGATGACCATAGACAACCACTATCAAGCTGGCTGAGAGAAGGTGGATTTTCTCCAGATTAAAGAAAAGAAAAAAATTCTGAAGTTAAAGCCTTTGGTACCTAACTATGTATATCCTAGACTATACATACCCACCCATTGAGATTTCAGCAGTCTTTCTGTATTGCTTTCTCTACTAGAAAGCCACATCATGTTATAAAGATCATAAGCAGGCCAACTTTAATTTAGGAGTATAGATAAGATATAGATATACAATTTATAGGGAAATGAAGAAGAAAATGACTAGTCTATTAAGCTCAGCAATCAGAGATGAAGGCGTAGCTTCAGCAATAAACAGACTTACTCAAAGTACCAGTCCACTTTCCACAGTAAGAGTTGATGGAACTGATATTGGAACTAACTAAAGGTTCCAAGTAGTCTCTTGAGGCTGCTTTTCAATGTCACTAGATTTCCCCCTATCCTTTGAACACTTTGCAATTAAAGCACCACCATCCTGGAGACTCCCAGAGAGATGGAGCACTTCTTCTCTGTATTTTAAGTGAAAGGTCTCAGCTAGAGAGTCAGATTGCCCAGAAAAGACTTACCCCAAACCCAGCATGTAAGCCTTTTACATGTCAGGAGTTTGTGCTAGACTTTAGAATGCTGTTAACACTTCATGGAAGAGTTTAAAAGAGAACAAGACCCTTCTGTTTCAAGAGCTCTCATGTATTCTAGTATCTCTGCCCATCATCTGTGTCACTGAACTGGATACTAGAAACATAAAAACAGAGAGCTCTGGCTTTATGCCTGCTGGCTATTTATCAAATCAAATCAATCCTCTGTACTGAAATCATATTCTCCATAGCTGATTATTTGTATGATGGTGTCACCTAGAGGTTCCATCTCCAGTCACAGTTCCCTTGTGGTAGGCAGAGCTTAAGAATAGTTTTAGGCATACAGTGTACAAAGTTTAAATAAATAGCAAAAAGAGGCTGTGGATGAAAGGTCTGGTAGAGTAATCACAGTGGATCAGGTGCTACTTTGCAAATCTTGCATTTACAAGGAATGTAACAAGATGTTACATATAAAATATGTATAATATCACAATTAGAAAACCATGTTTCAAGAGGAAGTATTCACAAACACATTAAATCCTTAAATACAACAAATGCAGTCAACTCAATATTCTTGTGCATAAAAAAGGACAGAAGACAAAAAATATATATAAAACATATATACATAGAGAGAGAGAGAGAGAGAGAGAAAATGTCCTATTGGGTTTTGTATTAAATATGCAGTGGTCTTTAACTGCAATAGGAAACACACACTGAAGAAACTGCCAGAAAACAAACACCTGCAAATATACCTTTTAAATATGCTTATGAACACTTCCACAGCAAGCAAAATCGGGGCGCAGAGCAGTCAAAGAAACAACTTGATTAACCAGCTGACCTAGGAATATGCAGCTCAACATCACCTATTTTCACGTGATGCAAATTCTATCCAGGTAACACCAGGTGGCTCTTCTGTGGTCCCTGAGATGATAGTTGAGCAGTCTCAGCTCAGTTCTTAGAAGCGGATTACTGAGCAAGGAACATCACCCCAGATGCACACATTCTCCCATATGCTCCTGCTCCCTCCCACTTATTCAGCAAAAAGAATGGAATTAGCCTGAGTGGAAAACTTACCACCACTTTCAAATCTAGAATAATATATTGTATTCTATTACCAAGTTCTTAACTACTGGTGAATGAAAGACCACAAAGACAGTTGCACAACAAGGCAATGTGAATTTATCATTATGTAAATATGGATTTTGACTCCTACCAAAATTGTTCTGAGTGACGTTAATTACAGAGATGAACAAAGAATGATTACTTCGTGGTGTTTTCAGCACTTCAGACTTCCTTCTCTCTTAGCAAAAAAAAAAAAAAAAAGTATCTGCTTCTGTATCAAAACCAAAGGATTCTTTTTTCTTTTCATGAAAGGTAAGAGTAATAGGCCGTTGTCACAGTTTCCTACTCACATTAGAATGCAAAGATACTGATTCAATTTTCAAGTCTGTCCACACTCATCCCTATAGCTCAAAAGCACTTGCACCAAAGAAATCTTAGAGTTTTTTTTCTTGGATTTCACACAAACTCTTCTACATACCTCTAAGATTTAGGGTACCTCCATCTTTAGGCATACTAGTAAAAAAAAATCACCTGGCCAGCAATAATTGACTTATGAACTGATTCTTAGTTTAACTACTATCATTTGTTCAAAGTGATTTTTATTTTCTTCAGTTATAATTTACATCTGATACATTAGTAAATTCATACAAACAAACGGATAATTTAGTTTTATTTAAAGTAATCTAAAGTTGGTATATACAAAGATGTGTATGAGATGCTCCAAACTGATTTACTTACCTTGTGCACACATTCAAAGTCAAGTGGTTTTTATCATCTTTATCATCTTTTACATCAACATTCAAGTCAAAGGCTTCTTGATTTTGGACAGATCTGAGCCTCTGATCGGTGTGTTTTGTGTTGTACACAACATTGAGCTGTGGATTGCAAGTACAGACATCAGGTGATATGTAAAGCAAATCAGTGGGGTTTAAACACTAAGTTGCTAACATCACAATGCCAGAGGAGTGTTCACATGAGAAAACACATGTTTGCACAGACCTGCTAGCCTATAACTGACTTGCTAACCTATAACTTGGACAAGCCCCTGTCAGACCTTTAAATTTGGACTGATGATTTTCCATTTGCTACCTGAAACCGTGGTAGAAGGACTGATTTTCCAGAAGCACTTTTCATTCCCTTTTCTTTAGCCAAGAAAAATTCATGTTGGGGTCTTGCAAGGGAAGTTATTTTAGCCACTTTTTTTGCTTATTTTTCTACTAAAAGCAAAGAAGAACCCCCTTACCATGCTATACGTTTTTTCTGGATGACTGAAGGAATTGTCTTTAATTTCTGACTTTTGCTTTTGCTGCCACGTGTCTCACTTTTTGATACAAAAATTATGCTCCTTCTTTCAATCCCATTACCCTGCCCAACATTGCTGATTTTAACATGTTGTATGAGTGCAGAGCCAATTCTGTAGAGGCACTCAGGACAACCATGGTGCAACTGTGAAGATTTATCATGTACAACTGCTCCATAGGAGAAGGCAATACCAAGGATGAAACCAATCTAGAAAGCCTGCCAGTTGAAGGCACACAAAAAGCAGAGCCTCAACAATCTGTCATCATAGAAACAAAACTGTTTTAACTTTTGCCAGAAAAAGCTAATGAATGGGAATTTACTGCCGAGGCAGGATGTTCTGAAACCACACACTGAACAGGTCAGTCAGCTAGTATTTTCATGGAATAAGCTATTGCTGTTAGGGTCTGACTTTCTTTTCCCTGTTTCTCATGACAAAGAAGGAAAACCTTTTCACAGCATGGAGTTTAATTAAAGCCTTCTTCTGTATGCACACTCACTTTGGGGACAGAAGGCTATTACACAGCAACTCACATTAAATTAACAAAACGAGCAACTGCATTTCTTAACCTTTAAAAGGCAACTGCCAAAGCCAAAGCAGAACTGGTCCAGTCTTGTGTATAGTGCAAGCAGTTCTGGTGAGAGGCCCAAGGAGAGAAAACTGAAAGCTAGTGTTCTGCATAATAGTAACTGACACCATCAACTGCACTACACTTCTAGAAATACAGCACATTTATAATCCCCTAATCAATGCCTCTGCTTTTTCTTCTTCAGCTAGCAGCATAAATGAGCTTGACTGAGGATGTAAATTCAATAAAAACATCTCCAGTATTTTCTGTCCCTTTTTGAGTACTCAACATCCATTCAAACAGTAATGGAGAAATACGTGTGCATTTCATCATGTACCTATTTCAGTACCATCACACTAAATAACATTCAGTCCTCTGCCTAAGTCCAGCAAAAATACATGGAGTGGAAAGAACACTCAGTGTTTCCAGTAATGAGTAACAGGGAATTCTGAGGGTTTTTTCCTCATTCCCTCTCTATACCTGATCAGGAGACTGAGATCTTGTTCACCCTATCCACTTTGCACATATCCACCCTTGTTGCTAGTTCTAGATTTTAGTAGCATTCTCCTTCCTTCCAAGAAGGTATGGGCCATACCAATTATTTTAGTCATGTGTCAAGACCAGTTCGCAATGGTTCTAGAGAGCATAGAGGTGTTTTTTTCAAGACTTTCAGCAGGCCTCCTAGGGAACACTGCTTCTTTGACTCCTTTCTCTAGAGCATCTTTCATAATACCCTAACTCATCCTCTCTTTCCTCTTGCAAAGTGTCTTAGGTCATGCATGGGATATACCCACACAATGGAGAGACGAGTTAGGAAACTTTGTTGACAGCAGGACCAAAAAGTTGTAAATAAATGTCTGCCTTTACTATCACAATATCCAAAATAAATACATTTTATGGGATCCTGAAGGGTCAGGAGTGAATGTACTGCCAACTTGCACACATAGTGAGATTTCACAAAAAAAAGGGGTTTTTTTAAAGAATCCATTCTGTTGGGAAAGCATAATGTTTCCATTAATGGATTTAATCTTGTGTTGTGTGATATTTAAATGAATTGCTGTTTTGACATGCCACATTTGGCGATAAAGTCAAATGCCAGAACAGTGATTCTTACCACTGTACTCTGATGGGCCCAAGACAATGAAACTCAGCTGAAGAAATGTGATTACAATGTCATATGCTATCTGATTTACTAAATCTGATCCAGACCTAGCCTGTGTCTGGGAAAAAGAGAAATCTCATTCAATGTCCTCAGCACTCTTTTCTTTTAGAATACCAGACCTGCCAAAGGAAGCAGAAGGAAAGAACTAATCTCAGCAAAGACAAGGTTTTGAAGGAACTACTCCAGGCTATTAAGAGAAATATTCTGAATCAAGTCACAGCATCTCTGACTCAACGCTTCAGAAAAACAGGCAATAGCACAGTGACCTAAATGAACAAAGTAACCTAGCCTTGGCTCCTGAACAGCAGTTCTTTGTTAGCACATTTCCATGTTCATGCAACAAACCAGGAACTTAAACCCTGGCACTATACACCCCCAAGGAGCGCTCCCACAACAGTCAACTGGCTATTCTCAGTGGAAGATTCCTGCTCAGTCTTCAACCAGACATGCTAGTTTGACTGTGAAATTTTCTTGCTGGAAATAATGTAATTGGAACCAATATGTTTTCACAAAAGGTATTAATTTCAACAAATCAGTGTCTTCCAGCAAGAAACAATTTGCTAAAAAGTTTTTGATCGGCTGGCCTGACAAATTAGCTGACTTAATATTGGGGAGTATTTCCTGACAATGAGTAGGATTAAGTAGTCTTAACTGTTCTGGAGCCCCACTTCATTACATTCTACACAAACACACACATGGGCACACTGAAATCACAGATGTGTGAACACAGTCCTGCTGAAATGTTCACTTCTATCTTGGCCTGCAAGTCTGAATCAAAATTATCCTCTGAAATGTTTGAACTTTGCTGTAAACTTCATTCGTACTTCTGGGAATTAGGAACACAGATTGTGATTTATGGCATTGTGTGTTTTGCAGACTGGTGGTGAATGAATGAGGTGTATCTCCAGCTGCTGACAGGCAGCTGTGAAGACTTCTTTGAAAAAGTCTTTTATCCCGAAGCATATTTACCAACCATCACCAGGCTTTTTTTGCTTCCCAGATGCATAAGAACACAAAAGTGAAGGACAGGTTGGATGGAGCTTGAGATGGAATCTGACTTGGCATAAAACTTGGAGACATTTAAAGGTGGCTTTGGATCAGTTTTCTCAAGTACGACTACTAGTCCAGTAGGAACTCTTGTTTTGCAGCACAATCAGCAAGTATAAGTTTATACTTTCAATAAAATGAGTCTCTCATGCTCAGAGACTAGTATTTCTGCTAGCTTTTCCAAGGTCTGCTCTTTCACCTCTGTGGTCACAACCAATTGTCATGGAGAGGGCACCAGGGAAGTGAGATCCACTTCTGGCCATATCAAGTTAGATCCAACACTGTTTTCTTCTGATATGGTATTTCTCCTTCTACTTTCTGCCACACCCACACTTTTGGTTGATGCTAAGTGCCTATTACTGTTTGTAGTTCACAGGATCCCTTGACTCTGTTTCCACACTATTTCAGAACACTGCAAAAACTGCAGGAGAACCTAGCTGTAATAATATCTTATTTTTAGTTTTTGTTGCTTTCTACTTCAATGAAAGGAAAATAACTCTTATAACTAGCAATGCAATCTTATTCTGTACTGATCTGTGCATTATTATGATTTACCACAGATTCTCAATGAGGCATTTCTGCCTAGTCCACACACCTGTTTTAACTCTGTGCCTGCCAGTGTACCACTACAGTCCTTTGTCTTGTGAAGGGAAATTACATTTCTGGAGGAGGACAGGGCTGCTTTGATACAGCTCTGGCCCATAGAAGTGCCCCAAAACTGTCACTCATCCAGCAGTACTTAAAAGGCCAGGCCATTGGTCAGAAACAATGACAGGAATATATCCTTATTTTATTCACAGCATTCCTCTATTAGTGAAGTGCTTTGCTACTGATTTAAGACATTTTGGAAGACTGTTCCTATTAACATGTTTTATTAAGCTTCTAAAATACACCCTCCTTACAGAAAGCATATCTATAGCAAGAATACCTACCTGATTGCCTGCATTGCCTACCTGAAAGACAGCAAATCCCATTCCCTCCGCTGACACTGTAATTGTCATTTCTTGTGCAGGGGGAATCTGAAAGAAAGATGAGTAAACCAGTATTTTCAAAGCACTTGCAGTCAGCAGAGTTTACAAAAGTACTCCTCACTTTTTACAGTACCTCCTTAGTCTGAAGCAGGAAACGGTTTCGAGAATCAATTGAGAATATTTCTGGCATTTCCAAAGAAGGGGCTGTCACTGTTATATCCATTTCTGTTTTGCTTGCTGCAGTGAGAGCTGCAAACAGACTCAATGCATGTAGAGCCACCACTGTGTCCTGTTGAGAGAAACAAACCCTTCAATACTGAAAAGCAGCAGCCAGTGCAGCACACAGACCATGCCTTGGGGAGCTCATAGTCCCTGCATTGACCCATTTGTTGACTATGCTGGAATTTTCCTGCAGCCACCTCCATATCTCTGGATTCCCCTGGCATGAAGGTCCCAGCCCAGAAGAGAGAGCAACACAAGACAAGAAGTTAGCTACTGTGGAAATGGAAAATGAGGTGGGAGCCAGCTAAGAAAGATTTCCTCTTGTGCAAAGTACAAGCAACATCTGACAAGCTGAAAGACACAACAGTCAGAATTACACAACACACCAACCATGGAGAAAGACGCAGAGGAAAGTAACAATACTCCTTTCTAGATTTATTTAGTCACTATGAATTAAGTACTCAGTACTGCACAGGAGTCTTGATCAGAGTGTCTTGATCATTGACACAAAAGCTAAAGGTCTGAAAAACACTAATTTTAACAAAAGCCTGAAATGAATTTTTATGAGAAACTCAGCAACAATTTCAAAGGGTTTTAGCCCAGTTTACCCTCTGTATTTGATCCAATGGTTTCGTGGAATTGTTTAAACACTGCAGAATATACTTATAAACACACTGTCATGTATGTATCTAAAATTCTTTTTTTCATCTTTGCGTGTGATTGTAGGCTTAGCATTCCAGCTTTTGAACACAAGAGCCAGTGTTTGTGTCAGTCATCTAAGGGATTTTTACTGTTCATGCAGTTCATTTTGCACTCACTTATAACCAGTCAGAGTAAAGAAATTGGCCTTTCAGGCTTGGCATACAGATACTTTATTTATTATTAGGCCACTTCTAGTAACAAAGTTCTAACTAACAGGAATTCATTCACTACATTGTGGTGACTGTGCCACACCTTAAGGGGCTAGCATGTGCTGACTGTTCACTCTACCTGATTTAAAATAACACTCTCCCTCCCATGCCACATTCTTGTCTGAGATGCCCTGTTTCACTGATTTCTTAAAATGCAGAAAGATCAGCTGTTTAGCAACTTCAAATTCACAGTAAACTGTATCATGTATACAGATTATGATGAATTAATACACCCTAACTTATAAAGCATCACACATGCAACTTAATACTTTCCTCCTTATTGCTCAACAATACATTAAGTTTCATATGTAATAAACTCATGGAAGGAAACACTCCAAAAGTTATTTTTTAAAGAAATCTTATTACTTAACTAAAAAACTATGGAGTAATTTTAACAAATTAAAAAAGGCATCTAGCAAGATACTGGAGTAATTTTGAAATCAAAACAGTTTAGACTTTGGAAGAACAAAAGGATTAAATAAATTTCTTAACTTTATCCTCAAGGGTAAATTATATGTTGTTAGATTTTCAAACTTTCAAGTAAAATAGGTTTCTAGAGAATAGAGAGGAGTTTTAAAACTCATTTAATGCTTCAATCAACCTTTCCAAATAATAAGCAAGAATTAACACATCAGGAAAGCACTAATACCTCAGGGAAACCAGGCTGGTTCTTAAATTGCATTTTACTCAGAACACATTTCTCTCAGATTAATACCAACCAACATCTGAAAATAATGAAGGATAGGCTGTACACCTTGGTACCAAGCAGCATGATGAAATGTGACATTTTATTGTGACCAGCATTTGTAGTTAATTTAAAAGCTAGTTTAAACCAATGCAATCCAAAGTACTATCTAATTTTTTTGGATGCCAGCACAGCTTATAAGATGTGGCTTCAATAACATGGAAACCTCCTGGAGATAGTGAAGATTTTCCAAATTTCATGGCCCATCAAAAATCTATGCAATAATATGGACAAAGTACATTATTAATTTAAGACCAACTGCCAACAGAGGGATTAGGTTAGGCTGTTTTTCTAAAACCTACTCCCTTTAGTTAAATGCTAAGTTAATAGCCTTTTAGGAGTTTGAGGACCCACACATGGTAAGAATAAAATGAAGCTTCTCTCCTTGGAAAGAAAGCATAGATACTCATCATACTTATTTCAAAAATATGTTTAATTACTTTTCCATGGGCACTACTATTTCTTCTTAATTTGTCATTAGTACATTATATAAAGAAGGTCTCCCTCTAACTCTCCTTTTTATTAGACTTGCCAAAAATACTGAAACTGGCAGTTCAGGAGTAAGATGCCAATAATGCAAGCTTGCAAGCTTGTACATAACCAAAGCTGTTACAGCAAAACAAAACTCAGTAATTATTATGTAAAAATGGTCCTTTTTGAATTTTAAATATACACTGCTTGTTTAGAAAGTATAGCGAAGTCCCTTAAGATATTACCTGAGTTGATGAAAATCCCCCAAGGTGATTTCTTTGATGACTTAACCATTTCATAATAGGGATCCCCTCAGCTAATCTGTCTTGATGGAAGTGAGAGAGCAAAGCATATGCTGCAAGTTCAATATCAATGGACCGTGGCTGCCATGAGTCAGAAATTTCAGAGGCAGGTGTTACCCAAAAACGAAATTCTCCTGTAAAAGGAACCAATAATAACCTCAGATTCACAGACTGAAGTCTTTGGATTTCTGGGAAAGTTTTTGGGGAAACCTCTTCATTAGTGCTTACACATGGGCTCTAGCAAGGATCTATAACATTGTGTTAATGTTTAGGTCTGTGCTCCATAAAGGACTGACTTAAGTACTCCCTCAGCAATGTTTGAATCTAAATACAAAAAAAGCTGGAGTCCAAATAGTCATTCAACTGATTTCAGTGGACTTTACATTGATCCTTTCCTTGTCAGCCTGAAGTGCTCACACAAAGGAGCCCTTCTGAAAAGGCCACCTCATTGTTCCAGGGCTCCTTTCTCTCAGGACCAGAAAAACCAACTCAGGCAGCACAGCTGCTCTATAGACTCATTCTTGAGTGAAGCCTTCCCAAAAAAATGACTTCTTCTCTTCCCAGGAGTGACTGTCTAAAAGGCCTAACTCAGTAAACATAGACAGACAGACAAAAGGCTCCGTTGCTAGACTACAACACAAATTCCTTTGGATTTTTCAAGACGCAGTTACTATTTTGAGCCAAAAACTTGCATTTCTTATACTCCATATGGTCTGTTCTTCCCCCAAATTAGGAAAAAGCATTCAGATGAACTTGAAAGAGGTCAAATATACTGAGATGACAGGTCCCCAGAGAAAGTGCAACAGACCTCTGTATTGCCTTACAGAAAGTCCAACACTTCAACTCTTCTTTCCAATACTCGTTGCTCCCCAACACCCTCCTGATCTCTCCAAACTACATTGAAATCATTAAGTTCATCCATCTATCTCTCTTTAACCAGGCTGATCATATGAGTGTGCATAATAAAATAGGAAAACTGACAAGTCATGTCCTTCAACAGCATCACAGTACTCCTGTCAGGAACATGGTAACTGAGACTGAAAGTCCAAGCCTTGTTGTGAATTGTCACTCATTTATGGACACTTCTCATTAAGGCTGTCTTGGAACTTCTTAGCTAATTCTCTATATCATACTCTGAACAGATTTGAATTCTGAACACACAGCTATAGATAAATTATAGACATTTTTAAATTTGACAAAAATCTATTTCTGCAATTGTGTAAGATACTTGTTCAGTACCTTGGCGTTCTGCTCTCTGATTCAACATATTCAGTGCTTCCTTCGCTTTTGCACTTTTTGCCCAGGACAACGCGTATGTCACAAGTGCTAATGTGTAATTATCTGAAATGCCTTCTTCTAATTTATCTTCTAGAAAGTTTGTAGCAGTCTTGATGGCATAAGCATGCTAGAAATGAAGATAATATTGAAGAAAGTAGAGTAAATAAAATATATCATGGAATAGTAAAATGTAAAAGAAAACTTTGTACTGAACCAGAAAAATTACTAGCCCCAAACCACAGCCAAAATACAATGAACATCTCCTTCGGTCACAGATGAATCTCAAAGGCAAGCCTTTTGATCTGGCACTGCCTTTATGAAAATGAGAAATTTCAATTAAATCAATTGGAATGGCTTAACATCTTTAAGACTGGTTCCCCCCCAAGAAATTTCTTAGCAAGTTCTTGGACTAAAGACGTGACAGTATTCTTGCTAACAGAAACTGCCTTTAGATTTTGCAAATATAAAACTGAAGGGCTTAACGCAACTTCGCATTGCTTTGAATAGGTAAGGGTTGTTTAACAAAATGAGGTTTAATTTTGCCTGTGTTCAAATATCCCTCTATTTCTTTTAACTACCAAGTGTTTACCAGGTACTATGAAAATTTATGAAGCATTCTTGTAACTATGAATCATATTGACAAAATCCAATACCTGTTTATCTGAGAACCCTAGGAGGGATGACATGATGTAAGCTGTGAGAGTAATTGGATTATTGGTGCCTCCTTGAAGATCACTGTGTAACACTTTCCCAGGCTCCTGGAACTCTCCATTTATTTTCTGATGACGGACAATCCATTTAGCTGTATCCATGAGTACATCTTCGTCAATATCTATGAACGGACGAGCTTGAAGGAAACATCTCAATACAAACGCTGATAACCTTGGGGAAAAGGTTCATCAAATAAGTCAAAATTAGCCATGTATCACAGCTTCCTCAGTTTCAGATGATATAAGAATACCGTCAAGCATTAAGTGCTCCATGCAGCCCTTCCAAGCAGAGCAAAATGCATGCCTCACCCAGATAAGCAAGATTACACTTAATCTACCAAAAAATGATATGTCCTTGTTCCTGAAGATCACCCCTTCTGCAGCTGCTATGTTTCAAAAATAAATACAGAGTATAGACTCTGAGTCTGCCAGCATATGTATCTTTACTCAAACATTGCTCTCCTGCCTTCTGCTGCCAAACAGAAGTTTTAGTTTCCGAAGTAATGCAGTTATGAGCATGATGTTAATTATCACCACTATCTCTGTAATGATATCCTTGAAACAAACTTTGTGTTTTTATTATTAATCCGACATTATCCCTCGACTCCCTTCTTTCCAAAGGTGCATTCATCTAACTTGTCACTGCACTATTTAAGTACTAGAGTTGCCAGTGCAGGTAAATAATCTTCATCTTCCAATCCATCAATACTGAGTCAAAGGTAAATCCTCCTGATGTCAATGAAAGATGCCCACTGACTCCAGAAGAAAGTCTCGTTCAGTGGCACAGTTAGAGGGACAGAAATATGTCCTGACATATGTAAGTACATCTAAACTGAACAAGGGTTAGCAGAACAATGTGCTGGAACCTCTCTCTGTTATCTATCTGGCTTCCACGACCATGCTCTGTATGCTTTCTGGAATGAAACTCAGCACTGAAAAGACTTTTTCAGCTGTGTTTACAGTCTCAATAAAAGGGAGTGAGACAGATGCAAGTAGAACAAATTTTTAGCACCAGTAACTCTGTTCACTCCCTACAATATGTCTCAGTCAGTCTTCAGCTTCCAGTAGGGAGATAACTGATAATCTGATTGAAGCAGTGATGATCACATAGCCCTAAATGGTTTCAGTCAAATGCAAGAATTTAATGCAAGAATAACTAATTTAATTGTTATTCTTCTTTCCTTTGAGGAAAGCAGCAGAAAAAATCTTTGAGACTAAATTATTTCCCCATTTAAAATAATTCATCATTCCTTTTTTTTTTTTCCAAAAATTAAAAAGCCTTGCCCTAATAATAAGCTTTGCCTTTGACAATATGTTATCCAGCAAGAAAGACCTTAGAGTTGGCCTAAACACCTAATGAAAACCAGCAGAAGACTAATACAGCTGGAAACTTTTACCAGCTTCACAAAAACTTTTCAGATGCAGAGAAAATAACTAAAATACTAAAGTTCCACAATGATTCTGGCAGAACTACTCACCATGTGCTCCCAGAGGGATCTTCATTTCCAAAGGCACTAAAAGAGCCATCATCCCTCTGGAAAAGCAGCTCTCTTTGGTAGCCTGAAGTGGAAAAGTAGAGACAGGTATTCAACACTTTCCTCTCATGCAAGTTCCAGCACAAACTGGAACTGAAACTGCTGATATGAAGCAAGGCACTTTCTAAGGCTGAGAAGGGCACAACTTAAGTTCGTATTTCTTTAAAAAACTCCCAAATATGCAGGAACACACAAAACCATGTAGAAAATGGTGAGGAAGTGGGCAGCAATAACACAAAGGATCCATCTACAAAAGGAGAAGCAGAAACTCCTGTGGCTGCTCATCAGCCACACTAACAATGCACAGACATGCTCCCACACACCCAAGGGTTCCAGGAGCAGAGCAGTGAGAGCAGAGCAGATATGCACCTATATAGTTCATGGCTTCATCATTTTGTGTACCTACAGAAATGCTCTGTCTTTACAGCAGAAGGAAGGACAAGCAAAAATAAAGTGTTTTCCAACTGGAAGGGCAAGGCTACAAATGCTGCTGGAAAACCACGCTTCCTCTTCAGATGGCTTTTGCCAAATCAGTAGGGTTGCTATCAAAAAAAGCAAGCTGGAAGAGGTTACTCTGAAATGAGTGAAAAATTTCAAAAGACCTGAAGATCCTGAAATCATGAGAAGAACCATTTAAAATATCATCCTAAGATTCTTTCAATATCCTGAACAAGTGCAGCTATCTCCTGACTGCAGGACACCCATAATAAACGGCTCACTGGCTGCTCACAACCACCAGCAGCATTCTCACTCATAGCTGACTTCTGTACAGAACCAGTGTTCATTCATGTTAGAAATTAAGAGCTTCCTATGATCTGCTACTCACTGTAGTTTCTGGTATCTAAAGCCTTTCTTCCCTTACACTTGCCTGGCATTTTTGAATCCAGAATAGTAACAGCATCTATTTATAACATTTCATAACACATCTTTTCTTCCCCCACACTTTGTATTTTCCCTTGGTTTGACTATTTTAGCCACTATAATAAAAGAAGTATACTCATTAATCAAAGTCCTGATGGAAACAAACACAATACAGAACTAGACAGGCAGAAAGAAAACTCTCAGGCAACCATCAGTAAGTCCTACACAAATGAATTTACACAAATAAGTCCCATGAAATCCCTCCAGCTACAGCTGTAACTACGACCCAGAAAAATGTTCCTTGTCTTCATTGATAAAGGATTAATCACCCACTTCCATATCATCCTGACTATAGATAGGCAGTGAGTGAACCATACCCCTAATTACTGAGGAACACATAGCTTGGTCCCTCACTCTAAGTGCCAGTATAAGACGAATTTCAAGTCATGATCTGTCTGTAACAGAAGAGAATGAAAAATCAAGCTGTGAATCTGCTACACTCTATCTGGGTACCTTCCCATGTAACCCCAGTAGCAACAAATTTAGCTTTTGGGTCTTCTTTAGAAGAATTTGCAATGGAAATTTTTGCTTTAATATAGGAGGTTTATTATGTATTTAGCATGACAGTGGCTAATTGCATCACTAAAACTGGTGAATCTTTCAGATACAGACATACCTGTCATCTCAGTTAATAAGTATAGCACTCTTAAATGGAAGGGGAAAAAAGGAGGAATGAGTGGCATTTCTCCCCAAGAAAAGCAAAAGTCACTGTCAAAGTTTAAGCCTCCAAATAATATTCTATGAGGAGCACAAATACATGTATGTACACAAATAGACTGCTTCCTCTTCAAAAGTATCTAACTGCAAGGCCTGAAAATAAGGTCTTCTGCTTCTTTGCAGAACTGGCAATATACAGCAATAAGTATTATAAACGTGGGAAATGGATTTGTTGAGAATTCTCAAAGCCTGACAGAAGGCTCCCAAAGTACGCATCTGTATGCAAACTTCGAGATAGAAAATGCTGACTTAGAAATGCCATGGGATAAGACAGACATTGTTGAGAGAGAAATGGAACTAGAAACAAGTTTCAAATGATGGCCTTGCAAATAAGACTAGATACTCTGGAGAAATAGAACTATGAAAGATGCATTGTAGTAGGACCCACGAGGGGTAATTTTAGATGATTGGTTCTAAGGCATTATAGGCATTGTGTGGCAAAAGCTGATAAGCCAAGAAATGCCTATAATGCATTGTAATTAGGAAATAGTTTGGCTTCTGTGACGGCATGAATTATAACATCTGTACTGTTTCACCCTTCACAGGAGACTGAAAATGGAATAAAAGTTTTTAAAACGCCTCTCAGTTGCCCCCTCTCTGGGTCAAAAAAAAGGTAGAATCTGACAATAATCATCATCTTGCTGGTAGTGTAAACGCACTAGACCATAACTTTCAGCCTGCTTAACAAAGAATGCTGAGCAGCCCATACACAGGCACAAATTCATCTCAGAATGTAAGCTTGGGAGGGATCAGAAAGATGAGCAGAACCAGAGGGAGAGAGATCACTCAGCTATTTCCTACGTTCTGTCTGCTTTCGTCTCTGTGCCAGCCCTGCTGCAGTCACGCAAGAGCCTCTCCCAAGAGGAGCCTATCCAACATGGGAACGCCTGCAGGAACGCTGGAACAGGAGACCTGGGGACTGCGAACCGCCGCGCTCCATCCAATGGGCACTCAACCACATGTGAAAAATGATACTTCAGATGTCAACACACCAAAGTGGAAAGGCAAGGAAAAGGAGGATCCTATTAGGAAGATGTCCACGGCTGTTCTCGGAGGGTTGGCCTGAACCCAAGAGATGTAGGAGGCTCGTCGAAAAGAGCTCGCAAGGCAGAAAGAGGAATGCATCAGGATGGAAAGGACTTCAGAAAGATGTGAAAGACTAAAGAATCTCGACTTTTATTAAACAGCTTGGAAATTCTGCTCAAAATCTTTACCTCTTTGGTTCTAACAATGAAGATTTCAGACCAGTGAGGGTTTTTTTCATTTCAGAAAAAGTGATTTAAAGATGGGATTTGTCATTACCACAACTAAGAAATGTACTTAAAAGGCAGCTTTTCTTTGGCTTTGCCTTTGTTCTAAGTAAATAAAACTGCTAAAAGAAAGATCATATAGCAGTTTCTGCTAGCTATATGATCCCTTCTTCTCACAAGCATCTAGCCACAAATTAATGATATTTATTTCAGATTCTGATGTTATTTTTTCAAATACTTGGTGAATTATGACATGTGAAATAGTCTGGTTTAAATTAAACCTCATAACAATCCTTTCAAAAACTGAGCCTATAAAATATACATCTTACGCTAAAGATAAAATTCAACTTGAAGATTACACTTCAAAAAATAATCACTGCAACAATAGAAAACAATTATTAAAATAAAGAAAAAAAACCAGACTATTTATTAGATTGTGGTTCTTTTCTATGTTAAGGTTACAAATATTTCATCATACTTACTGTTTTGGCACCTACGGTGCTAAAACCACATACCTCAATTCAAAGAAGTTAAGAACACAATGTAATCTGCATGTAAGTGACATTTAAACCTGTAATTTTCACTTGCTTTGAAATAACTTAAATAAATCCACTATTGGAAAACTTCAGAAAACTACGGGACCAAAAGCTCAGTCTTAAAAGAGTGATAGATTGCTAACAAACTTCAGAGTAGCTGTTTACATAACACATCCCTTCCTCCCCACTGTACTTTTCAACTAAACCATGTAGCAGAAAGGGTTTTAAAAAAAAATCCATTAATGGCTTTGACAGAAAATTGGAATCCTGATGAAAGGAAAATTTATTTTGAGCTGTGCCTTTTCCAAGGGAAATGTCAACAACTTTAAAAAAAATCAAACAAAAAAGACTTAGAGAGAGTAAACAAAATTGAAAATGTCATCACGATGCCTTTGTAGGGGTGTAGCTCACATGGGGCTGGTGTCACTGCTCTCTGAGAACCAGGCTCAGCATGGAGAGTGACACGTGGCCAGTGTGGGACACCCCAGTTAGACACTGTCTGATCCAAAAGCCAGAGTGCAACTGTGGTCTCCAAACTTTGTGGTGCTCTGGAGTATCTCCCGATTCAAACATACAACAGTTTCCAACTAAAATTTTCCAGCTTTTGATTTCTAGCACAGAGTTCACTTCTGATCAAGCCTAAAATTTGTTTGGGCAAAAAAGCCAGCCATGAGATCAAATACCACTCCTTGAGCTCTGCAAGAACATGTCAGGTCAGGATGGTGTCACTGAAGGTGTGGGATGAACATGGCTCACTCTGCTCACTGACTCATTTTAAACTGCTCTGCCTCAGGCAGAAATCAGAAATGTTTGCTCATATGTGGTTTTATCAAACGAGAAGTAATAACCATCTAGGAAATCCATGTGAATTACCTTCTGAAACACATTTCTCATCTGAAAAAAAGCACTTATACAAAACCAACATTTTTTTTTCTGAGAAAACTTGCCCTTGTAAACAAAATAATTTGCTATCTAATTCTATCAGCCCAGAATAAAGAGGGGAAAAAAAATGGATTTCTCTTCCAGTTCTCATAACACAAACTGAGCAGTATTTCAAACACCACATGCAGAGTCACAGAAATCTTTTTACTAGAAAGGGTTCTTAGAAATCTAATATCTTTCTTTTATGCATACAGACCTTTTCTCATAAACGATACCGCTCTTGATCTAATATCCTCTCTCAGCTGCCTGGTTTTCATCAAGTATTGCAAAACATAAACATTTGGAGCAAAATTGATCATATTCTGTTCACCACAGCCATAAGGCATCTTAATCAATGATGACAAACCATTGATGGAAGGTCCAAGTAAATCACCTGAAAGATAAAAATTCAACCAAAATAAAGTAAAGTTTATTGCAATAAATGCATACCTCACACATAAAGGGTGGTACAATCTCAATTGGGAAAAAATATGATATATTAGGAATGTTTTTACTAAACATCACTAAGCAAACAGAAAAGATACTTCATCTACTGATCAACTTCATGCCCATTAACAGCTTCCTACAGACCTTTCCAACTACAGAGTAATTTCAAACAGTTATCATTAAAATAAAAACAAAAAACCCAAAACCATACAAACAAAACCCCACATAACGAAAATCTATTTAATCCAGGAAAATGTTTCAATAGTGGTATGTATTTGAAATTTCATTTATTTCTTCTCTCACCTACAGTTATCAAAACCTAGGTGTCACGTGTCACAGTAAACAACAATTAGTCAGGTTATAGGTATCATTCTGCAGACAGCATAATTAGAACAAAATACTAGCAAACTTTGCAGGACCTTCCTGACCAAAATCCAACTCCCTAACTGTGAAAATACCTTACAAACACCATATTGTCATAAATTAAACAAATTAAAGGAATAAAACACTCCATCCATAAGGTCTCCCTATGTTTAGCCTAATGCATGATGGTAAATTACTGTAACTTAATGATTCAACCTACTTACATTGCAGTTAAATAAAAATTAATACCATAATTAATTTCCTAATGATAGAAAAAAAGTTAATTCTTACCAACAGCAGTGACCTGCACGCTCTCACTGTCACTTACAACATCAGCAGGAAAAGTGAATTCCAAAGTTTTTGACACTGCTTGTTGTTTATTCCCAGTCAAATCCAAAAGGACTGTCTGAGAATATGTCTGTTCCAATCCTTCAGCCTACAAAGACAAAGACAGGGATTCTGAATATCCTTCTGTAGCTGATCCTGCCCTGAGCAGAAAGGTCATGCTACTCCCTTCCAACCTCAAACATTCTTTGATTCTGTCATCTCAAGCTTTTATTGTAGGATGAGATATACAAACGTCTACCATCTTCCACTGAAATGGAGCCTAACATGAATCAGACTTAGATACCCAAAGCTAGGCAAGTCTTCTCAGTGTGTGGTTTACCAGAAAGTCTGAAGGCTAAAATTCCACCTGTAGCGAAATGCAGAGATGTTCATCTAAAATAGGCTTTCAATGAAAGCCAGATGCATGACAAAATCGACTGCACTTAAACAAAACAGTTACCAGGTCCACTCTCCACAGGTTGTCAAATTAGCTGCAGCACCAGGGGTTCAGTGATACACAAGTAGCTTTCACCTCACTTTCAAGAAGCATTGGATAAACTACCTGTAGTAGAACACATCTATGTGTTCGCTCCTGGAAGGAGATCTAAAGAATTCTAAAGGACTTTTAAAATATTATTTTATTGGAAGTGTTTTCTACTTAAAGCCACCTGACCCCAAACCAACCATACAGAGCAAGGGGCAGACAAGTACATTGGTTTGCCTTTTTGCTGCACTGTGTTGCCTGGTTTTGGGAACAATTTACTTCAGGAACAAGTCAAGCTGCAGACTGTTTACCTTTACTAAAACTTTCTGAATAACAGCATCAGAAGCAGCAGATGATATTGCTGTCACTTTGATGGGAATCTCTCCCATCTGTTTTGGCTTGATAGGGAACTGAACAGTTTTCCCATCTTCACTTGGTACAGATACAGATTGTTGATTTGCTGTGGCATTTATTTCATTGGATGTTAGAATAATTTCAAAAGCATCAGTCATATCCAGGATCACAGCAACCTGTAAATACAGTAATATTTGCAATACAAAGTGTTAATTTTGAAAAGGTGCTTCCATAAGCTACCATCTGTTTTGTGTATAGAGAAATAGGTCTGCCCACTAAAAAAAATATGCCAGTTCTCACAAAGTGATCAAAACCCTGAAATATCTAGTAACATTCAAAGATAAAGAGACTTATGTTACCTCAGCTTCTTCTTTCAAATAATTAAAGATGTTCACTTCCAAAATGAACTGCTCTCCTCTGATGACGGAGTATGGAAGGTTCAGGAAAATGAAGAAAGGCTGAAAAACTTCTAGCTACAAAACAAAATCAGTCATGAACCCTTACAACCAGAGACTAGAAAGAAAACTTTTACTACATAATGTGTCTTCCAATCACTTTTAAATTCAATGACAGAGTAATGTTTAGTTGTACTCTACAGTTGACAAAACATGTTATTGCAGGACTGAAACAGAAGGCAAAGATGCTTCTTGTCATTAGCACCTTTAGAGACACCGTCCAGATGAGAGCTGCTGACAGCTTTGACAGGGCAGTCCCAACAGAGGCAACTGAGTTAGGACTATGAGTCTATCATCTGGCAAGTCTGGAAGCTGTGATCTGTCCTGAGCTCTCGTTAAGGTAACTGAATTGCTTTGAGTACACAAGTAATGGATTTATTAGGTCAGCTGACCTATCTTCATGTCAATACAGTAGTAACTAAATAACTGACTCAAATTTTGTAACTCCACAAAACCTTACAATGATTTCTTTATTATTATTTAGTAAGATTCATCTCAGCATTAGTTCTTTAGTTCTACTTCTAAAAATACATACTATATTAATTAAAATCAAAACTGCAGAAATATACTAGCAAGCAGTTTCTTTAATCTGTGAACAGAGGGTTTTGGAAGAAAGGTGGGCCTTAAGAACTCAATGGTAAAGTCTCATCAAGCTGAATGGAATCAAAATTTCACTTTTTATGAACATCTGTGCAATAAGAATGGATAAGATGTGATATTCTTTATTATCAAAATGTCAACTAAAAATTATTTTAATTCAGTTTGCATTTAAAAGGATCTTCCAAGTGTTTTGAGTTTCAGAAACAAAAATCCTTCAGATTTTTTTTTCTAGCTAGCAAATATTCCAATGCTTTCTCTAAAAAAATAAAAGTTGCTTGCTAAAGCTCTCGGTGTCATAAATTTCTTTAGATACTAAACATTATAGAAGTTCTGATGGAGATTTTTTTTGGTTAGCTCATACTAAAGGTTTTCCCTATGTACCAATTTTCTTTATCATTTTTGTTTCAATTTTCTTTAAAACTGAAGTTTTACATTCAGGAATATGCCAGTATATTACAATAAAATACAACTGAGT
The DNA here is from genome assembly GCA_037834095.1 of Argya squamiceps. Classification (NCBI taxonomy): domain Eukaryota; kingdom Metazoa; phylum Chordata; class Aves; order Passeriformes; family Leiothrichidae; genus Argya; species Argya squamiceps. Next base: position 82,339,907 of record JBBMKD010000145.1, read on the forward strand.
AAAAATACTGACACTCTGTGTAGGAAAAGTCAAAATAAAACCATCATGCAAAGCAGTACACGACATAAAGCACACAGATGTCAGTTATTTCCCCCATTACATTTTTCATGTCTTTTACTTGCCTCTCTGTATGGTACTGATTAACATGTTCCAGCCATATGGAACTCTAAACACAACCTAAATGTCCCAACAATAGTGAAGTACTGAACAGTGTATGGGGGTGATTATAGCTAAATTATTATCTCAACATCTGTTCTACTTGGAGCCTTCTCACATTTGAGGATGAGAGGCCAAATGTGTATTTCCACCCAGTTTTAATCAGAAAGCTATTCCTCTTTCTGTCCCACCTCTGCCAAGCCAAGTGAAAGAAACAAGAATCAAGATTCCAGTCTCAAAGGAGCCGTAGCCACAAAATCCAGATTGGGCTCCAAATTCTACAGTGGAGTTCAGATCAGGATGTTCAAAGCACATGCTCTGTGTCTGGTACAGCAGCCAACTGTGAAATCTGGACCTAGATCTCAGTTTGGATATCAAAAGTTGCCCCTCCCCAAGAATTTGAGGGCATGAGAACTTAAATGGGTAAAGTGGCTGTCTTCAGGCTATGCTTACACTAGTCCAGGAACCAAGATGGAAATAATCTACAGCCCACTACTACAGTCTCAGCCTTTCTAAACTTAAGTATGGAGTTGTCCCTGATAGGAACCATAGCTTCTCTAGGATTTTTACCTAATGAATGGATGGATTATTCTGTGTATGTAAAATACTAGCTAAATGAGACCTCAAGAATTAATTCCTATTTTAGACAGGCTAAACAACTCTCTAAGTAGTGGATTCCTTGAATACAGAGTGATCCTAGGACAACTGCACTTGTACACTGGGAATCTCAGGTTAGAGATGTAACCTGAAGGCTGCTGAATTTAGCTTAAATTGCTAAACTCCTCAAACCCTTTGGAATCAAGTAAAGAGCCACAGGACACAGGAATTTGGGAGCAACAAGACTCACACCCCATGGCTAGCGCTCAGTGTCCGCTCCTCAAGCTAACTCATCCAAAACTTAGCACCTATCACAGAATGGTTGTGTGGGGAGGGACCTCTGGATGACAACTAGTCCAAGCCCCCTGCAAGTTTACCTAGAGCAGGTTGTACCTGTCTTTACTCCAGGACGGCTTCAGACAGATAAATTTAGTCGTAAATCAGCTCTCCTGCTCTCCCTCCTGGGGTAAGCATTAGCCATAAGTGTTAGCAGAGCAGCAGACAAATGCTTCTCACATCCCAGCCACATCTTCCCTGCCAGTCTGTGCAAACTTCACTGCATGATCAACTCATGAACTGCTCTCTGGGCAGAGCCAAGAAAACATCACTGCTCTCAAATAGTCATTCCCCCTTTCTACATACAAAGATTCTGAAATGTGGGCATCCTGTAAGTACTTTTACAAAAAAAACCCACTCCAACAGAAATAGGCATCCAAATATCTCTATGGAGTCTTAGATATTCCTATGAGCAGGAAGGGAAGGCAGATACAGTATCAGGTATGGCTTCAGTGATGGTGTTTTCTTTACAGTTTGAACACACACAGCCTCTCAATCTCCTCATTAGTGTAAGCATAACATGCTGCTGTTGGAACTAAACCACAGAGTGCAGCAATAACCTGCGGTACTACCAGCCCTAAAGGAGAACTCTCTAGTGAGATGGTACCTCCACTGGAGCAGTCGTCACTCCCAGCCCGCCGTTTTCAGAGATCACAAAAGCACTGGCCACCCAGGATGTGATGGTGTCAGGGACAATGGCATCCATGGTGGTTTCTGTGCCAGATCTGATGGCAGAAGGGGAGAGCAGACTTGCAAAACCATCCATTTACAGACATCAGTAAGTGGACACATATGTTTAAAATGCATGAAAAACTAAGTCGAAATTCCTGGAAAGAAAAGCTGCCATTATCCATTTTTCTTTTTCTTTTTAACCATTTAGAAATACTGTGATGGGATCAAAATTGTTTTAAAAATTTAAATTAATTTAAATTACATTAATTGGAGGTAATTACACTGGATCACATTACATGTAATCCACTTTTACAGGTCCTTTAAAACAATCCCAGATGATGGCTGCTTCCTGAACTTCTGAGCTGTAAAAGAATACAAGATTTGTGCTTCACAACGGAGGTAAAATTTCACCATCATTTGACAGTTTGATCTATTCACTGAATTAGGTGCAGATGGCAATGCATTCTCCTTTCTGGGCTAATCACCATCTTTTTATGTACTGTAGAGAAAAAGGCTAGGTCTCCCTATCCATTATTTCCCCATTTATAAGAGTTTATTTCTTTTGTCACCAGGACTTTTATCTAGCTTCTATTGAAACTCCTAGGCCCTCAGTCAGGCATAATCCTCTCTTGAGCAGTTGTACAACTCCTCATTTTTTCAATCTCCAATCTCACTTGTGGCCTCTAGATGGTAGCAGAATATAAATCTACATTTTTAAGCAGTGTGCTTCAGCACTGGTGCAGAATGCTACTGAAACCTACCAAAAAAAAAAAAAAAAAGGCAAGTGCAAATTGGTTTCCTTTTGTTTCTAACTTATACCTCATTTTAGTGTCAGTCCAAAGCCAAGTCTCTGGAAAATGTGTCCTCACATAGAGATTACCAAAATCCGGAGCTTCGTTTTTAGATACCGGCATATCATCACCAAAACCATCCTCTATAGGTATCATTCCACCATCTACAAAATAAAAAATACAGTCCTATCTCCAAATATCCATATTTAGAAAACTCAAATAAATACAGTTAAGAAAAGACAAATTAATATATTATTTGGAGTCTAATCTATAGCTTTGTTACATATCATAAGACTATTCTGGGACACGAGGAACTTTTTTATTTTAAGAATAAAAAAAGTTTCACACAAATTTCTACATGGCCTCTGTGGAGTGCTGATGAAACTGGTGTGATTTGGCTACACATGACAAACTACTGCAATATACATCAACTGGAGCTGCAAACAAAAACTCCAGGCATCCTCAGGATTTAAGGGGTAATGTCACTACAGTAAAAAAAGGAAAATTTCTGAAATGCTGATCATATGAAATTAGTATGTCTTGAATCTTTAAAATGGTAATGATTTGCAAGGCTGGATGCAACTTGTATGCAGCACAGTAAGAAGACATAATAGGGGCCCTATCCCATGGACCTCCTTCCCCACTCAGTAAATGAGATTTGGCTACATTTGTTGTATTACTTACAAAGAAAATGTTCCTTATCCTCCTCAAGAACTGCATCAGTTGATACCCAAAGGCTGCATTTCTGGATAAAATTTATACATTATATCTCAATACAGGACATTCAGGACATCAACAGTGCTTATCTATTTTCTTTTTTTCTTTTTTGTTTTTAGGTAAATAAAGTCATAAAGCAAGAATAAAACTAAAGCAAATAATATACAGAAACCTAAAAACCTGATATGACATGAATTTCAATATTGCCATAAAGACTGAAAACTTTTCAAAGTGAAGACTATATCAAGCATAAAGCAACCTGTATTTATGGAAGTATAAATATATTCCTAGGTATTCAGAATATTGACAAAATTCACAATTCGAAACTCATATAAGCCACCAAAACACTACATTGTCTATAGTTGTAAAACTTAGAAAGTTCACTTTTTTCTAGCAAGTGATGTTCAAATCACTAAGCAGTAAAAAAAAAACAACTGCCTAGAATTATGAAAAAAAAAGTACCTGAAATACACCGTAAGAACCTCTGACCAGGGGGAAATACTGCACTGTGCTGTATAAATTGAGTTCATGGAGGACCTAAGAAAAAAGCCAAACAACATCATCCAAAGACTAAATGCCAACTCATGATCTTAAGAACTTTCACTGTTGCAAATTCATACACAGCTGTACCACCAGCTGGAGGTTGCTTAGCTCTCACGTCAAATAGAAAATAATCTGTGACAGGATGAAGGGAGTTCGGTTGTAGTGGTTTTATGATTAATGGAAGAGTGACCAAGATTGTATAAAAGCCTGGAATAGAGCCCACAGCCCTTTGATATTTTAAGGCACATAGGCTACGTCCTTTGAGCACTTTAGGAATTATATATATTGTAGGCTGTTTCCAACTGCAGATGCAGTAGAGCTTCTGCAAGTAAAGGTAATTTAAATATATGAATAATTTACTCTGCCCTCCCAAGAAAAGAAACTCTTTATTTTATATTATTAATTTTAAACAGTACAAAGCAAAAATAATTAGCTTTTTTTCTGGCTTCTTTGTCTGGCTTCTTTTCTGAAAGAAGAAACCGTCAAGTCTTAACAATTTATCAAATAAAGAACAATGAAGTATTAACTGGAATTGAAAATGCTGTGCCTATTACCTTTAAAGTCTTACAGTCTGCCACTCATGTGACTTGCAAAAGTAAAAATAAATGCATAATTATAGGCTAAAAATTATGCTCAAAGAACATTACTTGTTCAGCATATAATCTGTAACATTTCCACAAACATACATCTTTCATACACACAATAATGACAACCTTCTTTTCCCATATACTTACAGATTCTTCTGTTATATCACTACTTTCTCCCAGAAGCTTTGCACTTTTATCAACAACTGAAAGTCCAGTTAGTGATCCTGGCTCTGCTGTACTGATTTTAAGGGAAACTTTCTCAGATGGCCTGGCCTTATCTTTGCTCCAAGAGATTTTAATCTAGGAAAAAAATAAAACACAGCACTGATTTAAATTCTACAGTGACATTTACAGCTGTTAACAACTCCCAGGAAGTAGGTTTTTAGATTGTGTGGCTATAATTAAGATCCTGGATTTGCTTTTCCTAGAAGCTTTGGGATGCTAGGGACCTCTGAAAGTCTTTTTCCTAGGACTTTCAGGAACTTGGATAAATCATGAGGCAAATGGAGACATTTTTCATGCAGCAGAACAAACAGGCTCCCTACTGATGTCTGGTTATAAGTGTTAAAGTCTCCAGAGGACAGAAAGAGTTTGAATCCCTCCAGTCTTTGGATGGTCTCACCTATAAAAAGTTATAGTGAGGCTTTTATTTGCACAAAGGACTGAATCTTATCCTAGTAAGTAAGCTAGAAATATCAATTCATTGATGCAATAGGCATTTTCCCACTCTTCAAACTTTTTTGAGTGTTAGTATGGCTAGTCACATAAAACACAAACACTGGTCACAGTGTGACCACTGCCTGGCTAGAACCAGGTCTTTATAAATTTTTACAATTCTACCCTTAGAGTACTTATGATTTCTTGTCACTATATTGGCCAGAGTAATCTTTGGCCCAGTAATTGACCAAACCCCTAAAAACACAAGGAGATGCTGTGCATCTGTTTATGTGGAAAACACAAAAGTAGAAAGTACTTTCAAACATGCCAAAATTGGACCCTAATTGCACTGGTATTATCAAAAGTCTTCCCAAAGACTTGCACAAACCTCAGATTAGATCCTGAATGAAAAAGTTTTTACATTACAATCCTATGATCCAAGACACTGTTTATAAAAACCAGACAAAAACATGGTCTCAGACTCAAGTTCAATACAATTACCTTGTCATCCAAAGCAGGCTGGATGGGGACAGTGAGAGCATCATTTACAACCACTCCAAGCTCATCTACATAGAATACAAGTATAGATATCAAAGGAGCCCAGGAATTTTCTGCTGTTAAATTGAATGTTTTTGTAGACTTTGTGCCAAAAGCCATAATTTGTTCCTTAGATAATATCTGAAAGAGAAAAAAATCAACCATTCAAACTGTTGGTATCCTCAATATGTCATAAGCTCAGCAATCTATTCTACAAATAGCTGCTAAAGAAGAAACAAAATATATGATCAAACATATCATAATATATAATCACGTAACTGTGATTTTTTTTTTTTTACTAACTGGTAGACCAGTTCTGTGAAAATGGGCATGGTAGCTGATGTAATATTTAAATGTTGGATTTTTTTTCTGTGTTTTAATTCCTGTATCACTATGGACAAGTAAAGAACTACAAATACACACGTATGGTACCAGAACATAAAAATACAACATTAATAGGGTTGGCTCATGTGGGTTATCTGCAACAGCATTTGAGTTTGGATCACGCATATAATTTTAAAATCAAACCTCCAAAACACCCCTACTTCTCTTTGGTTTGCTTCATGGAGAGTGTGAACTGTGGTCTAGTAATGTTAAAAGTAAGCATTCATTATAACAGATCAGATTATAATAGATCAGATTAGATTAAAGCTACCCCAAATACCTGGATTTCAGATCCACAGCATGATTTTTTTCCCTCTAAATTTGTTCCTACTGGATCATACACTTACTAATGAAGACAGAGAAATGAAGAGAGTTCTCTGCCTTTGGTTGCATAGACCTGATTTATTTTAAACCTTCTAGAGAGTGTTTCTATTTTAGAAAATACATAAGAATGCCCAAACTTTACATGGTTTTCCTAATTCAGTTTACTGTTAAAGTCTGTGAAAGAAAAAGAATCCTAGCTACCATGGTCACTAAGATACAGACTGAACAAGACAGGCATGTGTTAAAGACAGGATGGGAAACTTATGATAGGATATATAATAGATCTTTCTGATCCTCCCAGATACAGTAGAGCAGCTCAGCAATTAAGCCACTACCCAAGACATTTATTTTAAAATGCTTCCTATGAATCTCCCTTGTTAACAACACCCCTCTGTCCACTCAACCATCTGTTTCCTCAGCTGTTCTCACCCTGTACCCACAGGCTCAGCCTGACAGTCCTGAATCTGCATACAGGCTCCTCCAGGGCCCTGCTTCCACCTGCATCTGCAGCACCTGCTGACAAAGGCACAGTTTGGGCTGCTCCTGGAACATCCTTGTCCCTTCTCCCACTGCAGATGCCCTGCACAGCCAGAAACAGTATTGCTCTCACAGTTGTGCCTTATCTCACATCTGCAAGCAGAGAGAACCCAACACCCAGATCAGGGAAGCACTTTTTCTAGAAGCACTTCCTTACCATGCCAGGGGCATTCCTCCTAGGTAGAATAATAGAGTTCTCTTTCAAAAAGGACCATCCTAGTGGAAAGGAAGTTTTTGGGCCTCCTCTTCCACAAAACACAATTGAAAAATGCTGAATCTCTGAAATGTTTAGTCACATTTCCACTCATTGTTTCCACTCAAATATTCCACTCATATTTCTCAAGCTGGTAAAAGTCATCTTGGACTGTCCTCATATGTGAAGCCTGTAACTTACCAGATAGTGATACTCTGTCACTGGCTTGTTGCTTGCAATGCTTAGCTCAAAAGACTTTCCAGCCTAGGAAAAGCACATGATTCACATGGATGAGTATGGAAAACCCACGAGTAACTTGTTTTTTATCATGGCAAGTTTTGTCTCAGACTGTACCTTTATATCCTGGCTCTTTGTTTTAACCTGGAGATAAGTCTGACTGGGGGAGCTGAACACATCATAAACACCTATGTCAGTCTTACTGCTGAGGAACTCTGCCTGCAAGACAGTGCAAAAAAAAAAAAAACCTCTTAACAAAACAGCAAAATCTGTGATGTTCAGATAGGTGGTACAGCTTACAAGAGCCTGGAAGCCTTAACAAAAGTCCACTTTATGCTCTGGGTATCTGGGTTTTTGCCTTTGGATATCATGGTGCAATTATTAAATCCCATTTGATGGGATCTCTCACTTCCTTTCGAGCTATAACATGAAGTAACAAAAATAACAATAGGTGACATATCAGCTGTTGCAGATAACAACATATAGTTGCTATCATATCACTGATCCCAGTCCACGCAATTTAGTTGTCAACACTCCAAAGCAACATGTTACAAAGCAGTACCTGAACTCTCAGAGTTTTTGTATCAGACAGGATTGGAAACTCAACATCAATTACTCCATTTTCTGGAACTGTGTAGTTCAGGACATGGACTGTCAGATTTCTCTCCTCTGTAGCCTCATTTTCCAGGTGAGAAAGTGAAGAGTGATGGAAAAGCAGGTCTGACTGCTGTGCAGTGATTGTTACAAGATTCTGTCTCTCTTCAGCTGTCAGCTGGTTGCTATCTGAACGTGACACCTTTAGCTAAACAAGAAGAAAGAAAACACTTATCAAACCCATCAAAAAGGGTAAAGCTAAAATTCCCAACACATAGCACGTAACAATATATTTGCACTCTTATAATGTAAAAAAAAAAAAAAAAAAGCATTCTCAGATTTCTCACATCAATAGCTTTATTTTTGTTCCCTAGTAAGCACTGCAAGAAGGCAAGTCAGGCAAGAATAAAATTATTCGTAACTCCGGGAAATAAAAAGAGTAAAAGCAAAGTATATGGAACTGAAAGGAGACGTTGCATTTCAGCTCTCCCAATTACTCTTCTAGATGAAAATGTTTGTGTCTCAGGTAAGCTATACATATCCTACCTACAGTCTGAATGCTTTATCACTTGCATTTTGCCACTAAAAGAAAGGGCAAGCTGACATTTATATCTTGGGAAAATGAGTCAGATGAACAAAGATGGTGCTGAGTTGGATGTGTTTATGAATTCAGCAAATGAGTTGAAGATGGAAACCAGGCCCAAAATTGACAGTGTGCAACTTCTTCACACCATCATACATCAATCAGCACTACAACTCACAACCTATATGTCCACATTCAAGCAGATTTTCATCCAGTAAAACCATTCTCATTCTGCATTATACACTACAAAAAATCAACTTTTATATTTAAAAGCACTGAACTAATGCTTCCCTTTCCTTTTTCAGTCCATAGATGTCACTGCATTACCTCTCCTCCTCAGCCACTACCTTCCTGTTCTCTCTCTGAAGAGCATATGTTCTTCATGTAAGATCTCCACTTTTTAGTAACAGCAGCAGCTGTTCATTCACACCTCTTTGGGGGCGTAACTGATACCTTCCTGTCTGCCAGCTGCAAGAATTGCCAGATGCCTCAGCTACCTCACACTCAGTTCATCTTTAGAAGAGGACAAAAAACCAGGTGGATTCAAACTGGGATGGCTGGCAAAGGAAATAAAAAGCACAAAAACCAAAAGCTCAAATCATCAGGCTAGCATAAAGCTACATATTGAGCCAATCTACTCTGGAAGAGTATATTCAGCCTAAATCACTGCTATTTAGGTCTCATTTCTATACAGTAAAGCCTCATGAATTGTAAAATTAACTCGTATTTTCAAGCAAAATGCAGTTATAGAACAGGCAATCTCTGCAAAACGTAGAAATACTGAATGCAGATGAGGGACAGAATGAAGAACATTAAATATTTCTATGAGTGGACTAGAGTCGGCATGAAAAAGACACGACAGAAGTTAGAAACAAGACTTTCACTTGAAAGCAACGTGTTTTGATGAGTTTTAACTGAATTATGGAAAAGCTGGTTAAATATACAAATTCACTATATAAAGTATATATTTGTGTATATGTGCATATATATATATATATACAATTGGATATACAGATACTATAAAGACATTTGAAACTTAATAACTAATCTCTTGTTTCAAAGCACAGTCAAAAAAAAACAGCTAGGGAAGATTTCTCTTCCATTAGAATGCTGCCAAACTATACACAAATATATCCTGCCAAGACTAGAGCATTCCCTGCCACTTTACCCTTTTCCAGAGCAAATGCCTCCAAGTTTAGGATTTGCTGATATGTATTGTGAAAAAAAAGAGGGAATTTGAAAACAGATCTGTAAATTACACTTACAAATCCAAGGCAAACTTTGCTATCTAAGCACAGAGGAGAAGTCATATTTGTTTATCCACAGATGATAATCAAACAAAAGAACTTACAGTAGCTATGAAGTTCAGAGAAGGCTTTATAACTCTGGAGTAGTCCAGAAATTCAATAAAATAGTCACTTTGCTTTGGAAATACGATGGTACTTGAATTTTGGGAGATTCCTGTTGAATAATTGTATGAGTTTAGACAACATGCATTTAACACATATATTACTTTAGGAGCAATACAATTTACTGCCCATGACTTTGAAATAATTCTATGATATTTTTCACCATTCCCATTCCTATCATTCTTCATCTTTCTAGCTGAGTACAGAGTACAGAGGTGGTATACGTACTGGTGCTGTCTGCCACAATGCAGTATAAGATACACCACATAGGGCTCCACTCACACAGACTATGTCAGAATGACACAAGGAAGGAACTTATTAAATCTCAAATCACCCAGCTTCTCCTTGCCAGGGTTTCTACAAAGAATCTGCAACGAAACCTAACTTCTGGGACAGGCAGAAATTTTGTACACGATTTTTTTTTTCCTAATGTGCAAGGTGCAGTGGAGCACGAACGCACAAAACCCCTCAGTTTGCAAATCTAGGAGAGGCTAGACTGTGGACAACCTAGGACCAGGAAACTCATTCTACTAATGTGGCTTACAAATACATGTCAGGTAAGTCTATTATTAAAGTTAAGTTTGTAAAATTCAGGTTAATGCTAGCAATTCTTTATGCCTGCTCTTCTCATCAAAAATGATCTGTCAATGACTTTAAGCTCCTATCAGAATGTGTTTCTTGGTTATTTAATAAACCATTTAGCACAGAACTCCATTCAACCAAGTTAACAGCTGGTTAAACTATTAAATTTCTGGGCAAGTCACACTCAGCTAATATATTTGAATGTGGATGGTTTGTGCTGACATCAGCACATGACACTTTTTTAGAGCTCCAACCTCTTCCACACAGCTGTAAGGCACTCTGTGTTTGTCAGAAGCCCTCCCACAGCCACATACCTGTGAGTGACTCAGTCACCACCGCGATCATCTCTATCGGCTCTGTGTAATCGCTGTCACCTTGGCGCCACGACTGCTCAGCATTCAAGTTTTGCAACATAAGCTTGTTACAGGTTACATTCACAGATCCATTTATCTGCAATGTAGGAAAAAGTAACTGTTGAGCCAGAAAAGCCAAGGACACCTTTCTGTCTACAGTAGCTTATTTCTGGTGAAATCCTCTAGCTCTCTCTGTAGTTGTGGAGATGAACACCAGAAAATTATGAACACTGAGCCTTTTTTTTTTTTTGCTGTCAGCATCATTTTTATTAAATCTAGTAGAAGTTCACTACTTTTTTAGATGTAACAATGCTTTATGGAAAAGGTTACTTTTCTACCCTAATTTCTAGAATTATCTACTTTTACATGGCGCAGTATTACCTAAGCTTTACAGGAAAATACAATGAGCAAGTTCCTGCCTGAGGAGAGGGGTACACTCTATTCAACATCTGTGCTCAGAGTTTCTGTCGACTAAGTGCTGCTGAAGGCACTGAAGTCATATAGTGGCTGAAATCAGCAAACAGAAAATTAGTCACTTCATAAAGCAAAAATTTAACTTTTTTTAAACATAGTCCCAATCTCAAAAGTAAAATGTCTGATTTTGCAATGATAATGCAATGAATCTACCATCTCTTTTAAGCCTTCAGATTGAAACTGTGTGTCTATTTAAATGTCATGCTTCAGGTTACAATTAGTGCAGTAGCTCAAATGTAATTGCTGGCAATGAGTAGGCAAAGTGCTTTGGTTTCTACCATGCTAGAGCTCCACCTAGACAACTGGAGTGCTCTCCTCTGGCCTTGTGACACAGAGGTCAATGTGCAGGGGCAGACATAGGGCCAGGGAGCATTCCTGAGCATGGGTCCTCCAGCACCTATGCAGCTCCTGGAAAATTTTTCTACCTGGGTCAGTCGGTACTCTCCAAAATAACTTCCATGAACAAGTAAAGGGAGCACAGGTACCAATTAAGATTCTCAACAGTCTGAATGTAGCTGCTTTAGGCTGGAAATTAAAGAGAGTTTAACACTCTCCAGCTGAACTCGGCATTCAGGAATGATTTCAAGCATCATTTAACCCACAACAGGACACAGACTTAAAGAAACTAAGAGATGACTCACCTCCATTGTTGTTGTTATATTTCTCTTGTTTGTCCAGTAAGAAACAGAAAGGCAAGTGATTGTTACAGTTCCCTTTACGGGCTTTCCATATGTGTACCTGAAACACATCAGCCAAAGTCAAACAACACACCATCCTCCAGCATTTGGGCTCCTGAAGAGCTTTCAAGGCAAAAGATCCTACTAAAATATTATTCTCTGGCCTCAAACATGGGTAGAACACATTTCTACTTTGAAACATGGAGTTTGCCATACTGAGACCAGTTTATCAACACTAAAGCTGGAAACTCAAAACCTGGAGAAGATAGACAGTGCTGCTGTTTCCACTACAAAAGCTCTACAAACCGATTAAAATTAGTATGGGCTGTATGATATACAAAAGTTAACTATATTAAGCTAAAAGCAAGTTATTGAACAGGACACTGATGTAGCTTCATAACTAATGTGCAGTAGAGTTAAAAGGGGATGTGAGAAGTCTAAGTATTTTGCTTACCAAATACTACTAACACAAAATGAGATATCTCATTTTTGATATTTGGTAATAATTATTACTACTTATTTAGTAACCACGGTCTCAAGAAATCATTGCAAACAAGGTCCAGCTGTGGCAAATCTGAAAACTGCAACATAATCCCTTCCTAGGATGACAGTAGCAACCTCCAGTCACTAAGCAGCAGTAAAATAAAATTTTGTAAAAATGTTTCCAAGTCATACTTGGAAGAAACCATGACATTATCAGATTGAGACAGAGAAGGGAAGGCAGGAAGGAATGACATGGGGACAGACAGAACACCTAAAATCATTCTCACAGTAATCTAGGTGTGATGTACTAAAGTACTTTAAAGTACTTTAAATCATTACGCGGCCACTTAAGTAAAAAGAGACATTGAAAGAAAAATCAAACAGCATAGTTACAGGAATAATTCTGATTAACACTGTCTTGCATTTGAGTTCGGTCTAAGCAGACCTAATTAGAGCAATAAGCTGCCATTAACCTTGATACTATACTGCCATTGGGCAGCACCCCTGTACTTAACTTGATCTAATAATACTCTAGAGAGGAAAATGGAGTTTACAACATCTACAAGTTGTATAAAGAGACATTACGTCTTTTAAAACAGTCAGCAGGAATGAAGTCATTCTCTATAAATAATTATGATGTATCAGTAAAACTTTGTCACTACTGGGATTCAACCTCAGATGGTTCACTGGTGTCTAAGTATGAATTTATTGCAGCAAACAGGTACACTTTCAAACACTTTATGAGTATACCAAATGAAAGAGTCAAGTATCCCGGAGGAGACCAAAACAGTTTAAGAACCCAAATATTAGCTGGCATATAACAGACTCCAAAAGCAAAGTGGAATGGGGGACAAAAAGCCAAGGAAAACTTTTTTTAAATTTCCCCTAAGAGATTCACAGAATCATAGAATGGCTTGAGATGGAAAGGATCTTAAGGGTCATATAGTTCTAATCCCCTTGCCATGTACGGGGATGCCACCCACTAGATCAGGTTGCTCAGGGCCCCATCCAACCTGGCATTGATAGTTTATAATATCAGGTTGCATGGACTCTACAGATGAAGTGTTTCCTCAAAGTCCAAACATTTAATTTAAATAGCTTGCTAAACAATGATTTCTGCATTTCACTTGTAAACAGAGTGCTTCTTCGGAAGGTATTTTAAGGCATCAGAGAACCCACAAAAGACTCTTTATTTCAGTCTTGGATGATCTACCAGGTAGCTCTATCTGGCTCTCATCTTCAAAAATAAAACAAATTTATCAGATTAATGCGTAGTAATCTTTTGTCTAGATATTTGCTCAGCTGAAAAATAAAGAATTATTTACAGAGGAGTCTACACTGAAACCTCTTCTGAATTTCTCAAGAGCTTTTAATTCTTTACCTATTTACAGCTATAGGTAATATGAGAAACCTATACTTTAAATCCTCAGTGTTGATTTACTGGAACAAGGAGAATGTTCATAGAAATTTGACTAATTTTCCATGTTGTCTAAAAGAATATAGTTGATCTACCTACAGACCTTGACGCAGTAAATTGGAAAGTACCATAAAAGAACTATAAGAACAAAAAAAAGCATCAAAATATGTATTACAAGCCAGAAACTTGAGAAATTTTCAAATAAGGTAGCTGCAAATGTATAGCTATAGTCTAGAAGTATGTTTACCAGACCAAAAGAACTTACTAGAAGTCTGAAAATCTACTGAATCTTGTTATAACAAAATCCAGTAACTAGAAACTGATACTAGCCAACTAATTTTGAATAGATGGGGCTTTATTAACATTCCACATATAAGTTTTTACTTTGACACTTAGCGACCCACAAAAAGTTTCTTAAGAGTAAGGGTGACAACAATATCAGTGATTTACTTACTTTGCAGAGACAACACCAGTTACATCTTCATCTCTCAAAGAGTAGTATAAGGGTGTTGTGATCATGACATCAAATTTTGGTAAAACTAAAAAAAAAATTACAAGAAGCATTAAATTCACAGAAGGAATATTTCTTTTTTTTAAGTAACAAGGGTAGAACATGCAATTTGATAAAGACCACTAGTTTCCTAATATAAGGTAAGATGTATTCTTGACCCTATCCCCAGACTACAACTTTTTGTTGAAAGGAGAGAAAAGCATCAGACAAATAGCCTGCATACTAGCTTGTAAGTCTGAAATATAAAACATTTAGCTTATTCAGCCTTTAAAGAATCATCAGCAAGCTTCACAACAAGATACTATACAGATATTTTGGCATCATTAAAACTACCAAAGATAAACAGGGCAGCAGATAAGGTGGTATTTTTTGTCAGTCTCAGGGAAGCCAAAGATTTGGAAATTAAACTTTCTGTGAGTATTTAAAATGCTCATGCCAGAAAAGGGAAGCTAGTATAAATTAATGGAGAATCACTACTGATTTTGGTCACTACTAAATGCCCTTAAATAACACTTACCATATTCCATCACTTTAAATCTTTGATAATGAACTTGACCCTATTGAAAAAAAAATTCATAGGAGAAAATACATACAATTGCAGTTAGATCAGTAAGTTTAACATACCTTCTTGGCCAAATCCCACCCATATTCAATTTAAACTACAATTTCTGACATGGTGTGATTTTAAATCATGGCTCAATCACTATCAGCTCCTGTAAAGACCAGTAGTATATATTTGCAAAACAGAAGGACACAAAAGTTCATGTTAAGCAGACTCTAAGTATTTATCATGAACAGCTTATGCAGCTTCCAGTCTGCAGACATCTACATTTGCCTGTTTCTGTACTAAAAAAACCCCTGAATACCTGAGCTAGCTAGCATAAAACTACCTAGCATAAGTAGTCACTGTCATCATGATAATCCATGACTGACATACCAGCACCATCTTTGCTAGCATATCTGAAATTAACTTCTACAAACAAGAAGCTCCTACAGGGCCTATCTAGTAGATGAGACTATTTCAAAACCTTGTATAATCTTATGATTCTACATTTACTCAAAAGGTGGCTGCAGTTTTGTTACAGTCTACAGTCCTACTTACAGCAGCAGAGATACCCTTGTGTTGTATCTTCTTGTCTCATATATTTGTTACTTAGAAGAAGGGAAGGAAATAAACAAACTACATAATGTGCTGTTACTTGTGTTCTCTTCTATTTTCCTCTTTTTCTAAATTTTTTATTTATTTCCTAATTTCCTTCAGGAGTGAAAAGAAAAATCAATATGGATAACCAATTGTCAGGTAGCATCAAGATGTATCAGATAGGAGCAACTGTTTGCAGCAAAAGAGGACAAACTGAGAACTCCTATGGTAACAAACCCTAGGACCAGGATCTAAACTGGAAACAATTATAAACTTTTGTTACCTGATCAACAACTGCAAGTTAAGCACCTCAGACCAAGCCCTCGATATATGTATTTACACATTTCCTAGCAAAATACTCCCATCAAAGTAAAAAACAGATTGCTGCTGATTTCATGATTAAGTCACTGATCACCAAAGTAACTGCCATATTTATATTTCTAGGTTTGAAAATATACATGCAGAATCAGCTATTTTCAAAACATTTGTGCAAATCACAATATTTGCAACACAAAATGCTACAGCATTGACATGCATAAATCAGTCCACAATCAGATTACTATCAGCTGGTTCTAAGAAGACATATGTTAGGGAAATGACCTGTAGTGAATTCATCTCACACCTTGTTCTCTGTACACCCTGTTCTCTCTTTTATTTCCAACACTACTACTAATTTCCAATACTAATACAAATACTAATTCCCTTGCCATAAAGCAAACCCTGAACAAAATGTTACCCCAGGTAGCGCAGTTAAAAAGCATCTGCCTTGAAAATGAAATATTGTTTTCCATTATCTTAGAAGTAAAAAAAAAAATACAATTAAAAACTAAGATAACTCTTAAGCAGTAGAACACAGAGATTACAGTGAGACTAGTACTTCTGGCAGCATCTTCTCTGAGATGACGAGCTTTGTGACAGAAATCAAGCCATGCTTCATACTTCAGGGAAAAGCAAAGACCCTACTTGGTCATCTTGATGATGTGAATACCAAACCAGATTTTTCACTAACACATTTTTTAGCCAAGCTGGTCTGAAGTAGGGCAAGTAACAGCACTTCAACCACTCTATCATTTTAGTTCATCAGGACAAGGCTGTCTCTTTGGCAAATATTGTTCAAATACATTGAAGTGGAAGTTGTTAAACCAGTTTCCAGGAATAGTGGCTTTTGAGACAAGCAGATAGTCAGTTAGTTATACATGCACAACCCAAGAGAGATTTTTAGGGGTTTTCTTTAAGACAGGAAAACACCATGCCTATTTCATCTTTTCCGGAGCTGCTTTATTCTAGTACAGATTTTGTCTTCCATGCCTTCTCCTGCTTCTTAAGTAGGCTCACCCATCCAGACTAACAACATTTTGCTCTAAACCAGCATTTCTTAAACTGCAGAACACCTACTGCATTCTGTGCCAATTGCCCAGAGTAAGAAAACATGGTCAAAAAGAGATCTATGTAAGTGTTCTGGGATGATGAGGATAAGCCCTTCTGCAGGGGAGCCTTAGATGTTGTGTACCCTTGACATCCAAGAATCCCTAATAACTGCAGTCTAGATTCTGCTCTGCTGTGATGAACCGTCCTGTTTTAATTCACTGGGTCTGATCCAACAAAAGGGAGGTCACAGGAGCTGCTCCCCACAGATTTTTTTTTTTCTTCTTTGGCAACTGGAAGTCCCTGAAATTAATCTGGTCTGGGTCCGTTTTCTTATTTGTTTCTGACATTGACATGCATCGCTGCCAGAGCACAGGGAAAGGCTCTGGGTGGGGTCCAGGGCTTTGCCCTGGAAAAGCGCAGTGCTGGCACCGGTGGCATTCTTGGGGCTGCCTCATTGTCTCACAGGCCCTGTCAGGAGCACTCTTCCACCTTGGCTTTGCAGCTAAATAAAACAAATTTTTGTCTAGACAGAACTAGCAGAAGCACTTTATGATCACTTCCATGCTTTGTTTTCACATGCAAGAAACAAACTCCAAAACGAAATTCTGTTCAAATTCAATAGCGCAGTCTGCAGAAACTAGTCAAGAGTCCCACCAGTGTCACCACTACTTACACTAACAGATGGCTGATTGAATATCTGTGCACATTTGCCAACTACTGAATACTCAGGCAATGCCAAAGGCTTTATGTGCAGTCTGATTTTGAAGAAGTGTGACACATTTTTTAAGCAATTATACATACAACATTAAACTTAACACATCAAATGTGAAATCTGTAACTGACCTAGCAGTAAAATGTGACAGAATTCACTGTGGATACGCTGCAACATACATTAAATCTCAAAAGCTAAAAAATTCAATGTGTAAAGTATATAATAATTCCAGTTGATTCTGAAAGTTTGCTTTATAGTTGAAGTTTAAAAAAAAATGTAATAGTCTTAAAAATATTTTGGAAAGCCCGGGTTGCACCTGCAACATCACTACTCCTCAATATTTGATCATAGGTTTATACATAACAACTTCCATAAGTTAGATTACAAAATGCCATTTAACTAGAAACAACTTCTGGTTGGAGGTGCATGCTACTAAAACTCAGCAACTGGGAGTTTTTCAGCAACAGGAAATATAAGATATCCAACTAAAATACAAGGTAGAGACTTAAAAACCAGACTGTAATTACTCTGTCTTGAGTTTTCCTGGAACAGCTGTACTAACACCTGAACTTTTATTAAAAATACTACGGGATGTTTAACAGCAGCAAGCAGCCAAAACCTGATTTAAAACAGGATTCAGAGGCAACACTTCCAAAAATCAAGACTCAGTACACTTGGAAAATGATCTGTAATCACGAGAAGAGAAATGTTATTTAATCACTTAATAATTTAAAGACAAGAGGGAAATTGAGAAGGAAAAAGTGGCTGTTTAACTAGGAAGTCCAGGTCATGGCATCAGGATAGCTAAGTCATGCATAGATCAATCTAGGTTTGCCATATGAAGGTGTTCCTAAAGCCTCAACAGATCCATAAGCTGCACTGGATGCCATGCAAAGCCAGAGCTGGCAATACTAGTTAAGGATAGGAAGACATATTTATTAAAAATCCCAGTCATATACTAAGTCTTCCTTAGCAGTAAATCTAAGTTCTCAGTGACCTCTGCTATCAGGAAGAGTGGTGAATCTATGCAACTTTATATATGACATAATAAAACCTACACCTCCCTTGAACAGCAGAACTGCTGCAGAAGAGAGAGGAATATCCAGCTAGTAGTTAGGAATATCCATTAGGAGTGATCCAGTCATTCACTAGCTTTCACTGAACACCAGCTAAATCTGCACTATATCACCAACACAGAGACTTCTACACACCTTAATGTTCAAACTGAATCCCATCCTATGTGATCTTGTATTTCATGGCATAAACTCCCTTGCAACCAAGGGAATAAAGTAGAGTTTCCCAACAGAAAAGTTCTTTTCCTTTGCTCTGCAAGGTGTCTTGTCGGATTCATTAATCCAATGGTTGACACACTTTCAGAAAAGTGTGTGAGACAACACACCAAGCAGACCTAATCTAGTAGTGTGAATATTGCAATAATCACTAAATGTATCTTGCATATGATACCCTTATCCAGTGAAGATGTTCTGTAGGCACATGCTGTAGAAATAATGCATATTGCTTTGTCATTATATTCAACATGGAATTTGAAAATTAAAGCACAGCAGTTGTAAACAAAAAAGGCTCTGAAAGTAAATATGAGTATTTCTGTGTGGGACTTGGGATTGCTGTTCCATTCCCAAAAGATAAGCACTGTAAGAATAGCCAATTTTTTCTGGACACTAAGGTCTACAAGTTTTTTTTTTAAGTATAATATACTCTTCTTTTTCTCCTCTACCATAATTTTCAATTCAAGGAGTTTAAATGTCAAAAGGAACCATTTAGCCTGATCTCCTTTCATCAAAAGCTTGGTTCCTTTGTATTCAGCTACTCCAGCAATCTGTGTTGTTAGAATGCAATGTCCAAAAAGACAACCATGGAGTAATAGAAAACACCAAGGGAACTGCATCAGCTAGGGCAGCCAGGAGTGACAGTGTCTCAAGCTGACAGCTAAGGCCTTTTTAACTATCAGTTCTCAACAGAGTGTACTGTGAATTTGTCCAGACATTTTTGATCCCACCTAAATTTTCAGTATTCACAATAACTGCTAGTGTTATGCTCTGCAGTTCAGTTATGATGTTTCAGTCATTTTGAAATCACTCTCTACCTCCTTTACCCGATGCCCTCTAGTTATATGTTGAAATAGACATGAACAAAACATTCCCTATTTACTTTCTCCTTGTTACTCATGACTTGAGAGACATTCCCACTCTGACATATATTTTCCATGATCATTAATCTTCTGTAGAACAGCTAAAATTTAGAATACCATCAACTACACTCTATTTCACTTCACTTTTCTCACAGATGTTTCATTCACCCAGATGAATTTACAAGGTATTTTTCTTTCAACTTTACAATTTTTTTTTCTTTTTGGTTTTGTTTCAGGAGGGAGTGGCACTCATTCAGATCCTGAAAACAGCTGCCACAATTCCTTCATCAATTATCTCC
Source organism: Argya squamiceps (assembly GCA_037834095.1). Lineage (NCBI taxonomy): Eukaryota > Metazoa > Chordata > Aves > Passeriformes > Leiothrichidae > Argya > Argya squamiceps. The sequence continues at coordinate 82,359,927 of JBBMKD010000145.1, forward strand.
TAATTTCAGCATTACTCAAGCCTTTGCAGAAAGCCCAAGCAACATTTCACAAACACTGTTTGGCTTGGCATGTGATCTCTTGAAGGAGCCCACCACTGCCACCAACCAGCCTTTGTCTTTGTTAGGGGAAATGTCTGAGCCACATTTCCCCAACTGCTGAAAAAGCACCTACAATAGCTGTGAGTGGGGATGGCTTGTGAGCTGGATCAGTGAGTTGGTCTGATCTAGGCAAAGAAAAACACACAGATGCTTTTCAGTTTTGGTCACTTCCCCACTGCACTTTAGATCTCAGCCTGAGTATAGCTGCTCCAGCCTGACTGAGAGGCCACTGAACAGCAGTCAGGGGATAGGAAGGAGTGGCAGAGCACAGGGAGGAGCACAGGAACAACTTCATACATTTTTCCCAACACAGACAACAAGAGCAACAACTCCACACCCACATGACAAAGAGTTTCAAAAATCCAGTCCTGACACTCACTCACTCGAGCACCACCCTCACATACCTAAGCCTATAGAAATCTGTCAAATATATAACTGGTACTGGCAAATGTTACTCCCAAGTAATACATGACCATGTGAGCTTTTCCGCTTTCTAGCTATCATCTCCCTCATTATGTAACATTAAGCAGTCCTGTTTACACTTGCTAAATGTCCCTACAGCCGCGTCAAGCCAAATAAGAAATGCAGTTCCCAAATTATAGGTATTTAAAAGCAGGCTGAATAACCCTGACACACAAAGTTTTGAACAGCTAAACCTCCAGCTATTTTTGAAACATGTTCTATGGTGTATGAGGAGTGTAACAGCTTGAAGGATTGGCCTGAGAGAACTACTACCAATAGCAACATGCAATACAGACTCCTCCAGTTTTGTTTCGCAATAGTTCTGTATTACTAGTCATCCTTTCTATTTTACAAAGTTATTTTTTCCTCAGTAACTCATCAGTCATTTTGAGTTCCTGAAACACAACTAAAACTAGGCAAAGATCTGTAAAGAGTCTTGGTTCCTTAACCCTTGAGACACTGACTGGCTGCACAGCATGGTACAACAAATTCCTGTGTATTTGCTTGCAAAATAAACATAAGGGCGCTTCACTTAAAAAGAAAAAAACCTCTACTCCGTGAGATCTTTCTTTTATACTAATATTACAACTCCTCACTTTTTTAATACCACTTTTATTCTGGAATCAAAACACAGACCTTAGGATAAAGTATGTATGTGGAGTTTTGTATTCTTTCCTACAAAACCACATACTACTGAAAATCTTGTGACATTTGCATACTATCTTTGCATAGTATCTTGCACAATATTTGACACGAGGGAAGGATTTGCTCATCTCATGATCCATGTTTATAACTGGTTTCAGCAACAAACACAATTTTATACACATCTAACAGAAGAAATAAATCTCTCTGTGATTTGGCAATGTTAATACTCACATTCACTTCCACCTCTATGGACCAGTCTCCTAGTGGAGGGTTCACTGATAACTGAAATTTTTGGGTAACTACACCCAAATCACCCTGCTCCATCAACCACTGCTGAATCAATTTCTTCCGAGGATCCTAGGAGAAAAGTCAAGCTGCATGTTAAATACGCTAGCAAGATTTAGGCAGCAATACATATGATCTGCATTTGTCACAAATTTGTAACATATGCTTCTGTGAATACTTACTCGGATATATATATTCAGAGGCACTTTGTAGGGTTTCAGATCAGGATAGACAGTGACAATCCGGAAGAGCACATCTTGTCCTGGTTTATACATAGATTTATCAGTCTGGATGAACACAGAGGTGCTCTTGGACGTGTACATCAGGCTGGTACGGTTAGAGAAGATGTGCCGGCCATCAGCACGGCCCTCCACCAGTAATTCATAATTCCCAGGAGGACTGTTCAGAGGCAGCTTAAAAAGAAATAGTGACTCTCTGTTAGGTATCCAAAGTATTCTTGAAGACACAATTATTTAAAAAACATTTGACATAAAGAACTAATACATACCTGAACTTGTCAACTTATGTAAATTCTCAAAAAGAGAAAGGGGATTTTATTCATGACTTTAATGTATTATTTCAACAGTCACCAAAAATGCCTTATCAGAAGCATCTTTTCAACACATTTCCATTTAATTTTAAGTAGTAATCAGGTTTTCAACAATATAAGCATCTATGCATTTTTATGCAATTCACAGTCTCACACATACGTAGATTGTGCTTCCTCTTTTCAGTTATCTAGAAATTTCTTCGGTTTGATATAATGGGCTAATACTTTTCTTCATCACTTTTTGCTAATAAATTTTTCAAAAATAAAATATCTGAAGAAGGTACATGTAAGCAAGATGAGCAGGACAGTAAGAGAACTTTGCACTTGTTTTTTTACAGTCTTTAGCTTTATGTCCTATGGGGTAGAAAAATCAAATACAGAATTTATTTCTCATGAGGTGAGGTGCTGCTTTTCAATAGCATCTTCATTGATTTTATCTCATTTTACTTTCATAATTCATAATTACAGCACATACTGTGACTCATTTAGAAAGTAAAATAATTACTAGTCAAAAAATATTAAGAAATCAAGAAAGAGAAATTTTATATGGTTAACTTATTTTGGATAGACATTGATGGTTCCTTCAGTGCTGGCAGAAGAGACAGATATCACTGGCAAGGAAATTCAGACCACATAAGATCAGCGTAATCATGCACAGGTTTATTTCTCTCTCTCTCTGTCTGTGTCTTTCCAGCTCAAAAAGGAAATCTAGAGCTCGTAATTCAGATGAACCACTTCATTTCCTAAAGTTAGCTGGGCGAAATCCCAGTCACAGGGGTTGAAAGACTTAAAGCAGAGATGCTGCAGCACACCAGAATTTTACTTGAGCAGAGCCTTCCCAGACCACCACTGACCCCAGGGACAGCCCAGCCCAGATGCTGGCTTCTGTGCCGCCAGAACGTCTCTTTGAAGGAGGGGAAGGGTTTTAACAGTGAACACAGCTCATTCCAACAAGCAACCCTGCTGAAAAGCTTAAGAGTCACATGCTTCTGTTTGGAGTTAAAACTGTAAATCTGGAGTAAAACCTCTGAAGTTAAGACAACTAAAGCAGACAGGCTTGCATTTTTCAGCATAACATATGGAACTGAAGTACTCCTCTTGCACTGTAATGAAAATTACAGCTGTTAACTCACCAGGCAGAGCACTTCAAAAGTGTCCTACCAAGTGCTATAAAGAAAGGCTGTACTGCTGTCAAAGCTCATTTTAACAGTGCACAGGGAGGTAACAAGGATTCACAAACATGGCAAAATGTCACTGGGTGACAAATGAGATAGATGGAAATGTCTGTAGAGAATACATTTCCTTCTCTGGGTGTTTACCTATAAAGAGGAACCAACTACAATTCCACCCCTCTCTGTTGACTTTCTGTTTTTAAAAACAATCCAGGAAAAAAAAATCAAGGGGGAAAAATTAAAAGGCTCTTTTTCACCCCTAAGCAGGTCTATGATGACATGGGAAGAAGACATCCCCCATTTAAAATCTGGATTTACAGAATTAAATTTTAAATGCAAAGTTCCACACTGAAACGGATTTTGCATTTTCTTCAGCTGCAGGTTTTTGTACACACATTGCCAAGAACATATGATTCACATATTTCAACACCCTCCAAATTTCATGCCAAGTATTCTGTAATATCTTAAATAAGAGGAACAACCATAGCTACTGCATCTATCAAATACTACCTTATTATTACCTCATATACTCATTTATGATTATTACAATTTCTTAAAGAAGTTGTAATCCCTAAAAAGCACATCGGATTCACTACAAGAAGTCCAGGACACATTATAATATTTCAAAATCAAAATGGGGAAAGATATGTTTTGTTTTATCATTGCAATGAATTGTACTCTTACAGCGTTATTTTAACATGCTTGCAAGTATTGTCTTCAATTTCTTCTTTAAAAATGTAAATCTTCTGTAAATGCCTTTTAGAGATCTCATCTATTTTCCTGTATCTCTTTCCTACCACAAATAACAATAGACAGCATGGGTTCCTCCCTAGATTTTTATACTTACGTTTCAAAAGATCTTTCCTTCCCAAACATGGTGACAAAACTGCCTTTCCTGATGTAAAGGTCAGAGACAATGAGGTTTGCATTGCCATGGCAGTGCATTAGGACAGCTGAGGTGCAACATAACCCAACTTCTGTTTCACACATCTGTGTAACCAGAAACTCCACTAACACAACATTTCCACAATTGCAACAGTACTAGTGACTATCTCAGCTCTACCAACTCCTTCTCTAAAGGGTTGTTTGTCAACCCAAATATGAGCAAGGCAGCTTTTAACACTAAGCAGTAGGAACTTGCTGTGAAAATATTTTATCTTAGTCAAAACATCCCAAATGAATGGTATTACTATCCCCATTTTGGCAGTCCTAACACAAGAGAGAAAAAGGCCATCTCACGTACTTCTGACTACACCAATCACCATCTCAAGTACCTCAGACAAAGCAGCTACTGTTTCTCTGGAAAAGATCAGGCTGGATCCAGAAACTCATTACCCACCTTCTGCTACCAGCAAATTACACTTTGGACAAAACTTAAGTCTACTCTGACTACACAAACAAATAGAAAATCTTGCAGTTAAAAAATTAGTTTTCGTTACTTCAGATAGCAGCAAGAGAGGGAGGAAAGTAGCCTGCCTAGTTTTAGGTCCTTGAACATTCTAAGACTTGGTCAGATTATATTAAGAAACTTGTTAATTTTTTTTTTTTAATGAACAGAATTTTCTATGTTTGCTAATGTATAGTTCATACAGATGCATTTTGACCTAGTAATCTTCATAATGTTGAGCTGCTTATTGTCATTGATTATCCATCTATCAAATACTTCCAGATTATTTAATCAGAGAGTTTATTTCAGATCAGAACTTAAACCCACAGGATTAAGGGATACCCAGATGTACGGATGACTTTGGTAAAACTTTTTTCCTGATATAAATACATAATTCTTTAGATTGGGTTTTCAAGATGAATATCTAGGATCATAAATTCAGGATTCATACACAACACGCAATTCAAGGTACACTTTTGGGGTTTTTTATGTACTTTCACTGCACATGCATTTCCAAACCCTTGTAAAGGTTGTATATAAATATATTTTTATTTTAGTATTTCTCAATTGTTGCTTTGCACAATTTTTTCAGCTGTTATTAGCCTTCCTGGTGTGTCTAAAATACAGATGTAGATATCAGCCAGTAAAAAGAGCCACAATTCAAATTTCTATGTTCACATTTTATGATAGTTTGTGTTGATGCTGGAAACTAGCACCCAAGTCCTGTAATTACTTCTAACAAGCTACAGAGCATTTGATCTGAAAAACCCTAAATTTATTAGTCAGTAAATACAGTCATCTGAGACTGTGAGAACAACTGGGATCACATGCAAAATGTATCATCAACACCAATCGGTGGTAAGTCACAGGGGGTCAGCATTTTCTGAGGAAGGGGGGAAGGGAAAAAATACTTACTACTGGAAGAACAAGAGTCCCAAAAGTACCTGAAGAAAAAAGAAGAAATATCACTCTGTCAGAAATTTGTGAGATTAACTACCATCAACTTACCAAAACATCAACATTATCTTAGAAGAGCAGTGCTTCTCCCCTTACATGGCTGATGGAAGATGTGAGATACCTTTAGCAGAGCTGCAAAAGTATGAACACCAACCTACAGCAACATAACTTCTCTGTTTGATGGGCACTGTTGTCCATGTTCTCTGCTTGAACATTTTTCTCTACATTCACAGAGGCTGAAACACTTTCATGATCCATTCAACCCTCTATGCCACCCAAGTTATTTTCCATTTATTCTGCAGCCCAGACAAAGACTAAAATTTTTGAAGCCATGCACGGGATTTATCACTCTTAAGCAAAGGAGCACCCAGAATTAACCTCACAGAATTATGTCACCATGGGAAAAAGTAACTAACATATAACATACTTGGGTTAATATAACTTATTGCTTTAACTAGTTTAGACAATGTGGCCTCAAATATTTTTAGAACCCAAATAAATGTCCTGTGAAACTCCTGGATATCATCACATTATGAAGCTATTAGTGTCACAGCTCTTATCTTAATTACATCATGAATTATAGAATAGAACAGAACAGAATAGAACAGAATATTCCAGTTGGAAGGGACTTGATCACTTCAGAGCTCACCAAAAGTTAAAACACATTATTAATGGCATTGTCCAAAATCCTCTTAAACACTGACAGGTTTCAGACATCAATTACATCCCTAGGAAACCTGTTCAAGTGGTAGACCACCCTCTAGGTAAAGAAATGCTTCCTACTGTCGAGCCTGAAGCTCCCCTGCTGCAGCTCTCAAGCATTCCCACACCTCCTCCCACTGGATACCAGGCAGAAGAGATCACACCTCTGTCTCCACTTCCCCTCCTCAGAAAGCTGGGATACCAACGGGAGTGTCCCTCAGCCAGACTAGAGAAACCAAAAGCCTTTAGATGCTCCTCACAGGACATGCCTCTGAGCCCTCTCACCAGTTTTGCAGCCCTCCCTAGATGCACTGAAGGACCTTCTAAAACTGTGGGGCCCAGAAGTGCACAGAGTACTCAAGGTGAGGCAGCAATAAAGCTGCATGCAGTGGGATAATCACCTCTCTTGATCGACTGGTGATGCTGTGCTTGATGCACCCCTCAAGTATGTGGTTCTCCCTTTTGGCTGTCAAGGCACAATGCTGGCTCGTATTTGCTTCTGCTAATTCTATTCAGTTAGACCTTTTTGTATCTCCTAAAAAAACACAGGTTTATACCTATCTTTTACTCAACTGTTTCACAGAGTAAGAAAAAAATAATCTATTTATTTATTGAATGTCCTTTTTGATCCTGGACCTAAAGGCATTCCAAGATGAACTAATCATTCAACCTCTGAATTTCAATAAATGTCAGTTTTAGAAGACAATGAATTCTTTCCTTTGACAATGGCAAACAGATGGAATCTCAATGAACTGAATACAGGTTGTCCTGACTGCTGCCATAACACTAAAGGAAAAACGTTACCCTGAACGTATCATTTATTCAAATTATAAACTGGGTTAAACTAAATGACTCACATCCCACAAATGAAGTCTATGGGTAGCACACTCCAGTACTTCATTCTGGTATTCAAAACATTAACAGGCACGGGCAGTACTGGGCCTAAGGAACACTGTTCTTTCCACACCATGTTCATGTTGCTGTTAAAGCTACATTTTTTTTCATATCATCTGTCTCTCCACTTGAGAAGCATCTCTTGCAGTCATTAACTCTGACCAACCCCATTGGCCTTTGAGTTTTTCCAGACAGAAGTGTCTGGCAAAATACTTTTCTCAGTGGAACAGAGAGGACAAACTGCCCCAATTCACAGTGGCAGGGAGCCTCCACACTTGGCCAAGGTTGTTTGGCACACAGGAGAGGCATTACAAAGTCCTGCAGAGCACCTGATCTACAGGCAATGTAAAATAGATCTACGTGCACTGATGTATTTATTCCCAACATCTACCCAAACAACCCCACGCTCAAATAATTGCACCAAGAGATATAATTTTAGCTAAAGGAAACTTGTATGCATCTTCCTAACTCAGGACAGAGTGAGCTACCATTAAGTCAGAAGAATTTTTCTTAGGGCATGATATTTCACTGTAGAGGGAGCAAGATGCATGATAACTAGCAACAGAGATGGTACAACGTTACCTCCTGAAATTTCTCTCAGTTATACACTAAAACCCTAACCCTTCTCTTGTTTCTTTCCCTCTGTAAAATAAGACAGTGCTAAAGCTGTACAACCACAACCCATAATACCATACAAAAAAACCAAAAAAACCAAACCAAAACCAAAAAAAAACAAAAACAAAAAACCACAAAAAAACCCCACCAAACCTTGTTACTTGTTACTGCTGATAATTGGTCATTAACAAGGAATAGAAGCCATTTAGCACATGTGTCTGAGTGGATATGCACATGGTTAAATTCTGCTCTATGCTATCTTTAATCTAATCCACACAGCTAATTACAGCAATTACAGGAGTGACTTCAGTACACTGGGAGCCACCAAGCACATATCTGATATTTGTACCACAGCCCACACTGCAGGATTTCTATTTCCATCTTTACCTGTCAGTGCAAACACACTGGTACCCACACAGCACAAGGGCAGAGCGATGAAGGGAACCACTGCACATAGTCCTGTGCAGCATCTACCAGCTTGCAAAGCAACCTTAACAGGGCAGTACTTCAAAGCATTCTCATCAGGGCAGTGCCTGCTTGCCTCCACCTGTTTTGAGAACAAGTGGCAGGCAAAAAACCAGAAATCTTATGGCAGTATTTCTTGCCTGTTCCCGAGCCTGGGAGATCTAACATCAGGTCTGAGCTAGGTAAAAATGTAATGCAGATGGGGAAAGACTTGGGGAGGAGGGAGATTTATATCACAGTTGCAAGTAGCATTTGTGCAACTCAGAAAGGATTTACCTTCTGAGGCAGGCAGTGCTAGGGAGCCACAGCCTCCCTGGCTGCTGTGGTAAAGCCCAGAGCGCTGTCTAATTCCCAGCCAGTGAGAATCATAAAAGAGGCTCCAGGGCATGAGGTAATCTTCCAATTTATGCCACTAGGTAATTATTCTGCTAGGAATTGAGCAGCCTGGGCAGATCTGAAATTCTTTAGCATTGCAGTGGATTGCCCTGTCACTCAAGATTTTCCCATGTTCTCAAAGACTATCAAGCTCCAATCAAATCCCTGGAGCTCTGCTCAACTACGCCTAGGGATGACTTTGGATGTGCTTAAGCAAGAGCTACAGGCAAAACATTTCCTTTATGTCAATGCTGAATTGCAGAAATTCACCAATTCTTCTGTTCACATGAATTAAAGTTATATTTAATCACACAGCAACTTCAGGTTTATAAGGAATTAACCTAGAGCCAACAGCTAGCACACATCATTGCTCTGCTGCAAGCTCCTCCTATTGTGCAGCTGACTTTTACCCAAATGCAGGGTGTAGTACTTCCACGAGACCAGTGAAATCTGGCATCCACCATCCCCAAAAATGACAACAGTCTTCTGTCTACTTCAACACATCCCTGCAAAGAATCCCTTCAGTTATGAGATGCAGGTAACTGACTCCAGGCAGAAGTAGGTTTAGAAAGGAGCCCAGAACAGCTAAGCCACCCACACCAAGCACGGCAAACCACAGAACACTTCCTCCTGACTCATTCCATCTGCTCTCCGCAGCAGCAGCCACCAGCCAACTGGAGTGAGACACAGCAGGGAACAAGCAGACAAGAGCATGAGTCCCTGTTACCTCAAGAGATTAGTTAGGGAATACTTCCAGCTGGGAATCATGACTTTGTTTTAGGGGGAGACATGAAAAATTCAGCAGACTATTACAGACTAATCTTGAAGGAAAACAAACTACCAAAATTCCCAGCAGAAGTCACATGAGCCTTCAAGAAAAAAATCTCTCTCCTTGTCATTTGCAAAACCATTTCTTTCACAGAATTCCTGAGGCTTGTACTATATTCATTCAATAACTACTGCAATGAGAAAATAGAGGAAATAGAGTGGAAACAAATGCCACACTGTCCTGCCCCCTTTTCCTCAGAATCCTTGGCATTTAGGATTGTCCAGCAGAAGAGGAATCAAAGACAGTGTGGGAGTGACATGTCAGCAGTATATTAAAGTATTTTTCTACCCTGCCATTTTTATCAGTCTAATAGTATTATTATCAATAAAGCAAATATTAAAAATTCTACATAAACACAAGCATGGTTTTTTTAGACTTATGAAGACCTGACAAACAATGGCATCTTAAATTCTTCCCACTGCATAGGCCTGACCCAGAACCAGAAACTTATGCTACCCCTTCTTGAGATGACACCACTAGGACTAATCATAAATGTTTCAGCTTCCACCCCTAAGAAACTACAGAGGTTCTAGAAAAATGACTGTATGGCTTGGCAGTGAGCTAGAGCTTGTGCCAATATATATCAGCAAAGCTGCACTTCAGTCTCTCATTTACATTAAGTCAGCACTGACTCTGTATTCTAGCTCATGTGGCAGGTATTGCTACAAACAGATTTTCTTACTTAAACTTTTATACCTATGTCCTCAATCCTTCTTACTAATGTGCAAGAACAGAAAAAATATAACTGGAATCACTTCAGATTGACTTACTGAAATTATGCCACATCTTTGTTCTGGCAGCTGTGTTCACATATCCATGCTTAAGGTATGTTTACAGAAAAACATTTTCTTTGCAGTGGCAAATGGAGTTATTTTTTACTGCTGAATCAATTTCAAAAACTCACATCATATAAACAAAAAATAGTGTTCTTCACTGTCCTTCCAGATTTTTATTCCCATCCAAAATATATACTATTTTTGTATTAAAAAAAAGAACAAAAAAGAGAGAGAGAGAGAGAGAGAAAAAGCAGTAATACCAAGGCCTAAGCTGTCCAGGAAGTGAAAACCACTTATTCTTCAAAGAAGACCTGCAAATCTGTTGAGTTCACAGTTTGCTTTAAATATGTTATACTCCTCAACTATCATGCTAAAGCTCTCACCCAAATTAGCACTGATTATTTACACAAATAGCCCAAAATACAGAGCTTAAGCCACTGCTGTTAAGTTATGGCTCGGTTTGGCCAGGATGACAGAAGGAGGGGCAATACAGCACTCAAACACACAACAGGGATTGCCAGGGGATGTCAGCGTTCGGGCTGGCATCCAAAGCCAAATGAGGCCAACAAGCCTGTAGCAAAGGGGTAGAATTTGCTCCAAAATTCCTCCTAAATCCAGCACTACACTTCCCTCCACAGCTGCTTCCTACCCTCCTCCCTATTTCCTCCATCTCTTATCCTTTTCAGTTGTTTTTGCAAACCTGAAGGCTAAAAGCACTCAGAAATTATAGAGGGGGAGAGAGAGGCAAAGTAGCAGTGCTGCCTATGGAGAAAGATATAAGGGGAATAATCTAAACTGGATGGAAGTTTATCACCTAAGAATCTGGTCAAAAGACAGGGCACCACAATCCTGGAGGACAGAAGAAAGGCAGAATGCACACATGTTTTTCTGATTAAAGCTATATTTTGCCAAACTATGCAGTTGCTATCAAGTTCTAGCTTCAGTCTGCAATGGGAAGAGAAGGGATGCTTTCCTGACAACTAGCAAAAAACCCTTCTCCACCTAAATATGAAAGTTTTTTTCCCTAATCTCCATGATCAGAAGAGTGGGAGAAACCCAACTATACAGCACACCCAGAAACACTCTCGGCCAGGACAGAGCAGATACAGATTTACCAGAAGGTATAAACAGAAGAGGCACTGTCCTTCCTCTTCTCTGCCCCCTGGCCACATCATTCGCTGTGTCTTTCTACCTTACATGGCAAAGGAGTTGTGGTACTCCTCTGCTTGTCCCTTCTACTGACTCAGACATTCTTCCCTCATCAGCATTGTCAGATCTACCCTTGAGGAAAACCACCATCTCCCACCCTCTCAGACCAACAGATACTGCTGATGGCTGGGCACCTCTTCTCTTGCCCTGCCACATCCATGATCCCTTCCTCAAGCAAGTAGCATGTTTCCTGCTGACTGGTCCTTTTTAGACTTAAAGCATAATTCAGACATTTAATTCTTCACTCAATCTTCTAGAGTCAACCAACAAACTCCATGGACTACGTTATTATTACCACTTACAGCTGAGTAGTCAGAGATCAGCCAGTTGCAAGAACACAATACTTACAAAACACTCTCTGGTTTATCTAAGACACTGCAGGCTGGGTAGGAAAACAGAACAGCTTTGTATTTCCAGAAGTAAATAATCTTTTTAATCAGAGACCTTCTGAGAGCAATCCAGGCACTATCATTGCTTAAACTCAAGTACAGCCTCTTTTCAACTTTTCCCCGAGACAAACCTGAGAGCCATCCATGGACTTCTTGTCATGCATATGACATTATCACTGCCATACCATAACACCTATACTGCCATGACTTAAAAATTTGCAGCTCTTAGGAAGGCAGTTTTTGAATACTACACAGGAAACTTTCTTGACATGAGATCCAGTCTCTGAAACTATACAGACAATTCAGAATAATCTCAGACTTAAGCCTTTTACAGAAGTAAATATGAAATACACTTCATCCCCTCAGTGACTATACACAAACACACAAACTCATACACATGACCACAGTGCTTTCAAGGCACTATTGGCCACCTTTACTATCCATTCTGATGTCCATGAAATGAACACAGACAGAGCCACTATCAAGAAAATTTAAAGCAGCTGCAGTTTTTATTCCAACTTAAAACACAGGAAAATCACATTAGGACAAAATATAGGCTTAGGCCTGTACATGTCAGACATTTGGCAGTATCAACACCACCCTCATCACATCAATTGCTGTAACTGGAGCAAAATTTCAAAGTCAAGTCACCTCTCAAACTCATTCACTGCAAGTAACACATTCAGAATCTATTGAAATTTCTGCTTGGAGGGAGTGAAAGAAGAATCTCATTGTTCTCGTGTTGGTTTTCTTCCATTTTCTGGAACACATTCAAAGTTTGTGATGACAAAGCCACATAAGTTTTCTGAGGCAATAAAATTATTTGAATATATAAAAATAATACCAGAGACTTCCTTCATCAGTAAATAAAGGCAACGTAAATCCCTAACCATACGAAATAAGCACCTGGACCTCACAGCTATACCTCCAGGAAGCTGAAGAAGTGGTCTGTCACTATAACCATGTTTTTCATGCACATACTTATTTGGACTGCAGTGAATCTAGGTGAACCAGCATCCTCTCTTGATGCTTTCTATTCAATATCTGCTGACAGGATCTCAACTCTACCTTCACAAACAGGTAGTCATCGACAGCACAGCATGGAAACCAGCAACACTGCCAGTGCTGACAGTCATAAGGGTCTCGTGAGAAGCCACCCCTGGTATGACTGGAAACTCATGAATTTCCCAACTGCTTGCTGCCTCCACAGGTATTTCTGCAACTCAGTACCTGAGCTTGGATCTCCTTCTAAGTAGACACCACTAAGGACATCACCTTAGACCCATCTACTGTTAGTTCCCACCCTTTTCTCTTTAAAGTTACTTTTAATGTAACCCAATAGTACATAGCAGGTGTATAGCATACTTCTCCTGATACTTCATCCCAGTTCCTCCCACGTCTCCTCAGATGCTTTCCAGAATGTTGAAGAGACTCCCAGGTCAAATCAAAGCCTGTTTAGCCTAAGGCCCCATTTCCTGCAATGGTCAAGGACAGACATCTGAAAAGTGTAAAAACTGAACAGGTACACAATGATCCTTCCTTGGGTATTCTTCCCAGCCTATGCAATCTGTGTGTCTTTATACTGGACCAATCCTTCATGGACTTTTGTCTTGTGAATTTGTGCAATCATGTTTTCCATTCACAACAACTGGGACATGGAGTCCCACAATTTATTTGCATGTCATGTGAAGGCCCATCTTCTTCTGTCAGGTTTGAACTTGTCTCCTGGGAGATCCTTCCTTCTGCTTTCCCTGGCATTTCTCCAGTTGGTTCATGGGCTCTGTGATGAGTGCCAAAAATCAAGCACAGCATTCCCCAGGATGCCTAATTAGGCTGTGAAGATTACTAGAATACTTTCTCATAGAGTACAGAAAATACTTCTGTGTATACCTCTGAGTACAATATTTATCTTCTGTTTTGAGCACCACAGTATTATTACTTACAAGCCTTCACCTTCTGTTACCTTTAAACCATTACCCCCCTATACACACACCTCTTTTTCTGCAAGACTGCATCACCTTGTTTCCCATCCAATAAAGGAATGTTCTTTTATTCATCAACAAAACCGAACTATGCACTAGTTCTAGCAAATCACACTCCAGTTTTTCCCCCAATCTTTTCTGGTATTGCCAAAATGAGTTCAAAATTTAATTCTTTCTCTCAGTGTCCTTACCACCCCTTCACAAATCTAATAAACATTGTCCTTTTTTCATTCATGTCAGACATACTGAGCAATACAGTTTCAGGGCAGCTCATTTCCAGTTTGAGAGTGAACCACTTAGACTTACTTGATGAACACTATTTTTCACCCAGCCACAAACATATTAAATAAGAATTTCATGCTGTCCCTGCTTCCCCAGCTGGCTTGTCAGAGTGCCATGCCAGACCATCAAAAGCCTTAGTAAAATCAAAATATAATAAAATCCTGCTTCTTCTCCACCTACAAACCTTGCCAACCCATACTGCAACACGTTTTTTTGCAGGTTTTCAATCTTCCAGAACCTCTCTGTTCACTCATGCTCTCAAAACTTCACTAGTAGATTTTAAATTAATTTCAGTCAATTCTCTAAATATTCTACAGACAATTTTATCAAGCCTGAACACCTACTTGACCAAAGTACCCTTTTGTTCCTCCCCTTTTGTATCTTAATTCTTAAGCCTTTTCCATGACAGTTAGTTGGTCTTAGTGAAGACTGAACACTTACTGCCTCAGCATCATTAGCGTAGCAAGCCACAGAAGTAGCAACCCTTCTCAACAGAGTAGCAAGCCACATCCTTTGCCAGCTTTCTTGCCACCAACATGGCATTTAAAAACCCTGCTTTACTATCCTTCACATTCTTTCCTACTGATGGTTTGGCATTACCAGTTTTGTCCTCCATTACCCATGCTACTTCTTTAAGCTCCTTTGTAATCTGATCTCATTTACAGTTTCTACATACAGTTTTCCTTCCTTCTGTTGTTTTTCTGGCATGTTTAGATCATGTTTAGTTACCTCACTTCCTACCTGTCTGCTCTGTTAATATGCACTTATCCTTTTAGTATGAATCCCTCAGAAATTTTCACCCTTTGCTTCCCTTGTTTCTGATGGCATGTTACCTACCATTTCCTGTTTATTGTCATCTCTTCTTTTTTCCCTAATTCACAACCTTTAGTTTATTCTTTTCTCTCCTGCCTTTCCTAAAAGCTGCAAAGCCTCTCCAGTTCACAGTGGCAACAGGGAACTGCACACTGGGACATGTAATATTCCCTTGTCTGGAGGAGTTGCCCCACTGTCTGTATTTCTGTTTTATCCCACCCTTCTGAAGGCACTGTGAAACAGCCTGTAGTGCTCAATCTGCCACACCCTCCTTGGCTGGATATCCACAGAGCCCATAGTGACCAGAAAAACTCCAAGTACAAACACATAAGCCTTGTGTCACAGAAGGATTCTTTCCCTCAAATCTCAAACAGCACCCAAACAGTAAAATAAAGCTCAAGTACTGCTCCCACTTTTCTGCAAACAACTTCATGGGCCTGTTAGCAGGATGGATTCAACAACAGGCACAGAAACCTGTCAGGTTTAGTTCTTTTCTTTTATGTTTTTGGGTTTGGTTTTTTCTTTCATGCACTCCAGCAATATGAAAGTCCATAAGAGGCTTCTTCACTACCAGCTCAGCTGTCTCTGGGTCCGGTCTGAACACCCCCTTCCCAAAAACATTTCCTTCATTCTGATTTTGCATAGATGATGTGCATGTGGTGACTATTTAACAAATTATTTTTCATAAGGCACAGCTACACATACTTTTGGATATGGAGGTTATGGATGAAAAATCACTGCTGCAACTCCTGTTCTGTATGTCTTTTTAGGCATTGTCAAAAAAATTAGGTGGAAAAGAGATGTTCCACTAACCTGCCGGCAAAACCTTTCACCCCACAGATTTTCAGCACAGACAGCATAATCACCAACAGCTCAGACATTTTATCCTGACATAAGGTACAGAGAAAACTCAAGTTTAATAACAGGACAGACAGTTTTAGGGCATTCATTCCCATTTAGGTGCTACTTTACAACTTACTATTCCTAGTGTTTCTCACTGATTCTCATACTGGCGTGGCCAGAATCACACTATTAAGCATGTAAAAGTATGCCTTCTGGTAAAAGGAGATTTTCCATTGTCTCTATGGAGGATCACTACATGTCTGAGCTTGACAAACATTTTCACAAACTATCATGCCTATAAATTCTAGCTGAGTATTGCCATGCTCCAGCTCAGTAACTTTTGTTAACAATAAGTGTACTGCTCTCTGGAAATACAGAAAAGCAGCATAATTTACAAACTATGCATGTTACTGTAAACCTAAATCTTCAGTAAGTTCACATAATTCTCATTTACCACGCCTTAATTACATTACATTGCACTTTATATAGCAAAAGCTTTAACTAACGAATTTTATTCTTTAGAATTATAAACATTTACACTGTTGGGCAAATTATGACACCTCATTACACACAGAAGCTTTTCTGAAAACTATTTTCTTTCCAAATCATTCTAGCACCAATACAGAAAATACTTTTCAGAACCTCTCACAATTAAGGTATAAGGTTTCTCATACATTAACACACACTGCAATGTCTGGGTAGCAAACTCTGTAAGAAAAAACCTCCTGCCAATTCATACTACATCTTCATTATCAATGACTGGATAGATATGCATGGCAAGAGTCACATCATTGCAATCACTAAAGATCAAGCAATTCATGCAGGGAATTTAACTTGTCCATCTGTCATTCCCATAATTTCTTTTTTGCTATTGTTGACAGAGAAAACCCAACAGCTCCAATTGCACACAAGCCATTGTTACCTTCTGCAGTCATTTTCAATCAGGGTGAGGATCTTTCTGATACTGCATCTCCACAGAAAGTGTGTCAAGGCTTGGTACAGTGCACAAAAACTGCTTCAGTTAGTACTTTGTGTTTTCCTGGCATCTGCTCTAGGCAATGGAAACCTATTCTCTCCTGGCGACGCATTCTATTTTTTTAGGTTGTGCTTGCTCATATAAAGTTTACCTGTAGCAGCGACCTCCCCCCTGCAAATATATAGTTGGGGTTTTTTTCCACTGTATTAAATGTAATTAACTTAATTTCTGCACCAAAATATTGGTCACGAACAATCTCTCTTCCTATACAGTACATTTGGATTCTGAAATATGGTGCCAAGTTCAAAATAGCTTTAAATACATGGGCATGCACACTTTTTCCTTCACTCCAAATACCCACTAGCCACTTACTAATATTTATTTTCCCTTAGTTATATAAAAAGCACAATAATGATGGGAACCAACCTCCACTGCTAAAGTGTTTCTCTAACAGACAATTGCCCAAGAATCACTCAGATACCAAAATTCCACTTCCAGTAATACTAGAATAGTAAATGTTTTATCAACCATCAGAGGGCAAACACTCTATTTCTTATACAAGACAAGAATTATATTATAGAAATTGAAAAAACCCATGCCTCTAATACAACAAGGTCCTGTCATGGAGCTAACTCAGAAACTTAGATCACTACATGTATCATATTGAACTGCTGCTAGAGAATCAGGCTGAATTTAAGGCAATTGCAGAAGCATTTGACAGACAGGTATGTAACACTTTTACACTTAAGTACTTGAATGAACCTGACCTGTCAGATTAAACATCCCTAATAAAAACTGTGTTCTCAGCCTGTCCTATGTCTCCAGCATCCAATTTCCAACTCAGTTCCATCAGCACAAACATTTGCACATTGAACTAGGGGACCTGTCTGCCTAAAAAAACATTCAAACAAAATAAAAACCTTATTTTTCAGTCTGATCAGTTTCTCAGAGCAGTTAATCCCCTGCTTTTGCTGTCACCATGCAAGGAATTGACGAGCATAATTGAGCCAGCTCAGGCAACAGTGCCACTGAATGTGCAGTCTAACCAAGGTAGGTATTCAGTGACAGATAAACCAGCATTTTCTGGGTACTAATATACGTAGCAATTATGTAATTTAAAGAAGATTTTGTGTGCCTGGAGATATGCTTGGGTTTTTCCTTCAACTGTAACAGATGGTTTGATAAAACCTCTGGTCCTCCTTCAGTCACAGACTAAGCTCAGCTATAACAATACCACTTCATATTTTATCTTAAGATTGTTGCATTCTTCAATAAAAATTTTAAAGATTTATGTTCTCATTGTGACAAGCTGCATTTGCTTCTCTCTGACAAATTGCTTTCTCTTTGTGTCAGAACTGACCCACACCTGTAGCACCTTTGGATACATATCTTTAAGACTACATCCTCTTTTACAGGGCAGTTCCCTTTCCTATCCCTTAAGAGTTTTGCTTACATATTTGTTCACAAAAAACAAATGACTAACAGATTATATAACCTGACTAGAAAAAAATTGATGGCCACACATTAAATGCTAAGAATTTTGCAAGAGGAAACACATGGTGTGCTCAACACCTTTTTTGTTTTGTTTTTTGTTTCACTTATCAAGTAAAAAAGCATAGAAAATTTGAAGATATATTTAAAAGACTGGAAAATATTAGAAGTTAGTAATTCACTATAGCATTAATCCTTTTTCTTCACTGTATCCAGTCTGATACAGTGCCATACCTGTTCCTGATAACCCACTATTCACTCCAACTTCAGCAGCTCCCATTATTCTGTGTGCTCAGAAGATAGAGACAGCCACATATTTTCACAAGCCTGGAATTACCAATTGCTTGTCTGGCTTTTAATGTTGAGAAGGACAAAAACAGACAGGCTGAAACTCATGCAAGGCTCACTGAACTCTATGTTAAAGCAGAACATAAGCAGGAAATAAATGCCAGTAGAGGAAGAAAAGGAGAAGACAATTTATTTTCCTTTTTAAAAGCTGTCTTTTAAAAAAAACCAACAAAAGCTGGCTGGTTTAGGTTTGTTTTGGTTCTATATCAAAACTTTTTTATCTGCCCAAATGCACACCATCACACTCAAAACCTCAATTTTCTGCACAGGCTTTGAAACGAAGGCATGATGCTTCCAATTAAGGCATCTACATTAACTGTAAGACATTAACAGAATTACACAAGCAGTAGAGAAAGGGCAGCATTATAGTGGGGTAGATTTTTCAGTACCTCACACTGCCCTCAGATTCTCTACTTTTAACAAATAAAAAGCTAGAGTTTAGATCTCATTTATATTGCCTTATAGTTAGAGCAATGTGAGAGCTGGACTATCCATACAAAATATTTTTTCTCATGAGGACAAATCTCAGGTAGGATATCTCTGTGCTTCTGTTGCCAGGTGACCTTTCTGAAAAGGAACATTGGCCAGGATATGTCAGGTCTTCAGAACTACCCCTGCCTGGTGACATAGATTAAATCAGTCTCTTCTGTTTACTTATCTTCAATCCCCAACCTCTCCAAATTCAGTTCCTGATCCTTAAAAATTCCTGTTTCTTCAAATGTACAGAGCTTCCCATGTCTGACACAGTCATCTTCATTTTCCTACAGTCCTCAGATCATTACTTTCTTAGGGCATGAAGAAGCAGCTCCCAGTTGCTGTATTACCTTGTCTGTTCCACCCATTCCGTTCTCCCACATGCTTCCACTTTTCACCTTAACAAGCCACCAGGAAGCAACTCTTCCTTTACTTCTACAGCGGCCCCACTACATGGACAAGAGTACTTCCTGGTTCCTCAGAAATCCCACATCCATCACACTTTACTACTATTTGATTATTTTCAGAGTTTACAGACAGTTAGCACACCCATGCAATGACACATATCCAGCTCAGTTGCCAACTCCAAACAGAGCCCGCAGTGTACAAGGCTATTTTCCCATAGCGACTCCTACTTGGTAAAATAAATTTCCTATTTTAGTACCATTTAGCTGTGATATTTTGGGAGGAACAAAATATTTCTGTGAGAAGGCAAACTTAAATACTTCCAAACCAAGTCCATTCTTTTTCTTACCTTTCTCAAAGACCATTTCCCTGCTCAAGATGGTCTCGTTATCTCTGATTACTTCTCCCTTTACGGTGACCTGTGCTGGGCTGTCCGGCAGCAGAGCTACCCCAACAGTCAAGTTTGCTCCAGGCCTGATGTTCCAGGGAGCTGCCACAAGGAACGTAGGTCTGGAAAGTCCAAACGGGCAGAGGGAGAAAGGGCAGGGAGTGAAACACACTCTCAAAAAAAGGAACCGCGTCCACAAAAAGACACACGACACATGTTGCCAAGCCCTCCTGTTGCTCTCCGCTGCGGAGGCTGGCGGTGATGCTCAGCCCCGGCCGCGCAGGGCGGTGCGGGGGCAGCGCTGCTCTGCCCGCTCTCGGCACCGGC
>JBBMKD010000145.1:82396636-82434470 GCA_037834095.1 Argya squamiceps
CTGCCGGGGTGACGGGAAAAGCGGTGACGGGCCCGGGGGCTGCGCCGCCCGCCCGCGGCGTTCGGTGCCGGGGACGCCGCCGTGCCCGGGGGTGCTGGATCAGGCACAGCCCCGAGTGCTGACTGCGGTCGCGGCTCTGTCGGTGGCCGGGTCGGGCGTGCAGCCCTGTGAGACACCAGCCCTCGGCTCGGGATCGTTGCAGTAAAGACGTTCCAGCCCAGATATCGGTCCAGATATTAAAAACTACGGGGTCAATCGAGACTGTGGCAAAATTTCATACGAAGGCAGAATTTTGAGTAATTGCTTGTGACAAGTATGGAGAGGGAGGAAGATGAAAGGGTGCACGGAGGTAGGAGAGGAGGCTAAATATATGGTCAGAGCTTAACAACAAAGCCCACATGTTTATTTGTGTGCTGCTTTGCTTCCCAGAATGCACAACCTATAAAGAGTAGAGTAAGATTTTTTTGTTCCTTTAGCATGCCATGCAAAAATACTCTAACCTACTTAGCAAATGTGCAACTGCATCAAGGCGAGCTAGCAAAATGCCTTTGATAGTGGCAGAAGGAGAGAAATTTGAGCTCAAGTCTTCCTAAAGCAATATGTTCTTAAGTTTGCACAATGCATCAGACTCCAGCTGGAGGTGCCTCACCTCACCCACAAGGAAAACTGCTGCAGACGAGCAACTTCCCTTAAAGTGCCATGCAACTTGCAGCACAGACCTCTTTTTAAACTGCAATTTAAGAATCTTGTTAAATTATAGCTACAGTGCTTTAAAACATGCCCCTGGAATCTGAATTAGCTGTAGATGTAAGACCAAAGACTGCTACTCAAGGTAGAGTTTGAACCAAATGCTTTAAATTTTGGTTAGCTGCTTTAAACTGTAGGGGTTGAATGTCTGTGTCTCTGGTTATAGTACTCTCCTGAAACACACCTGTAATCTTCTTGAGTCTTCTGTTCTGTTAACCTGATCTAATATTCTTAGGTATTTCAAGTGCACATGATGGAATGACAGGGAACCAATAATTTAGTAGCTATTTGCTTCAGACTTCAATTCTACATGTTTGTTAGTTTTTAAATAAAATATTTACTGTTGGAAAAAGAAAATCTTACATTAGTGAACTTAAGTTCTTGCTCATCTGTTTTGTGGAGATTGCTCTCCATGCAAGTTATGTACCAGTAAGAGTCTTATAGACAAAAAGTAATGGTTGTTCCAGTTAATCTGCATTTCCAAGGAAGGGTTGCATCATCAATGTGTTATTCAGCTTTCTGTTATTATTGTTTAACCCCAGCAACTACAAGAAGTGGAACAGTTAAGTAGCTTTACCTGTAATTTTATTAATTGTTATAAATTATATGACTTTACCTTTTCTACTTAAGTCAAATTGCTTTTTAAACAATAACAAAGAACAGCAAAGCTGCTTGAGTAGTTTTTGTGTAATAAGTACTTCCTGTTCTCAGTGCCTGTTGTTTTTAATGTAAGCAATAAAATCTTGGCTGCTCTCCCTCATGACATTTAAAAATCCAGGATGGCTTTTTCAAATGCCTCTGATGCAAAACTTGCAATTACCACAGGTTTGGAAGGAGTTTTGCATATTGTCCTAATATTGCATATTAGCCTTGTTTATTATTTATTTATTAAATGAACATAGCAAGTACAGCATCTCTGTGTCATTTTAACAACTTGTGCAGCCATAATGAACTTCACATAAAGTTTGTCAGGATTAGAGACTTCAAAAATGGGAAAGTTTTGTTACTTTCATGAAAAACAGTCTTGCAGAAAGTCTCTGTTGGTGGTCCCCCTGAAAAATAAAATCGCATAGGCTCATTCCATGTTTCAGGGAAGTTACTGGGAAGAGGAATGTATCTCATCAGCTTGTCCACAGGGCATGTCCTTTGTTTGTTACTGCAGATCAGGAAATCCAGTCAAGTGACATACTGCAGTGGCAGATGAAGCTCTTGTCAGTCCTGTTCAGAGATGTTCTTGTTCTAATCATCATTTGAACTCTGAGTAGTGAAAGATGAGATCACTGTAGACTGATGTAAACTGATGTAGTATCTGCTGATCTCCAACCTTCCCAGAGTTTCAGGCATCCAGGTTTTAAAACTTGCCATTAGTAACGTAGCTCCCTCACAAGAGGGGAAACTCTACACTCTGTTTGAAAATTCAGCAGATTGTTCAAGTAGTACCTCAACAATTTGACATTCCTGCCTGGTAGTTTCAGACATTCCCAGTTCATAAAGAGTAGCTGCAGAGGTTTAAACTGTTACAGCTCAGTTCTGATCTGGATCTCCTGGCACTGATGAATACTCTCTGCCAAGTGCTGCTGTGTACTGCTGTAAGAAATCAATAACTGTGTTAGAGTGCATAGTCTGCTATCTGTGCATAAACAGCTGACAGAGGTGACTTAACGTCACGACACGGATTTTGTGCTGAATCTTAGGACTCATTTCCTTTGCTGTCTTGTGACTGCCAAGAGGGTGTACTGGGCAGCTGGGGACCTGGTACTGTTCCACAGTGCCATCAGGGTGTTTGCCCTTCCCCTTGCTGGTAGTTTTGGCAGCTGTCAGCAAATGCATATTCCCTTGTAAGCAAACTTCTAGAAGGAAAATTTGTCCTAGAAAACAGCCTGAAGTAGCAATGACCATTCTTTAGCACTACTTTAGGAGTATTTGTGTTTCTTGAACCATTTTTGTGTATATTACAGACCTCTCACTAATTGTTTTGGGGTTTTTTTTAAGTGTGAAATTCTGTCTTGAATAAATATTAGTGTATTTTGGAGAGGACTTTTGAAACTATGTTTCTAAATCCATTTCCAGACCACACACTACCCATCCTCTGCAGTCCCCACGCTAATGTTGGTAGCTGCCTGTTGTCTAAATGACAATTACATTTGCTTTGCACATCAGTATGAAAGTGGGGTTTTAAATTTTTTTTCGACCAGCCTCAGACTCTACCCCTATTGAATAAATCACTTAAAAAGAAAAATTACCTTGTCTTCTTGCTAATTTTTTATCTTACCTAAAGATTTCTGAGAACCTTAGTGAAAACTGCTTATGAGTTGTTCTTATTCTGTTAGGTCTGTTAAACATTGTTCATTTGCTCTCATTTCAGCCCCTGGATGCTGCTCAGCTCGCTACAATCTGGCACTCCTGGCCTGTTTTGGGTTCTTCCTGCTGTACGCATTGCGTGTGAACCTCAGCGTGGCTCTGGTGGATATGGTGGAGCCGAACACAAGCTTAGCAAAGAATGTGACTTCCAGTGTGTGCCCAGAGCATTCTGCCACCATAAATGCTCCTCGCAACACAACGGTGAGGTTCCAGTATTGTGTCTTGTCTTGTAATGTGGTGCGTCAAAGTGGTTTTAGAACTCTGTGACAGGGAGAACCATATTTAGGTGGCAAGAGAACAGGCTGTTTTTTACTGGATGGCCTTTCTTGTGGTTCTTTTAAAGCTATTCTGGGAAGTATTAGCCTTAAATGACTAGCTAATTGAGAAGTGCTGTGCTCAGGGTCAGCTTTTTTATGTACCTCTTTTCTGTGCTATTCCTTAGAAACTGGCTAATCTGACCACGTAGATCTACCATGACTCACTGTTTTATATTCCACTTACCAATTGTTACTGTTACAGCTGCGTCAGAGCTCCCATTACTGTCCAATTTGCCTGTTCTTTGTACAGTCACAATGGCATGAAATTTCATTACAAATTAACATGTAATATTTCTGTCTCCACTTCTTCGATCTCTTTCCCAGATCATGCATTTTGTCTTTATATCCTTTACCTCTGACTTCCAGTAATTCTTAAAATCCCATTTCTTAGCTGAACTGCCAGATGTGGGAAAAAACCTTCTAAAACAACCCCCAAGTTTGTGAATTTGGACTTGCACAGATCTTGTCTTGAAGTTATTCCTGAGGACTCTTGCCATCTTCCTGCTTTCATTTTGTTTGCTCGTGTAGAGGTCATTTATTATTTATCACAAACAAATTATAATCGTGAACTTTATGGGAAGACTCTGTCTCATCATTTCTGTGAAATGGATGCTGCTCATTTAGATGCAGACAAATTAGTCTTTTGGAAGTGATCCTGAATTTCAGAATGACTTTACTGGGCAACAGTTCCTGTCTTCTTGCTGACTTCCTTTATAGCTGCAGATTCCTATCTCAATTATCTTCACTTTTATTGCATTGTCCACTAAATTCATCTTCCCTCTGTTATGCTTCTCCCATTATTCCACCTACCCTTGTGAGCCCTGTCTTTGACTGCTCTCTTTCTTTAGATTAAACTTAAGGACCTGCAACTCCTTATTTGTTTTTTTTGTCCATAATTTTTCTGCAGCTAAAGTCATTTTATAGAGCATGACAAAATGTCCAGTCTGTGATTTGGAAGTGGGATTTATACTCAGGCAGACTTATGTAGTCAGTACCTGTCACCTCACCCAAGCTGCTTAGAATTCAAAAAGGGATAACTGCCAGAACCCTTGTATTTCTTATAGTGATGATTTTCATACTTGGGTTAGATATGTCCAGACAGATTGTAAACTACCTGAATTAACTTTTAACACAACTTTGACTGCAGTACAGGTGGGTGTAGAGGGAGGAGACCCTAGGGAGTAGGTCACAAAAAATTTGAAATTTATCTATAAAGGACTAAATAGTGGATCAATGTAATAAAAAATATGGTCAGAGAAACTGCTATCTTTAACTTACTGCATTTTGTTGGGTTTTTTTTCTCTTCTTAGGGAGTGAAGTATTCTTGGGATGCTGATACTCAGGGATGGATCCTTGGTTCTTTTTTCTATGGCTATATCATTACTCAGATTCCAGGAGGATATCTTGCAAGCAAAATTGGAGGCAAACTGTTGCTGGGGTTTGGCATCTTTGGTACCTCTGTATTCACCTTGCTTACTCCCTTAGCTGCAAATTTGGGAGTTGGCTACCTCATAGCTGTCAGAGCCTTGGAAGGACTGGGAGAGGTAATCCTGTTTCCTCTATGTAATTTGAAAATGTATCTGAATAATTTGTTTGAAATTGTAGTGATTAGACTCTGTGGGGGTTATGCTGGAATAGCTTATGGATTGTTTCATTTGAGTGGCTTAATTTTGTGGGTTTTAGAATAATTAAAGCATTTGTGCTATACTTTAGCCAAAGCTTTTCAAGTAAGAAATGTTACTTGAGACAAAACTGTTCTCATTTTTCAGAAATCAGAGCCTTGAAAAAAGTGTTGTTTGTATTGTTCCTGCTTTTCCTGTATATACAGAGTCAAAAGCAAGAGAAATTAATTCTGCCTCCTTATTCTCATGCCTTGCACAATTTTTATAAGTGGTTTCTTGCTAGACAACAGACCAATAGATAGTACTACTGCTTTTTAGTGGAACATGCTTTGAAACATGTGAAGTCGAAATGAGTTCTAAAATTCTTGCACTTCAACAAAATGAAATTATGTTTTCTAGGGTGTTACCTTCCCAGCCATGCATTCAATGTGGTCTTCTTGGGCTCCTCCACTGGAACGCAGCAAGCTCCTTAGTATTTCATATGCAGGTGAGAAATTCCCACGCTGATAATGGGATTATAAATTTTTACTGCAGTTAACAGGGAGGATTGACTTAAATCAAAGGGATTTATATTGTAAATTTTAATCAGCATTTAATCCAGAAAGTGCAATATTAAAGTAAATCTTGCTTTCCATTCATTTTCTTCATTTATTCATGGTTTTTATGACCTGATGAAAGGTATTGATCTACAAATAAGTATAAACTTGGGTCTAACTTTGATATGAAGTAGTGCAAATAATTACTGTGAAGTTGATTAATAGAAGATACTGTAAACAAAAAAGATTAGGCATTAGGAACAAAAAAGCTGGGGCAGTCACAGGATAGAGCTGTCTGGTTGGTTTTTGGAGGGTTTTTTAAGTGTTCTTGGAAGAACTTGGGAAAGAAAACATCCAAGGTCCCATGTACTGCTGGAAGAGCTTCTTGTCAGAGTCGAGTACTCTCTGACCAGATTGTCCTAGATATTCTGTGTCTGGAAGGTGTAATGTTTGATACTAGATTTACTTCTTTGAAGATACTTGATGTTGCACAGGATTTTTGGTTTAGCAGAGATACAGAATGTACTGAAATACATTCTGAGATACAGATACAGAAATACTGAGATACAGATACAGAATGTACTGAAAGCACAGTACAGGTTAGCAGATAGCAAATGTAAGTTGACACTTAGCAAAATATGGCAATTGCAATACACTTCAGTTTGGGTTAACTGCAAGTCAAGTCTGTTGTTCTCTCAGAAATTCTGTTGTTGTTTAACTTTTATACCTTGTGTTTGATGGACCCAGGTATTCACTCCCCTCATCTTGGTCTAAGTCAGTGAGACAGTCACGCTTTTAATGGACTGAATGAGGAGAAACATTTACACAACCAGCTGATCCACTCGACTGACACAGCTGCTTATCTAAATTAAAGCCACCCTCTGGTGCCCTTTGTGTTGAGATAAAGTCAGTTTCTTTCCAACAACTGTGGTTGGTCACACCCAGTGTTATTCCCCAAGTTGCTCTTGCCTGCCTCCACTGAGCCTTCTTGCATTTTAGGGGTTTATTGGTCAGTCACATTGCTCAGCGCAGTATTTGAGGGGCAGGTGAAAAACAGAGGTTTCTAAATTTCCTAGTCAAAATTTATATTTCTTAGAGGATGACAAACTTTCTATTCAGTTACTGAAGTAATGGTTTGCTTTGCTCAGTCTTACTAGCAATAATTCTGGTTTTTATTTGACCTATGTTTTATCAAGGAGACTCACTTTTCCCAGAGGGATGAAGCATTAATCCTTTTTCCTCATGTTTCTTCACTTTGCTCTGAGCCAATTGTCTCATCACTCATCATCCTTCAAAGAGCTACTTCAACTCATCTAATGCATCAAAAAGCTTTTTTCTTTCTCTTTTTTAAAAATCTGTTTTCTGCCTTGGTATTTAATTAAATCTACTTTAAAAGAAGTCTTCATGTAAGACCCAGCACACAAGTTAAGCAGAGTGTACAGAGTTGGGATTCCTTTCTACTGCATTTGGCAATTGAGAGCTTTTAAATGTCCTTTTGTACTTTGTGAAAATGTATGCTAATGTACTAGTCAGAAGAGCCGGTGGCCTTGAACAGCCCATTGTTAGCAGTCACGGGTGGATAAGACATCTTGTGTTATCTTGGCAGGCTGTTTTCCTTCCTTTCCTTCCACGTTGGCAGTCACGTGGTCTGTAGTTAGTTTAATCGTGATCGTGTTGATTTTCTGAGAGAACATGTAGTTGAGGTTATATATAGTTGTTATTTTGATTTATATTTTGCATGATGTATGTGGTTTTGTTGTTCATCGTTGGGGCTTTCTGCCTCAAATAAAAGTTATTGTTTCCATTAAGATGGAGTCTAGGTAGCCAGAATATCAATATAGTCTTAATATTTTCTGAGTTGAGATTAAGTTTGGAGAAGTAATCGTACAGCTAACATTAAGAGACAAAACCTACTGTTTATCAGCAGTAGACCATCAAGTATGTAAATAATACGGGTTTCTGGTTTAGATTTCGAAAGGGAAACACCTGCCATCCTTTTTCTTTGCAAAATGTATGTTGAATTATAAGCACAGGAGTAGCTCTTTCTGACTTTTGGCTTTATTCTGAACTGGAATCTGCTCATTTTTCCCTTCTCCCTTGATCCTAGATGCTGTCACATTCAGAAAACATGGAATTTGAACCTACTGGTTATATATGCATGACTTCTGCTTCATGTTTCTAGCATTCCTGGTTTTGTGGAGCTAGAAGGACATACGAAAATGCCAACTGACTATATTTGTCACATTATACTCCCAAGGCCTTAATTATACTGTGTTCAGCTCTCTCTTGTTTTGCAGCAATACCAGTTGACTAACTTGCATTGGTTTAGATATGTTAGAGCCATCACTTTGTTGGAGACAAATGTGCCAAGAAAGCTTATCTTTTATTGCTTGTTGCTTCTAATTTTGGCTTCTTATGGCTTTGTGGCTCTATTTGCTTGGAGCTGCCAAGGCAGCTCATTGTGCCTGTGTTTCTTTAAAGCAAAGCACAACCCTCTAGTGGCAGTGACAATCTTTATTCATGATGTATTACAGAAAAATAAAATAATTCTGAAATGGCACTTATACTTATGCGGTCCATAGGAGATCTAATTATTTTTCCACTTTGTTTTGCTTTCTTCTGGTAGGTGCTCAGCTGGGAACTGTTGTGTCCCTGCCACTTTCTGGTTTAATTTGTTACTATATGAACTGGGTTTATGTGTTCTACATATTTGGTGAGTTTCTGTTGTTTTGATTTTTCTTTATTATTAAAAGTACAATCCACATTCTTTTTGAGAAGCATATCTGATAAAACTTATTTTACGTTTTGAAAGCATGTTTGACATGTTGGGTTGTTGTTTTATTCCTTCTGGGCAGAGATATTTAAGGCTAAGTAGATTCCAGTGAATGGTTAAATAAGCCTTCTTCCAGTGAGCAAAGCTGTCTCTGAGTTGGACAAAAGCTGGTACAAGTCAAATGCTCTTAACTCTCTCACCACTTGAAAACAACAGGCTGAAATTTCTTATCTGAAGTGTGAAATTGAGTTAATAACTTTAATCCCAGGAATAAACCTCAACTTTGAATGAAAGAACGTGTGAAAAGTTGCTGCTGCTTAACATGTAAACTGTGGAAAATCTCTAGCAGTCACAGGGACCCTGAAGGAATGCATAGCATGTTTACTGTGACTTATATTCTGGAAGAAGCTGAAACAGAAAAAAAATTTTTTTACAGGTGTAAAAATTTTTTTATGTGTCTGAGCCATTTCATATTCTGCACGGGAGAGGGGGAATCAGAATATAAGACAAGAGTTACATTTTCCTCAAAAGAACCATCTCCAGTTTTTTACAAATCACAAAGATTCAAACCAAAGAACTGAACAAAATGAAATAAGTTACAATGTTACAGTTACATAAAAGTGCAGTTAATTTAGACCAATTATTGAAAAATTACTTTTTTTCAAATGACAGTTCTGGGATTGGCTTAAGAAAGAAAAGGAGGAATCAATTAAGCTGCATGTAGTCATATTCTGTATATGTGCATAGAGTATTTTTTGTGATTAAACTTAGTGTGAACTTTTTATTTCCTGAGGGTGAGCCATATCCTTTGTGGCTTTTCCATATGACTAATAAAAATACAATTATGTGTGAGCACACAGCCTTCTTGCTATATGAAGAACTTCAAGTAGAGGAAAAAAAAGGTAAAAAAAAAAAAAAGAAAAAATTCTGCTTAGTCATCTTCATTCTTTACTATATCTAAATGCGCATTGTTAATCCACTTTGGGGAGCTAGTGTTTGTAAGTAGATAAAAAATAATGTTAATTAAAGTTATATTAGCATACTGAGAAAACACTTCTGACTATATCATCTGAGAATATTACTCCATAAAATTGCTTTTTTAATTTTAATTTCTATCTTTTCACCCATCTTTTCACAACAATAGGTGCGCTTGGCGTATTGTGGTGGTTCTTCTGGATGTTTTTGGTTAGTGATACACCAGAAACTCACAGGAGCATTTCACATGCTGAAAGAGAATATATACTGGCTTCTCTAAAAGATCAGGTACAGCACTTTGGTAGAGACCAACCTACTTAAGTCTGAACATAAACCACAAACATGGTCATTAATGTCAAGCTTTTTTTATGGTTTGTTACATGTTTTGTTACGCTTTGTTATATGTTTATGTAAATGTGTTTATGTTTAGAATAACATTGTTAACCTGAGATGGAGGCAGGATTTTTCAAACAAAAAAAAAATTGAAATAGTGCAGTTGTAAACTGAAAAACAATAATCAAGCAAAGCATTTATAATAATGCTTTTTGTTACAGATGCTGTTGAGGTGCTTTATTTTAAAAGCTTTGTATTTTAAAAAAAAGCCCAACTCTGTTATTTTATACTAGATCCAGACTTGTATAATGTCTTTAACATTTGCAATACAATATTTTACAGCATTTCTCTTTCTCACTGTGTCATCTGGAGTAAGAAACAGATTACTTTTTGCAGAGAAGATGCTAATGAGCCAGTTCCTGAAGTCTGCATGAGATTCATTCCTATGACTGGGGGGATATGTGTTTACAAGCAGTGAAGCTGGCTGAGAGAACAAAATTAATATCTAGGATTGAGCAGGAAAGATTCAGCTTAATCAACAGCTGAGGGACGACCAACTATTTAATTATTTATAGTAAAAGCAGAAGGCATCAAATTTCAACAAGGGAAGGCATACTTTCTGAATTACAAAATGTAATAATTGGTTTACTTTGGAACAGTAAACATCAGAGCAGTAACATACTTTAGTATACCTTCATTGAGAACTGATAGTAGTTGATCCATTGCTGATGACTTGCATTTATCAACTGAGACTCTTTTTGTGCCTTTCAGAATGGATCATGAGCATAGATCTGGCTAGCATCAAAAACACTGCATTTAGTAAATGTTCCTATCAACATCCTGACTTCCTTCTTTTTCTCTTCTCTTTGTCTCCTGCCTGCTAGCTTTCTACACAGAAATCTGTTCCCTGGAGACCTATGCTGGAGTCCCTTCCTCTCTGGGCTATTGTTGTGGCACATTTCTCTTACAACTGGACTTTCTATACACTTCTTACACTCTTACCCACATACATGAAGGAGATCCTGCGATTTGATGCACAGGAGGTGAGATATATACAAATATAGTCATTTTCTTCTGTATTAAAGAAACTAAATCGCCTGCTGTTTAGAATAGAGGAAACTATTTAAAGACCTTGAAATGTAAATGTATAGCTGGGAAATTATAACCCTGCACAATTAAGCAGATGCATCAAAAATGTTGCTTGCCTTATAATTTCCACTTTCTTGACTTATTTGACATTTACCTTAGTACCAGCTTTCAAGTCAAATTTTCTGTTTGAAGATACATGGTACCCATCTTTGACTGCTTTGCTTTAAAACAGTAACGATAAAATTATTTTCCTTGTTATATGGCTTCTATGATTATTTGAGCTTTTACACCAAGTTTTATGGCTTCTGAAATAGTATCTACTTCTTTGCTACCTCATAAAGGAGAACATTTCCAGTTAAAAATAAAACTAAGAAAACCATTGGACAAATGGCATTTTTGAAAGTATTTTAAGGATGGGGTTTGGGGAAGAAAGGGACCAGAGGGAAGCTTCATTCTGATTGGATCACTTTCTAAATTGTCAATTTCTTTCGTCAATGAGCAGCAAAAATAAAATGCCTTTTCTTACTAAGGTAACTGGATGAAACAAAACCATAGTCTTAAAGTCCAGATATAGTGCTTTTCAAGAAAATTTTATAAAATTAAATTATTTATCAGGGAAAAATTAGGGGGTGAAGAAGGTGGGATATTCTTATTTATAGTAATTACTTGACTGTACTGGTCTGTCTTTAATGAAACAGTTTTGGTGATGGCATAGCTTACCTGAAGAAACTGGTATAGCTAAGACAAAAAGGTGGTCAGAAATTGCAAGGAATTTAACATAGTCTTTCCCTGGTTTAGCAAACAAAAGTAATTTAGAGCAATCTGAAGATGAATGCCATGCAAGAAAGAGGTGAGGCCAGCGATCTTGGGAGGAGAAGATGGGGAGCCTTAGCATTAGAACAGAGGGCTGCATTAGGGCAAGCTGCAGAATGGCTGGAAAAAACTAACTGAAGTTGCTGGTTGGGCTCCTTATTGTGCCTCTTCAGGTATTCCCTGAAGAGGCATCAACATCTGTGAAAGTCATCTGCTACCACAGCTCTCAGTTGCATGTGTAAAACACCATTGCATTAAATGGTAACAGGTTCTGCTGTGGTTTCCTTTGTTTCTGGGTTATGTTTTTTTCTTTCTGGAACAGCTTAGAGTACTGACTGTTGTGAACATCAAAAAAAAAGCTTGTGTAATAGTGTTCGACTAACTCTGTTGCCACACATTTAGATGGAAATTGCATTGCTGTTTAAAATATTATGCAATTGTTGCTTTTCAGTTTCCTTTCTAAAATACAGAAAGTAGTTAAAAATAATGCTGTTTCTTTGAATAGTGCTTCAAAAAAGTTTTTTAATTACTGAGACTGTCTATATTTCAAAATTTTATTTACTGTTTTTGAAAACTGACTGAAATCCAACAGGCAGCATGCTTAAGTGCTGATAGAATAGTATCCAGGTGGGGATGTGTTTCTTTTTTCACTTCAAATTAAAATTCCTGGGGAATCTTTCACTTCTTGTCAAATATACATTTCATACATATACAAATATACAATTCATACAATTTCATATATTTCATCATATAAAGGTCATGCTATTTCTATTCAAATACCCCTTTTTAATCACAGATAAAGTCAAATTATATCTCTGTTATCAGTAACATTATCCATAATTCTTTGGAAAGGCTGTAAATGTTGGCAGTTTAGTAGTACCTTTTGTTTCCCCTCATCAGAAAATCATCTAGAATCAGGCAGAAGTCTCTAAGCAGCACGTGTTTAAAGTAATGGGAATTAACTGGTGACTTCAGTGTAAGTAATGTCAGATCCTGAATAACTCTGCTTTGGGATCATGGGATGTCCAGATGTGATGAAAAGTCCTAGTTCTAGATTTTGTCTCTGTTTACAGCCAGCACCAGATGTTTCAGCAGATAGGTAAGGAATAATGTAATATAACAGTAGTACAGAACCCAGAGATTCTGTATAGTTTTCAAAATTCTGAATAATATTTACAGCTTCCACTTACTTTAGTAACTCACTTGATACTGGTATTCTGGAAACTTCCACAATCATGCTAATGTCTACAGGATACCTTCAGTTATAGTTTCTTTTTTCCTGGAACTAGCTGCTGATCTAAACTTTTGAGGCTTTGGTCTTACTGCATTGGTAGTTTTGGATTAAATCATGATTGATTTGTCATCTTAGTGTTTTAACTGTCTTCTCTTAACCTCCTTAACAGAATGGTTTTTTGTCTGCCCTGCCTTATTTTGGCTGCTGGTTATGTATAATCCTGTCTGGCCAAATTGCTGATTATTTACGGGAAAAACAGAACTTCTCCACTGTTCGTGTTCGCAAATGTTTTACCCTAATAGGTAGGTGCAAGTATCATCTCTTGGAACATATAATCTTAGAACATAAAATAATATCAATTTGGGAAAATTTAAGGGCTTAAGGGAGTAATCTGACATTCTGCTGTGAGATGAGGCAGTGTTGTGCATGGCTTGAGAGGAGGAACTTTATTTGTACATTAATGTGTCAAGAATAACCCCATGTTTTTCCATGAGAAGTAGGCCTACTGGGTAAGAGAGCAATAAGAGACTGTCAAAAACTTTTTTTAGGACAAGATAATTGCACTACAAGCAAACCAATCAAATGCAAATATGTAAAGTCACCATAAAAGGGTGAATGAAACATTGTTATCAAAAAAGTTTATGAAATTGACAGGATTATTGTTCTGCATGAGCCTGTTCTGTTCTTCAGTATTTTGTTTATCTAGGACTGAAGTAACTGAACAGGAATACACTTGCAAAATTTACAGTTGCTACCACAGTAAAAAGACCAAACAGAATCCAAAATGGTCTTGACTAACTGGGAGGAGAGATGATCTGAAATCATTAACAGATCAGCCAGATGAGGTTTTAAATGAACACAAATAAAGGCTGTATTTAGGAAATAGAAGTTGATTACTGAATAAAGAGGAGACAGAAGAAAGAAAATGAAAAAAAAAAAATTAGATACAGTATTCACGAAAGTTGCAGCCCAGTTATTGTATGGTGATCCTTGCTGTCTTCTCAATTCACCTGATTCAATTGCTTTCTTTAAAGCAGCTCTTGTAATAAATTCTCAGGCATTTTGTTTGTATGTCTTAAGCCTGTGCTATTTTGGTGATTCAGTTGACTGCAGGGCTGCACACTTCACACCTGTGTGTGTATAACTCAGGAGAAAAAATGTTGTCTTAGGAAAAGCAGGCCTTAGGTTGGCTTCATCAACGAAAGCATGTACTTGGAGCTGTTTGCAGAGGTCATGAGTGGGTCATGTAAATGGGCTCTGGGAAATGGCTGCCAAAGTTAACTGCAGATAGGAAACAGTGTGCGTGAGCTCATGATGGCTGATAAACTGTTTCCAGTGCCTGATGCAGCATCTCTACAGCTATCTTGCATTCACAGTGTCAGTGTAGCTTCAATTTATTTATAGCAATAAATAAAATCAATTTGCGAGGTAATTTTCAGAACCTGTTGTTTTTTGTTAATTTTTTAATCTAGTTTGTTCTTTGCTGCTAGAGTGGGATATTTCTGATCTAGTTGCTGTTTCCTGAGACAAGAACAGTTTTGCAACCCATCTGCTCTTCCTTTTCACAAGGATATGTAGTGATAGGACAAGGGGGAATGGCTTCAAACTGAAAGAGAGTAGATTTGAGTTAGATATTAGGAAGAAATTCATTACTGAGGGGATGGTGAGGCACTGGAACAGGTTGCCCAGAGAAGTTGTGGGTGCCCCATCCCTGGAAGTGCTTAAGACCAGGTTGGATGGGGCTTTGACCAACGTGATCTAGTGGAAGGTGTCCAGGCCAGTGGCAGGGGGGTTGGAACGAGATGATCTTTTAGGTCCCTTCCACCCCAACCCGCACAGATCCCGCACGGTCCCGCTGTAAGGCGCGGGATCCCGCTGTAATGCCGGGTCTGTACGCCAGGGGGCGGTGGAAGTTACAGGGAAAACACTTGGAGCCCCCAAGTGTCTCTGGGGTAAACGTCCACTGATTGTGAGGTTTGTGTCTTACAGGAATGATTGGACCTGCCGTGTTCTTAGTAGCAGCCGGGTTCATAGGCTGCAACTATGCGCTGGCTGTTGCTTTCGTCACCATATCAACAACACTAGGAGGATTTTGTACATCAGGCTACAGCATCAACCATCTGGACATAGCACCTTCGTAAGTACTGCTGAAACTGTTGTTCTAGTGCATGTGAAATGTTGCTGGGGTGCCTTGGAAATGTAGCTATGGAGCATATGCTGTACAGACCTGGAATGTAAACACTGACAATTAGTTGGGTTTACAGTATTAAGCATTGTATTTCCAAAAAGTGCAAGTTTGTCAGAGGATATGACATAAACAATAGTTTAGAATCATTCCAGTTTTAATCCTGCAGTAATAAATGATATAATTCCTGTAGTTACAGATTGTAATCATAGACTTGATAGACTTTTGTCAGATTTGATTCATGTTCTTAATAGGACTGTTATTTGAACTGTACAATACAGTTAAGTGTTTCACTGTTTTCAACTTTTCCATTGGAGCTATCAACATCTGGTATGAACATTACCATATTTAAACACTGCAATACAGGCAAATTATTTGCGTTTGAGAAACATTCTGTACACGGAAATCTAAATCTTTTAACAAGTAGTTGACCTGATTTGTCAGTAGGTGACAAGTCAGGTATGTACAATTGCTCTTAAATTAATAATTTTCAAGAGTGGAAAGTTGAGACTTCAGGCTGTAATTTCTCCAGTGTGTTACAAATTCATAATTGCGCAGATCTGTCAGTTTTCCAAAGAGTATGGATGTATGTATATTCTCCTAAAAGTGCACTGGTAGAAGTCAAGTACTTTGCTTTGTCATTCATTTACCTATTTGTGGTAGCACTTAGATGTGAACAGGGTCAAATGACTTTATGTGCAAAAAGTGTGTTTCTGTGTTAATGTGTAAAATGAAAAGACTTTAAGTGTAAGTGTAGAGGAAAAAATATTTTGTGGAAATAACATCTATAAAAAAAATCTGATTGTCTAAACCTATGGAAGACCTTGATTCCCAGTTGAAGGTGGTATTCAGGCTTTGGCAATTGAAACTATGGTGGTCACGTCCACAATTGTGAGCAATTTTTGACTTAACAGATGGATGTGAAATAGTGGGAATCCAGTTAATCTGAGCAGGTGAGGTTAGGTAGTAAGCAAGAGGGGAGGTATCACTGGCCAGCTACAAAAAGCTTGTAATGCTAAATTGAATATGAAAATAAGGAAAATAGCTTCTGTGGTCCACCTTGTTTTAAATCATGTATAACTGCAAATTTAGAAAATGTAGTTAAAGCAGTTCTTCTGGGGTGTAATGAGACCATTATACAACTTCTGTTTCAAGCTTAGTTTTGCAGAACTACAATAGATAGTTTCCAAAATATGTATTAAATTGTGCTTGGTATGTGAGTACAATTTAACCTGTCCATGGAATGCAACAGAGCTGTGACAGGAAAAAGGAAATCATGCAACTGCAGTGTGACTTACATGCACAAGGAAGTTCTATAAGTAGGCAATGGCTGAGGTTTCCCAATCTAGGATGTTGTATGTGTCTTCTAATTTTAGATACTTCATTTTGCATTTCAAATATGTTTATTTCAAGAGTCAATTTGTTTATAACAGTATTCAGAGTACTTTAGGTGTTGAAAAAAAGCCACAAGAAGAACACAGTGCTGATGGCTGTCAGCAGGCATAGTTGGTTATCTCACATGAACTGCTGCTGATCCCTCTGACCAAATCCTACTCTGTTCTTCCCGCCCTCGATAAAGTCCTGCTTTTTCCCTTTGCATTCACACTAGACAAGTTCCTCTAGCTCTTCTTCGCTCTCAGACAGGCAGAAGGGAGCACACTGAGTGCAAGAGGGGTAAGTGTTCTGCTGATAGTTCAGTGACTTTGGCCCAGCATTGCCCCTAGAGGCGAGTGGCTGCATATGTGGGAAGACTTTCCTTGGTGGTCAGGGTGAGTGCTGTTTTATTGAAATCAGTGGTTTTCTATTCAGCACATGCATGCTTTACTTCAGGGTAAATCTGTTAAATGGGGACAGAGAAGAAAAAAAGCACATCCTTGTAGCAAAGGTCATATTAAAAAATTTATTCGAATACAGAAATGCAAAAACCATCTGAGATGAGAAGAAAGATGACTGTCTTTTTCCCTCCCCCACACCTAATATTTTGCAACTTGTCTGAACTTTGCTGGATAAAATGATCAAGGCAGATATGCACAGTTTCATGGAAATGCTTGACATAATTGTAGAAATCTAAAAATAGGGTCTGCATAAAATTGTGAAGGAAGCCATGGTAAAGAGCTTACTCAGAGCTCTATATTTATTTTTCATAATTTACTGAAAGACATTTGAAAAACCAGAAGTGATTCAAAGCAGTTTCAAAGTGTACAAATGCCCATTTAGATTGGTTAAAAGTATGCTGCCAAAAATAGCAAATGGTCCCTTTTTGCTACTAAAATTTGCATTATATCAAAGAAATAATTATTATACTCACAGAAAAAAAGTGAATGAAAATACTGATGCTTAATTAACAAAAATATTTGCTATGTCATTTTGGCTGCTAACATGTATTTATTATGCCATTGGTGAATTGGATTGGAGAAGAGTTGGGGACAGGAGGGAGACAAGATTGTTCTTTTGGGGAATATATGTTTTATTTTAGCTCTTTAAATCTACATTAGTACCTTTCAATTATTACATATATTATTAATATTGGTATTGCCATTATCCCTTGTAATATTCATGTGGCTCTGTTGTATACTAAATACTTCACATAGCTGGTTTTTTTTTACTCTTGATTTTACTACTTGACTGCTCTGCAAGTTAATTTGTATTTGGTTATCCCCGCTGTGCCATAAGAAACCAGCCAACAGCCTACTATTGGTTTTGCTGTACAGACATTTTGCTTTCCCTTTTCTTATGGGAGTTTCCACTGTGCTAAGGGAGTGTCATCATGGTTATCGGCATCAAACAGCAAGCACTATCAAGAATGCAACCTCTGTCAGAAACACTGGGCATAAACAGAGGCATTTAGCCAGCAATTGGTTGCCAAAGATCTTTGTCAACCACAGGAACTATTAAACTGTGTTTAGTTTTAGAAGTGTCTGTTAGCAGTATTGTAGTGCTTAAACATGTTGAAGACAAAGTGTGTTTGGTTCTCCATAAAGGCTTTAAACAAGATTTTGCTTTATGTGCTTATTTTCCTAAGGGAAACTTTTACACTTTGACATTCAGCTTCATAGAGGCCTATTAATTCTAAACCACTTTCCAAGATAGGAAGACTGCATGCTAGGTTTAAAGGAAATAAAGAGGTTTTAAGTAAAGTATTGGCATGCTTTAAACTGATAAGTAGTGTAGAGTTTCAGGAAAAATCAATTAGTAGGCTACATGATTGTTTCCCTTTCTCAGGAAAAAAACACAAGTTTTTCTAATATCACTGGAATGAACATTGCAATCTTTTGCAACAATGCTGTATGGTTGAATTCTCCTGTTTTGGTAAATAAAATTTCAAAGTTATGCATTTCTCTTTGGAGGTGAAATGTGTTTATATTATATTAATATTGACGAGGACATCATTTTACTCTAAACAG
Source organism: Argya squamiceps (assembly GCA_037834095.1). Classification (NCBI taxonomy): domain Eukaryota; kingdom Metazoa; phylum Chordata; class Aves; order Passeriformes; family Leiothrichidae; genus Argya; species Argya squamiceps. The sequence goes on from JBBMKD010000145.1 coordinate 82,415,026, forward strand.
CCTAAAATTGTCACTGGGATATGATTCCTTTCTCCTATGGTAAACTGCAACTATTCGTATTTTGCATGATTATTCAGCCAACAAATCCATCTTGAAAATCTAAAGCAGGGATCTGTGCCCTGGTGGTTAGAAGGTCAAACTTCTGTGGAACATCTGGCTCTTATTTCTCTTCAGGCTCTCTCACAAGTCTGCACTTGTGGTACAGTTTCAAACTTTCGGTATTGCAACATGCATGCGAGAGAGATCTTGAACTGCTTAGAGATGAGGTGCTGAGATTCAGATATTAAGCAAGTTGCCAGTTTTTCCCAGCAAGTTTTTATGGCCGCTGGTGCATACACATACATTTGTGTGTGAGAGAGCAGCACGTTCATGGAACAGGAGGCCTCAGAATGGAGCTGCAGGAACAGCAACCAGCAGAACTGGTTTAGTCAGGCCTGTTTCCTTGACCCACAGAAAGCTAAAGGGAAGGACTGCCACAGCACTCTGAACTCCTATCTTTGGAATATACACTTTGTAATGTAAGTGAGGATGTCCAGGCACACTGCTGATATTGCCTTCTTGGCAGACAAATTTTTAGCAATGAAACCTGAACCAACTCTTACTGTTGGCAAACAGCACTTTGTCATGCTCCTTGTTGTCTTTCTGCTTCAAGACATGCAGTGTGTCTTTAACTGCTCCAGTGGATCCGTTCCAGACAGTTTGGTTGTGACTTAGCAAAGGGGATGTGGGTTTGGATCATGGGTCTTGAGCACAGCCATAGGCAATTTAAGTTAAATTCCATGACTAGCCTCTGAAAAATAGAGACATACGGAACCATTTGAGGAGAAAAGGATCTTTAAGATCATCATACCCAACCATTAACCTAACACTGCCAAGTCCACCACCAAACTGTGTCCCTTAAAATGTACGTGCCAAGCTGTCAGTGAGTTGTTATTAAAAGAAAAGCAAGTCATTCACACTGGAATATTTGCATTTTAATTTCTTTTGTGTGATCAAGATGAGGCTTACATGATCAGGTTAGGCAAAATTGTTTCCATGATTGATAAGCCTTACAAGTTAATAAGCAGTGTTAACAACTTCTCTTGCAGGTATGCTGGAATTCTCCTTGGAATCACAAATTCTTTTGCTACTATCCCAGGAATGGTGGGGCCAGTTATTGCCAAAAACCTCACTCATAATGTGAGTCTGTTTATTGTCTTTTTCAGTTGTTACATTTTTATCTCAGTTGAATAGAAATTCCTTCTTCTCAAGTCTGCAGTCCTTAAATGAAACATGGGTTACACCTGTAAGTCATATTGTTCCACTGTTGTGAATTACTTAATTCCTAGCTTTTATTGTCCTGATTCTGACCAGGAAAATAAGAGTAAAATCAAACACCATTGTAAGACTTGAAAATTTTACTGACTCACCTCTTATAATCTCTAGGAATAAAATGAATATATTTTTATCACAGTAGAACTCTGATAAAATGCCAACTAGACGAGACAGTTGTGGTATTGTTTTATTAAATAAGAACAAGTTCTTGCTTGATTTTTTTTTAATTAGGCTCTCACATGAGGTGTTGAGTTCTCATGTCAGCATTTAAGTCAGATAAGTGAGAAATTTGATTCTAGTGTTAGATTTGACTAACAAGGTGGTGTAGTGGTTTGGATAGAAAAATGGAAGCACTTTTGAGGAGTTGATTACTATTTTTTCAATGATCATATGAATTATTCTAAAATCTTTCAAGAAAGGGAGTTGGAAGGAGTAAGCTTAGTGATACACTTGAATTTTTGGAGTTGGAGGTAATTCTAAGGATTTTCTTAAAAATCACAGAATATTCTGAATTGGAAGGAACCCACAAGGATCTTTGAGTCCAGATCTTAAGTGAATGGCCCATATGAGGATCAAACTTGTGACCTTGGTGTTATTATCACCATATTCTAACCAAAACCAATCAGAAAATACTCATTAATACACGATTCCAATAAAATTCATTCTTCCAGATACTTTAACAAGTGGATTGTTTTAGGGTACTTTTGTTCAGTTTAGTTCATACTAATGCACCCCTTCATACTAATGCATTCTTCAGGTATTCTGTTTTTGTAGTAAGATAATTTACAGGTTTGTTACAGCATCTTTAAAGAACTTTAAAGAACCCCAAACCTTTAAGACATCTACAGATATTATTTCTTTATTTGAAAAGAAAAAAAAAAAAGCAAACACACCACAGTTCTTTACTACACATTTATAAAGGCCTTTTTAAAACAGAGTTTAGAGAGATTACTCTTGAAATCTGAGTTAAGGTAGCTACCTTGTTTGGACCAAAAGGCTTATGAATCTGGCATGTTCACATAGTAGTCATTAGGAACAGCTTACTGCACAGTGCAGGGCACTTCAGCCCTTGGATCACCTGATCTGAAAGCCAAGGTAGTGTTTCCCTTACAGTAACATTCTCTGCATTTGTGTTGATGGTTCTTCATCTTGGGTGATAAACTGATCCAGATAGGGTAATGCAGTTCTGATAAGACTTCCTGTGTAAGCTGTATGATAAAACTGAAGTTGAACGTACTAATGATTTCATCCTTTATGTTTATAATGCTTTTATGGTGCTGCGAAATCATGCTGAACGGCATTTATATTTAAATAGGCAAGGCATGTAGCATCGATTTTAAAATTACTTTTTCTTGAGTGTGAAGCTGCACATTGACTGCATCTTTTTTTTTTCCTTTCCCCCATTTGACAGAATACTGTGGAAGAATGGCAGATGGTTTTCTATATTGCTGCCTCTATTAATCTATTTGGAGCAATTTTCTTTGCATTATTTGCAAGTGGAGAAGTTCAGGACTGGGCAGTCAGTGGATATCACTTGCATAGAAACTGAAGGAGATGTTGAAATACCAAAGCTGTGCCAAGTCCCATTGTGCTTGGAACTATGTGACCAGAAAAGTGCCTTCCCTGCTGATGCCTAGGAGTCTTCAGAGCTGTTCAGTTAAACTACTTTATCTCTGTATCGTTTGTACTGAAAATAATCTGACAGACTATGTGTGTTATTTCCTAACCAGAAACTACTGGGATTAACTATAGAAATTTCATGCTAGGACTTGATATCAAATATATGATCAGAGACATTTTAAATCAGTGTGCTAGGCTCTAATACTTTCCAGTTTTTAATTAATATTTTCTGAATTAGTGTGTAGGCAGATGTTTGCTGATACTAAAATGAGAGTAAAAGGTAAAGTGGTTATGTAGCACTGTAAGGAGGAATGACATGCAAAGAATTGTACCCAAAAATGTGTTTTGATTTCCATTATGAAACTGATAGTTTTTTCCTGTTTAAAAAAATTTAGAAGAGTTCTAGTTTCATACAGTCTTTTATAGTGCTTTTATTTTGTCATTGTTTTTATGATGGCTAAAAAATGCAGGTGATTTACTTCTATTTTATGCACAAATTTTGAATATATAAACATTCCCTGTTTCATGAATACAGCTTTACAACTAATACACAGCAACAAAGAAGTAAATGTCCCATTGGAACTGAGAGAATAAACCACGTGTGGTCTGTGGTGCAGATTTTTCAAATAGGCCTCATTTTTATTTCTCTCTGCAAAGAAGAAGCAGTGCAGCTCAGTGGTTTAAATCTAGGGAGTGTACAAGAGTTAACTAGAAATAGAATATCTGCATGATTACCTTAAAATATCTTTCAGTTTGTCAATTAATTTTTTTTGTCCCTTTAAATCAATGCAGTGGAATTCTTTCCTCTTGCATGTAGATATGTTTGTCAGCTTGTCAGTGTAAATGAAATAAAATAAGGCCAGTATAGCAAATAATGAGGAAAATCAGTTATCTAACAGCCTTGTTTGTTAGTCAGATAAAACTGGAGCATAAAAGAACTAGTGCAATAACCGGGTGCTGTTGCTCTCCTATCAAGATAAAATTTGACACTCAAGAGCATTCTTTGCACAACACACACTTAAATGCCACAGAGTAGAAGTAAAAATTATAAAAATGGTGGCCTTGTTAAGAACAAATGGCTGAATAATGTTAGAGCCACAAAGAAAAGGAAAACTCCTGTGCCAAAGATTCCTGGATTGGAGCAATTAGGTGAAAAGGAAAAGTCGCTGGGCTCTGGGTTTTTCATTTACCACCAATCCAAAAGAAAAGCCCAGTACTAATGCTGCTCCAGTGGAGCCTACCTTCCTTCATTTCTAGGAAATGGCATCTGCCTCTCCTTTTTAGCTTTAAGAGCCATTTTGTTTTGGCCATCCTTGAAGTGTCATGTTCTCTGATGGTGGATTTAAACTATGTTTAAACCTCTGTTTGTGTCTGCAGCATTTCCACAATGTTTTGTTCAGATTAAATTAGTACTTATTAGTGGGAGTATGTTAAAACTATATTGTGTCTTCAGTGTTTCTATAATAAATGGATTGAATATTTACATGTGCCTCTGTTGCTGAAAATTACTATCTCCCTGAAATTAGAACACCATTTTGAAAGTATGCTGAACAACAAGGTTGGTGACTGGATTAAGGAATGGTTAATGGTTTTTTGGAAAATTACCTTCCTCAGAGGTTTTTTTGTCTGGCTTTACATGTAAGTATTGTCTTCCACCTGACATTGTATTAAAAAAAAAAATTACTTTATGTAAAAAGAAATTTGTAGTCTTTCAGTATCATTGGTTAAAAAAGGGGAGGGGGAAAGTTAAAAAAATAAAAGATTGTGTATCATTTAAATTAATTTATGCCTTTCCTTTTCTAGAGATTGTCATCAGGGCAACATATAGACAGGGTTGCAATTCCACCTGTTCTGAAGTTGGAAACTTCGGCTTCTTGTGCTTTTAGTCATTTTCTTCCTGTGCTTTTAGTCTTTTTCCTTGGAAACTGTTCTGCTGTATATCAAAATTTAAAATACTATACTTAATGGAGTAGATGCAGTAGAATTGTATGTAGACATTCTCTGTATCAGTTAAATGAGTCTGAACTGGATTTAGTTAAAACTGCATTTTAGGCAGCTGAGCAGTCCAGAAATTTTTGGACCAGCATACTAGATTTTCTTTTCCCTTCATTTGATGCACCATTATTACTCATTTTGCATACTCTCTAAGTCAGCTTGGAAAGTAGGACTGAAAAAATGTTATAAATCTTTATATTATTTGTGGACAACTGGCTACACTGAAGTTAATAGACAGCTATTTCTGATTTCATTTTTGAAAGTATCAGAATATAGGGTGGGTTTCTGGATTCAGTGAGGCTTTTAACACGTAACAAACAAGAATATCCCCCCCAAAACCCCTTAAATGTTATCTTTCTGTATCATGCTTGCAAAAAGGAAAATCCATTAGAAAAAGCTGTCAAAATACTTTCTGCTAATCACAATATTACTTTTATTGCACTGCCATGCTACTGTTTCCAGGGTTCTCTTAGCCAGTTTCATCTGTTCAAAAACATTTCTCATATTCTGTTTTTTCAGGGGTAGCAAGGGATTTGAGTACCTCTTGAGTTTCAGTTCTCCTGTGTGACACAGGATCTTGATAGAAATTGGCCACATTTTTTGTGGTGACTGTTTTCCTGAAACAATCCCTTAACTGCTATTTCTTGCTGCATTTCCTTAACAGGGAAGAAGTACCAGAGTAAGAAGTTGTGCTCTCTGTTCCATAAGAAGTTGTGCTCTCTGTTCCATGAAGAACCCTCTAATTAGGATGTCCATCTGGAACTGAGGGAAGTCAGTTCAAAACCAGATTTCACCCATTTCAGAGCAGGAGTTGAACCGCTGCTTTGGGAACATGTCTTAGTGTTGTCAGGTATTTTAAGTGCTTTCTCTTCAATGTCTGCTTCTCACACAGTTCCACTTAATTTTTTTTTTTAACATTTAGTGAAAATTTCTACCAACATTAGAAACAGAGATGAAATAACTTCTCAGAATATCCTACAGCATGTGACATGGGTATTGCCTGAGATCTGAACCATGGTCTCTTACAGCCTGAAAAAGTGCCTTCCTCATGCTTTGCAAAAGATGAAATGCCACAAAGTAATGGGTGTGGGTCTCAGCTCACTATTTCTTTGTTCTAAGGCAGTTAGAACAAAGCATCTAAAGCATCAGTTAAGTAGTTTACAGAAGTCCAAAGTATTTGAAATCCAAAAATACGAGTTAACTCCATAGGACTTTTGAATGCTAACCTAGTGAACTCACCATAATACATAGGTACCTGTGCATGGTGCTTCCCCATCTACGTGTTCCTCTGTAACTGGTAACAACTGCATTTGCTGTGTGAAAGGGTCATCTTAGTTGATTTCCCAGAAGTTGAATAGTTCCTGTGATGTATCTTTTGTCTGGCTTCTCCTCTCAATCATTTATTTACTTATTTGCCAATTTCTCCTCTTGTGCTGTGTGGGAATGTTTGGTTCCATGACACATGAACTACACTTTGAGTTTAATGGGATTTCCAATATTTTTAGCGTTTGTCAGAAAGGAAAACAGTGGGTGAGAAAGCCTATACATTCCACAGATAAGTGAGACACAATTTGTATGGCAAGGTAGTATCTTCTGTTAGATCACCTAGAGCTTCAGAGAAAAAAGACATGTCTTTAAACTTTAGGCTTCCTCCTTCGCATTTTCAGCTCAACCATCCCAATTAAAACACTGCTCCAGTGTTTTGTAAACTGTTGCAGTGAATAGCATTTTAAGAGACTCTCCCATTTCTCCTGGGCACCTGTATCTCAAAAAGCTGAACGTCTACTCTTAATTTACATGATTTAAAATCAGTTAAATCACATCAAGTTGACCAAACCAATTATAACTCAAACAGTTGTAGGCTGGCAAAATCTTTTTCTGAGACATGTCAGTAAAAATGCTGTCTCCATTAATACAAGGGCACTGGCCTGAATTGTTGTCTTGAGGTAGATATGTCTGCCTTGAAGCTAAGAAAAGGATATAATGTGACATGAATGATTTGGTATTAACACATTTTGCTGTTTCTGTACCCAGGGGAGGAAATCACCACACCAGCACTAGCATATTCACCAACAGCAAAGTAGATAATCCTGAAGGTGTGAAGAGGACCTCTTGTGGCCTCTTATTTGGTCTCTTCTGTATGAAGTAATATAATAAACATTTTTTTCTAAAATGCATTTGTTTAACTAATCAGAACATAGTAAAGCAAACTTAAAGCTTTGCTGATTTGCCTTCTTCATGTTTCACTCATACTACAGCTATTAATATTTCTACAGTTCTGTATCTAATTGACAATATGTTTATAGTTCTCAAATATAGCTTAAGAAAGGGTTCATTTATTTATACTTTATGTGATGTATATAGTCTGTTGCAGAAGTAATTCTTGCCATGTTAAATACTACAGTAAAACAATGAGTTCTATTTGTTTTAATTTCTTGCCCTCCACCCAGCAGAATTGCCTGTAGCCCCCAGAACCTGTTTTACGTCAAGGTGTTAGTTATTAACATTTTGCGTGTTTCAAATAGCTAGAAAAAGAACTGCAAGAAGACACCATCAGTTATTTAAATCCCAGTTGTGTAGCAAATGGCCAAGTTTGGGCACACAAAGGCATGCCACAGGATAAAATGATACTCTATTGAGTGAGACACTGGAGACCCAATTAAATCCCACTGCAACCTACTTCTCCTTCATAAAGCTGCCATAATGGTGGTTGGTCATACATTTTAAACCAAAACTGCATCTGTGTGATTCACATCCCTGACACAGGAACCAGGTTTTTATTGTGTGTAAAACCATTGATCTGACTGAACGTAACACTTGGTAATTGCTAAGAAGCTCCAATACACATCTGGCCAATGTAGTTCTCAAAGGAGTCATAATTCAATCCAGTAAATTGCATTTCTTTGAGGAATGTTACTTACATGTGAAATTTTAACTGTTTGGCCTTATCAGTTAATAAGTGATATCCTAAAAGAGTTGCATGTGTTATTTTTCCTTGTCCTGTGTAAGCTCCAAAACTTAGAATTGACTTTCACTTTTCAAAGGTACACTTAATAAGATTGCATGTTGGTAGAGTTCAGGCTTGGATCAGACACAAAACATGAGAACTCAGCTAGCAGAGTAATTAAAGAAGGTTTAGGAATTAGTGTACATTTTCAGATGAATGCAGATTAACTTCAGAAGGGTAACTTTCCTGTTATTGCAACATAACCTGTACCGGATTGCAACATACTGCAACTGAAGGTGCCTTGTAGTTGCCCAAGGCCATAACAATGGAAAGAAAGTGTGGTTTATTATGCCAATATTCTGTTTGCCTTTTCCTTCCTTCAATGGATATATTTGCCATAAAGTAGAGCTGAGTGAAAAGTGGTAACAGCTTTTGATAATGTGTTCTTGGAAGGAAATTTCATTAAAGGAATTTCTTAATTTTTTTTTCTGTTGTAGTAGTAGCATACAAAAGCTTCCATATGGCTACTTCAGAGTAGGAAATGAATATATCATTTTTTCTGGTCTCTTCCTAAATTAAATTCCATTGTACTTATTTAATAAGTTTAGCTCAGTCAGACGTATTGTCATATTTTCTGATGGAAAACATGGTTCTGTTGATATTTCTGTACCTACCTCTTCTTCTGAAGTATTCTAGCAGTAAATTACTAATCTTCTATTTCCAAATCATCTTACTAGATGAGGAGAGTCAATAGATGAGCAGATACCAGGTTTGTTTGGTTTTGATTGCGGGATAGGGAGAAATGTGAACAGAAAAACCCCAACTATTTTGCTCCCACTCCTTTTTCCCTGACCATCTGGGCTTCATGGAGAACAAGAATATCTTCTGTATTTACAAGTTTAAACAATCTCTGCTGATGGGGGGAAAGAAAAGAGTTTTTTGTATATTCATTTGAGGGAGATTAAGCAAGAGTCCTGCTTGAAGGACTTTTTAAAATATCCACAACTAGATAACTGCTTCAACTGTTAAACTATAAATTCAGTTGGAATGGCTACGGAAAGGCTTAATTTCTTGTCTGGAATGTTGTTTACTTAGTGCACTCTGTCTTTTTTTTTCTTTTGTATTTAGAGATGAGCATATTTTGGAATTTGCTTCCAATGCAGTTACTTACATTGATATTTTCTGCTATGAACATAGGTTCTGCTTAAGCTTAAAAGCCCTTTTGTGGAGAGAATGGAAATCGAGATATTTGAATTGTCAATGCATAGTTGGTAGAATTGCTAAGCACCTCTGCATGGTTTTGAAAGTAAACTGTCGAATACAAGATCCACATAGCAGTAGAGAAGGATCACATTGTGGAAGCATATTCACATGGGGATGGTGGTGTTAATTTAACACCTCTCTGTAGAGTCATGTTGATGCCAATGTACTTAAAGCAGCTATTGAGAGCTAAGCATCTGCTGAATTATTTTGCTGTAATATTACCTAAAACCAGATTTGCAAAGGAGATGGCGAGTAGCAAAGCTATGCTGTCATACATACACTGGTAAAGTGCATGTTGCCAGCAACAGAACCCACAGTTCTCTATCTCAGGCATAACCTCTCCCTCTCATGGGAGACAGGGAGACAAATTCCTGCAGGTAGAGGATGGAAATCAGCCTTGTTCCCTTTTCTATCACAGATGGGGGAGGAGGTGGACTCAAATAATCAACACTTACTCGCTGTTTTGAAAGAAGAGGGCCAGCCCACATTTGTGAACAGCCCATCTTGTCAGTCCTCTTATCCTCAAGCCCTGAGAACCAGGTCTGCATGATGTTTGTGGAGCTGTGAAAGATTTAGAAAGAAAACAGGGGCACCAGGGAGCTGTATATCAAAGGCCTATGTAGCTGCCTGTGTGCAGCTGGCACCTTTAATGTTAAAAACGGGCATCTGTGGGCAGAACTGTTAATAGACCTGAGTAGCAACTGAGGTTTTCACTACCCTCAAGTGTGTGTGAAGTGTGTTCACTCAAGCTTAGATGTCATGGATATCTGTAACTTTGCATGCATTGCAACATTCCTGGGACTTAAATTATCCCTTCTTGCTTGAAGCAGGCTGTGAAAATCAAGCCACAGCAGTCTTCTTCATCTGTCCAAGAATATACAAAATCACAAGCCACAGAAACTGATTCCTCCCCCAGCTCTCCTCTTAACAGGGTGCTAACTTCAAAGGTTACTCTTGACCGTTGAAATACCAACCGTATTAAACAAGCGGTCAGAATACAAGCAACCAGTTTGAATTGCTGGAATTCAATTATGAGCAGCTGGCTTCACTTGTAACTGAGGATCTAATAGTAAAAAAAAAGCAACAGACCAAAACAAAATTCCAAACTAAATCCATCTGTCTGCTTCTACTCAATGAAAGTTAAATAGTAAGTGTGCCACTTTGAGGCCCAGATGAAAGTTTCACTGTTCAGAGCATGTGCAACCTGTACAAACACACATTTACAAAGGCTGATATCTTCCTACAGGAGGTAAAAATAAATCTCTCTCCGGGTTTCCTCTTCCTCTGTGTCTGTTTTAATTCTTCTGAATCACAAAATATGATGCAAAGTCACAGCAGCATGCACAGATGGATGGTTAATATGCAGCTCCGGTTGTGCTGAGGAGGTTGCTGTTTGACTTGTGTCTTTTCAGCTGAGTCATGAAGCATAACGATGCAGTTGTACATTTCTTTGTCTCAGTGCTCCAGGCAAGGAGGCTGCTGAGAGCAGCTATCTCTGGCCGAGAGGAAACACAAAAGCAGGGATTTAGAGTACGGAGCGGGGCAGTGCTGAGCTGGTGCATGCTTCTGCAACAATAGGGAGCCATGGCAGGCCCCTGCCCCAGCACGGCTTCTTCTACCAGCCAGCCCGGGGGCAGCTCACGTGGATAAGAAGGCATAGAGGATGATACACATAAACTACTAAAAGTGAGGGATCAAAATAATTTATCCTAAAATGCTGATCCCTGAAAAATCTCAAGATCAGCAAGTCAGCATAGTCAATAAAATACTTTGACTCTATGCAAAGTGCCTTTACTGCATTTGATTTTGATCTGAGAACTAACTACTTGTAAAGAAAGTACCAAGACTTCCTAAATGGGCTTCAGTTCTGCCCCAAAGAATCCTCTGAGGCCCCTCCATTCCCACACACAGTTTGTTTGAAGTTGCTGCCTCCAGCTGTAATTGTGTCCTAGAGCTTTTGCTTTAAATGAAAATTGCTTCACATTGAACCCTAACCCTTACTATTGTCCTCTAAAGAGAAGAGGCCCAGTAGATGTGCCCTTGTATGAGTTTGAGCAGACCTACCTGACTCCTTCATAGATAAAAATTACCTTAAATAGGTAATAGTCAAAAATGTATTGGCTAGTAATATATTAATGATACAATAATGAAATACAAATGCTAGTCTTGACAGCCAGTGTTTTCCACCTGAGTGACTTCAAACACTTCTTGGTTATAGTGCCTTTGTTCATGAGATGGGATAGTGTAACAGAGAGCTACTTGGAAGAGACGAGGAGGGGAAGCAGTTGTGGAGTGGGAGCCAGTACTATGAGCACCTTGCTGCTCTTCAAAGCCTCTGTACCTGTGAATGAAGATCTGCAACCCCCAAAGCTCCAAAAAGTCAGCAACTGGCTTGTGACTGTTTGCTCAGCACATTTTTGTGCCTTCAGCCCTGGATAGCTGAGATGCAAAGGTGAACAGATTCCTCAAATTTCTCTAAATATACAGCAGGTGCCATTCTGGAATGTTCACACATCTAGAAATAGGTAACACAGGAAAGAAGTCAAAAGCTAAACCTGGCTAATTTTTATGAAGGCACAAACTAGGGGTCTGAAAAATAGGAGGCTCTGGCACAGCAAAAAGCAGCATCACTGGGAAGGTATTCCAGCCACAGGTCACTTCCTATAGCAAAAGCCTCTGGTCAGTGCAGTCTCCATTTCCTGCATAAGATCAGCCTCATGTTTTATTCATCAACTAAATTAAATATGACCGATTTTTAAGGATATTGCTATGATGCAGGTCTAGCCCATTTCAGTCAAATGACAAACTGGCAACTATAATTCTGTTCAAAACAGTGTGATTCTGCTTTGTATTTCAGAAAAAGAAAATAGTATCCAAACTTTTTTTTGTATAGAATGTGAATCAATCATGTTATTCTTCTTTATAACTGCTTACATAATTGACACCCACACATTGCAGCTATTCACATTAAAAACAACATTCAACAATGTATAAAAGAGGAGAAAAGGCATGTATAAGTACACTGGATTAAACTGTCTTTCTTAACAAGGAGGAGGAAATTGAAAGATAGAAGTTTATGTATTGTGTACTGCAAGTGATATTATTCAGCAATTTCCAGTGCAGGTGAGTTGTCTATGGAGTTTTGTTATGTTTATCACTTCTAGAGCCAAATAATGAATTTATTTGGTTTGGTATTCTTTGTCTTTATTTCTGATGACCAAGCCTTCTGTCATTTTATTCCACCAAGCTATGGAGGCGAAAACCTTAAAATCACTGCACTTGTGGCTGGTTTTAGATTTACATCTGCATTTCACCTCACTTTCACTGCAAACAATGACTTCCTGCTAGGCAGGGCTGCGCTCCCTGCTCTTGCTTTTCTTGCTTTCTCTTGTCTGATGGATTGAGTGACTCTGTTGTGTGCTTTTCTTTTTCAGCTCTGCTGTTTATATTTGCAACAAATGTATCATTACAGTAGAAACTATATATGCCTCAAATTAACCAGAAAAAATGTGATTATACTGATACATGTTTTACTTGTAGCTCCAGCTGCAGTAATATGAGACCTGCTTTATAATTCATCCACTGGGAATTTTGTGTCTATTTTGAAACCTTTGACGTGCCTATTAGAAGGTAACTGAGAACTGTATACCAACACTCTCAAGTATGGTGATGACAGATCATTTTTTTTAAACCTTGTGGATATTTCTGTACTGAGACTTTCCTAGCCTGTCATAAAAACGACAGGATTATAAATCATGCTTAATCACCGTGGCTTACCTTAATAACCATTGAAAACCTGTTTCACTGCTGCCTGGATGGCAGCAGAAGCAATTTTTGTTCTGTGAAAAGTAGCTGGCTAGAGCCACTTCAAACCATCCTATACTTACACTAATGTAAGACGAGGGTGGTATACTATGTGCTGGGTATCTGATAATCTGCATGGCAAAAAACAGATTGGGGTTTTTCACACAGGTTGTGGTTTTTCTTTCACTTTGAATTAGTCTGCATTTTCTATATCTAAAATGAGTACTCTGGTCACGTTCACAATATAATTTGATATGTCCCTATATCATAAGAGAGGCCCTCTGGTACATGTGATATAGGTGTTGCCTGTGTTCCAGGCATGGTCTGCGTTCCTTTTCTTTAAGCCTCATCAGAGAGAAAGTACGTGAGACACTTCACTGCTGCCATTCTGGGACGCACTGAAGATGCATTGGCAACAGTTTGGAAACTGCTGGTTCGGCTGAAATCATAATGTCAAAGCCATGGCACAGATAATTGTCATAGTTTGTTTTCATACTGCTTTTTAAGGAAGCCCTGAGGCAGCTGGTTTTATAATCCAAAAAAGTCTCTGTTCTATCTCTTTTGCAGTAATTTCTCACCATCCCTAATTCCACCCCCACATTAGGCTGTGGTTTAGGCAGTCACTGGACTAATATAATTTTGATAATTGTCAGGAAGAGAGAAAATGTGGAAGAAGGGAGTTTGTAAAATTGAAATGGAAAGTATACTTGGTTGATACATATTTTAAAAAGCTGCCTAAGAATATAGATGACAGAGTATTGACAACTACAGCTTCAAGGATGTGTACATTATCTCAGCCAGTGCTGAGGAATCCATTCATGTGGATATCTCGGTGAGCAGCTGGAGTGGGAGCCCCAGGTCGAGCTCTGGGCTGGGAGAGCCCAAGGCAAGAGCCCGGGAACTGCCGAACCTTTGCACAACAAAGGGCCCGGGGAGCTGTGGCCCAGCCAGGAGACTGGACAGTGACAGGGCAGGAGCTGACAACCCCCAGGCTTTTTTGTACTTGGAGTGTGAGGGTATAAAAGTCCAGGGACTGCTTTGTTCAAGATCCTTCCCCAGAGGCACCAGCTCAAGCTGTTGTTATTTAGTTATTGCACCACAACTTAATTATTCTAAGGAGCTGGACATCTGAGATTCTGCTATGAGAGACCTGGGGTTAATCAGGTGAGGAAACCTGGTGTGACTCTGTGAGTGTGGGAGTGTAGCTGCCAAGGGGCCCCAGTCCCAGCTCAGGTGGGTGAGTGTGACTGCCAGGGTGGCTTCTGCAGGGCTGGACAGGGAAGTTTCCTTAATATCAAAACACACTGTAAATAATGGTGGCTGATAATTTTTTTCTGTTTTTTTAACATGCTAAAAGAATTGAGTAGAAGGTGAATAATACATGGTGCAATGTAATTGTTCCACATTGCTATTAACAGATCAGCGGATGTAACTGGGTGTTGTCTGTTGCTTCTTTTATGCTTGGAGAGGTTACACAGCCCCTGTTAGCAGGCATTGTAGATATTATAGCAAGAAAAGGAGAAAAACCCAAGCAAAATCCAAAAAATAACCCCCCACACATTTCATGGTTCAGAACTCAGAATTCAGAGACTATAGACACAACAGATTAGGGTCATATTGAGATGACTAAGATGGTTTGATGTTGCTTATTCATGCACATAGTGAGAAATAATTCAGAATTGTTGTAAACTTTTGAAGTTGTAAATTACAATTATTTTGTCTGTATTACCACTGACTTCTCTGCTGAATAATGTACACTTCAGAATTAGTAGTGGAAAAATCAAAATTGCCATGGAAAAATACTCAAATCTTTTTCAAAGAGGTAAGTGTGTTTTCACAAGGTTTAAGCATGAATTGCATGTCTGGGCTTCTGAGAAATGTGTGTAGTATGTGACTCAGCCTAGATCTGCTTCGATGGTTGTAATGAGTTAGTTCAGAAAATAAATGAGAGTGCAATTTCACTTTGTAGCTAAGCTGATGTAACTGAGCCTTGACACCTAAATGATATGTCCTGCTTTCTGTGGGTTGAATCAGGGAATCAAGTGGCCATGAAGTTCATTTGGTCAACTGGATGATTGAATAGGAAACAAAAACAAAAGTTTTCCTGTGAATAGCTTCACTGCTTCCACTCCCCTTTCAACTATACAGTGTGCTAGATCCAATGCAATAAATCTTTGGATTGATAGAAGAGAAAAAAAATTCTTCTGGCAGGTATTCCCAGCTGCATAGATTTAGCTTTGCCATGGAATAATACCTTTTGAATTCCTGAACTTGGATATATGCTAAAGAGAAGAAATTAAAAGTTTAGTTTGGAATAAACTTTTCTTTTTTCTTTCATGTCCTCTATGTTGCAGTTTGTTTTACCCACAGCAGTCACTATCTGATTCATAGGAATGTCATTATTCTGAACTGTTTTTAATGGATGCTGTTTCTCAGGAATATCCCAGAAGGAAAGAGGAAAGTAAGTGAGCCACAGTTTCTGCTTCCATGGTGCATATGGGTGTGTGAATGTTGCTGGGTCTCATGACTCACTGCACAGCTTTGTGAGGTAAATTGGACTGCATTAGCTTGCAGAGCAAGTATAAACTATTTCCCATAAATAGCAATACCTCACTTTGTCTCTGATGACTCCACAGAGCTAAATTTAGACAAGGAGCTAACATTGACTTTCTAAAAAGCTGCATTTCTTTACAACTGCCATTTCACTCACATGCACCTCTACCTTAGATGGTCAGGGGCCCCATTCAGATAGGGGAGTTACTACTTGTGAGTACCTTTATATGTTCTATTATTGGAGTACTCCTACCTGTACATAGTCTGTACACACAAGTTAGGTTTTCTATGGTGAATAAGAATATGTGTACATAAAGCAGCTGGGTAGTGATTTAATATCCTCTGTGCTAAATCAGAAACAGCATACCAAATTTAAAACAGAGTGTGCTTTTCACTTTTAGGTCGCCTTAGGAATTGCACAGAGTGTGCCATGGAGACTGCCCGGTAACTGAGATAGACCTCCTAGCTCTTCCTGCTTTGCACAAAGGGGATCCCTGAGTGCTATTCACAGCTTCAGCAGCACAGGCTGTCTCCTGCTGAGAGTAGGAGTGTTCCTGTTTCAGGCAGCAGAGGACAGTAACAGTAACACATGACTCACTGGTATGAACCAGTTTGCAATCTTCTTCTAACCCGTACTGTATTTTTAAGTATCTTACTTTTATTCTATGCTGTGAGATAGCCACAGACTTTTACAGTTCGTATTCCCTTTGTCTGCCCTCACTATCCTCTGGCATGGAAGCTGGACGGACGGGATGTCCTGTCAGCCCGGGCTCCCTGGCCTTGTGAGATTTGGCCTCGGTGCAAAAAGCTGACTCAACACCTGCTCAGGGTTTAAAGGGGCCAAAGTCTACTTTATACAACGTGTGGTACAAGCTTTTAACCTCTGAAATGCCATTCCTCTGAGGATTGCCTTGCAAAACCATAGCTGTTTTTTCTCCCAGGGACTGTGAGGAGCAGCGGTGTGTGTGGAGTGACCTTCTCCTTAACACTGCTTAGCTGATAGATCCTGCCAGGGTATTGCTGCCCGTGGGAGTCGTGCACTGGTTTGTAGCATTCTTCTGGATGTTGTCTAGAAACTGCTGGAGAAACCAAACATGTTTTTCAGCATTTCATTTTGATAAGAAAATAGTACAGAATGAATGCTTTATAACATCCAGGGCCAGGAATGTACTCAGTTCCCAAGAACTCTAACACAACCTACCATATGCAGTGGCAAGTTGAGTCTGTTATATAAAATTTCTCCTCCCATCTTTCATTTTTAGCCTCACTCTTTATTGGTTAGAGTTTAGGACTGACTATTCTATTTCCTTCTACACCTCTCTTAGTTATATTATGCCAGCTTTTTGGTTTTCAGTAAAATGTACTTAATCATCTAGTGTGAAAGATGTAATTTATACAGCAAGATGAATGATTATTGGTTGAAATATTTCTGAATTTCCATTCAGATTGACTCCTGTAACTAAAGAGACTGACCTTAAGCTGATACAAGTACACTGAAGTCAAGGAGAGACTTCCTTATGAAGATATTATACCAAGAATTATGGTATAAGAAATTCATTTTTGATTACACAAATCTTCTAAGTAATGTAAACCTATGGAAATTAAGGCTTGAAGAAGCTTTTGGGTATGTATAGATCAGTAAGTATTATTGATACTTAAATCATTCCTGCTAGGTACTTAGGTGCTTTTAAGGAACTGGGTAATGACAGAGGTTCCACCAGCTGCCCACAGAATCTGTTCCAGTGTTTTTACCTCTAGATATGATCTTGAAGCATCATTCCCAAGACGTACAAAGTATCCCAGCAGAGGCTTTAATGAGTACTAAGTAAAGTGAAAGGTTTATTTTACATATCTTACAGCACTTCTGTTCATACACCTCAGTACGTTTACTTTTTTCACAAGAGCTTGGCAGTGTTGACTCATGTTCAGTTAGTGATCCACTCTAACCCCAGGTCCTTTTATACAGGACTGCTGGGTAACTGCTGCTTCTCCTGTGTTTTTGCAGTGAACTGTTCCTTACAAAGGATAAATATTAACCTTAATGTATTTCCTAATTATTTTAGCCCTTTTTTCTTTACTTGCCCACACTGCCCTGAGTAATGTTCTTGACTTCTGTTCTTGACTTCTGAAGTGGTCGAAGTTCCCTGTCCTTTTTCTCCCCAAGTTTGCAATTTAAAATTATACTTTTATGTATTTATAATTGTATATTTGTATGGTGGATTAATGTCTGTGCCCACAGAGAACTGATTTGATACCAGTCATTTTCACAGTCATAATAGCAGTCGCTTTGAGCATGTCATCTTCAGCTGGTCTTCTGCACATGCATTATTTTGTCCAAAGTTTGCTGAGCTTACTTATGCAAGTTGCCCATAAAAAGCATCAAATGTTCCCTTAAGTTAAATCATACCCATGTTTTTTCATCCATGAGCCTGTTAAACCTGTCACAGTAAACAAGATCAGTTTGATGCAATCCTAACAAGTCTGGGGTTGTTACTTATCAATCTAGTATCTTCCAAAAATAGTTCATTTGTTCCAATATGTTTTTTCAGGAATTGACATTAGACCAACTGATCCATAACTGCCCAGCTCATGTGTGTGGTTTTTCTCCTTTTTTCTTCTTTATTTATTACTTTTGTGATTTTTTTTCTATTTATTTAATGTTCTGGAACCTTCACCTTCCATAGCTTTCCACAATAATCAGTAGTGGTTCTGAGACAGCTGGCCAAGTACTTCAGAGAGACTGTATTAAGCGAAGGCTAACTAAAAATACAGGTATCATTTTAAGTAAATGGCCCCTCCTGTTCCCTCTCCCTCCCCCCAAATCAAGTTCTTGATCCTATATTGTGTTTGTGGGTTTTTAACTAACATAATTAAATATTGAGCATTTCTTCATATGTTGGCTTCCTGCTGTAACCAATGGTGGTGGTACCAGTGCTCATTGACAATTACAAATAAGTAGTCTCTATTTCTACCTTAATTTAAGTGCCAACAGCCTTGAACCTTCTTGTGTCTGTGCCCCGACTTGTGATTCTTCCTTCACAGAATCTTCTGTCTTGCAGAATTCTGGAAACTAAGCCAAACTGTCTTTCAGTAAACTCAGTATAGATTGAGCAAATCAAGTGTAAGTACATTTCCAGATCTAGATTTATTTCCATAGTTCTTCTCTGAAACCTTTCCAAAGTTGAATAGTCTCAAATCTAAATTCACTGAATGAATGTCATGCATATGCTCTAGTCACTAAATCTGAGCAAGGCTTCTAAGTGACTTGACTTGCACCACGTCTGGTTACTGTGGTTACCACAGTGTGAGAACGACATACATGTGATTGCAGTGGAAGGTGAGCCTATGGCTGGAGTGATGCCAAGAGTCAAAACCAGAGCAGTGTGAAGATGGGAGAGTTAACAGTGAACAGCTGGATATATCTGTGCTGTCCTTACTAGCCCAGATCTCAGGTACAGCCTTCTTCCTCCTTCAACCCACCCATCCACTGGCTCCAATCTGGAGCATACTTTTTTGTCTGCACCAAAGTAATTTTTATTAAGTTTCTCTCCCTTGCAGCTCTAAGCTGCACCTCAGGGGTTTTTTATTCATATAAAACCCTTCTAGGGAGAGTTATATACTATAGCAAGAGGGGCAGCAAAATTAACCTGATCAGTGGACACTAAGCAAAGCTATTCAAGCATAGCTCAATTGCTGTGAGGGCTCAGAGAGGAATTCTAAGATGCATGGGTGAGGATTTGAGGTCCCACGTAAAAGGTTTTGTCACAGGCTTATCAGCACTGGAGGATGAATATGTTGTTTTTGGCAAAAAATTATTTTTAGCAGAAGAGACTAGAGCTTTAAAATGGAATTTTGGAGGTTCATGATAAATTCAGAACAAAAGTCACACCCAGTAGATTTTGGTTCAGTAACTGACATTTTCTTCATGCAGAATGCACTGTTGATATAT
>JBBMKD010000145.1:82439913-82460602 GCA_037834095.1 Argya squamiceps
GCTGCCCGCCGGGCCCGCTCGCCGCCACCCCGCGCCCCGGCAGCCGCCGCCGGGGTAACTCAAGCCCGGGGAGGGGGCGACGCGAGGGGCGCTCCGAGGGGCCCACGACCCGCCCGCCTCGCTCCTCCCCTCCCCCGGCGGGGCGGGGCCGACATCCTGGCCAGGCCGCCCCGCATGTGGCGCCGCCATCGCTGCCCATAGGCCTGGCCCAAGGCGTAACCAGCTTTTTTCTGGGGAACTTACAGGTGTCGATTCTCTTTTGCCGAAAGAAAGAACTCAACAAACATCCAAAATGGGAAAGGAGAAGACCCACATCAACATCGTTGTCATCGGCCACGTCGATTCTGGCAAGTCCACCACCACTGGCCACCTCATCTACAAATGTGGGGGCATCGACAAGAGGACCATCGAGAAGTTCGAGAAGGAAGCGGCTGAGGTGCGTGGGCCCATAGCAGCCAGCAAAATTCCGGGCTGCGGGAATGAGTATCTTAAATCAAAAGTCAACCTGCAAAGCGTTCAGTGGCCACGGGGAGGCGGTTTGGTTGCCTCTGCCCCAGGAGCCGAACAAGTGGCTCAGTGTTGCGTGGCCACAGGGCGGCAGCTGCGTTGCAGTTGTCCCCGAGGTAGAGCAAGTGTTATTTAAGTGTTCAATACAGTATTGTGTTAGTTGCAGAAAGTCAGATTGTGAAATGTAGTGCAACTGGGAAGGAAGTCTACAGCTGCATCTGAATAATAACATCTGGTATCAAGTTAAATGGCCACATTCTAACTCTGCATCAACAGAAGTTGATCTGTTAAAAGTCTAATTTAAGAATCACGGAGTTGTACTGGTACTGCTTTTGACTGTGTAATAACAGCACAGGTCATAAGAACATTATAGGACAAAATTCGCTAAATGTTGAGCAGAGTAGAAGTTAAAGTGTTGATTTTTGCAATGATTGAAGTAGTAAGAGGACTTAAAATTGTAGAAGATACTTGATAGTAGGACTCAGGTTCAAGAGCTTTATCGTAAAGATGCGTTAGTGAAATTAACAATCTGTCAAGCACCCTGAACTGTTAACAGGTGCAATAAGGTTCAACAGTTGGCATCTCTCACCAGTAGTGCCAAGTGTATCTTGTTGCTTGCTTTATGAGCAGCAATGTTTTTCAATGTTACGCCAGTTCTATTAGTAGATTCTGCTCTTCAGCCAGTGTGTGTAATCTTTCTGAGCTAGTTGCTGATGTGGAACTCTTGTTTTTTAATGCTAATAAAAAATTGGTTTTCTTTGTAACCTTAGATGGGCAAAGGTTCCTTCAAATATGCCTGGGTCTTGGACAAGCTGAAGGCTGAACGTGAGCGTGGTATTACTATTGATATTTCCCTGTGGAAGTTTGAAACAAGCAAATACTATGTCACCATCATTGATGCTCCTGGACACAGAGACTTCATTAAAAACATGATTACTGGAACTTCTCAGGTATGTAAAAAATAGTAGGATTTGGGGAGCTCAGGAGGGTTGTTCCTTGGTTGGTTAAGGGGTTTCCTGTAGTACTTTGGCATATGCAGAAGCATTATAATGAAGGGGTTTTTTTTCTTTTCCAAGGCTGACTGTGCTGTCCTGATCGTTGCTGCTGGTGTTGGTGAGTTTGAGGCTGGTATTTCCAAGAACGGGCAGACCCGTGAGCATGCCCTTCTGGCCTACACCCTGGGTGTGAAACAGCTGATTGTTGGTGTCAACAAGATGGATTCCACTGAGCCACCCTACAGCCAGAAGAGATACGAAGAGATTGTCAAAGAAGTCAGCACTTACATCAAGAAGATTGGCTACAACCCAGACACCGTGGCTTTCGTGCCAATTTCTGGTTGGAATGGTGACAACATGCTGGAGCCTAGCTCTAACGTACGTTTGGCATCTATTAAAGCAAGAAACTAGGAGGATTGTTAAGACTAATTATGCAATGATAAAATGCACATGTTTTGTAATAGTTTTGTTTGAGAAGTGCTAAGGTCCAAGATAAATCCTTGCACTTAGAAAAATACTTACTCTGCAACAGTAAATTGTGATAGTGCTGAGAGATATCACTTGGCCTTTTCCAGCCTTGCACCATTGAATTTGGCAGTCAGATTAACCTGGATTGTTTCCATTACAGATGCCCTGGTTCAAGGGATGGAAGATCACCCGTAAGGATGGCAGTGCCAGCGGCACCACCCTCCTTGAAGCCCTGGACTGCATCCTGCCACCAACTCGTCCAACTGACAAACCTCTGCGTCTGCCTCTTCAGGATGTCTACAAAATCGGCGGTATGTGTTCTCTGGAATGCTGCTCATGTGCCAGCAGCAGCTGATGTATGGGCTGGAAATGCAGGCCTTTGCCCAAGAGCTCCTTTTCCGAGTCAAAAATTAAAATTCTTGTCTCAAGTGGAGTTTTCCCCCCATAAGGGCATACATTCACTAAGCTGAATAATGAATAATACTGTTGTTGTTTGTTGCTTTGCAGGCATTGGTACTGTACCAGTTGGCCGTGTGGAGACAGGTGTTCTGAAGCCAGGCATGGTGGTTACATTTGCCCCTGTCAATGTAACAACTGAAGTCAAATCTGTTGAGATGCACCACGAAGCCCTGAGTGAAGCTCTGCCTGGTGACAACGTTGGCTTCAATGTTAAGAACGTGTCTGTGAAAGATGTTCGCCGTGGTAATGTTGCTGGTGACAGCAAGAATGACCCTCCCATGGAAGCTGCTGGCTTCACTGCACAGGTATGTTCTGCAGCACTTCAGGGATGTTAGGAATGTAGCTCTGTTCCAAAACAGGAGTCTTGTTAGGCCAAGCTATAAAGTAACATGCAGTTGTATTGAGTTT
This sequence comes from Argya squamiceps, assembly GCA_037834095.1. NCBI lineage: Eukaryota > Metazoa > Chordata > Aves > Passeriformes > Leiothrichidae > Argya > Argya squamiceps. The sequence goes on from JBBMKD010000145.1 coordinate 82,442,751, forward strand.
TATTTGATCAAAGAAAATTTCATTAACTCCTTGGTTTTGTCAGAACACATTAGTGTTCAAAATTACCCTCCTTCTAACTTGGCTTTCTTTGTTTCTTAGGTCATTATCCTGAACCACCCTGGCCAGATCAGTGCTGGCTATGCCCCTGTGCTGGATTGCCATACTGCTCACATTGCCTGCAAATTTGCTGAGCTCAAGGAGAAGATCGATCGTCGTTCTGGCAAGAAGCTGGAGGATGGCCCCAAATTCCTGAAATCTGGAGATGCTGCCATCGTTGATATGATCCCTGGCAAACCCATGTGTGTTGAGAGCTTCTCTGATTATCCTCCTCTTGGTAAGGCACATCAATATTGGTCTTTGGAAAAGGCATTCCTTGATTTCTAGTGTGGGGATGCAGTGTGTTCCGTGAAACGGTGATGAAAGCTGTGACATGGAACCAAGACTTTACTGGTACAGGGAGAGATACTCAGGAGAAAGGTGATGCCTCTATCCCTGTCTGGTTCCAGAGTGGCACTGGCCCATTACACCAACCTGTGCTGCCACTGTGCAAGTGGGGCTGTGTGTTAGGCAGCATAGACAAAAGTCATGAAACATGTTTTTGCTTGCAGGTCGTTTTGCCGTGCGTGACATGAGGCAGACGGTCGCTGTTGGTGTCATCAAGGCAGTTGACAAGAAGGCTGGAGGAGCTGGCAAGGTCACAAAGTCTGCCCAGAAGGCCCAGAAGGCTAAATGAAAATTCTGTACACCAGCTGCCACCTCAGTCTTAATCAGTGGTGGAAGAACGGTCTCAGAACTGTTTGTGTCAATTGGCCATTTAAGTTCAATAGCAAAAGACTGGTTAACGATTACAATGCATCGTAAAAGCTTCAGAAGGAAAGGAATGTTTGTGGACCATTTGTTTCGTGGCAGTTTAAGTTATTAGTCTTTAAAATCGGTAAATTTTTTAAAATGGAAACTTGACCAAAAATCTGTCACAGAATTTGAGACCATTAAAACAGAAGTTCAATGCTACGTCTCTGTGTTCTTTGGGTTAACGTTAACTTTATGGCAAAGCTTATATCTAGTCATGGTGGGATAAGAAAGGATCATTGAGTATGTTCAAAGTTACAAAGCAAATACTCAAAACTACTTTTCTGAGGAGTAGAACGAAATTCAGCTACAGGTTTACTTTTTAACTGGTCTAAGCCTTAAATAACTTTTCTGGTGCTTTCTTCAAAAACTATTTTTAGATTGGATTGCACAAATAAGGTAGCAGTTTAAGTACTGTGCATTCTGTGATGCATGGAGTAAACCACAAAAAGTCTACATTGAGAAGAAAAAAACAGACACATTTAACCTTAAAAAAATGTTACAAAGAATCTAATGTTGGATTTCCAACATTTTGTACGCTGATTTTTTCTAGTCAAAAACAGAACCAGATTTTTTTTTCTGGAGAACTGATTATCTGTTGTGTAGCTCTTTCAAGATTAAACACTTTTACCTAAATGTTTTCATATATATATAGGAAGACACTAAACAGCCAAATCTGAAACTTCTAGAAACAGTCTAGAATTACACTTCAATGCAATCTGGGTTACCGACTGTTGTAGCCTGCACCAAATGGCACAGTGGCACAAACATGCCTGCTGTCTTTTTAACAACAGTTGAAAATTTGGATCAGTCAGTTAAGGGGACTTGTGTATCTAGTCCAAACTATTATTAATGGTTGGACAAATAATCCCAAGTAAAATGTTCTGGGCTATAAGAATACCAGCTGTAATAATTAGGAATTCTGGCATAGAAACCTTGCTTCAAATTGGTAAATGGGACAAGCAGTTAATGGATAACCAGAGCTGACTTGCATAATGGGGCAGCTGTTTTACTAACCTTTCACATGATTTCCCCACAGCATCCCCACAAAAAGTCAAAAAGAATTTGGTATCTTTGAGGGACTTGTTCCATGACACCAGTGTGTTTGTTCTGCCTGTAACAGCTGTATTCTCTTGTTTGTTTTCCTTTCCTTCTCCAGCTGTGTGCTTGCTCTGCAGGAACTCAAATCTGTACTGCTTGGATAGGTCTGAACTGTTACTTATTTTCATGCTTTGGATCTTTTCTCCTTTTCTGCTCACCTTCTGTGTCTTAACTGCAGTGAAACCTTGGAGCATTACACACAGTGTTTGAAGGTACAGTGGAAGCAAGGGCTAGAGAGCTTCTTAGCATGCTGTGTAATTTAGTAAAGAAATCTCAGCTCCCTAAATTCTGCTGCTGGAGATTTGTTAGTGTCCCCAAGGCAACAGGAAGTACATAACTGCAAAATGGTGGCAGACTTACTGTTGCCATAATAAAGCTTGGAGTATCTTGCCAAATCTTAGCCTGCTTTTCAGTTAAACTGTTAAATATATTTCCAAGAGGCTTTGGTCAAACTGGTTGAGCAAAGTTGTAATTTGGATGAAAAGCAAAGCAGCTCTGGCACAGGCTGCCTTCAGCGTGGCTCTGCCTTCGTTAGATTTTCTTCACATTCCTTTGTTAGGCGCAGGATGTTTGGTTTGGCCGGCCAGGGCCTGGATATGCAACACCCAGTCTGGAGCGCCTCTGTGCACGTTGCACAGGGTTGTCTTTGGCTGGGTGAACTTGCTCCATGGTGGTTTGGAAGTGGGCTTGTAGTAAGCAACTCATACAGATCTTTAGGGAAAGTGAGGTGTGCTGCAGCAGTGAGCGCCCTGACCCAGCAGTGCAGTGCGGTGTTGCTATTGCAAGAGGCCCTTAGGTCAGCTGTGCATAGATCAGATCAACTGCCAGAGCTGCTGGGAGGTTGTGTCACATTAAAATGGCCTGGCTGAAGAGCAGGACAAGAGTCAGCTGCATAGTTTGTGGCAGAGGGACTAGTCTTGTTTTAGCAGAAAAAAAAAAAAACCCTAAAGAACAGTATTGCATCTAACAACTTAGTGTGCAACAAAAACACTTGGGAATGCTCTGCCTGCAATGCCAGCAACTGCTTTCATGTATTTAAAACCTAAATTTTACACATTTGGTTTTCTTTCTTTTTTACTTTACTTTTATAGACCAGATTTGCTTTCTATGCACTAATGTAATGCCATCTCAGTTCTTTTATTAATCTGCCTGGGGAAATTGTTAGACTTTTGTAAACAAAATTTGGGAATAAAACTGCTTCGATCAAACTTTTAATAAATGTTCTTAGTTGAGAACTGTATTTGTCTTCTGACTGCTAATTTCTTTAAGCAACTTTTACAGCTGTCCTTAACACTTTCCTCACTCTCCTGCAATGCTGCTGGTGGTGTTTATACAGAAGTGTGACAGTGTGTTGCCATGGTGATGGAGCCAGCTCTGAAGGCAGAAAACTGGCTGGAGTCTGGCATTTGTGAATGTTTCCTTTCTAGTTGCTGATGAATGCTTTGGTAGTCCAGAGGACTTCAAATACACAAATACTCCAGAAATGTATGTGGGTAGGTGTTGGGGGGCAGAGAGCACAAAGGCTGGCTGGTCTTTATGGGGAAATGGAGCAGTGCAGTCATAGCTGATACCACTAAGTAACTTCTTGCTCAGTGTTGGTTCCCTAGGTGGATAGTTCAGGCTGGAATAAAATGGACCCTGCTCAGACTACTGCCCAGAGGCATCTTAATTATATCTGAGATCAGCTTGCACAAAGCTAATTAGTGGAATAACTTACTTTACTGAAATTGCAAATGAAAGACTAATTCACATCAGCTCTCTCAGTGTATTTTGAAAGGTATTGACAAATTTTGAAAAATTATTTTCTGTAAATGCATATTTTAAATTTTAGATTTGGTCAAGATAAACCATGTAGAGGCAAACTTTGTACTGTACAGGGGTATTTTCTTCAGTAGTGCTAAATGATTATCTGTTTAAGAACTATATAAGTTCAGTGTGATGAATACAACCCCCCCATGGTTTTAATTTCTATTAGCTCTATGTTTATGTAGTGCCCAGAAGGAGGCTGTGGGGTGGAGGATGCAGTGGGAGGGCTGGTAAGCTGCCTCCCCAACAGCACCCTGATGTCCTGCTCAAAGCATCTGCTTCACCCAAAGCTCCTTTTCTGCAAGAGCTTCTCTCTCACACATTGCACTGCAAGTTGTAAATTCCTGACAGTATCAACACCTTTGAATATATTAGTTTCAATAACTCGAATTTTTCATGTCATCTGACTGCATCAAATAGTACTTCATGTCTAGGAATTTAGTTTTCTGAAATTGCAAATCTTAAATAGCCAAACTGTAAGCTAAACAGAAGAATAAACTGTGACAATGGAAGATAATACTGGGCAAAATTACCCTTCTCTTGCAATGCTGCTCCTGTTTACCAAGGAGAGGCCTGAAACCACTTCAGGGGCAAAAAGAGGGCACCTGGGATGCAAAAGACCTGAAGAAAATCCTAGATATCAAAACTGTATTGGTTTCCAAGGGTACAGAAGCTGTGGTTTTTTAGTCTTTTCTGAGTCCTCTTTAGTCCCTTCAGATCATTTCTGCATTATAAATCAATTACATTGCTGCCTGCTTTTTTAAAAATCAGGTTACTTTCCTGGCTTTAATCAGTAATTCTTTAATCCTTTTATGTTTCAAATTTTTACACAACTTAATTCAAATCTGCCAGCTTCCCTGTAACTGGTACAGTGACAACTGAACCCATGTTTTCCTTGGAAGTTGCTGAGGGATGTACTGAGGAAAGGTGGAGATAAATCAGAGCAGGATACCCTGATGAAGGTCCCTGGCTTGTGGATGGGGCAGCAGCAGGGTGCACATGGGCTGTCAGCCAAGGAGCTGCACCCATGCTTAACAGCTCTGAATTTCTGCAGCTTTTGCTTAGTTCTTCCTTTAAAAATGCAAAACAAGTTGGAAGGTACCTAAGATTTCATTAGTGAATCATCCCCATGGGCCAAGTGCATGATTTTAAGGATCCAGTAGCAACAGGTTTGCCCTCAGTGTGCTGAGGTACTTGCCCAGGCTTTCTCCTGGCTCTTCTCAGCCAAGCAATCCAGAAGCCTGGACATCCTCCTGCAAGGGCATACACTAGCTCAGGCCTAGCACAAACACTAGTCCATGGGTTAATATGCTAATTTTTTTTGCCTTACACAATCACTGGAAATAAGCAGAGCCAGCTCACCCCTAACTCAGGGCCCTGCCTGCCCTGCCAGCAGCAGTCACAGTCACATTTTGCCTTTCAGTCCAGTAAAATCTGGATTATTTAATACAAAGGGAAGAGCCGCAGTGTTTGCCCACCCCAGGTGCTATTCTGCACAGCTCAGCACGGCTGGCGAAGCTGCTGACTCCAAACCTGCACAGAGCTGGAAAGGCAAGAGAAAGGTCCCCTCCTGGAGGGGGGTGATTGCAGGTAGGGCTGAAATTTAAAAGGTAGTTTCAGGTTCCTCTTATGTGCAGCCACCTGGGCACATCTTAAGCAAAATACCCTTTTTTTTTTTTTAATATATGTATATATATATATATATGCACACCTATATATATTATATAACATATATATGCATCTACATAAATTAATAAGGTGCCTACTTAATTTTTTTTTATAATTGCAGTTGCCAGACTCCTTAAAATCTGAGGTTCCTATTTTGAAGCTGGATTCTAAGCTAATTCCTTAGTAAACAAGTTGAAATGTCCCTAAATGATTATTATTTAGTTATTGATAATTAGTTACTATTTATACATATTGTTTCCTTTATATTATTTGGTATATATAGTTCTTATTAAATATTTCATTAATATTTCATAAATATTTAATTTATAAGCTAGGCTGTGGTTCTGCTAATAGAACATGAATATTTTGGAGAAAGACATGTAGGATTGTTGGTGTTGAGTTGTCTCTATGTAAAAGAGGTCCTTTAATAGCCTTTTCCAGAGGAAAAAAAATGAAGGAATAGATGAATTTAAATGTAATTATAAGTTTGTTTGACTGTTATTACTAGTACCAGTAACTAATATCACCTAGCCTGCTGCTAAAACACTTTTATGGACTACAGTACCCGAATTCTTTGGAGAAGGCGAGTGTGTATTTATGTGGCCCGGGAGTGGGAGAAGGAAAACCACCCAGAATGGGGGCTGTGCTCTACAGCAGTCACTTCCTTGTGAGGGAAATTCCTGCGACTCATTCCTGGGCAGCATTCCCCAGATCGCTACACACGTGGCACGGCCGAGAACTGAGATCACTGCCTGTGACGTGACCACTCCGCTCCCGAACAGCAGCTCCCAGCTCTCGCCTGACACCCACCACCGTCCTCCCGCCAGCTCTGGGGCAATGTCACCAAGCCAGCGCTGTCACCTGCCACCTGGCCAAAGTCTCCCGAGATGCAGTGGGACAACGACAAAACCTCTCTGAAGTGCCAGCTCGGCACTGCCAGGCAGAGCAGCCGTTCCGCTTGTGATTCCAAAAATCCTGTACACGTGTGATGCAGGCCACCACCTGGTCATGCATGGCAATTCTCAAGTTAAACCACAGTAGATTGCAAGAGAAGAAACTGGTCACGAGGCTTTTGTCACCTCCCCTCTCTTCTTGCTGCTCTGTAAGGCAGAGTGAGCTCACTTCCCACCTGGCTGCGTGCCTGCTCTTCAGTTGATCACATCCAGCACTAAGTAACTTGAAACAAGAACGGCGTGTGCCAATCAGTCCCCAGCGGTGCCTGAAAATGTCCCTCCTGGGGCTTGCGCTGGGAGCTGCAGCTGATGCTGGACAGGAACACTTTCCCCCTTCACTCATTCCACCTCTGTCTCTATAACAGCCTGGGCTTTTGCTGAGCTGTGCTCCTCCTGGGAGCCCTTTGCAGTCCACACCTGGGGCTCTGCTGAGCCACTCCTGCGGCAGCAGGGAGGCACAGAGCGGGAATATGAGGCTGTGGATGTGCCTGTTCAGAGATGAGCACCCCAAGGAGACATCACAGGCCGTCAAAACAGTCTTAGGTCTGTAAAGAGGTGAAGCAGGTGCAGCCTCCAGCTTTCAGGATAGGTTTGTTAATACTGCATTCCTTGGCACAGAGGTCAAGACCCAGGAAGCAGGCATGGCCATCACACAGTGGTGACTGTGTAGTCTGATGTGGATCCTCACCAGAGGATCTCCGTCTCCCCCATCAGAGCTATATTTGAAGGGTTGAACCTGCACAGCAGTTTAAAAAGGAGACAAAAACACAGTTTGTTTCCCCAAAGCATCACTGTCAATAATATAACAGATCAAGAATCAATCCTTTTTTCTCCCCCCTTTATGTAATACCAATTGCCAAGCAAGTCTCCCATCTCCCATCTGAATGCCTGGACACCACTAATTTTAATCAAAGGAGGAGAAAGACAGTTTTCATCTCTCAGTAGTGCCATGAAGTCAAGGTAAAAGAGAGAAACAACACCCTGGAAGGACTCTGAGCAGCATTGACCATGGTTTGATGGGAAGAACTGAGAGGACCTCCTTGGTGGAAACAGCATCTCCAAGGGGACAGTATGCATCCACTACCTGACGTCCTGAGATACCTGTCTCTGCATGAGGAACACAACGTGGGACATATGGCCATCAAAGCTGGGTTACCATCTCGGTGAGCATCTAAAACCACTACATGTGAAGACTGTTACTCAACAAAGTGCAAGGGCAGTGCACAACTAGGAGGCACACTGGGCTTGCCAAGGGCCAGCCAAGTGGGAGACTAAGACAACCAGCCACTGCTGCACTATTACAAACATCCCAGCAGCACTGAGACCATCAAAGCTTGCAGCTTTTAGTGTCTCCTAGCAGAAAATGTCTTTCCATTTTTTTCTTGCTTTCATCTCCCAGACAGAGATAAAGATGAAGAAACTGCTCAGGTCAAGTACCATATGAAATGAAAACTATAGTAGGGAAGGAAAATAAGCTGTCATAAAAATCTGGGATAAGACAGAGCGGTCGATATCTGAGGAAAAGTGCTGATCACCAGGCCTGTGTTCTGCAGGGGGGAAAGAGAGACATACACATTGAAGCAGGAACACAAGGACAGTTGGTATGTGCAACAAGTTAGGTCAACCTCACCACACATCCTCCCTCCCTGCTTGCCTGGTGACAGCAAGGATTACAGGACAACAAAGTGCCATTCATTACTGCACAGACAAGGAAAAGCAAGCAGACACCCATGGTAAGAGCACACTCCTCCAGTTCTGCCCTTGGGAACTTAGGAGGGTCTAAGCTTACTTTGTCTTCACGTAAAAAAAACAAACCTTGGGCCTTGTAGCAAATCCCCAGTGGTTAGAAACCAGATGGCACAAGGTGTCCCTCCTATCTGCCCATGCTACTTCAGCAGATTATTCAGCCTTTCTGTGCTTGGTTCTTTTACCAAAATGAATGGAACTACTTGCAGCAATTTCTTTTAATGTCAACAGTCTTCTCAAACAAGAACTGTTCAAAAAGCACAAAATACTGTGGCAAGCTCTGTACACAAGAAACCAATACCTGAGGGACAGCCAGTCCTCAAACTTGTGCACATGCCAGGTTTTCCATTTCAGCAAATATGGACATCATTAACCTACATATGTGAACAGAGGACACCCTGTCTTAACAAGGGGACTCACCAGTGGCCGAAGACTCACTGAAACAGAAAGAGCAGTTGTTACAGAAGATCTGCTGGAAAGAAATATGCTTATGACTTCAATTTTCCCTGAACTTAACTCCTTCCCTCTCCTTAGACCACCCCTGTGCATTATGAAATTGTTAAAGGTAAGAAAACTCCCCTCCTTCTGCTCTTCCTTTGATACTGGTGCAGCCCAGTACTGGAATCACCCTTTCATTTATGCTGTATGTGTGAGACCAGAAGAACAGAAAAATTTAACACACAAAGCTGAGAAAAGTGTTTCCTTTTGTAGCAAGGTGCAAGATACTTGCCTTTAAAGACACACATTATTGAAAGCTAAACAGTCCTATCAAATGACTGCTGACAAGAACTACGAAATGCAGTTTTGAGATTGCATAATAGGATTTGAAGTGAAGATTTAGGGTTCCCTTGGATTCACATAGCTGGAATTCCATGAGCACCATACCTGGAGCCCGAGTTACACCACAGAAAGCATAGCTGCCTTTCTTATGCTGAACTTAAGGCTTGCAAGGTTGAAACAAATCTTTGAGCCAAGGACGGAGGGAAAGCGGGCCACAGATACAAAGGAGCAGACGGATGTTCACTTTTCTGAGCCATTCTGACATGAACGGGCTTTCAGACAGGTTGGATAATGTCCCAAACAAACTGCAAACACTGCCCATCCTCCTGCTGCATGACAGGGTCTCTGTCAACAAAAAGGGTTTGCTCTGACTCCGTTTTCTGGACAGGAGAGCAACCCTCACCTAGAGCAAATATGCCAGAGAAATTTCCAGAATCCTAGTTTCAAAATGACAGATATAGATATTTTGGTCATAGTTGGACTCAATGACCTTAAGGGTCTTTTCCAACCTATAGGATTGTCTGATTTTACTGTATCAAAATGTGTTCTGAAGCCAGAGGACATTCAGAAATGACACCAGCTCCAGAAGTTGCTGAGTTGCCTGAGTCAAGCAAGGATTTGGTATGTGCACAGCAACAGCTTGAATTCCATGTGTCTTGCTGGTGAGTAATCAACTGCCCAGTTGATCCAACTGACTTGGATCTCGCTCGAATCCAAGTTCTACTCCTGTCAGTTGCAGGACCAGCAGGACCAGTGCTGATGAGAATCCTACTCCCCCAGACCACAGCATATCAGACAGAGCTTCACAGTGCCCAGGTTGAGGTCTATGGGGCAGGATCCCACATGTCCCCCACCCTCCTCAGCACCCAGCCTTATACAGCTGTCTCCCCCAGCTCTGTAGTGAATCTCAGCCCATCTTATGTGTGGGAACTGTGATCCAGTGAACTGGCAAGGCCCTGCTGAAAGCTTAGTGATAACTAAGTTCTTCAGCAAGTTTCAAGATAAGCTTTATTTATTTTAAAAGAGAAAAACATCTGCAGGATGTGGTGTTTACATTCAGTCTCCTAGGGAAATTTAAATATTTGTGTGGCACACGTTTCCACAGACAAGTGTCTCCTACTAGCTGACACCACACTGAGACACCAGCCTTTGCATAGTCACTGCACAGCTGTGAACACAAGTCCTGAACTCAAAGGAACACACTTTCCAGCTCCATTCCTCTTGTGCTGCCATGGGCTTTGCATGGCAACATTTCTTACTCATTTCAGAAAACTAAACACTGTCCTTTACAAGATGGAATTTTAAAAGCAGTTCTCCTGTCTCTCCATTTGCATCAGCAAAATCACAGGCTGTATTTAGGTTTCTGAGCATTTACTTTGTGCATTCATCACCTTTGTTCTATGCAATGACACTGCCCCAGAACCCAACCACAACTGCTTTGGATCCAGCCAGCATGGGTGTTATCTGGGAAGAGGCTCAGGAGCACAGGGGACCTTGCCACGAAGTCTGGCAGGATCGGCACCATCCTCTACAAACGTGTTTTAACAAACTTTGTCTCCTCTTCAGAAAACTCTGCTGAAATCTGTCTTTATGAGGTTGCTTTGCCTGAGTATGTTTTCCCTGGGAAGTACTCCCCAGACTGAGGCACAGCTTTTAGCTTCTCTGTCTTCCGGTGATCGGTTTTCACAAACCTTAGCAGGTTAACAATAGCAGCTGGTGTGATTCCAGGGATACGGCTGACCGCACCGATCTGCAGATGGAGACAGGAACAAGTTAACCACCGCCAAACCTACCCACTGGAGCTAGTGAGAAATGGGATCAAAACCTGTGGGTGTCCCTGATTGTTTCACCCCCATGCCCCTTGAGAAGACAGAAGGGATTTCTGCTCAGCCCTGCTGAGGCTGAATTTCTCACCGTCCGGGGGCGGTTTGAGTCCAGCTTCTCCCGCACCTCTGCGGAGAGTGAGGCATCAATGGCAAAGTAATCCAGGTCCTCTGGCAGCTGGAGCGCCTCGTCATGACGCACTTCTTCCATTTCCTGCTGCTGATTGACTACACACCACTCGTAGGCAGCTGTGGAGATCAGGGGAACAAGAAAGGCAGACACAGATGGATACTCATGTGAAACAAGTCACTTGCAAGAAGTCTCGGAAACACAGTGAGAAATTCCACTGATGTGGTCAGAAGTTCCTAAGGAGATTTCCAGCCTCATAGACTATAGACCCTAATTCACATCACTGCTTTGGAAGAAGTCATACTCTTTGATTTGTTACGGGAATTTAGATACATGGGTTGTTTTTATCTTCTCATCACAACAAAGGATGGTCTATTTGATGGGACAGTAAGGAGGAAAAAAACCCAAAGAGTGATCTTACCCACAGAGTGAAACACCAGTGCATAAATGGGCTGTGACTTATAGTAGAAAGTTCACACTCTGATCAGTGCTTCATTTCTCTAAGCAGCAACATGAAACACAGTAGGACATCTGTCCTCCTCTTACTGAACAAATCTATACAGATCAGCACAAGAGAGCCTAATCTTTGTACTCTACCTTCTATTTTCAATCTCTCTGCCAGCTCTTTCCATTGAGCAAGTTTGCTCAGGGGCTCTGGGATAGCCTTTGCCAGCATCTCCACGTTGGCCCCTTGATATTGCAGGATGTCAAAGGCACTGTGGAGAACAAGAGTAAACATTTATGGTAAAAAGGAGTCACACTTGTAGGCGAGATTTATGGCTGTTCCAAGCTCAAAGTTACAAAGTTCTTAGCTTAAGCCTGAACAACTGCAGAGCCAAGCTCAATTCCCTACTATCTCCTCTCAGTACACAGAAGAGCTGCTCAACTCTTGAAGAGAGACTCCTCACGTAAATTTACAGCAAGAAAGACAGAAGGGACAAGGCAAGGGCACCAAAGGAAACCTTTCACACAGACTCTGTCGGCCAGGTCTAAGCCACTGATTTAAAACAACAGAAAAGAAAAAGAGAGATAAAGTATGAATAAGGGGAGTAAGGGCTTTAAGAACAGCTATCACCTCACAAGAGCCTGAAATCAACTGCTGCTTTTACTAAGCTTTTAGCAAAGCTGTAACCCACTGCAAAACCATCCCCAGCTGGTGACTCTGTGTAAGGACAGCAAGAGCTGTGTGGGCCAGTGGAGCACTCCCTTGCTTTGAGAGCACATGTCAGCACCAGGAAATGTGAACTAGTAGAAACACCAATGTCATGCTTATTCTATAGGCAAATGTCAAATGTGTGTCCTCTGAAGGTGGTTAAGCTGGAATCTTGGAGTACAGACAGCTTCAGGACGGATGGACAAATGCTGTGAAACCACTAGCCAGATGTGCTAAAGCAAGCACAGGTCAAACCAGAAAGCTCCAGGTGTAACCCTTACCTGACAGGTGACCTGCGATTGCTACTGATGGGAACCTCTGGCAGTAACCGAGACCATTTGGATATGCTGAACTGAAGTGATTTCAGGGTTGCGATCCCTTCCTCTAGCGCAGCTCTCATCTTAACCGCTCGTTCATATCGCTGCTGTGACACACACCCGGCTTCTTCAAACCCTGCAGGGACAGACAGTGTAAGAGACACAGCTCTAGAGCCAGGCAGGGCTGGTCAGCCAGTGCAAGAGCCACCACAAGAGAGCACCTCTGAGAGTGAGCCTGGCGTCGGCGTTGTCCGGGCGCAGGGACATGCGGAACTCCACGCGGCTGGTGAACATGCGGTAGGGCTCACTGGTGCCCAGCGAGGTGAGGTCGTCGATCAGCACCCCCACGTAGCCCTCGGTGCGACTGACGGTGAACGGGGGCTTGCCGTGAGCCCGCAGACAGGCGTTGATCCCAGCGATCACACCCTGCACAGGCAGAGCAAACCACACACCCATCAGCCTCTTCTCAGCAAAAACTGAGGCACAGCTGCCCCCAAAGGTTCACAACGCCAAACTGTACCCAGGGAAATACAACAGTCTGGGCCAATACTCCAGGCTGTTTCCTTCTTGTGACAATGTGAGTGTCTGAAGGGCTTCTTGGCCTCTGCTGATATGTCTGGAGACAATTCCCACATTTTCAATTATACCCACTTCACAGTCTCCATGCTGAAACACTTGACAGGACTTTCAACTACTATTATTACTGCAACCTTAGTGACAGCAACCAGATACTCGTACAGATACAAGTAAAAATATCTTAGGCAAGTCTGGAATCAGGGGGAGCAACAACAGTAAGAACATCTCACGAGCACAAAACAGACCTAGCAAGACTATCACAAAGGCCAAGGTAATGTCCCTTTCAGAGTGCTGAATATACAACAGTCAGATTCACCCACCTGAGCTGCAGCTTCTTCATAGCCTGTCGTGCCATTTATCTGGCCTGCCAAGAAGAGGTGCTGAACAAGACGTGACTCAAGAGAAGCCGTCAGTTGTCGGGGGTCTAAAAAGTCATACTGCACCCCATAGCCTGTGACACACAACAAGACAGATGTTACAGGAGGGATTGTCAAGGCAATCAATGGAGCAGAATGGCTTTTCAATTCTATTCATGATTTCTGAACAAGCAAAGGAAAAATCACCACATCCAGGAATCAGTTTTGCTTCGTATTTCCTTTGTTTTGCTACGCTCTAAACAAAACCTGCTTTCCATTAACTAGTAAATAAATATGACCAATAGATTCAAAACTATTCAGCTCCCTCACCTGGCTGTAACATCTTGGCTTTTTCCAAGCCTGGGACGGATTTGATGACCTGCTCCTGGAGCTCAGGTGGCAGTGTCATGGACATGCCTTGGGGGTAAATGATGTTGGACTCCAAGCCTTCAGGCTCCAGCCACACCTGATGTTGTCGGTCTGGGAAGCGCAGAACCTTTGATTCAAGAGAAGGACAGTACCTGCAACAGTAAACAGCCATGAGCAGCACCTGACATGGAGGTGAAGTTACTTTCCAGAAGTGAAGCAGGAGAGACCCACTGCTCCAAACAGACTGCCAGCTCATCCCCTTGACAACCTTGCATGATGCCACACACTCACCGTGGGCCCCTGGTTGTCTCCCTGACGTGGTTGTTCAGGTGGAGGTTATCACAGATAATTTGCTGGGCCTTCAGGTTGGTGTGAGTCAGGTAACAGGACAGCTGATCTTCTGGCTGGAAGAGGCCAAAGCTCAGCCTAAGTTAATCTGGTCACAACACTGTATCCTGCCTAAATTACTCAGAGATCTCCAAGACCTTTCCCACGATGGCTGTCTCTCATTTCTGGGAGCAGTCAGCAGTGCTGTCATACCCATTGTACAGACTAAACATAAGTGATCTGAGAGCTTGAGCAACATGCCCACAACCAGTCAGAGAACAGGATGGAACCTGGGAGTCTGGAATTCAAGTTCTATCCTATATGCTGTATTCCTAATTACAGGATGGATATCCCCATTAAATCAACATGTTACATCACAGCATTCAAACTGATCACAGGAAAAAAAAAGCTCTGGAGTTAGAAGAATAAGTGCTGACCCTACAGCTAACAGCCAATTAATGGGCTTGGTGAAGAAAAGAAAAAATTCTCTCAGAGAGGAAAAAACCAAACCTCAAAACTCTGCAATTAACATGAAAAATTCACACTTTGAAAAAACCTCACTGATTTTTATGAAAAAGATTCAATAGATTCACATTCAAAATAGTGATAATGTAGCACCATAACCCTGCCAGTGAGTTATATATTAGTTAGCCAAGAGTCTTGTGATTTTAAGTAGTTTTGATTAAGATCTGTGTTGGCTGAGTGTCAGTACAAAACCCTGAGAAATCATCTCATTGCACCTGCAGAAAGGAACTGCATGGACCCATACCCCTTATAGAACTTAATCAAGTTGAAGATCAAAATGTAATAAAGAATTGTTTAATGGTTGTCACATAACTCGAGATGAATTAGATGCCATAAAGCAAGAAAGCTGTCTTGAGAAAGTTAAGGAGTCAAAAGGCTATAGACCCCAGAAAACTTGATGAATACACTGCAGGTGCAGTAAGGGAGCCACTTCATAGGCCTGTACACTCCAGAAAACTTAATCAATAGCAATTGTCTAACCAGGACAGCAAATCTAATAGAGCGCTGTTTAGCTGGATAAAACCTGGGTTATCCATTAAACAAAGACAGATGAAATGTTCTGGTAGTAATAAAAGAAACAGAACACTTATATCATGATGCAAAAAACTGGGCAGAC
Source organism: Argya squamiceps (assembly GCA_037834095.1). Classification (NCBI taxonomy): domain Eukaryota; kingdom Metazoa; phylum Chordata; class Aves; order Passeriformes; family Leiothrichidae; genus Argya; species Argya squamiceps. Next base: position 82,457,846 of record JBBMKD010000145.1, read on the forward strand.
TTCTGGGAGCATCTATAAAAAACCCTGGATATTATAGCATATATAAATGTCTGAAAATTGTTGTTTCTTTGAACATGTTTACAGTGAATAAATTCCCAGTATGTTCTCAATTTTGACTCAAAATTGGAGGATTTGACTTAAAATTAGTAATGTTTGTTTAACAGCTTTTTGCTGCTAGATTTAAAACTCTTTGTTTCAAAACCTCTCTTACACATACCAAGGACTTCAAGTGATACTACTTTTGCCTCATCCTGATTATAAAAGGTTATTGCAATTCCTGTATCCTCTGAGGCAAATTAAACTCCTGATACTTAACTCTGTGCTGTTTAATTATATTATGTAAAAACAGACAATTTTCCAAGATTTTCTTCAGAAACCCCTTCTGCGTTTAAGCTACTGTCTCAGCTCTGTGGATAAATCCATCCTTTCTCTTTCCTAGTCAGTACTACATATGATCTCTAATTTCAACATTTTAACTTATTCCAGAGCTAAGATAAGAAGCCAGACACTGTAAATCTCCACAATACAGGTGTAAAACTGGAAGATCTTGTAAAACCAGCCATGTAACCAGCACATGAAGAATAATACTAGTACCAGTATCACATTTCACACAACTCTGACTCCAGAAGTAAAAAAAGTTCAGTTCTCAAGTTGAGAAGTGAGAGTAAAAAGGTATTTGCTTTCAAAAGAACACAAGTAGCTTCTCCTACACATTGAGAGTCCTCAAAAAAGTAACACCTCCAGTGCAAATCCATCCCAGCTGCCTTTCCCAGCCACCAACTCCCTGGCTGATTATGAGCACGACGGTCCCAGAGCCAGTCCCCACCCAGCTCTATGGATTTGATGGGTGCATTTGGTGGGTGCTATCCCACCTTGATCCACACGGCCTCGCTGAGGAAGCTGAACGGCACCGGAGGGTTGTCAGCCACACGTTCCTCCAGACCACTGAAGTCAATCGTATCCTTGGCAAGTCGGGGCGGTGTCCCAGTCTTCAGCCTGCCCACAGCAAACCCCAGTTTCTCCAGGGTGTGAGCCAGCCCGATGGCTGGCTGGTCCCCCAGCCGCCCCGCCGGGTGTGTCTCCAGTCCGATGTGGATCATGCCCCTCAGAAACGTGCCGGTGGTCAGGATAACACTCCCAGCACGTACTGTGCTCCCATCCCCTGAAACAGCAAGTTTTCAGAGATGTACACATTTTAGTATCAACAAAGCCCCGGAATTCTGGTGCTTCTGTCTAAAACTAGACTTAACAGTGTTCACTGGGGGTTTATCTGTCTTCTATTATAAAATAATACCAGCATTTCCATAATAAAAGCATCAGTAGTGATAACTACAGTTATCAGCATGTAGTTACTTCTGTATATTCTGTTATTATTCCTAACCAAGTTACCCCAAACAAAGAAAGCCACTCCTGGAAAAAATACACATCCAGGCCTTTACTTTGGAAAGTTTGTTTATTAGAACAGCAAGGGATAACGAAGTACAAGCCTGTTATTAACAGGACCCCACAGTCCTGTAACATTGAGAGCAGCATACACCGTTTATCAAATAAAATCTCAAAACACAGCATGGAATTCAGTATCACTAGCCTGAAGAAAATTAACTTAGTTAACGTCCTGGTATACAGCCAAACTAGGAATTTTTGACATTGTATTACTTTGTATTACACATAATAACCTGGTTTAGTTCACCCTTTGCCTAAACCAGCTCTATTGGCTAATTCATCTTTCTCACTAATTGCATAGAAATAGAGTAATTAATTATATAATGAGAATGGTATAATTCGTCTTTCTCATTGGTGAGTCAGAAATGTTTACCCCAAAGGCTGCTCTTAGTGTGGAATAACTGAAGACACTTAGTGAATTACTAACTAGCACCTACCCAGAACAACTCCTGTCACTCGGCATTTCCCAGGATGGCCTGGTTCTGGTTCTGTCAAGAGAAGATCCTCCACAGATGCCTCACGAACTGTCAACAGTGGTGTGTTAAGGATTTCCTTCTGTCATGAAAGGAGTTACTGCAAAAATCTAGGAAGTTATGAGACACATGGGCAATCCCAAACCCTGCTGATTTCTGAAACATCTATTACCCACTTCTATTTTTACCAGGTCATTTAGCAGACACTCAGTTATGGTACTATCCTGATCTATCAGGTGGAAGTTTTCATTCACATAAAGTTTTAGCTCAAATAAACTATTTGGTTATGAAGCCTGACCTCTGTCTAAAACACCAGAGAATTTTTTAAACTATGCTGAGCTCCAACAACTTACACTGCCATCCAAGTACCAAACATAAAGGTATCTAGGTTTGAACGGTAAATAATGAAAAACAAAACATAGCCCCTTCCTTCGTAATCCTCAGTGTGTATCCCGACTCCCAGCACCCGAGAGCCCTCACCTGCATGTTCTCCTTGTAGAGGCCGCGGTCGATCTGCGCGCGGAGGCCCCACACGGCCGGGCCCTTGCAGCGGTTCAGCACCTTGTAGTGAACGCCGGAGCGGTCGCACACGCGGCCGCACAGCCCGTCCAGGGCGTCCACCTCCCGCATGAGGTGCCCCTTCCCGATGCCGCCGAAGGACGGGTTGCAGGACATTTCCCCTGGGCAATGACATAGGGGCACCCTCAGCACCGCCCAAAGGCTCCCGCGACCTCCCCGGCTCAGCGCCTCTCCCCACGCCGTGGAGACCCGAGGCGCCCGCGGTAGCTTCCCCCGCCCACCCCGGGCACCCACGGCGGTACCGATGGTGCTGATCCTGTGC
>JBBMKD010000145.1:82461636-82482386 GCA_037834095.1 Argya squamiceps
GCTCCGAGAGGTGCTGTCGCGGCTCAGCCTGGGCCGCGAAGACGTGTCCGAGGCGGCGACGCTGGTGAACAGGGTGGTCTCGTACCTCGTCCAGGCCATTCGCTGCAAGGACAGCTTCTTCAGCTCCATTGAGCGGTACAGCGCCGGCAGCTACTACGAGCGCGTCAAGGTGAGTGCGGGGGCGGCGGAAGCGCTCTCCCGCCGGGCTGCGGGCGGCTCGCACGGGCCGGCCGTGCGAAAGCCGCTCTTAGCTGGCCCTTCCCGGCGAGTTAGAATTAAAGATGGCTCTGTGAAGTAACCACAATGCATTCTAAAATGATCAATAACCTGCTGAATGGTGCTATGTGCATCCAGAGACGCTACCTGAACGGGAGTCACGTTCAAGCTGCAGCAAGCCCCGCCCTTGCCCAGCACGCAGGTGACCCCAGTCTAACAACACGATCAGTCAGGTATACTGCACAAGGAGCCCTGGGCCAGGTTTTAGTTTATAGTTTTTTCAAAAAGCAGGAGTTACGGCTACAAATTGCAAGAAAGAAGATTTAGATTAGATATTAAAAAGAATTTTTTTACTGTGAGGGTGGTGGGACATTGGTACAGGGTACCTAAGGAGATTGTGGATGATCCAAACCTGGCAAGTGTTCAAGGCCAGGCTGGATCAGGCCTTGAGCACCCTGCTCTAGTGGAAGGTATCCCTGCCCAGGGCAGGGTGTGTCAGGACTAGCTACATCTCTAAGGTCCATTCCAACCCCTTCACCTTCTGTGATTAACCAGTAACCTTTTCTCCTGGTTCCAGCAGACTGAAAGAAACATGGGGACACTTATTTTTTTCTGTCTAAAATCAGCTTCAGACCTCGCAATGCAGATTTTTTTCTCACAGTTGATTCTGATGTGCAAAAGGATGACTGAGTACAACATTTATGCATTAATTATTCAGAACAGCTCAAGAATCTTAAAATTGTCTTAAAAGATTAATAAGCTGGAGAGCTGGGAAGTGAGCTGTAAATTGCTATTTTCCACCCCAATGCACCATAATCTTGCAATACCACAAAATAAGCTCATATTTCACATCAGACATGATTAGTAAACCAAGGTAGATAAAACCACAACTGGTATAAAAATCTTAGGAGAATAAAACCCAAGTTGCACCTTGACTGTTGTATTCTCAAATTTGCAGATATCTGAACCAAATGAGTTTGACATCATGCTTGTAATGCCTGTTGCAAGGATTCAGCTGGATGAGTCTGATGATACCGGAGCCTATTATTATGTATCATTTAAAAGAAGTCCAAAAGAAAAGGGTTGGCTGAAGTTTTTAGAGGAAGATGGAAAATTATCAGCCTTTAAAATGCTTGAAGCACTAAGAGAAATTATTAAACAAGAAGTAAAAAACATTAAAGGTTAGTACTGAGAAAATAAGCTTCACCAGGAAGTGCTAAAAATCCCATTACATTGTGCATAGTTGTCCCTGTGTTAAGAAGATACATTTTCCTGCCAGTCCTCTGTCTCTTTGTGCAAATGGAGCTGTAACCTGCCCTGTCCCCAGTATCTGAAGCTGGCTCTCGTGCTAAGAATCACAAATACCTCATAGGTTACTTGTTAGAATATTAACTCCACTATGCATATTTTCTGTATGAAAATAATAAACATTAAGGGTTCTCTTGCATGCTTGGTATTTCCTACATGACCTATACATCTTGCATTTATATGGAGTATACAAAGAGCCATTTGCTGAAGTGGTAGCAAAACAAAGAGCTTTCTTTTATACAGTACCTAACATGTTTTATTGATCAGTACAGAAAATGTATCCCAGTTATTTTTATAATTATATATAACATATATTGTATATATTATATAATTGTATTAAAAGAACCCCAGTTAGGGTTATTTTTTTCCCAAAACCTTCAGAAACATTGTGGCCCGATCTCTTCACTGTGTGTTTTCAACAGGGAAGCAGTTCAATGAAAACCAAGTATTTTTAATTCTTAGACAGTAAATCAAGCAAACACAGTAGTGTTCATAGAACTCCTCAGCAGGCCTTCTCAATGTTTCAACATCCTGTAGGATAAAGAACCAGTGACTGAAGCCAGGTATTTCTTCTGATTACTTACGAGCTCTTTAGTAAAAACTGTAACATTCTTCAAAAAAAAGGTTTCATCTAACTAATCTCTTTAACATGAAATATCACTTTCTTTGTTACTAGATGTGGAAGTCACTGTGGCAAGGAAAAAAGCTGGATGCCCTGCAATAACTCTTCAGATCAAAAATCCTCCATCAGAAATATCAGTGGACATCATCTTGACTTTGGAGGCTCAGCACAGCTGGCCCCTCAGCACACAAGGAGGCCTCAAGATTGAACAGTGGCTGGGAACAAAAGTCAGGAGGGATTTGAGATTTAGATCACTTTATTTAGTAGCCAAGCAAAACAAAAGAGAGAAAGTTCTAAGAGGTACCTCAAATATGGACAGTAATAAGTTATGAAATATCTTCTCTACAACTTGATCACTTACAAGTGCTATAGAAAGGGTATCCAGGTCACGTTCAGTATTCTGCCTTCGAGACACCTCATCCTGGATATATCCAGCTCAGACAAATGAAATCCCTCTTTAAAGCATCAGATTTGTGGTACTGCTTGTCCTGTACTGAAATGTAAATACAAACCCACTCTGCCAAGGCTGTACACTAACCATTACTAAGAGCACTATATTAAATCCACTCCAGCCAGACCCATGGATATGGGCCCTCCCTTGTGCTAGCACTGCACTTAACAGCAGCTTGCACTCTTTTGTAAGGAAATTAGAAGAAAGTCACTAAAAATGCAGGGAACATCCCCATACACGGGACTGCATCCACAAATCAGATACTTCTGCAGCAAGCAAACTGTTTTCTATCAAGATACATTACTTCTCACTGAACTCTGGTATGGCTACAGCATTTTTTCCTCCAGACCAGTGTCACATTGAGGCTCCATTAGTTTCCAGAAACATTCTGACTTGTCAATGCATTATGGTAACTAATGATTTCAGCAAAAAGATTTCAAGCATTGTGGTACCTTTTTAATTAGCATGCCCATGTTATGAAAGCCTAGTACAGCAGTACTGATTTATTTGCCAATTTCTTCCTGTGCAAATTAAATGCAAAGAGTAACTGAGCCAAACATGCAAGGGAAATAGTGTCATTCATGAGAAGACAAAAGTGATTGCTGGTGTTAAAACCAGGGCATTGAGCTATATTAGCAATTATTTTCAGAAGCATGAGCAGAAGAACAAGAAGTGCTTTAGAACAGTCATCTTATCTGAGACAAACTCACAAATCTATTACTTGCACAACCGCCCCCAGAAAACACAATAAGAGTACAGAAATGAAAAGGTTGTAAATTTCTATGAATAATGCAGTTCTCTAAATCATGTTCAGCAAATCTGGGAACGTTCAAAATTAAGCCTAATTTTAAAGTAAATCCAAACCTCCTTAAGAATTTAAAGCATCCAAACAATTATGTCCTATATTAATTACATTCTAATTGTGTTTGTGAAGCAGCTGGGGACTTAAAGAGGAACTAACTGCATTCACTGAATTATGGGGTTTTTTTAGTGGGTGCAAAAAAATTGCTGGTATCTAAGTCAATTACAAAATTGGGTTGGTTTTCTTTTCTAGCTACAAAAGCTGATGCTTAGTGCTGTGTAACCATTTAACAGTCTTGTGCTTGACTTCAGGGAACACCTGGCGACTCTCCTTCTCACATATCGAGAAGCACATGATACACAACCACGGCAACTCAAAGACGTGTTGTGAATCCGATGGACCAAAGTGCTGTAGGTTGGTATTTCACAGGAATATTTCACTTTAAGCCTGTGTGGGCTGGGCTAGCACTAACACTGTCTCAGTTTAGCACTTAAGAATTTCACCTAACAGTGATTACTCATAATAGGAAGCAAGAGTAAGTCTTTTAGCCATAATTGTTCTACATTAATACAACACTGCATGTGTGCTTGCTGAATGTCTGACTTGCATTTACCTAATGAAAGGCAGAAACAATCACAATCACATTTACACCCCAGACTCGCCTTAGAATGCAAAAAGATGTGACTTGTTAAATTCTTTCCCAAATTCAGTCCCGTCTAGAAAAAACAGCTTCAAAAAGTGATGACTCCACTTGCTGAGCAAAATTACACTTCATATCAAGGCAGTTTCTAAAATGATGGTGAGAAAAGTGCTGAATGAGATCAAGATGAATAAATGATTTTTAACTTCTATGAGAACTGTTTTCCAGATTTCTTCAACAAGGAAGAACAAAACCCATGAGGTACAAAACCTACTTAACAAGTAAAGTAAGAAGTTGGTTTGCCAATTACATCTTGTACTTGAATCAAGAAAGCCACAAGAAAATTAATGCACAATTGTGTTTAAATAGCTGAACTACATATTTATAACTATGGAGAAGATACCTGATATATTATTTTTTTTTTTTTTAAACAGGAAAGGTTGTCTTAAGCTGCTGAAGTATCTTCTAGAGCAACTTAAAATGAAATATCCCAAAGAACTGGAAAAATTCTGTTCCTATCATGTCAAAACTGCTTTTCTCCACTCCTGCGTCATGTGGCCAAATGACTCAGACTGGCACTTGGGAGACCTGGATCATTGCTTTCAGCAATGTCTAAGATTTTTTGTGGATTGTCTGCAAAAGTCTCAGCTGTCTCACTTTTTTATTCCCCAATACAACTTGTTCAGCCTAGAAGACAAGGCAAGACATCATTTCCTTTCAAGAAAATTAAGCCATGAATTGAACAATGGATTCCCAGTATTTCACGAGAATTATTAAGTACTACAAACACCAAAAAACCCCAAACCAAAGTAAAATCAAGAACACAAAGAGAAAAATACATACTTCAGTCACACTGCTTAGCCATAACCCTTAAAAATGTTTTAAGTAATATTTACCTTGCCTATCCAAATGTAGATGTCACCTGCAAAATATCTTCAAGGTATACTAAGAACATACAGAAGAATTTGCAATAGTTCATTTCCCATGTATAATTTCTGTTTCCAAATACAAAGGCATCAATGACTGCATAAAGGGAAAAATGACAGTTTTATTTAAAATTAAGATCCACTGCAGAATATCCAAAATACACTCCTGCTTTCAAAAGAAAGAAAGAAAAAAAGTCACTTTGTTACTTTGACTTTGAGTTACTTTGACATTAACCAGAACAACTTCTCCAGATCACCTGCGTGAAGATCTTTTGCAGAGGACAATCACCAGCAACAGTTATCAGAGAAAGAGTGAAGGCATATCTGAGTGATATGAAGTTCCTGAAGAAACTCATCCTTTCTGAGTCTTCAGAATTACTTTAGAAATCAGTCTTCTCATTGGGCTTTTGATGGGAAGCAATCATTACCTAAATGCTGCAACAGCATAGATGGTTTTGTGCCAATGAGCATTTATTTGTATGATGAATCATGTAGAAAGAAATGCATCTTTCAACCTGTATCAAGGAGGAAGACTCTTGATTTTTATATCAAAACCAAAATATATCAAAAGCAAAACCAAATGTTGGTTTTCAAAACCAAAATGTAGCATGAACTGGATGCTCTTGAAATTGAAATTCACATTTATTTTCCTCATATTGAAGAAATGTGTGTTAGGAAAAAAGTAATTATAATATTTTCTATTATTAAAATTGTGCAGGTGAGAAGTACACAGCATTTGAGAACTGCTGCACTGCAAATAAATACATCTTTTGCTTCTACTTAGAGAAGCCATGGGAAGTCCATATTTTTAGCCTGCTTTTTGAAGGCAAAATAACATACTGGCTTGAATAATGCCCAGATTTACCTCAATTATGAGCAAATTAAGAGGGAAGAATATTTAGAGAGTAATTTTACTAAAATATATTCTCATTTTACTAAATTTTGTTTATTAGTGTTTATTTAATCATATGACACATAAATAAACATAAGTTCAGGCCAAGCATTAAATGAAGGAAGAACTCCTTCCCATACAAATTTCAAAGAGTAGAAAACATGCCCCATTAGCACTGGGAGTCTGTGTGACAGAACCTGACATCCAAATGTAAAGCGTGAATCAATTTTATTTGAAAGAAATAAATGCTGACCTTCTTTTCTCCATGACTTTGTTAACATTGCTTTAGTAAATTCTGTTTTTATGCCTTAAGCTAGAATATTACATCCACAAAAACCAGAGTAGAAGCTGGGTTTTTTTCCCCAATTAGCCACAAACAAGTACTTGTCATGCTCTCCTCCATTACAAAAAAATGCAGACCTCTCTCAAAAAATCTTGAGACACAAGTCTTAACAAAAGTGACCTCCAATGTTAAGTTTTAAAATAAGAATGAAGAAAATTTGCTTCAGCAAACATAAGTAACTGACTAGTAATAACTAGCAGTTTTTGTTATCCTGAGAAATACTTCTGCATGCCAGCAGCATATCAAGGCAAAGGTACAGTATTTTCAAACTACATTGATGAACATTGCTCACAACAAATAATCCAGTTCTCTGAATATAAAAGGAAAAAGTATCTTTTACATTTATATATTAATACTGCATTTAACTTAAAAAAAAAAACCAACAAAGCCACAATATTTGTTTTTAACCAGTAGATAATGGCTTTAGAAGTTTCATACATCACACAAGAAAAAAAATTTAGTTTTTATGTGAAAACAGTGTCCAAGTGCAAAACAGGATTTACTCCTTTATAAAGTTAATCCAGTTTTCTTTTATAAGACAATTTTGAGAAGTTTGTTGAAATAGGACAGGTACAGAAAACAATCAAACACAAAATGAAACTTGTAAATTCAAGCCCATGGATGCTAACACTAATTAAAATCACTTTCTCTGTTTCAGTAGCTTCAAGGGATTGCACTTATTTTGAGGGCTTTCTCCAAGGTCTTTGTATATCCTTTTCAATTTCTTTTCTCATTTGTGACTGTTTGTATCTTTCTGCCATTGCAATAAGCTCATCAGGAACTACCTAATAAGAAAGCAGGCAAAAAAACAAGGTGAATTTTAAATAAATCTAAACTTTAGACTCTGCTTTATGAAAATGGTATTGCTTTGTGTGTTCCCAAACTTGATTTCATTATTTATCTGGCTCCTGTCACTTTGCAAATTCTTTTCTGTAGGAATGCAAAGAGAAATCTTTTTACATAAGATTGTACTGAAATATACTGAAAAATAATCATCATAGTGTCTCAGAATTTTCAATAATATATCTATGCTTGTATCACCATATCTGATGGCAACATATAACCAGCTAATGACAACACTGTAGTTCAAATAGAAATGTATCTTTTAGTTATAAGGAACAGCTGATAAAAACATCCAGTGCCACTTACAGGTGATAGCATCCTATACACATATATTTGAATGTTGATTTGTATTAAATTCCTTATGGAAGTTGTAAGAGTCTCTGAAGAGGCTTAAAGAAAGTGTTGTCATAGGAACAGTTCTCACATGCCTAGAACAAAGCTAAAAGACAAGGAAAGAAGGGCAGGAGAAAACGGTCAGATCTCCCACCACTGGGAGGTTGCAAGAGCATCTTACCAAGATCCACAGGGGTTTTTGGCACGTTGGTAATTATGTGGAAAGGGTGAATAGTATCAAAACACTCTCACCTGAGAGTTCTCAATGACTGAGGCCAGATGTGAAGAATTGCAGATTTATGAGGTTGAGTGACAGCGATGAAAAAAACCACCCAGATACCGTTCTTTTGCTCACACTGCAAAGGCAGTATCCAACAAGACTTCCTAAACCAGGCTGGGCATGATGCTGACATTAATGCAATGTTTACTGCAAAAAGCACTGTGGGCACCTGTGCTGTCAAGAGGTCTCAGATCACTGACCTGTCAAAGCCAGCCCACTTCAACAATCTGCAATGGCACGTGGCCACCGGGCTAAGTCACCCCATCCAGAACTGGCCTCCTGAGCAGAGCCAAGGGCACTGTGTGAACATGCCTGTAACAGGATTGCTCAGTCTGTGTCATTTGAGTCAGCCAGTGGCACAAACACAGTGCAAACAGCAGAGTACAAACAAGGGTAAATACCTTAAATTCTCCCTAAAACTGCTTGGGATTGGCAATGCTTGAACAGGTGGAGGATGCAGCCAGGACAAAAGTGGAGCAGGAAGTCACATTCCTCTAGTTTCCATTTCTTTTGTCAGGCTTTGTAATTGAGCAATGCTTGCTATTTTCTAATGCTTGCTTGCTAACTTTTTCTTGAGCTGGCATGAGAGACAGCTCGCTACTATGTTTTATATGCTGAATTACTCTTACTGGTAAGCATCTATCCTGGCAAAATATGACAACCCTGAGTCTATTCTGCCTAAGTTTCAAATATTATTTAGAAATAAAGTTAAAAACTATGTATCTCTAGCTGAAAGTCACAACAGACTTATTCAATGGAGATGGAAGTAATGAGACAAAGTTATTTTTTAGCTGAAACACTGGCTGATTTTCTTCCCTAGTATCAGATCCTCTCCAAGAGCTTGAAGTGTAACTTATTCCCAAGTAAAATCCACAATTTCTTGCAAGACGGGTTTTTGAGCAAGCACAAGGCAAGAGTGAGAAGAAGTGAGGACATAGAAACATAAAAATCTCAGTGAGATATCCAGCATCTAGTGGCTTGCTGAGATTTTTCATGAACAATCTGTTTAACTGCTAAACATATAAGCTAGGGTTGGGTAGTCCAAGTGAGAAAATAGAAAAGGATAAAGATGCCACAATTTATATGGAATGCTTTTCTTGGTATTACAGAGATTACTGGTTTTCCACCTGTTTTTCCAACAAATCTGTTCATGCCTCTTAAGCTTTTATATATAAGAGATTCCTTCAGCATGAAACAGACACCTTTGTGTTGTACCTGTTTTTCTTTATATTCTTTAGGTTCAAAATCACAGAGAGCATTTGGCTAACAAAAGCAGCTAAGTTGTTTTGAAATCGAAGTATTCTGAACCTTCACATCTCTTCTTACTTTTACAGAGTGCTTTAAGACTGAAACAATGGAATTTTCACTGTCATGAGAAAAAATCCCAACACTTTGTGGGGATACTTCCTTTCTATCAGACATAACTAAATTTGAGAATAATGTTGTGACTAAGAGTAACTTCTGAAAGCAAGGATTCAGACTTCCTCTTTTCTCCTCTGAACTCAGAGACTTGTTCCCAGTTGAACTTTGCAGTCTGCAGCTGGAGACAAGGCTTGAAAGGTAACTGCTAACTCAGAATACAAAACACAAGGCACCTCTAAAGTAACTTCACAGTATCATTTCTGGTTTCATCTCTTGCATTTTCTGAATAAAAACTAAGCGAAAAAAACCCCGCCCCAACCAAAAACCCCAAATATGCAACTTTAAAGAATTACTAGGTGACTACTCTTCTACACTTTTTTTCCTCCTTTTCCTCCCTCAAAAACATGTTACTAGGTTTGCAATAAAGGAACATAATATCTTTCAAAGCAGAGTTATAAACCAGAAGATTGAGGTGAAGTTCTAACCCAGGGTTTAAAGACTGAGTCAGTGTTCATAGTAAAAACCACAGATTCTAGATAAAATCCATTTAGTCTGTACTCAAACTCCCATCCAAAAAATCAAACAAACAAATACCACAATCCAAGCAAACAAAATTTCAGCCCATGTCAGGACTTGAACTCAGGGTTTACTATAAATCAGGCAAAATATTATTCCTTGTTACAGCAAGAAACAGCAACACAACTGTCTCTGTTTTCTCAGATATGGTATCAAGAAAAAATATGCTTCTTTAAAGAAAGAGATGACATTCCAGTTCCATTTTCCACACTATCTGCAAGCATCAGTAGGAAGATAGCTTGGAAAAGTACATGCAGGTGTCACAACTGTCAGGTACAATAAACAGATGAGACAGTTGAGCTTCTGATACAACTATCACTAATATTTACACTGTTAAACAGGAACATTGGTACATGCATCCAGAAGTGAAATACTAATGGAATAAAATATTATGACATAAAATAAACCCTATTATTCCTCTGCAGACCTCAATGTGTATGGTAGTTAGTTTTTCTTTGGACATGGAAGGCCAGTTCCTTACTGGGAATCATCTGTAAGGTAAAATAATACAGCTAAGGCTATCTAGGACAAGACAGACTGAAATACCCATTTTCATTCCCTGAGACACCACAAACACTCACCAAGAAGGCTTAGACAGACTCACAAATAGGCTTAGGCCTTCATGACCTGCTTCAGGTGCTAACCCAGAACCAATATAAATGTCAACCAGTAATGTATTCTTACTTGGTTTGCTCTTTCCAGAATGTCAATCAGCTCGGATGCAAACCTCCAATCATTGCTCGTGACGAGTGTCACTGCCTCCCCAGTGCGCCTAAACGAGGAAGGAAAAAACTGCTCATCTTCAAAACAGCTCCTGCCAGGCTTTTACTACTGACCTAGGCAGTAATGAACTCTACTACAGGCAGTATTACTGAGCTGATAGAATAAAAGTGGCTGCAGCATTAACTTTGCACATGACAGAGAGCAACTTTGCATAAAAATCAGAATACAGCAATTCACCTGAAATGGAGCAAATGCACAACTAATTTGGACTTTTAGATAACAAACATAGCATAATGGCAACTTATTTAAGTATGAGGAGACACACATTCATATAATGATTAAATGAGAAAAATCACACTTGTACCAGCCTGGGAAAGCAGCATCCAAAAGAACTACCAACTAAACTACACCATGATCAGCTGTAGACCTTGAACCTACAGATGCTTCTTCTCAATGTGCTGTCTACAAAACTACGTAAATCAGCAACTCATTAAGAGAAAAACAAAGAAGTAACATTCCAGAATACCAATGCAAATTGTTTTTCTAATTCTTCCTCATATTTAAACCAGCTTTCAAACACCTTTAATTCAATAACAGAAAAGTGTTAAATTTGTTTGCTTTCAATTTAACAGTGAATTCATTTAAAGACATAAAGCAGTGTGTTTCTAGAACACACTTTGATAAACTGAAGTCTTCACTCCCCCATCGCACATCACCTGTAGCCTCTAGAATTGGACAAGAAAAACACCTATGCAGTGCATAAAACGTAACAAAACACTGATAATACATTACTATTTCCTGGTGCACACTTACCCTGCTCTTCCAGTACGACCTACTCTGTGAACATACTCTTCAATGTTGCGAGGGAAATCAAAGTTGAAAACATGAGTAATGTCGTGCACATCAAGGCCACGGGAGGCCAAGTCAGTAGCTACCAATATTCGAACTTTTCCTAAGCATGACCGGAAGAGAATGGGAGTTTATGGAACAAACAGAAAACATACTCCAGTCTATTGGTTTTCTAGCTTATAATGCACTTATTATTCTTAACACAAAGTAAAAATATGCTTGTTGCATGTCACACTGAGTTAGCCTCAAATACAAGCTGGTAATTAAGTACCCAAAATGTCATTTTACTATTATTTGCATTTCACAAGTAGAACAGCAGAGTGCAGGAAAAGTAAGAAATATGTCTGGTTGATATAAAGAGTCTGTCCAAAGAACAGAAACTTCAACACCTACATTCTCAGCTGACACTCCTGTCACAGCACCAGTCTTTTACTAGCATGTATTCACATAACCGTGAACTGTGTTCACATATATATGTTGACATAACCCTGCTGGCATAATCTGGAGCAGGACTGTTTCACTGAAAACACCACCATCTGACATTTAAATTTACCATTTGGTAGACTAACACAACACCAACTTTTCCAGAAATGGCAAAAGTAAAATAAGCCTTACTTTAAAATATTAAACTCCCAGACATTCAAAATTTTATTGAAGAGCAATCTCTTTGTTTGTTAGGTATTGTTTTTTTTTGTCAAAATAATAAAGAAAACGTATCATTCAGAGCTCTTTAATATTTTCATTTCTATAGTACTAAAGAGACATGGCACTTCGAAATAGACAAGATTTGAACAGAACAAACTTTACAAGTCTGGCCTAAACAAACCAGTACTTCAGTACCAACTCACCTTTCTTGAAGTCATCCAAAGCCTGTTCTCGATCACATTGTTCCCTATTGCCATGAAGTGACTGTACTGGAATTCCTTGGATACCAAAGTCACTTGCTAAGTCATCAGCTCTAGGGTAAAATAAAGCAATGGCTCTTAAAACAAAAGAAAAAAAGAAACAAAATAGTGCAGTATCTAGATTTAGATCAAGAAGACAGCAATGTGACAACAGCTAAATGTGTGCTTAAGGACAAAACATTACTGAGGTCAGATGATATTTATTATAAAATAGGAAAGCAAGTCTAATCCACATAGAAATGTTTACCTTTATTTATACTTTAGAGGAATACTAGATTATTTTTGTGTTGTTCACTCAAAAAGTTCAAGTATGATACAATGACCACCCTCCAATTAATCAGCTCTTGCATGCACCAGAGGCACATGAAAGTAAACAGCATATCACATTCATGTATCCCCAAGAATCCAAACATCCCACTTCAACTATGTGAAACTGAGATTTATCACCACCATTAACGATATTTAAAAAGATACAAACTGCCAGTCAGTCTGAAGGAAGAAATAAATAAATAAAAATAATACTACTAGCAGCACACTGTGGAGAAGAGCTATTACACTTGATAGTTATTATGAGAATGAAGAAACTATTCAGTATTTCTGTTAGGAAAAAAAAACCAAACAGAGGAGAAACTGGGAAGTGGCTACGTACGTAAGCTTTTTTCCCACAAAAATGATGACCTTATCTTTTGGCTTCATAGACTTAATGAAGCTATGCATGTAAGCTCTCTTTTCCGCCTCAGGGATAACAATAACTTTCTGCTGTACCGTGTTTACTGCCTGTCAAACAGCAAAAAGGGATGTTAGGTAGAAACACGTTAGAATAATATTTTTTTTCTGTTAATTCCCATATTGCCATGTTATAAAACTAGTAATATATGATACCACAAAAAAACATTTTATTATGTATCAATTTGGAGTTCCAACAATATGGATTTCTTACTTCCTCATTGTTTTAGGAAAATAATAAAATCTACCTTTAAGCAGTTTACAAATTAATGCAAACCATTAATTTGCACAGATTTAAAGGGTACATATTAGTGAGGTGAAATAAATATATTATTAGTGAAAAACACATTGAAGTTCTTTGATTTGCAAATATTTTGTCAATCCAGAGTAAGCTGGAACAATGGCAGTCTTACCTGAAATTACAGGCTCTTAAAGATGCTGTAAATCCCTTTGAACTTATCAGTTCTAACTATTCCAATAACAGTTCATTAAAAACTTTACTTCATTACCTCTGAAGGTTACCACAGAATGTCTAAGGTATAACTAATAAGTAAAATAAAATGTCTAGATGTGCTCATGGCATGGTACATGATCTTGGGGCACAAGTTGAAGACTCAGTCAAGTAGACAAAGATTCTCTCTCCACACGGGAACCCTTCCCCCCGCAACCACATGTCACCTCTCCAATTAAGCTCCCGTAAAAAGACATGAATGCCCTACAGAAGAGAGCCACAACAGCAATTGATGTCTTTCAAATTCCAATCCTGGCAAGAAATGCCCTTTGATAAAAGTGTAGTTCTGAACAGAACAGACAAAAAGCACATTTTGTCTCCATTTCTACTGGAAAGTATACTGGATACTAGGTCTCCTCATTCCCTTATCACTAAAAAAATGCAACTGAAAAGGAAAATTTCCTAAGACCTTGGGAGAACTACTATTTCTGTAAATTCTGCTGGCACTGAAGCCAACTAGTCAATGCTAGCCAACTAGCATTGTTGTACATAGCTGCACAACAATGACAAATAAGCAACTACATCCAGATGTTAGAAGTTTTGGACTTTAAAGACAGTTCTTACTCTAACATATACTTTCTGCTCCAGACAAGTGTCCTCCAAGAGTTTAGCACAAAGCTCCCGCTCCATTTGAAAAAGATGCAGTTAGGAAACACAGATTTAGACAAGGATGTGTATGCACTAGAAGGAAGAGCTTCAGAAGGAAAGCCAAGTAAAGAACAAGAACTTGCTGAACCCAAATTAAGTTTGTAAAACCAAGGGATCACCCAAAACCACCTGGCACTGTAAAGTAGAACATTCAATATGACTGATACTTGTCAATTGTGATGTCTTCTACTGAAGAGCTAAGACTTCCAGATGTTGTTACAGAAAAAATGTTTGTTTACACTCTTTAAATTTTTCTGAAATTTTAAGGAAAATTTAAAATAAATAGCACGGAGCTGTTTCTTGAAAGCTCAGATTGATTACTTACATACAGTTAGTTACAAGCAAAAAATATGCTGGCTTAAGGTTCTACAAAAGGAAGAGGAAAAAACAAAAAAGAACAGGACAACTTACTGCTAAGTCAAGAGTGCCAACATACACAATCATGGGATTTTTCAAATAGGATTTTGCTAGGCGACGGACGCCGTCAGGCCAAGTAGCACTAAACAGGAAGTGAAGAGGAAAACACACACGCATGAGAATAGTGTGCCAAATCTTCTCTAATTCAGTAATTTCATCATCTTTTCTTTCCTTTCTCATACACCAGTGAAACACATATGCAGTGACAGTACTGAGTTTAACTGATCTTAAATTAATAGCAAACAGCACTCGAGCTTAGAAGGTAATTTTCTTGGTTAAAAGTACAGGCAACAATTATGGAGCCTTTCTATTGAAGACTCAGTTGAATTTAGTAGTTGAACAATACTTAATAAGCAACTTTCTAGTCTGTTTTCTAAAACAACAGCTTAAATGCAAAATATGGGAACAAAAATTATTGTTGAGATATTTGATTATAAAATTACCAAAAGCTGCATAATTTCAACATTAATCCCGGTACAGACTAGCACAGATACTGATCAGAAAGTCAGGAAATGCATTTGTTCCCAAATGTAGAAGTGTAAATTGGCATTTCAAATTGATATGGCAAATTCTAGTGCTCACAGGATACCTTCCTTTTTTTGGGACAACTCGGTTGTCTCTATATTTGATGCAAAACATCAGAAAAGACAGTACAAAATGAAAAAAAGAAGGTAAAATGACTTACCAGGACTGACTAGACCAAATCAGGAAGAAAACTGGTAAAAATTTTAATAACTGACACATTTGTTTTGAAATTAACTTGTTCAGTAATAATTCACTTGCTCAATAACCTTATGTTCAAGTCCTGAGCACTATCACGTTTAGATACCTTGTCATAACAGTTTGTCTGTCAGGACGCACATCTATCAGGATCTTCATTATCTGAGGTTCAAATCCCATATCCAGCATTCTGTCAGCCTCATCTAAAACCTGTTCAGAAACAAGGTTATTTACTCTGCCTAGTCCCTCAGATAAGGGTTTGTTTTCCCTCAGATAAGGGTTTGTTTCAGCAGGACATTACACAGAACAAGATTTTAATGGTAACTGTTTTAATTGCAGAATCATCTACATAACTTACTGCAAAACCTGTTCGACTTTATTTTACCTCTTCAATTTCCTTGATGCTTTTTCATTCAGTATTATACTTGCAGGCAAAACAAGAATATCCACAGTTTCTTTAAGAGCATTTGAAGTCAATAAAGAAAAAAAAAACAACTGTCTGTTTTAACAATAATTAGGATGAATGGCTAAAACTAAGCACAAATTAAAAATAAAAACAACAAAAATCAGACCAAAAAAAAAAAAAAAAAAGAGGGGAGCAAGCTGCTCAACGCACATTAAGAAACTGTTTGCAATTTAAGGGGCAAATCTAATTTCTGCCACATTAGAGATCTCATATAGGATCAAAATATCACTTGTCAATTTAGATCCTCATTAGAAGTAGGAAAAAAGCCAGTGAGCACATTCTGGCTCACACTAGGACGCAGGACAACTCCCAGAGCACGAGCTTGTTTCATCTGGTAAAAAAAGCCACGAGTGAACAAGTGAGTTGGAGGTTTGAGAACAACTCCTTGGAACTGATGAGTTTTCTAATACACAAGCACACTTCTGAATGTTTTCAACCTCATACAAAGAAAGATGACTGACATCCGAGATTCATTTATCTCCTTTGATTTATGTAAGCTCTATTTGAAAATTAAAGTTACGTGGATTGTGCTTTAAAGTATTGACAATTTCTAGTCACTTATGTGGAAATGTAAGCCATTGATGATAATCCCTTTCTACTGTGCTAATTTTGCTGCTCCATAATTCTCTGGTATTTTATTATATTAAAGGGGTTTAGTACATTATCTGTGTAAACCTTTGAAATAACAACAAATTCTCAACTGAGAGACAAGAAGAATTCTATTTCTTGATTGAATTCTCCTTATTTTTAGAGGGCTCATGGAGATTTCATTAACTACATGAACTCTAATAGGATAGCAAGGCTGAAACATCTCTAATTTTACATACAGAGTTGGCTGCTATGCCTTTTTCCACTGTAGAAGCTTTCTATGCTATTAAGCTCACTGGCACTTTGCTGCAGAGGGAATAGAAAGCATCTGTCTAATAGATGGATCAGGGTAGTTGAAGTTATTTCTGATAACTGCTTCATTGAGATTAAAGGCTGTAATAGATGTCTGATAGATCTTAGTACTCATTTATTCAAATGTGTCGTAGCCCCACCCGGTTTTATCGTCCAAATGTCCTTCAATGGATATAATCTTATGTTTCTTGTTATCTTTAAATATATACATATTTATTTGTTTGTTATTGTTGTTCATTTCAGTTCTATTTCTTGGCAAGAAATTCTTACAAGCCAGTTCTTCCTTTGACAATAATTTACTTTCTTCTTTCTTCTGTTTTAAATCAGTTATTGGTAAGTTTTATACTACTTTTTTTGTATTGAAGAATGAAAGCACTACTCCAACTACATTTTACATCCTCCTTCGTGATTTATATACATATACTTTATATTTTCTCCTAAATGTTTCCCAATTATTCAGGCACAGTCCCAATTTCCTTCCTTCTGCTTTATCAGCATGAAGTAGGAATTAAGATTACTTCACCAGATTGCTGATGAATGAATACTGATTTACACTGAACACAGGAAACAAAAAGCATATTTTCATATGACATGTATTTTGAACAATCAAAAGGCTGTTTATGAGTCAATTTACAATCTTACTTCTGCAATACTGAAAAACAGCAGCCTATCTTGAATAAATGGCTTCCTAAAAATCTGAATCAAGACTTGATCAACTTGATGGTTCTGTCAGGCCAGAAGAAAAATTCTAACATCAAATTCACCTTGGCTCCAGTACCTATTTAGACATAATTAACAGAGTTTGGTTTTGTGTTGCTATTTTTTTTTTTTCTGAGGGGGGTGGTACATTTGGCTGGTTGTGGTTTTTTAACAATTGTATCCCAGTATCTTGGAAATCCTTTGGGAACAATTGCATCATATTAGTAAGTAATACTCAGTTCACTTTGGGAACCTTCCTAAGTAATTCCTCAGTAATATCTTTAAATGAAAACTGTAAATAAAGCTCTTCAACGAAGAGTGTTCTTCATCCAAGGTGGTGAATGTGAAATCTACTACCACTCTCTTTTTCCTAAAGCAAGACTGCAAGATTAAATTATTTGTTGAATAAATTATTCGTTAAAACTGACAATGATGCTCTGGAAACAGAAAGCATCTTATATATTGAAAAGAACAAGAAAGTACAAGGATAAATATACAGAAAAAACTCAAAAAGATAGAATTTTCAATGTCCAATTTTTCCACATGGGGCCTTTGGTAGCACAGAACTTCCCTAAAGTCTGAGGCATGAGACCTTAACCACATTACAATTGCACTGGTTCTTCTGAAAACATTTAACTGCTAGTGGTGCAACAACAAATGTCTCTTCTCCTTCACATCATCATATTTTTCAATTTGATAGTTAATTCTTTTTAGCAATGTCATACTGTAGTATATGCTGCACATACTGAAACATTCTTGTGGTCAATACCCACTGCTTTATGAAGCAGTGTGTGCCTGTGGTATGAGTGTACTTCACCTTGGCAGAAAGATGACCTATGTTCCTATAGCTCTCAGAATGCAGGTTTTCAGGCCAGTTCTCCTCCTGCCCAGCAATTACATGTTAATCTTCTACAGAATGCTCTCTCCTGTCTTCCAGTATTATTTTTTCCCCAAATGGCCAAATTTATAATGATGCTATACCACTGCTGGCCTTGCCAGTAAGCTCACAACTATCACCTAGAATTGGAGCTAATTTGTTACAACATGGAGAGAATTTAACTCTCACAGGGTAGTGGGGTGGACAGAAAGCGTGGCCAAATTGTCAAACTAGGCAACAATTCACAGACAGGTTAGAAATAAACTGACTGAATATATGGAAGCATTTTACAAACAGCAACGGTCTCACATGTTCAGCATAGCAAAAGGCAAAAACCAAATGAAGACATAAGGATTAGAATAACGTTTATAAAGCTATTCTCCCACTGAGATTAGAAGAAAGTCAGTCCCCCAACATTTAAATATCTGTGTGTGACTCTGCTGCTACACAAGTTCTAATAAAAAAACCTGAGATGCTGGTAGTTACCTTTAAAAAGAAAAGGAAAAGACAACTTCAGAAAGGTACTTTATCCATTAGTAATTAATCCAGACAAAATGAATTTTAGAATGGCAAACATTATTTAAAAAAATATAGCATCTTTAAAATGCTTGCTGTGCTAGAAACCTATTTGATTTTTCCTGGGGAATATTTCACATCTGCAATGCAATTATAGCATGAATCATCCCTCCAACACCAATTTCAGAGTTAAGCTGTATTGTAATTAAGACCTTGGAAGTTTAAAGAAAACTCCATTAAAGCTTAAAGCCAAACTGAGTCAACCATTTCCCAGCTGGTGCATTACTCATTGCGTATCAGTTACTTGCCAAATATGTTATGCTCTTCAAATTTATGAAGTTGTTCATTTGAAGATCACTGAGTCTGCCAGGAGTAGCAATAACAATATCCACACCTTTGGTAACCATGTCTATCTGTCCTTTTCGGTCCCCACCACCATAGACGCAAATACTGTAAAAGAAAACAGTTTTTCAGAAGCAGTGTTTAAGCTAAAGTCAATTCTTTTCAAATAAATGCCACCATGCTGCTTTAAAAGCATCACTTGGTATTAACAAGAGGAAGGAATACAGTAAGTGTGATTGACAGTATTGCAGTAATTAATAAAATTAACACTGCATGACACTTCCTCAACAGTTCAGCAACAGTTTTCTGCTGAAACTGCAGTGAAAGTAATTGTAAAAGGAAGATAGCTCATATGTTTTGGGTTGTTCTGAAAATATTTACACAAAAAATAGATGAACATATGAAAGGATGTATGATTTTCCAAACAGTACCATCAAAAGTGAAAGGTTTTGCTGTTGCAGTGGCTGTAAGACTTATTCAGAACGCTACACAAAGTTATCAGAGATCCCTAAAAGCAAGTTTCAGAGTACAGTAATGTCTGCTTAATTGCTTAAATGAAGATCTACACTTAGCAGGTTTGTGGATGAAACCAAACTGGGGAAGCACCTGATACACTCAAAAGAATTAGGCTTTTACCAGAAGAACCACAAAAAAGTTAGAGAAATGGGCTGATGAAAACACTATGAAGTTTACCAAAATAACAGGGATGGAATTACCTCATGACTCAGGGCCAACATGCTAGAAAGATGACATTACAAAAAGACTTGGATGGGCAAGAACCTGAACATTATTCAGCAGCGTAATCTTACAGAAAAGAAAGCCAGGTGTGTTCTGTGGAGAAGGTAGCAACAGGAAACACAAAAACAACATTGGCCCATTACAGGATGAGAATGGCCACCTCACAAACAAGGACAAAGACAAGGCAGAGCTGTTTAACGCATGGTTTGCCACTGTCCTCAACACAGATGATGCACCAAGGGGTGATGATGCCCTAAGCTGGAGAACCAGGACTGTGAGAATGATCCACTCCCAGCTGAGATATGAACTATGTAGGAACTGCTGCTCCAGCTGGATTTCTACAGAACTATGGGGTATGGTGGGATTTGTACAAAAATCCTCAAAGAGCTGGCTGATCTCATTGCAAAGTCTCTGTTAATGATTTTTGAGCAGTCTTTGGAATCCAGAAAGGTCCCAGCTGACTGAATGCTGGTGAACATTGCTCTGATTTTCAAGGAGGACCCCAGCCTGTTCGTCTCATTTCAGTGCCTGATGAAGTCATGGAGAAGATTATTCTGGGAGGCATTGGCAAACACCTTTAAGACTATGTAGTCACCGGCCACAGCCAGCAGAGCTCCATGAGGGTGAAGTCCTGCTTGTCAAACCTGACTTCCTTTTATAACAATGTAACCCACAGAGATGATCAAGGGAAGCCAGTTGAGGTAACCTGTTCAGATTTCAATTTTGATACTCTCACAGTATCCTTCTGGACAAAATGTCCAGCACACTGCTGGATAAACACATCATGGCATGGGTGAGCAACTGGCTCACAGGTCAGAGACAAAGTGTTACAGTGAATGGGGTGACATCAGACTGGTGACCTGTCACTAGAAGGGCCTCACAGGGCTCCGTCCTTGGCCCTCGTAACATCTTAATCAAGGACTCGGAGGCAGGACTGGAAGAGGTACTAAGCAAGTTCACAGATGATACAAAACTGGGAGGAGCTGCTGACTCCCTCCAGGGCAGGGAGGCCCTGCAGAGAGACCTTGACAAATCCAAGGGCTGGGCAATCACCAGCCACATGAAGTTCAATAAGGGAAAGTGTCAGATTCTGCACCTGGGATGGGCAACCCTGGATGT
>JBBMKD010000145.1:82489612-82667044 GCA_037834095.1 Argya squamiceps
GTAACCCGATCCCTTGCATGGCTTTTCTGGGAACCAGTGATGTTTATAATGTTCTGCCAGCAGCTCCTGCAGGCTCTGGCTGAAGGTCTGCAGCTGCCGCTCGTTCATCAGCCCCTTGGTCCGCAGGAACTTGGAGATGAAGCCCACGGCCGCGGCGATCTCACGTATCATGCTGGCCCGGGTGTACAGGGCGGGATGCATGGAGGCGGCGGCGGCCGGCAGCCAGCCCGGCGCGCCGAGCTCCTCGTCGCTGCTCGCGTCCCAGTCCGACATGGCGGCACCGCCCGGCCCGGCCGCCCATGCGGAGGGACTTAGCGCGTCTCAAGCCCGGGGCGCGCTGATTGGCCAGGGCGGGCCGCTCTCTGAACTGTGATTGGCTTGCTCCGCATGGGGGCGGAGGCTCTATGGCTGCCCCTGCTGTGTTTTCACGGAGACTCGGAATCGGTTGGAGCGGGAACGGCCTGTGCGGTCATGGAGTCCGGCCTGCGATCGAACATCATCTTGTCAAATAGACCATGGCACTGAGTGCCATGTCCAGTCTTTCCTTAAGCACTTCGAGCACGGTGACTTCCCCACTCCCTGGGCAGCCTGTTCCAATGCCCAATAACTTTTTCTGCGAAGAACTCAATCCTAATGTGCAACCCGAACCGGCCCTGGCACACTTTAGGACTGTGTCCTCTTGTCCTGTCACTGGTTGCCTGGGAGAGGAGACCGACCCCTGCCTGGCTATACCCTCCTGTCAGGCAGTTGTAGAGAGCCATAAGGACCTCCTTGGGTTTCCTTTGCTTCAGGATAAGTAACCCCAGCTCCCTTAGCTGCTCCTCACAGGACTTCAGATACTCCAGACCCTTCGCCAGCCTTGTTGCCCTTCTCTGGACTTGCTCCAGCACCTCAATGTCTTTCCTGCTGCGAGGGGCGCAGAATTGGAGAGAGGATTTGAGGTGTGGCCTCACCAGTGCAGAGTACAGAGGGACAATCACTGCCTTGGTCCTGCTGGTCACACTATTGCTGATACTTTCTGATTTTCCTCTCTCCCTGCTGCTCTGCTGGTACAGGGTGGCTCCGGGTTGGACTTAGCTGAGGAAGAGGACGAGGCAGCAGAGGCAAGAACATAGTTGAGAACATGAGGGAAGGCAGGCAGCCTCAGGGGAGGCAAGGGAGTGAGGGTGGCACTGTGTTATTTTGCCAGGTGCCCAGGCTGGTGTCATGTACATGGCAGTCTAATTTTTAAAGTGAAGTCATATTTAATCTCAAATGAAGCCTTAATGGTGCTTTAATGAAGTTTTATGTTCAGTATGACTCAATGTTCAGTTTGACTAAAGCCAATACAATACTGGAAACAGAATCACAGAATGGCTGATCTTGAAGGTCCCTGGAGGCCACCTGGTCCAAACCCTCTGGTCAAGTAGGGACACCAAGAGCCAGTTGCTAAGTTGGCTTGTGACTTTCTCCAAGGATGGAGATTCCACAACTTCCCTGGGTAAACTGTGCCAGTGCTTGGTTACCATTGCTGTGAGAAAAACAGAGAAAACCAAATCAAACCAAAAAATAGCTAACATACCCCATGCTCCTTCAATTACACTAAAAAAAAATACTAAATGGGTGTTTTAATTTCCTTGTTAGGTAGGGTCCTGGATTCTTATTGTACAGAGCTGAACAGGAAACATTTATGTATGTGTCTTTATGGATATGCATCACCACCTGTACCTGGTCATGGCAATCTGCCAGGTAATCCAACAGGAAAAGCTACTCTCTGCTGTCTTCTGTCCCTTCCCTCATAGCTCTGTGCACACAGGAAGCAAGGCTGCCTGGTTTAACACAAGAAGAGAATGTGTACATTTCTTTCTTTTCCTGTCCTGTGTTTATTCTTAGGCAGAGCTTGGTAGTGTTCACATTGGCTGACATGGAAAACTTCCCTTTCTGGCAACTGCAGCTTTAAATTTCAGTATCTTAAGATGATATTAATCACAGAGGAGGGGGATCACCTGCACATGGAGATATCTGGGTCCACTCTTGTGGCTTCCACAGAGGCAGTGACTTCACCACAAGAACAGGCTCTCTATATTTAGTATTTTACACTCAAACAGTGAAGCTTGTCTTCAGCCTGGCTTGCAGGAAGAGCACAGTAGAGAAAGTGGGTGTATTGCAAATGAGTGTTTCAGGTTTGGTGCAGTAACATGCTACAGCAACTTTCATGGTCAAATGCAGAAGAAACAGCTTCACCTAGGCCTCAAACTGAGATGACAGATGTGCCTTCCATGAGAAATCCTGCTCCCCACACAGGCCCCCGATTGCCAATCCTGAATCTATTGCCATTTGTCAAACAGGGAAGGAAACAATAACTTTCAAGCCCATTTTCATAGAGGAGCAGCAACATTAAGTAAAAGTAAACTGCTGTAAACAGTTACGAGAAACTGAACATGTCAGACTGGTTTCTGCACATTTTATTCTAATGAACTTCCTTTGTGGTGTTTTGGTACGCTTATTAAAAAATGACAAAACTTCAAAAGCAAATAATGAGCAAGCCTAATAGTTTTTTCTTGCCTGATATGTGGTCACACCATGCAGTCTTTTATGTAAGGAAACAACCCAGTAGCCACGGTACTTTTCAAGTCATTTTTATTAACAACAATATGGATTCAACTTTGTCAAGAATTTACAATTAACATTGTAATGTACTGGCTAATGTTGCAGTGTCAGTGGAAGCAGCCATCATGCTTTCTAAGCCTGCTATGGAACTTCCTTTTTGTCTTTCAAAGAAGTCAAAAATGCTTCCAATAGCAGATGACATTGGATATGTCTGTAATTGTCCTGTGTGTGGCCACAACTAAATGAATGGCCACATTTGCATCCAGATGAATGGACAGGAAAACATTACATGCTTCCACCGACGTTGCAGGGGACATGTCTTATTTCAAAAACAAATTAATCTTTTTAGACAGTGACAGCACTTTGTGTGATGTAATCCATTTGAATAAAGTCAATTAACACACTTGGGAAAAAAATGTAAAGCAGAAATACCTGGGACAAATTCTTTTCTGTATTTCATTCAAACCTAGTGAATCCAAAAGGATTGCATGACATATGAGTCAGGATAAAAGCTGGCCCAGAGAGGCAAGTTCATTTCTGGTACAGGTGGTTCAGTTCCTGTAAGGTCAGTGGAACTGAGTCTGATTATCACAACGGAGGCTGAGCTTCACCCAGTTGGGCAGTGAATTCATTGAAGCCAGTGAAGCCATCCAAGGATGAATTTAGCCTTGGGTGTTTAAACCCTTTTTTCGTCCATTCCTTTGCTGTTATATTTTCTTTTCCTGTTTATTTCTATTTTCTGAATATTCTGATTTTCTCTGTGCTTTTAAAAAATGTCCCTTCTCTCCTTCCCTTTTTATATCAGTTCTTTGTGCGTTATTTTTTATATAGTCAATGTGACAAGGGTAAATTCAGCTAAGTATTAGTTTCCTCAGGAAATAACTGGAATATTATCATTTCCACTTCAAACAGATGCCCAACAAAACCAGGATTTGAATCTGAGTTCCTAATTCAAGAAAAATTCTTGAATTTCATAGAATAAATGAATTCCATAGAATTTTTGCTTGAGTAAGGATTGCAGGTCCCAATCCAGAAATACTACTGTACATCAGATGTTTTACTATACATCAGCAATTCAGCATGATTTGACTTATCACAGAAAAGCAGGTGAATTACTCATCACCATACTATAATGAGAGCAGTCACTCTAAGTAGGAATATCTCAAAAACATATGGAGCAACTGTGGGCACTGTAAATAAAAGTGTATGATCTTTGCAATCTTGAACCCTAGGCTAAAACATCATATTCATATTTAAATAAAAAGTATAGATCATATAAGCCAGGAGCAAATACAATTTTTTAAACAAATAATAATAATTGAAATAATCCTTTTCAGCTCTCTCTTCATTCAGGTAGAAGAACATGCTGACCAGAAAACAGTTATTTAGATAAGGCTTAATTCCTGAAGCTCTTACTTAATTTCAACTTCTCTCTTCAAACAGTTATCAAGTGGATTGTAAATCAGAAAAAAAAGCAATTCTTTGTCCTGACTCATGAACTTATTAGTTGTTATGAGCTGGACTTTAATAAGGAGCTCAGGACAAGACTTGAAAAGCCAGACAGGCCCTTCTTTTGTGAAACCAATGAATGACTGTCAGTCATGACACTGTCTTTTAAAGAGAGAGCATAGAAACTCCTCATGAGGAAATACAGGTAAAGCTTATAAAAATCCAAACAAACAATTCTTCCTCTTTAAAATTTCATATATTCACTACTCTTTCTAGTTTCTATCAATATTATATTAAAAAACCCTATAAGATAAGACTTGCATCTACAAAAATAATAATAATAATGGTGAGCATAAAAGAAAAAAAATTAGACATTTAAACCCTAATTTGAAAAGATACGATCTTCTGGGTTTATCAGTACTTTGTAAAGACATTAATATTTTCATACATAATTTATAGAACTCACTCTTTTGTGCACAAAGTTGTATTAAATAAATTAACTTAAAGTTAGAAGGACTCAAGCATCTTATTTAAGGCAAAAATACCAAGTTTCTGTGAGATAAATTATCAGCAAACCCCAAGGCCCTGTTTCTGTGTGGAATAGGGACAGGCAGGGCCATTGCTCAGTTCTCCCATTGACACCTTCCGGGTGCAATGGGGGTGCAACCATCTGCTCCTGCAGATGAAGGTGGAAGAGTGGTGTCCAATTCATGATGCCTTGGTTTTTGGGTCTTGTCAAGAAGGGGGAGTTTCACTATGGGCACATAGTTTACATGTGCCCAGTCACTTGCTCCTTAACTGAGCCTAACTGCACATTTATGCTTAGGTCAGCAGGAGGCTTCACGTGAAAGGCAAGAAAGGCACCATAAACAGGAAAAAGGAAAAAATAGCCTAAAAAGCAATTTTAAATTTTTAAATTTTCAATACTTTAAACATATATATCTGTCTGGATAAACTGCAGACATTCAAATAAGTTAACAGTTAAGTGAACTGAGATGTGGAAAAAAACTTATTTATCCTCACAAAATTGCTGTTGTAATCAGGCTTCGATATGGTCAGACTGCACATAAAAGAAAACAGGAAAGGCTGAATGTGGTGAATTATATGGCAAATCAGCGGTGAGGAAATTGTGCTTCAAGGTGTCTTTCAGGATTTAACAACTGAAGTTTGCTCCAGCATAAGCCATGGAACACTGTGTACCATCCATGGACCCCGTATAATGACACAATATATACACTCTACAGTTTGCATGAACTTTCACATAACAAAGTTGTCATGTAACATCCAGGAATACTTCTGTAAAGCAAATGGAAGCAGAACTTACAATAGTTTCATAGTAAACAGATCAGCTCCTTCACAATACAATCTACAGCACTTAGCCACGGTTAAGACTGGAGTGAGTGATGTTTTTGATGTACAAAGCGAGTCCCCAGCGGGTCTGGGCCTTGAGAAAACACTGCCCTGAGTGAGCTGGCACTGGCACACCCGTACATTCTGGCTGCTAGAGGGAAGCTGAGCCCAAGCTGGGTTGTTTACAAGCCTGTGGTGCAGGTGAGGTGTAAATCTGGCAGGAGGCAACACACAGAAACCTCATTCAGGTGGGAAGAGTGAAAGCCCGTTTGGGCTCTGCAATGGTTCTCCCAGTGGCAAAGCCTTGCTGGGGATGTGCAGGCAGGCACTAACACTGCTCCTGCACCTCAGCAGAAGTGGAGTGTAGGCAGAGTAAGAAATAAAAGAGGGCGTATCAGGCAGGAATGCTCAGTCTGATGCAGGCTTTGAATTTGAAAACTTGGGTTTAACAGGAACAAGTCTGAGAATCCTGTGTTGGAAAGTTCACAAGAAATGACTGTAGTTGGGACACAGTGTTGAGCTATAAGAGTGGGACCATTTTCCCTGTCTGCTCTTCCCCTTTTATTAAAAAAGCAACAAGCTCTTGCCTTATTTATTTTTTTTAGTTAAGGTGGTTTTCCCTACTTCTATTTCTATTTCTGATTGCCTGCATGGCTTTTTTTTTTTTTTTTTTTTTTTTTTTTTTTTGTTAATAACTCTCAGTATCTGCCGAAAAAAATATGTAACTTTTTCCTTCTTTACCTTTCTTGTTTTATTTTCTGGGATGATTTCCCTTCTGACTATCTAAATCCATATTATTATTTATTTATTTTCCCATTGATTTTGTTGTCTTTCTCCCTCCTGTTGTGTCCCCTTTAGTTTTACTCTGTATTTTAGTTCCTCATTTTCCCTTCTTGCCCAACCTTATGAAAGTGCTGTCATAGTATCAGGTTGGGACTGCAAGGAAAATTGCCAAAATTTTCACAAGAAGGAAATATTGCTTTTACAATAAAGGCAGCACCTGCTTCCTTCCCTCGCCTACTGCTGCCAAAATGGTTCAGATTCACAAGTCAGCTTCTCAAATGAGCCTGGAAGAAGGAGAGATTCCCTTGAATTTTCAGTGCAGTCACCCACGTTATTCACTTCTGAGGCCAGACCCAATCCTTAAAATACAAACCCTTTGTAACAAAATAGTTCTTATTATAAAGAACAATGTGACAGTGGTGTGTCAGGTACTTCTGCCACAGCACTAAATCACCAAAAATCAGATATTAACATACTGTTCTTCAGAGCTAAAAATAACTGATTACTGATGAATTAATGTATCTTGCGACTGGCAGACATTTCTAACCCCATGTTATTCATCTCCTTGGTACCTTGCTAGCAGCTGTAGATAATCTTTTTGTTGTAAACATAAACTATCATCTAAATCAGGACATTATATATATATTTAATTAGTTCAGAAGCAAAGTGCTTTAAACCTTAAGATTTTTACTTCTGCCCTGTAGAAACAGCACAAGGTCTAAATGCTCAAATTTTTGTTTTTTGAAACATCCTGCAGCATTAGCTTTGTAGGCAACTCATTATTTAAACCTACTGTACTACATGAAAGGCTGCTGTACTGTAGGTGTAAATTTGGATGTTAGCCATTGCTTAGACATGCATTTTCATGCAACTAGGAAATATGGGCTCATTCAACTGCTTTGAAGATTCATCCTGATTTTTGTGATTTTATCTTATTAAAAGGCTTTCAAAACAGTTCATGCTATGATATGTATGACTAGAGGAATGACCCAGCCAATGAAGAAAGCCAGAAGTTATTTAAGTTTGACATGGAGCAGATTGAGTGCTTCTGTACCATCCCCTGGCTTGCAGATGTTTTGAGATGATCTTGATATTCCAGTCCTTAGAGAGTCAGCAGAGAGAGTTGTTTCCATTAACGGGCGCGAGATGGCTTCAGTAGTCTCTGTCCCTGCCTCTGTCTCCAACTCTTCATCCGTTATAAATAATTTTGACTCCCTCCATTTGGAGTATACATCTTGGCTACCTCTAGAACCACTGGAGTCACTGCCAGCAGCCTGTATATTCAGTTCTTCTGTTGACTGTATAAGGTTTTGTACAGATAAAGATTTTCCTAAATCCATTTGCACCACGGGTTTAACTGAGAGCAAAGGTTCCCCTTCTGTATCCAGACTTTTCCTCCATGTGAGATCCTTTGGTGCACTGGGCTGTGCAACTTGTCCATTATCCTTTGATGCAACAAGGCAAGCGGTGACATTAGAAATATTTTCCTGTGTGGTTACAGGAATAATATGAATGGGCTCAGGCCTATTGATATGCTTCATTGATGAGAAAGGTGGTATTTGTAATGTTGTCGGAGTTGCTGGCTTAGTTGTCTGGTTTATTTGGTTTGATGTATTATTAGCTGTAGCAGGTCCATCATTTGGCACTTGTGTTGCTTGACTATGCATAGCTGGACTAAAAGCATAGTAAGCCTGAGTGCTAAATTCATTTGGTGTCAGTATAAGCTGTAGGCCACGAGGCAGATTGGCACTAGCTGATCTGGATACACATCCACTAAGTTGTGCAGAATTAGACAAATCTTTGCTGTCTGATGGACTCTGATAATCAGAAGTCTGCTCACACTCAAAAGCTGGCATTTGAAATGAAGCCAAAGTGAGCGCAGATGCAGATCCTTTTCGCAAAACTTGTTGATAAATATCTAATAGACAGTCCAGTTTTGACTCAATGGATTGTACCTATAAGAAAGGAAAAGGTCAACATTAGTGCCAAATATTAATTTAAAATATCTGGACTCTAAACAAAGGGAAAATATAACTGCTGAAGAGAAAAATGAAATTGATATTGACCCTTGAAAAAGAGTATCAGAAGCCAGGTACATTTTTCATAAGCAAGCTGAGAAAAGGGGAGAAAAGGTTAAGGTAATACAATTCATATATTTTCTATTTCAACCTATAAACAAAGCAGATACTAGAAAAAAAAATGTACCTGTTCGGCTTTTGAAACTGGCAGTAAAACACAGAAAGGCACGAGCAATAAAGCAAGACAAAGTAACACAGATAATCACTCTACCTGTTTCTCCACTTTGACTACCCGCCCTAACATACTGACGTCATCAGTTGTCTCATGCTCTGCAGGATTCTTTTCTCTGCTTCTTTTATCTGCTGTGATTTGTCCTTTCCCAAGAATTTGGTCAACACTGTAAGAGAAACCAAAATCTGTTGCCATTCCTGGAAATGGCATAGATAGGAAAGTGTTTGCTATATTTATATGTAAAAAATAAAAACCACAGTGCTTCAGGAAAGCACTCAAGGAAGAAGACAAACATAATTTTATTAATTAAGGGAAATGAAAAAAAGGAAAAAGGAGTGATTTTTTAAAGCATATTAGACTGCTTTTTTTTTGTTGTCACTAACCAGGAGCCAGGATTTAGCCATCATTTGGGAAAGCCAGGGCTAGACTCACTAAAAGGAGGAAAGAGCATGTGGCCTCTCCAGTGGCTTGATGTTATGGAGAAACAGACATACCAGTGCCACTCCCAGTTCCCCCATCCTAACAACAACATCCACTCCTGGGAGAGTTGTCAGTTTGAAGCAGGAATCTCTTACCTTCTCTGAAAATGATATGATGTAATGTTGTTTGGTTTGGTTTTTTCAATTA
Source organism: Argya squamiceps (assembly GCA_037834095.1). Lineage (NCBI taxonomy): Eukaryota > Metazoa > Chordata > Aves > Passeriformes > Leiothrichidae > Argya > Argya squamiceps. Next base: position 82,498,661 of record JBBMKD010000145.1, read on the forward strand.
CTATTGCTGGGAATCTCTAGCATAAAACCCACATAAATACTACATTACCAGTAGTTCTCAGTTTCTCTTATGTGAAAAGAGGAAGTATGGGATGGGAAAGAAGCAGTCCTCACCCTTTTGCCTGAAGTCCTTGTTTACAAATGGACTTTATGGATAAAGGATTACTTTTTCTATTGTTCAGACTTCCATTTTCTGAGTAAAATTTAAATACATGGTTTTTTGTTTGGTTTTGCTCACAATTCAATTTCTGGCTCTGCTGTGTTCACAGAAAGAGAGGCTGCATAACACAGAAATGTTAAACTTTGCCAATACACTTTATGCAGTGAATGACATTAGATGCTTATACAGTGTAACTAATTCTTTCCTTACCGTGACTGAAGACTCTTAATCCTGCATAACATGTCTAGATGACCTGCTGAATACTGTTCAATGACATCTTTGACATCATATGGGCGAAGTGTTTCCTTAAACTTTCTCTTTGCAACATGAAACTTCATAATTCTGTGGGGGAAAAGCATTTTGTAGGTTAATTTTCAACAGTTGTGGAACCATAGGTATATTTCACTGACAAAATTTGATAGCTCATTTTTAAATGGAAGGTATTTTCAATGCAGTTTACACAGGTAAACTTTCACCTGGTTGTTTTTTTAAGTACATATGCACTGTAGCTATGTCTTTGAATTGTTTGAGAGATCAGGTAACACTGTTTTAAAGACTGCAGGGCATGCATGTTTAGTATATCAGTGTATACTTGTTTGACTTTTTTATGCTAGGTGCTTGATATGAAAGGTATCGAAGTACATGCCTGACTTAAACCTTGGATTAGTTTCACTGACTTGGGTGAGGTATCAAGTCAGCTACATATATGCATAAGACATTTCTCTTCTTGCCACAGGAAATATTTCTTTAATGAATTGATTACACAAACTTAAATAACAGTATTCTTGTTCTGGTGTTCAAGTTCTTTGCTCTCCTCTTTGTGGGAAAAAAAAAGCACCCAATTAATTTTTCATCAGTTTTTATTTTTTTAAACTAACATTCAGGCCTAAATATTTATTTTTGACTTATTGGGCTGACTTAAGATCAAATTTTGCAGGCTGAAGAGAGGTTTTTATGTTTGATCCAAACTGGAATATGTGGGAATTATTGCTTAATTAGCATTCACAAGTTTTTCCTTGAACTTTGCTGCAAAATAGTAAGGGTTCAGATAACAGCAAGTATCCAAAACTGATGAATGGCGTATGTGTTTTTATGTGAGTCTTGCACAAGTTTCTGTGATATGTGACATGAACATGTGATGTCCCCTGAGTAGCTCTTCTTAAAATGGAAAGCTTGATATTAAATCACAAATTTTAAACGATAAAAATGACAAATTTGGAAAGTAAATGGCAGTGAGATGATTTTCCTGGTCAGCTGGTAGAACCTGAAGTTTTCCCTGGTTTATGGAAGAATTGGGAGAGAAGACAAGGGATCAGGTGTATTAGCCATTCTGGCCTGTAGTGCAGAGCTTATGAATTTCCATTAGGGCCAAACTGCTGATACTTGCTATCTATTGCAATTTAAAAAGCAGAGGCTGTAAATTGGTATCCTATCCCAAATGCCAATATTAATGATCATGTATTCCCTCTGTGTTTATTATGATATGTATTTAGCAGCTGTGAGACAACAAATTATAACAAACCCCCGAACATGGCTCTCACTCTGATAAAAATAGATTAGTAATGTTTTAGTGGACTTCAGAAAAGCCATACTTCATATAGTTAGGACAGACATTATGATAATAGGTATGTAGAGTTGCATTAATAGTATATAGTAATCCTCTACTGATTTCGTATTATACATAAATATTCTTACAGATAATGTCAGCCTTTTCTCACAGTACTTAGCTTGTTGATATTTCCTGTTCTGGTAACTTTCAGTTAAAAATGAGATTGTCACTGGTATAGAACTTGAAATATGATCCTGATTATAGAAAATAAAACTTCTATAAAAAATTATAGAAAATAAAATAAAATAGAAAATATATATTGGATCATGGGCTTTCCTCTTTTGCGTTACCAGCTAGTTCTACAGACCAATGGCTTTTGGCATCTTTCGTAATCCTAAGCCTATAAAGCTGTGATGAATCTGGGATGCAGATTTTTTTTTTTAGCTGTCAAATTATTTCCAAGGGGCCACTGGATTGTTCATATGCCAAGACGTTGGTTTATAAGACCCTGACAACCTAATCTTCTGAATCTAGTTCTTTACTGAGGTTACAAAGAATGAATAATGCAGCTAACATACAAGACAGTACAATAGTTTTGTTGTTATTATTATTATGTTTTGGTGGTCACAATGTTTTATTTAATGCATTTAATAAAGTAAAAATATGAAACTCTATTAGAAGAGAAGAGCCAGATGATTATTGGTATAATTGAAGACAACTGAATTTACCACAACTGGGTGATTTTATGAGGGAAGAGGCAGAAGACTAATTTATATTAACAACTTCTTAATCAGTTAGCACAAAAGTCTTCATTACTACTTTGCAGCTTTATAACACTGTTTTTGCTTATCAAGGCAGCTTGTTTATAATGTTCAGAAGTGAAACAGTATTGAAAGCATCACAGCTGTATCAGTGAGCTGTAACTACTATTTCTGGTTTAGGTATTAGCTCAAGTGATTCTATCTTAATTAACTTCAGCAGGGTTTGGAACAGACCCATATTGCTTACTTCTTTTTCTTCAAGTACACAAAATTTTACATAAACTGTGCAAAAAATATTGAACTATTAAAAATCTGTCATTTTAAAGGCCTGAAAGTTAATTAAGAAAAACAATTCTTTCAGTGATGGAGCCTTGCAACTGCTTTGCAATTATTAAATTTGGTTGCATCTCCATAGTAATTTAGTGTCAGTTTTAAAAACTCAGTTAGCTTCCTATCTCTTGAAATCACTATGTAATTAACTTTCTTTACTGTGAGGGTGGTAAGGCTTCGGAACAGATCACCCAGGAAAGTTGTGGACGCCCCATCCATGGCAGTGTTCAAGGCCAGGTTGGATGGGGCTTGGAGTTAGCTGCTCTCAAGACCCAAGCAACCTTGGAGTGACCAAGTGGGAGATGTCCTTGCCCATAGTGGGATGGTCCGAACTAGATGGTTTTTACGGTCACATTTACCCAAACCATTGTATGATTCCTTATGTTTGTTCACCCATCCTGACAGATTATGTACAGCTACGTAGATTGTGGGTTCCTGTGGGATAAAACCAGAGGTATTTGCAGGTAACCTGTCCGTACGGAAGAGGAAAAGGAACTCCACGGCATTTACACCGCAGTTGTTCGGAGCACCGGCCCCGAACTCGGGCTGCCTTTCCCAGCGGCATCGGCAGGGGGCGAGCGAGGCCCGTCCCAGCCTCGGCGCCGAGCGCGCCCGTCCGCCGCTGAGAGCGAGGCCCTGCAGGCCCCGCGGCTTTTAAAACTTCGCCTGCCTGTTTAAATCGCGCCGTGCCATGCAGCAAGGTGGTGTTTTATAACTCAAATCTAATGTGACAGACGATACGCCGTTGTAAACCCACCCGAGCCACGTGCATGACAGTGTTCTGGTAAGAATTAGTCATAAAAGTAGCTCATTTCAGTGATACATCCAGAGAAGAGCAGAAAAAAAAAAATCATCTGTTGAAGCAGATCAGTATATAAAAGTGTTTTGTCTAGAATTAATATCTAAACCACAGGTCCCACTGATCTTTACACACCCTGATAATTTCTGGATAGTTACAGGTCCAATACCAACTTTTGTCTTATTGACCCATAGCAGCCAAAAGCAGTACCCATTTCATTTATCTGTTCTCACATGCAGGATCAGCACTGCTTTAAAATTACAGTGTTTTCTGCACATGCATGCTGCATATCTTCCCTGGCATTCACTGCATTTTAATTTGCATTCATGTTGCCCCTTCCAGATTTTTATTATCCAAAAAAAAGCTGTTTTGCTTGTCATTTAGTGCACTTTGCTGAGACTGGCACCAAGTTAGAACATCTCTAATCCTTTGTGCAGCCCTGTCATAGTCATGCCATTATTTTCAAAGCTGTGTCTTGTTAGTCTTGTCATTATTTCAGGAGGAAGCAGAGCTTCGTTCTACTTGGATTCAGGTAGAATCATACATGATTTCTGCCTTCAATATTAAAAGACAGATAGGTTGTTTTATCCATAGCCAGATGAGGTGACCACAGGTTGTTTGCTCACCTACTACGTCAGGAAAGCAAGTGCATAAGGATCTAGCTGTGCTGGTTCCTCTGTCTCTCTACTCTCACCTTGCCAAATATCCCTTCTTGCTGGTAAAACTGTAATGTGCAGAAAAGACCAGGATCCAACACAGAGAGACCAACAGACAAAAGTGCTTGAGAGACAGTTCAACTACATGTGAGGCAAGTGAGTCAAAATTATCTTCTTTCTCATGTCTCAACCTGACTCATCCCCTAGCAGCCAGAAACATGACTTCGCCCCAAGCAGAGTGCTGTCCTAGCCAAACACATGTGTAAGAGCCTTGCCTAGGCTCTGAAGACCATCTGGCAGAAAATAAACAATGTGTTTAGATTTAAAAGAAAGAGGTGATTCTGAAACACTACAGTGAACAAATTCAAAATGGCTACTAACAATACATTTTACAGGTGTTGCAGAAACATTGTAAAGACTGACCATAAATGGTAAATTATATTTTCCATCTTTGGCTGTTAAATATGTATGACTGTTCAACTATACAGCTTATCAGCTCTAGAATTCTCAAGTTTCATTACATTTAACAACAGTTTCTGGTTTGTTTTTTTTTTATTAGCAACAAATGAAAACATATCTTTGCAATCTCTAGAGTTAAAGAGAAAAAAGGCCTATTAGGTCAGTACATTCATCTTCCTGCCATTGCAGTTATTTTCTATTGCATATTTATTTATATTTCTCAAATCTAATTTTATATTCCATAAATAGTACAGTAATTCCATCATTTCCATGTGGAAAGTATGATTAAAATGAGTGCTTCTTGCTATGGAAAATGATCAGAGATATCACAGTATAGGGAAACAAGGTATCCTAATCTTCCTTTTAGTCTCTTTTATTCACATCCATCACTGTGAACTAACAGAGCTGGAAAATGCAATGTTTTTTGTTATTCCCCAGGAACTCTGAAGGATATTAATGGCTTTTTGTTCACAACAAGACTGAGTTGAGTAGTGCTGAAGACCCTGCTGGCACACAGTCTCAGTGCACTGCCCAGCCAGAGGCCATGGATGAGCAGGACTGATCCTGACTGGGCCCAAGGCATGCTGTGCCTTGAAACACCATGTTTCACCACACTACCCATCTGTTCCCTACTCACTCAACATTGCGCAAATGCATCGAGCAGCTTTTCCTTACTTTCCCTACTCCCTCAGTGGATCTTTCCTGACAGAGAGCTTGTGGAGTAAGAGGGGATGGAGCGAGCAGCACACAAGATACAAGACTCAGTTTAGGAGGCTTTGAGAGCAGATTGAGAGCTTGACATATTACCAGACAGGTTTGCCTGGTAGGTCTTCAGTAGGACTAGTTGAGAGTCTTGTCTGTTTTGGAAAGGACCAAAATGTTGAGAGCTTTTTCAGGAAAGGACTCTTTTCTCCATCCTCTGTTTTGACTATAACAAAATGAAAGTTTGGGGGTTTGTTTACTTAAAAAGCTGTTTTGAAGAATAAAGTCATCCTGGAAAAAATATAAGTAAACAAGGTCAAAACTGACACAGTACACTTTGAAATTACCAAAATGAAAAATTATAAATAAACCAGTTTTTGTCTTTTGCAAGGTTGTCCAGCAAGGACAGAGGCTGAGAGTAAGCAGCGTATTTTAGGCTCCTTGCACAGAAAAAACCCCGCGCCCCAAATGTTTTGATTCCAAAACTGAGAGAGGATCTACCTCTGTAAACCCACAGGCATGAATTAATTTTGTTAATTTCATTTCCCCCTAAAACAAAAGGGCCATTTGTGTCTTTGTAAAACAATTTTTACTCAGGTCTAACCAGGAAGAAATAATTAGTCTCCCATATAGCAGTTTTTCAAGTTGATGTATCAAGAATGGATTCAACTGTCTGTGTTTATATTTGGGGTCTTTTAGTGCGTCATAAAATCATGCAAGTGCCTTCTGTCTTTGCCTGCTTCTGTATACCAAATGCGTGAAAGGAAAACCAACCTTCACCCTCCCCCACTGCCTTTGCAATTCAAAGCTGTTTCTAAAGCAAACTTCAAAATGAGGCACAAAGTTTCCATATAGGCAGATGTTATCATCTTGAAATTCTACAGTTACTATATAGAGTCTCAGATCCTTCTTCAGATGTTTGCATAGATCCCAGCCTAGTCTGGTAACAGATACTCTGAATAATCAGAAAGAGGTGTATCAGCTACCTGATGAACTGAATTATCAGTCTCTTGATTTTGAGAGATTAAAGTATAGCATATACAGAAGTCTCAAGATCATGGCATATTACTGCTTTACAGATGTCAAACAAAGGTAAGTTTCTGAAGCAAGATGCACACATGACTTGTAATCTTGCAGAACACTAAAATTTGCAGGGAGATGGGAGAGATTCAGGGCTAATTGATGGCAAGTGAAGATTCTTACTCTCAGCCTCACTGGTGACATGAGTTGTTTTTCTAGTAGGCCAGGCAAGCAGAGTAAAAGTTGGAGATAATATAAAAATTTGATTCGCATCAGTTAAATAATACATGTCTGAAACAATCAAATCTTGCACCTTTGCTCTTCTTATTAGAACATTTCTGTGGATGGTACAGTGGAGAAAGTTTCCCATCTATGTCCTTCACATTTTGTTACTTTCCATTTGAGCTGATAATGACCAGGAGCACCAAGCAAAAATGCAGATGATGCATTGAACAATCCAGTGGCCCCTTAGAAAATGAGCTCCATGAATTAAGTATTGAAATGTGAAGTAAATCTTAAGGAATTTGGGCAGTACAAAGAATGATTATCCCTTGCCAGGACAAGTGGCAAGGTGCACCTGGAGCCAAGTGCAGCACCACAGAGAAGCATCTTTGACACCAGTCAATGGATTATGCTGACTGTTCCTAATGTGAGCATTTCCCATCTGAGGGAATAGGCTTGCCTTCTGTGTGGGTGTCCACTGTGAAAAAGAGATTTCTGTTACCTGCCAAAACATTGCTAGCAAGAGATGGTTTTCAGCAGTGACATTTGGGTTGCCAGTTGCAGTGGCTGTGGATACTGGCCTGGTATCTGAATCATCCTGTGAGGTCATTTCCAGGCAAGTCGGAAAAATGGTAGGAAAAAATGTCTGCAAATGATCTATCAAGCTGTCTGTGCTAGCAGAAAAGTTTTAGAAACAGCCTTACTCACTATCTGTCTTCATTTTACTCAATGGAAAAGGGGAAGGAAATACAAATAGCCCATAGGTTATCACTGCATGAAATTATGTGATAAAAAGCTTGAGCTTTTTCTTCCTGTAGTACTGAGAAAACTCAGGCAAGGGTTTCTGTACAGGAAAACATTGTATTTCCATACGTTTTTGCAGAAATTCCATTTGGCTGCTTCCTGACTGTCTGCCTACCTTCCTGCACCCAAGAAGGGTGATGGGCACTGATGTGACTGTGATGCAGAGCCAGTGGGGTGACCCCCAGAGATAACCTGAGGTTTGCTGCCAGCAGACAGGGAATGCTTGAGCTCTCCTTGCTTGTTGTTGTACACTTTATGGTGGGGATTTTGACTGTCAGGACTTATACTTCAAAATACTCTGGAAGATAAATAGCCTTAGCAGTCTCAAGAGGGTGAATGACACGTTTAAACTTTCAATGCAGGTAACTTTATAAGTTTCAATGCAATTTGCTACTTTCTGGAAGAGGGAGACTATTTGTTTTAAATTATTTGGGTTATATCTAGTGGTTAGTGGATAGTGGTAGGCAAGGCTTTGCACAATTTGATGAATGTAATTATTCTGTTCTTACCAGAAGAAATTTGCAATAAAAGTCATATGACAGTCTCAGGAATATGGAAATGCAATAAAACCCTACACTTTTAAAGGAAATAACTTTTCCAGGCAAGGTGATACATATTCAGTAAAATTAGATCGAATTATAGTTTGGATAACATAAAATAAAATGGAAAACAGCATCCATTGCTCTCTTTTCTCTGTCAAATCATGAAACATTTTCAGATATTGAAAAGCTGATAACAGAACTGATAAAATGTTTTAATTTAACCAAAATAGAAAGGAAGCATAATATATTAGCATTAGTTATGTAACAAATATAGCCATGTACTAAGTTCAACTATCATTTTATGAATTGACATGCAATTTATTCTAACTAAAGAAAACTCAACTGTTTATTCATTCAGTATTTTCTACCCACCTGATAGCTCTAATGACAGTTTTAAGAGCAGGGGTGAGATCTTCTACAGACACATCACACTGGCACCCTTTGTCATCATAAACATCATCTGTTCCAAGACTGGTGTCAACTGCAAAAGACAAGAGCAGACTAAATAAGAGAAATTTAAAAATCTCTTCCTTAGTGTTTTCTAACAGACCTCCATCAGTTTATGAACTATATGATGCACTTGTGTATGTCTATGCTTGTGTCATAAAATGCCTTGGTAGTCCCAGAGTAAAGAGTAAAAATTAGAAAGGAAGAATGCCCTATTATTTTTCAAACTAATTAATAGCTGAGTGTCAGCATGTTTATTCCTGATGCCCCATGGTTTTTCATCACATTCTCTGTTTTATGGGAAAGTGGTGAACTAACAGATGTAATAGCAGAATCAAAAAATGCTAAAGTCATATTATTACTGTTTTACCACTATGGATCAACCTGACATTGAAGACAAAGGAGAAGAGGCATTTCATTTAATAAGCAGGCTGTAGAATGACCCAACACTTTATTACAGATGAAGGTAAAATACTTTTTTTACCAAGAATGAATAATTGCCACCTTAAACCTCAGAGCCATGTAGGTATTTCAGGCTTCCTTTGCCATAGGCACTTAAGCCAAATTGCTGTGTCTATTTACCTGAGAAAAAGTGGATCCTTTACCATTTCCTGAACACCACCTCTGCAGAGTTGCCATCTGGGAATTAGCTAGAAATCTCAGAAATGTCCCTTGTACCGCAGTACAGAAACAAAACAGGTACTGATCCATGACCAAGTGGTTTACACACTTAAAAATGTGCTGGGATGCAAATGAAGCAAGAAGGGCAGGGTCATACGTATGGGCATGATGCCCATACATCATCTGCATTTCAAAGGCACGTGAACTACAGGAAAATTCTTTGGGGTGGGTGCTTTTCCTCCCAAATCATCTTTCTTCTACTGCATAAAGTCCAAGTGCCCAGAAGAATTTCACTCAAAGTCAGTGTATTTCCTCATGAAAATGTTTCTGCTTCATGAGGAAGAGAGTGTAAAATGAGTGACACGAAACAGAGAAAAAAAATGGGATTCAGTAACCCTCAGTAACAGAGGAGATTTCTTTCCAGTCCTAGGTTGCTGCCTACATTCATGCTGTTATTAAAACAACAGGTTTAGTCATTCAGAAACACTTCAAGTAAATAATTTCAGGGATTCGAATTATAAGCAGATTTGAAGCACAGTCAGACACAAATTATTACAGGACATTCTTTCAAACTCTTTTTTCAGGAAGATTGCAAATTAAAGATGAAAAATATTTTTTGTCAGTCAAAAGTGCCTGAAAATGTCATGGTACCTTCTAAATCTAATAGGGATGCCATCTTGGTATAAACATTTTTGTACAGCATATTCAGGAACTGGTATTGCTGCATTGTTTTCTTCACAGATTTAATGTTCAGCCATGCAATTTTTTTTTTTTAAATGAGTCTGGCTAGTTCATTACGCTTGGGAACTTTTGTTTTTATTTTGTTTTTGTTTTTTTTTTTTTGGTTACTGTTGCTGCCGGTACATTTATGAGAAACATCTGTACCTTTTAATAACAGGTGAATTCATCTTTGAGAGATCAACGTAATAAAGAAAGACGGCTTATAGCCAATGTTTAAATCTACATGAAACAGTCAAATGCAACCATTAAAAATTAAGCTTTAAATTGTAAAAGTGAAATTTTCATACAAAACTTTGATGTCTCTCTTTCCATGCTATTACTGTAAGTCATGACTACAATGATGCCAGGAGTGTTTTTTTCTTGCACTCTTTCATGAGCTTCACTCCTGACTCAGCTTATTTTATTGCTAAAATATACATCTCTCCACTCATCCTGCCCCAATAACATTTGGATCCCTGCCCAGAAATGTGAATAGGTAAAACAAACTTTATAATTAGTTTGATAGGTATATGCACTACCTAAACCACCATCTCAGGACATGCTAAATATTCCACAACACCAACTTTCCAGGTATCACATCTGATCAGCCTCTCCAGTTACCTCTCTCAGTGTGGAAATCTCCCAGCTCATTTATAAGTGCCATATTAAAACCAGATCTTTTCATGCTACTGGTATTTCCAGTGACTTTCTAAGGTTTGAATCTATTCAGTTCTGCCAATATAAATTAGGAAAAATACTGCTCAGATCACAAGAGCTATAGACATCTAAACCCAGTGAAACAGGAGACTCCAACCTGAAAGTTTAAAATAAACATGTTTCTGTATGGTCTCATGGATACGGTTCCTGGGTCCTTTGCCAAGTACAGTATCATTAATGAAAGGGCTTCCTTACCAAAGTGTATCTTTGCAGAACTGTTTTGAGAACTGTGTGGTGCAATTATAGTGTTCCACGTTGTTCCCTTGTGGAGAAAAAAACTGCAGAATTTTTAGACAGATGCTGGAAAATTCTCATAAATTTAAGCCAGCTTTAATAAGAGATGGTGCTCCTAATAAATCACCTTTTTTCTTTCTAATATTCCACTGATATGAATTTTCTTCATTATGGCAGACACTCAGTACCACAGGTCAATAAAGCTTTTGAAAAGCTATAGCCTTATTTGATTCCTATGGGAAACATAAATGTTTCTTTAGGCTACTGAGCAGACCTGGGAAAAAGTTTGGGAAATGCATAGTAGCAATCTGGAGAAAAAAATCCTGCTTAAAACACCACTGAAATCAAAGTTCACATTCTTACAAATTTTTCCAGTGGAAGCTTATGTTGTGTACCACATAGTTACGAGGTGAGATGTACTTGTATCCTTTCTGTCCCTCTCGAGTTCATCGTTGAGGTCAGGGCTGAGTTGGGGTCAGTTTGGCTGCTTTAGCAACTCCAGCTGTTCAAACTTCTGCCAGCTCCCAGATGGGGCTAAGCAATGTTCTCCAAGCTGCTGTCTGTTCCCAGAGAGAGCCCTTCCTTGGCATTAATGGGGCAGCTAGACCTTGTAGTGTCAGCTCATGCCTAGCCCTGCTCACATCTACATCCTTCCCCATACCCTTTGTCTGTATCTTCTGCTCTCCGTTTGGGTGGCTGCACATGGTCCAAATGGGTTCCACAAGCAGCTGTGGGCAGCAGCTGCTCTGCATGAGCCTGGCTTTGCTGCCAGTCTTCCCAAGGGTTAGCCCTGGTCTCTTTCTCTCCAGGAACCTCTACCACAAGCTAACCAGGGCTTTCAAGTCTGTTCCTTGGGCAGCTCAGGAATATGGCCTCAATATGATGCCCAAAATGTCTATTAATACGCATTTAGACAAACCCCTGCGGGTCTCTTTAGGAAGGGCTGTCAGTCCACTTGACTATCCAGACCATTTTCTAATACCAGCATGTTTAGAATTCAGTATGTGTTTTGATCTTAAAGAAAGAATGTGTTTATTTCACAACTGATGAAGCATCTCCCATTGTCTTATAATCTTTGACATTGTTTACTTTGGGCTACTGTCTGTCAGCTACTTGCCGCTTTTTAATTTCTTCCTCTTTCTTCCCCAACAGTCTTTGATTAAATCACACAGCAAAGCAGCAATTACCAAGAAATAGAAGAGGCATCCACAAGTCAGTAAAATTATCTTGATATTTCCCTGTTTTTCACAGTATTTAGGCATTTTTCATGCAAATTCTAGTCACTTATAATCACCACAAATGAATGGGCAAAAAAATTAGGCTGTTCTAAAACATTATATGTCACCAACAAAAAAATTTACAAGTTTGTAGCTGCATTTCATATGGCACTGTGCAAAAGTTATTTACAAGGCTTGATTTATTATTTCTGTAAATAGTATGTGTCCTTTCTTAGAAGTGTTTTCTGTTGTCTAATAACATGCTTTGGCATTGGGAAAACTGATGCTGCTCTGATCACTCTCATAGCTCCTTGCTTTCAGTGTCAGTAACATTTAAGTAATTTTCTGCCTGTTAAACAGAATCAAAAGGATTTTTTAGGTTTTGTTTTCTGGGAACAGCAATATGCTAGCAACAACAATCCAGCATTAATAAGTGTGTGTGCCAACACAATGAATAATTCTATGGAAGTGCTTCTGACATAGTGACTGGTACAGTGATCCCAACATAGACCTTTTGACTAATTTTTGGAAGCCTTCAGAAGCACCTACATCTTACTCTGACTGTGCAAGAGGTAGTTAGGGTTCATCATGTGGATGATATAAATAATTTTGCTGAGGCTGACAACCCACCTTCTCACAAAAACCACCTCTGTGGCCCCCCACTACCAAGAACCAGGCCATGCTAAACCAATACAACATAGAAAAACCTCAATAGGTCCCTGTAGTTGATAGCTTGCATATGATTCACACTTATTCATGTTACAGCACAATGTTGTGTTGATTTGATTAAAAACAAACTGGTTTGGAAAAAATGTCTGATTGATTTTCATTGAAATGTATGCCTCAAGGTGAAAATTGGATGGTGGCCTAATTTTCTCAGGTGCTGAGTTACTTTGAGCCATAGTTTTTAACTATCATTATCAAAATTGAGAGTTTGAGTTGGGAATTGAAGTCCAAGCAATTCATAATGCAGCTCCACAGCCTGTTCTCCACCCTGTTCAGCAGCCTCATGTGAGTGAAGAGCTGCTCTGGCTGCCCAGGGCAGCAGTGCAGGGCACCCCAATGTGACACATTCATCTCTACACTCCTTTTCTGTGTGAGTGGTCAGAAAGAAAATGAGTGGGTAATTCTGTGCATCTAACTTCTCGGCAAGTAAAGTTGGACATAAATTCAAAGCTTTTGGGGGATAGATTGTCCCTGTGGGAGGTGCCAATGTATAGGTCTGCTGCAGCAGGGAGGTCCAGGCAGCTGCTTTATTATGAGACTCCAAACTGCCTTAATCTTATATGGCTACTGAGCTCAGATGAACCCTCTTGCTCAAGAATCAACACCAGCAGCTTAATGCTCTCATTATTTGTTCTTTCAGCCTCCTTTGAGAGCAAGTAGAGCCTCTGCTGTGCTCCTCTATGTTATGCCTAGGGTGCCTGCAAGGTAGGTGCATTTCACTCAACTTTACCCTGCCTTTGAAGTACTTTTCTTCACTATGAGCATTTACTGTGGTGGGTGGGGGATTGATCCTATATTCTCAAAAAAAAAAAAAAAAAAAAAAAAAAAAAAAAAATCCTGTACATACTTTGTAGTATTTCTATAGATATTATAAAGCATAGAATGTTTCACAAAATCTCAGTTACTTTTTTTCCCCTCAAAAATTATTCTGTGTACAAACATCTTGATGGTTTATGCTCATGTGATTCATGCAATTTCCCTTTATATAAATGAAATGTGTCTTAGCCTAGTGCCTTCGTTTAAATGTTTCATGAAACTTCTCACCTCTTCACAAGCTCTCATTACTTTCCTGTTTGTTGAACCCTTCAAAATACAAAATCCTTTCACTACCCCTATAACTGATTCTCTTTCCAATTTGCCTTTGCTTGAAAACATCAACCAGCTGACTCTCTCTCAATACATAGTTACTTTGTTTTACTTAGGTTGCTCACTAAGTTCCATAGGAAAAATCAACTGAAGAAAGCAACACTAATTGTGATGGAACCTAATCACATACTTAATAAGAATGCCCAAAGCTCCCCCAGAGCAGGAAAGGCAGCAGCCCATGTTTATATGCTTTCCAGAACAGAGGCCAGAAAAAGGAGGCCCAAGAGAGTGTATTTATGTATTTATTTCCTTGATCTCTGGAAAAAGAAACCAACAAAATTATAGACTTTCTTCTAATCAAGAAAGAAGGAAGAAGGTGGAACAAGTACTTCCATGATGTGCTCTTCACATAAGATACTTAATATTTATCTAGAAAATAGTGCCAAAATCCCTGGTAGTAGACAAGAGTGTTCAAGTGGAAAAATTAAGAAAGAGGCAATAAGACTGACAACATTTAAAAATATTGTTTACAGGGAGCTTTTATGAAATGGTTGCCATTTCCATGCTAGAAATAAATTTGTCAGTAAAGGAAGGAAACTGGTGCCTCCTGTAAGGAGAAGCATTTTTGCACAAGCTTGTAAACTTTGCCTTCTGCCCAACCTGGGCCTCTACACTGCTGGCAGTACTGATGGGGAGTTCTGTAGTGCTAGATCAACAGCCCATTCCTTGTCTTTCTTCTGAAGCAGACAAAGCATTCCAGATGGGGAGGAGAAGAGGACATAATTTGAAACTGCAGTGCAATGTGACACAGAGTATCTTAAAGAATATCCCTAACAACTCCATATATGTTAAAGCATTTCTAAAAATCCTCTGATTTGGCTAAAAGGGAAGATAGAATTGTTGGAAAGGTTTTTATATAATCTGGATATAATGATATAGTTTTCTTTCTCTGTAAATGCAATTTTTTAAGGTCAGAAACCTAATTTATGTCAGTTATCATATAATGCAAGCAAGTTCCAAATATCTAAAATTCTAGCATTCCTTTCCAACAACTCTCAGTTATCTTTAGTTATTATTTGACTTCTCAAAAATTTCTGCACTGGCAATATTTCATGGAACAGCTCCCACTGCTTAATTAATTAATTTTGAATGATGATATGGAGGACCAGGAGACTTTCAAAAAACAATTCATTAAATGCACAATAATTATGCTGTTCAAAAGGCTGATCTTATTATAAATAGTAGCAAATTAGCCAGCAACTTTAGATGGCCATGTGAGAGAAGTAAAAGAAGGTGACTCTGAGTCTATGGCTTTAGTGTATTTTTAGATACATATTTCTGTTATTTTATATATACCACATCCAAGAAGTAAAAATTGTAAAATAAATTGCAGATACATATGATTGTGTCTGGAACTGTAGACTAATGAGCTAAATGTCACACTTAATTGACTGTCTCCCTGCAAGACCTTGTAGCACACATCACCTGATATATGTCTGATATTCCATAAGGTCCTCAGAGGTCCTATGCCCTGGGAAATTTCCAGGTATTGTTGTTGAGAGAGGTCATAGACAGGGGCAAAGGGTTAGAGGATGATAGCTGTTTTAGATTCAGGTATCTACAGGATAGTCCTGTATTTTAAAAAGCCATCAAGGATTTCCTTAGTAATGTTTCATAAAAACAAAACTATCTCTGAAATGTTTCAGATTGGGTGCAAGTGGATTACATATGATTGGGAAGTTTTATGAGCATTCTCTCAAAATTAGTTTTTATCTCATTTGTATAGTTTTCACTGCAGATGAGGCTATCCAAACCCCATGCAAAAACCCCATACTTCTGTGTGATGGTCTGCTGCTGTTCCTCACAGAGCTAAGCTTAGCAATCATTCACATGTGACCACTGAGTCCAGCAAGCAATGGTGCACAGCAAGTTCCTCAAGAGGTATCATAAAGAAAGAGACTAAATTGTGGACTCATATGGCCAGGACTTTGGTTGGAACAAACTAAATAATGCCTCAAAACCAATGGCCTGTACTTATTTAGACAAAAATGACTCAGAGCTTAGATCAGAATGCCAGATCTTCCTAGTTAATTACAGTGACAATGGTAATAAATGAGAGCTCTGTCTGCTCTATGGAAGGCAATAACAAGAAAATAAATCTCTTGTCTAGCACAGATTGATATATTGCTAATAAATTTCATTTGAACTTTGACAATGTGCAGCTTTACTTTGAATCAGCAAATGAAGCTTAGATGCAGAAGCAACTCAACCAAGGACTTCTGCCACATCAAATGAACCTTATCCAAGGTCAAGCTGTTTACGCTACTGAAAGGAAAACTTGTCATTTTTGCAATACATAAATTACATGGTAGTAACTGAGGACATGGGGAATGAAATGCACAATTGCATTCTTTCCATGGCTCTTATAATATACTCTACCCTGAGGATTTTGTGCAAGTACTCTGTAGGGAATGAAAGGCTAGAGGTCATGTGAGTGTATAATGTTTGGGGATGGTGCAAGAAATCAAATATTTCCTTAGAGAGTTCTTTTTTAATTAATCAGATGAAATATGTTTGTAAGATCTCCAGTGCTGAATGCTTTTGATGTTTTATTCAAAAAGCCACACAATGTCTCTAGGTTACAGTAAAGGCACAATAACTCATTCAGAGGTTTAGAAGGATGGGATAGTAGAAAACAAATATAATAGGGTATTTTTGTCCTTCACAGAAAACTGCATACACAACATAATATTGGTTCATTAATTCAGCTGTGGTGGTACAAGACTGGAGCATGATTTGAGCAGAAAAAGTTCTGTTCCTCAGAAAGTAAGGCACAGAAAACAGGACAGGACAGGAACACCATTGTAAAGAAGAGATTTGGTGCAGTTGAGTTTCTGTGGATGGATACACAACACACAGCAAGGCACGGGCACAGTGCCTTGAGCAAGGCATACAATCACCTGCACTATTTAATAACTGCACAGACTCTGTCATGGGGTTGGCCCTGCTGGTGGGTATTCTCATGCTCTGGGCACCACTCCCCACAGACAGTTTGGCTGCAGCTTCCCTGTTTTTGTTAACAGGGACCAAAGCCATTCTGCATGAGGAGGCCTTGGGGCCAGAGGTTGCTCCTGGCTCACTGTGTACAGGTGCAGAGGGGGCTGTGAGTGGCTCCAAGATCAGGCAGCACCTTTGCCCATGAAACATAGCATCCTTTTGGGGAAGGCTCTTCCATGACCCTATACAATCCTTTTAAAGTGTGTGCTTTGTAAAGCTTCACTCTTTACCGTTCTTGATGGGTGAAAATTTCCCTTTTATCTGCCTCATCCTGATAATTCCCTTTTAGGCTGATAACACAGATTGGAAATACAGCGTTCTGGCACCTTTGTTATTTTGTACAGAATCCCCTCTTCAACAAGATTTCTGGAAGTTATGAACCACAAGTCACCTGAGACTGCACATGTATTTAAAATCAGATTATGTAAGTCTTGATACTCACTTTCACTCCCCTGTGCCATTGTTGAATGCCCTAGAAAGCATCTCTAGTCAGGCCACCTAGGACTTCTCCAATCATCAAAACTCACTCAGGTTTGGATTCCATTTGCAAATGCACATGTGTAACTGAAATAATTACTGCCATTTTCAGACCCACTTTGTCAATGGCAATAAATGGTTTATAGGGATTTTCAGAGGATTGTTACTAACCATAAATAAAGCCATTTGTGCAATGGTTTTGGTCATACTGTTCTAAGGCTGCTAGGCCAAAATCCTTTTGGGAGATACCAGTGGCTGGCTTAAGTGTTTTACTTGCTGCCAAGAAACTCTCCTTCTATGATTTTAATATGCAGTGGGGGAGTGCTAGAGTGTTTGTTGCTGGGTAGCCTAAGAGGCAAGCTACTACATTTTCAATCAGGTTAGGCCTTTAGCTACCCCCATGAGCTCCTGTCTGGACTAGAAACCTCCCCTTGCAGGCCAGTTTCTAATTGCTAATGTTGAATTTCTCCAGCAGTCTCTTTCTGATGTTTTGGCCCATATTCTAGCCATCCTTACCAGAACTCAGTCAGCACTACAAAATCTATGTTGACTATCTATCTGTCTGCCTTAAATCATCCTCATATGCTAACAATTTTCCTTCCTTTTGGAACCCTTTCTTTATATATTTGGATCTTTTCTTTATTTTCACACAGAATTCAGTCCTCTGCCTATGCAGAGCATTTACAAGTCCAAATCCCATACAGTGAAATGTCTTCTGTCTTCTCTTTTGGAAGAGGAAGTTCATAGTAAGACTATTTTTTTCACTGATATGACCTTTTGACACTAAACTGGGTGTCCAGCACTATGATGTCATGGCCCCAAAGGTCTCTTGTAATGTAATTTCTTTTTCCATCAAACACCCTACAGAGATATAGGGATCACCAGAAGGACCAGCTCTTCAAGGGTACTGTTTTGTGCCCAAGATTTCACCTAGAAAAATTTGGCTTCTAGTTTTGGCTTGATGACTGGCCTGCCAAAATTATTAATTATTTGGCTGGGGAATACCTCAAGGAGGAAATTGGGGGATCTGGCAAGCAAGAGATAAGAATAATATGCTGCAAATATTGTTTTTCATCCAGTGAAAAATGCAAGATGTTCTAAAGTAAATACACCATCTTGAGATCTTTTTCACTGAGCTGTCAAATGCAGAAGGCATCAAGCTATGAAAGAAAAGAAAGAAAAAGAAATCAAGGTTAGTAGTGCCCGACTTTCCCTGCAAATGTTTGGGTAAGGCAGCAGGGAGCTGTCTCTCAGCAATGAGCACACTGGACATCTCTCTAATCATACTGATCCTAGAAGTAGCTGGATGAGGTCCCAGAATGGAAACTTGGCATTTGCCTAAAAGCTGGAGACAATGGAAGCTGTTCCTTCTGCCACAGATGAGAAATTGGGTGTATCTGTTGGCCCTAGTTCATAAGGTTGGACTAGTAGCTGGAAATCACTGACCAGGAAACAGGCTGTGCTCACCCTGAGGAGCGGGAAGATCTTCAAGGGTTTACGCACAGCAATGAGTGCTCTGTTGTTGTTACTGTCTTTTATATCTACAGATACCCAGGGTGCTGTTTATGCCACCTTTTCCGTGCCAGGGAAACCATCAGAGGCAGCACAATCTGCTTGTGCACATCGTTGTTATTGTGCAGGACAAAACAGGGGACATGCTGAGGAAATGCTTCCATGATAAATGGGCTGATGAAAAATCAAACAGGTGCTTCAGTAAGGTGCAGGCTGCAGAGCTGGGGCAAAAGTGAGCCATTGATACTCTGAGAGTGCTCAAAAAATTACTTTCTTCTTAGGTCGCTTCCCGGTACAGTGTGATTTACAGGGGTTTAACCTATGAAATTACTCCTGATGTGGTTTGGGGAAGATACTCATACTTTATAAGTGAATGTGTAGGATGCCTAAATTTAGCTTCAACCACTATGCTGCCTAGAGCATTTCTCAGTTCCCACTGTGGCCTTGTCTGAGCTTCATATAAGTGTGAGACTCAAGCTAGGTCACACAGCCCTTGTGATACAGCTGCTATGGGACATAAGCCAGGGCCTGTGTCCCAGGGTGGAGATAGGAGTGGATAGCAGTGAACAGTGGAGTGGAGCAACCTGGATAGTATTCTGGTAGTTGATACACCCCAGCAACTCACTGTACCACAGGCAAATTCAGAATTTGGGCATCTGAGACATATCCATGGGGAAGGGCTAGCCTGGAATGATGACTGTAGCAAATATCATTGGTTTGTCTTGGTTGCCCTCCAGGAAATGTTTATTTACCCAGGCTTTTCCTGAAGAAATCTGTTGTGTAGAACATCCTCACTGAGGGATGGGGCATTGCAGTTCAATGAGTATTTTGCAATCTACAGGTTTGTGCTCTTAAAAAGGAAGCGACATCAACATTGCACTTCTGTCTAATTTGTCTTACCACAGCTGTTGGATGTAGCACACATGACTGCCATTGTAGAAAGAAATTGTACTTTCCCACTCAGGCAGGGTCACTGCATTCTGTGGTAGTTGACCAGTTTGTTTCCCTTGTTTTTTACATGCAGGATACCACAAGAAAGAATAAAACATTCATAGATTGGGAAATATGGAATGGAGAAACCCAAACCAAAATCCACTGGGGCAGCAGCACCCCCAGAGCTATGTGAGCTCACCTTTCAGTGCTGGACCCATCCCATACAGGGGTCAGTTTCACCTGGTTCTCTCAGCTCCTGCCTGTCAGGGGGCTGCTGTCACCCAACTTGGTGCTCCTTGGTTAGAGGAGTCAGTGTCTTTGTTTTGGCAAGCTTTGTCTGATGAAGAAGATCCTTGCCTGAATACTGGTTAGTTTAATGACAAATTGGACTTTAGCTAGAGAACGGAGCAGCATAGGAGACAGCTTGAGGGAATGGCTGGGCTGCCTGCTGCAGGTTCAACAAGCCATTTTCACCAAGATCCACCTCTTTACATTTTAGGAGTGCTTCCTAGATCCAAAATACCCCATAGAAGCAATACATAAATTAAACATAAATACATGAATACAGCAATAATGCTGGGTTTTTTTGCTAAATCTATCTGCCTTATCAAGCCAGATACAACCCTGTAAAACTTAAAGCACCCAGCAGTGTATCTTTTGGTGGCAGGTGATTGCATCATTAGTGCAGGTACTGGGATGCAGTCCCCTGGGACTCCCCTGCCTGAGGGAGCCAGTTCTGCACAAGCTGTGCTCTCAGCTGCAAAGGCACAGACAATGCTGGCTGTGGACCACCAGCAAGAGGCAGCAGCTGAGCTCAGTAGTGGGAGAGGGGCCATAACAGAGGAGCTGCTGCGGCCAAATCCCTGGAATGCATTTAGTCCACAGTGACTTTTCATAGTGACCCCTTTTTTCCACCAGTTGCTCCTTATGCATCACTGACATGATTTCTTATTAAAAAAATAATCACATTATTGGGCTCTTTGAAGTAGACTATAGCTGGCTTGTGTCTCTGGCCCCAAACAGCAATTTTTTCTGCCTTCCTAAAATGTGTACAATCACTGTGCAAGTATGCAGGAGTGTGAGCAGGCTGGGAGCAGGGTGCACTGGCAAACAAGGGGTGAAAAAACTCCTACCATCAACCATGGGCTTGGGCTGGGAGCTCTTCAGCCGCAGTGAGGGCCTGAAGCGGGTTCGGTCATTGAAGCTCCAGCTCTTCTGGACTTTGGTGGGGCTGCCCTCGGTGGCAATGTCAGCACCTGGGGACCGGCGATCTCCAACTGAAGATTGCCTGTTTTTTATACTTTGACCTCGTGGGCTGGCCATCCGGACCCGCTCCTTAAAACTTAGCTTTTGACTGTGAGAGAGAGAAATATATTTTATTTCACGGTTACTTCAATCCATTTATTTTTTTCTATTGTATGATTATTGAAAACAATGTGTAAAATATCTCACTGGTATGAATCTGTTTCTTACACACTTTTATTTTCATTGAACATATTTCATTTGTGAATGGAACTGATTTGATGTAATTATTTTTTGATAAAAGCATTAGCGTTGGCATTCTGTCATACAGTAGAGAATAATCTTCTAAAGGAAACTAAAAATAACAGAAACAATTTCACCCAATTATTATACATTTATCTTTATGATTTTTTTCTATTCCTTGAACTTGAAATAGGTTTGTTTCCGTCTTAGTCAGCCAAGCTCAGTGCATTTCTGGCCATATCTTCAGATAAACAAAACCAAAATGTATTTTATTGTTACTGCATGCCATGTAGTATTGTCTGGTTTGTCTTTTTTTTTAAGCAGGCAAAAATACTGTTAGTGTATATTCATGCTTTTTCAGGATGTGGCATTTCCATATGCATGATTAGTGATCACTCATATCCAGAATTCCTTGTTAGAGCACTTACTTGGACAAGACAAAACCAAAATTAATAAAATATCCAAGGAACAGCATGATGACTGATTAATGGAAATGTAATGATGTGCTGTGGGGTCCCTAAAGTCATTGCTGAAGATTAAGCTGGGGGCTGACTATGTGCAGTTGGTACTGGACAGGTACCAGAGCGCAGCCAAGCTCATGACTGTGTCTGCTGCAATAAGGGTGACCCTGTGGTCTTATGGTTGACCAATTGTAAGGGTTTTTTCCTCCCCACTGTACTTATTATCCTCTCCTCCTGCCAGCTCAATGTGGGATTTGTAGATTTTCTAGTTCCCAAACATATCTGATGAACATCCTGTGGTCACCGTGACTATCTGCCAATGCTTTTTCATTATTTAACATTTTTGCCTGTGTTTGTCCCTTCCTGTAGCAGAAGACACAAAGGGGAAACAGAGAAGGAGTCTGAAACCAAGGTCTGGGAACCTTGTTTTATATGCAAGGTTAAATTCAATTGGTTGAATTGAGAGGTGATGGGGGCAATGCAGTGTCTGTTCTTGGTGTGGTGTTACTGGGACTTGCAGTCCTACTGCCCTGGTGTTGGCTTTGCAGGGGGGCTTTTAAAACACCTTTAGCAAAGACTGTCTACCTGAAAACTATAGTGATTCTTGAAGTTAATACACTTTCTAGTGCTCTCAAGGTCTTTGCATTTAATTTCAACATGCCCATAAGATGTTTTGAATAGAAACAAATCCTGCAGATAATTAACTAATGCTAATATGGACTATGTGGTTCTTAGATGTTTAACCTACTGCACTCTGAAAATACAGTGTTAATATGTAATTATGTGAAATGGAAAGTAGTTATAAACCTCTGTGGATGTGAAATGTTGAGATAAACATCTTTGTCCATGCATAGCAAAGCGTAGCATTTCAGTCTGAATACAAACATCACTGAGAGCAGAAAGGATGCAGTTTGTTGCAGGCAAAACACATGCTGGGATGCTTATAATGTGATAATTTTCAAGAATACTAAAAAATGAGCACATCAATAGAAAGATTATTAGATAAATGTATTTCTGTATGGCATGTTGGATTATTTGAAAAAATACCTTTACTATAATTTCTCAATGTAATCCCCTTCTTTCCTTGCCCAAATTAGCAATTGTTGAAATAAATACATCACAGTGATGAAAACGTTATCTATTTCCATTGTAAATGGTTGCCCAGTGCTGTGGCATAAGCAATACAAAAGACCCAGAGAACCTAATATTTGAAAGAAAAGTGAGTTCCAAAATTTAACTTTGAATACAAATTACATTTCAGGACTGAATTATATTTCATCTTAGGAATCTTTTGCATTGTACAACAATGAAAATATAAACTGCAAAATATTTATTAACCATATTATTGCATTGTCATACAGAATGAGGAAGAGAATCAAAACTGACTTCTTATTATAGATATTATTCCTACAAGTGTCCCCCTTTTGCCCTTTTTTTAACTCCCCTTATGGCTCAAATTGTACTTGCTATTGAAAAATGAAGTCAAATGATGCTTCTTGCTTTTTTTTTTTCTTTTTTTTCTTCCCCCCGCCCCCCCCGAAAATTTAAAGTTTTTCTGGACAGATCTCTTCCTGCTGCACTAATAAAAATTAAAGGAAAATGGATAAAATAGCTATAAAAACTATATTTATAGTCACATTAACTCCAAAACAAAAATGAAAATTTTAAACCAAAATCAAAACAGCACATGTGTTGTTCTGTCAATTAATTTGTACTAATGAAAGCACTGTTTGCCTTTAAATGAATTGTAGACATGGTTATTTCATTTATAAAAGCTGAATGGTACACAATGACTACTTAACCTGAATATCTTTAGTTCTCCAAATCAAAGCAGTGAGGCAATGGTGAAAGGAACAGTAGGCATTTTATCTGTATTATAGACATTTTTCAAAAGTGCAATGCTGAGAATGAAAATATTAATGTAAACTGCAGAGCTTATACTTAAAAAAATCAATCAAATCTGCTTTGTAGCAATGAAAATGTACTGGCATGCCAAGGGTCCATGCAGAGGGTGCTGCATTGTGAAGAGAAACAGAGCCCCTGAAGGAAGCAGGCTTTGAAAACTCTCTTTTGCATCTTGAGATGCATGCCCAAGGAGACTAGTTATAGCAGTTCTTTGCTTCTTGGATCCCTGTTCCTGCTTTGAGACTGGTGGGAAATGTTCCTGAAGTCACCGGGTCCTTTTCAGCACAGGCATAAACTGTGTGACTGACAGAGGAGAAAAAAGGTTGGGAGAAGAAAGCTTGTGCTTGGGAGCACACTGTCTTGGGGCTCTTCTATGTATGATAAATAACAGATCATGAAGGAGCAACTGAATCAGAGCATTTTGAGCTTACCCTGACCTAGAGGGGTTTTTCCTGAGTGAAAGTCTCTTTCCTTGTAGGATAAAGCCTAGTACCTGGCTCTGGATTCTTTGTTGCAATAGCAGTAAAGATGGTGTTAAAATTACAGAGTGAAGATAATCTTACACCATTCTGCATTCAAATCAATAGCCAGTGATTCCTTTAGGGCCCTTTAGTCTGATTTAAAGCTGGTTGTATCAGCACTGGCTTGTGCATGCTAAAAATCCTTCAAATCTTGCAGGTCCTGGCCTATTGTATTTTTCTCTTTCATCTTTTCTCCTCTCTTTTTACATGGTATCCAAAGGAAGTCCCTTGAATCAATGTAAACCTGTTAATGACCATTGAATATTCATGTATCCCCATAAGTATCCACAAACTTTAAGTTGGGTGTTTGTCCAAAAGGCAAAAACCATGAGAAAGAAACAGGAAAATAAAATTGCACAAGTTGCTAAATCAAAACTAAATGACAATGATCTGAGAGATCCACAGCTGTCTCCAGTTATCTCTGCATTCGTTTAGATGTGTGTCCGTCCATCATTTCTTGTACTTTATATGACTCATAATTTAGCCCAACTGGTTGACATATATTTTTGCGTCCTATGACTGTCTTCCCTGACAATGGTAATCTCTTTGGACCTATCACTCCTTTATGCTTGCAGGTTGAAAGTTGTGGAATGTATTCTTATCAATAACAGTCGAGCTTTGAAGCATCTTTTAGTGGAGGTCAATTACAACTGGCAGCTGTAGAAAAGGAAGCAAATTACTTTTCTGTATTTGTCTGCCTTCTGAAAGGTCAGTTGTAGGATCTTAGGACTCATTCTTCCCATGGCACTCACTTCCCTAGGATAGCAAATGACTTTCTAGTTTTCATTTCTTCGTTTTCAAATTCTGCCTTTACTACCTTTGATTTAGGAAGGCATAGGTATGTAGGGACACTAGAGGTCACTGTAGCTTCACTGCAGAGGGAACGATCACTACCCTGGATAAGAGTTTGTTTTAACTGACAAATGCATACAAACCTTTGCTCACACTGTCTTCGACGGACCATCTCCCTATACTTTATTAACTGAGCATCTCTTTCCTTCCCAGTCACACTCCCCCATTTGCCTGCAACCTTCCTACATTTCTGGTCAACTTAAACTTCTGCTCTGCCTCAGCCTCAGACCTGCAGCCCTACTGCTTGCTGCTAGCCACAATTTACAGCTTGTTTTTCAGCTTTTCATACTGAGCCAATTGGTGGAAGCAAGAATAGGAAGAAATTGAAATGAATCAGAAATAACTGGAGGGCCTGAGGGTGAGGAAGAATGCTTTGAGTCTTGAGACAGAACCTAAAACTGCCAGAGATTATCACCTATGGCAAACAACAGCAAGTAGATGCATGTGCCAACTTTCAGCAGGTAGCTACCTATAAATACAGGTGTTGATTCTTACTAAGCCTACAAATACTTTTACTGAAATTAAGCTAAACTGAACAAATGCAAATGCAATGGATAATACTGTGAGACCTAAAGTTCAAGCATTCAAAACTTTGCCACCAGTCTCATGCTAGGACCACGAACTCAAGAAATTTAGTGTTATATCTCATACCCTCAATAAGCAATAACAAGAATTGCAGGCCACAGTATATTATAGTTCAATTTTCAAACAGAAAAAGTAAACATTCAGGGTGTTTGTGCATTTTTTCCTTTTCCAAAACAATTTCTAAATGAAGAGAAACTATTTTGATCCTAATTTTCTGTAATCAGTTTGTACTTCTACTGTCTTCTACGTTATTTTTAATAAGTAAGAAAAAATGCAACCAGCTTGAGATATGAATCATAGGCTTCTTCCCGTAAGATTCATTTATCTCAGAATTATCATTTTTGGTAAGAGATGCAATTTCCACAGAATACAGCTGAAGCAGATGCTTGATTTCACATGCATTCCTCTACCTTCCAGTACAGGATGCAGGCATATCATCCACAAGCTGTGTCCAAGGGGATTATTCTCAAGAACAATTGCACATTTTGACTGTTGTAATTGCCTAGCATGTTATACCTTAATATTCTTCACTAATTATTGGATGGAGAAATCAACTGCCATGGTTATAAAAATCCTCTTGGACTTGGGGAAATGGCTTTACCCAAATATTCAAGCCCAGATTTAGATCTCCACAGGGTAATGCATTCCAAAGGTTTAAGTCTCAGGCAGAGAAGGGAATAGGGCTTTGTAAAACCATGGGGTGCTGCACACTGCAATTGTCTGGCTGGATGAGTTTGAAACAACTAGTGTTGCTGCCATTGTGTTAATGGCATTGCAGGCAACAAACAAAAAGGGACTTACAAGCACTTAAAAAGAAATAGGAAGCATCATTGGAGAAGTAAGGAACTTTAAAGCACTAAGGAGGGGAAGTGAATGAATCATGCACCTGATGTTAGTTGGCATTCTCAAACATCATGTGAATAGGCAGGATGCTGAATACCTATGTTTCCGAGGGGTGTACATCCTGAAGAGCTTCTGTTTATTACTACAAAGCTTACTAGGAGTGAGGGGAGATAGAGGACTCTGTTACTAAGCATTCCAGTGCTAGATAAGGGGTTAGGTTTTCCTCCTCAAGTTAGATTATGCATACTTGGCAATTTCCTTTTTATATGGTTCATGCAGAGTGTTTACATTAAATCTACTTTTAGAAATAGATGTGGTATAGGAGGTGAAAGAATTCCATAATATAATTCATTTGTTTCCCTCAGAACAGGGCTGAGTTTTCCCCCAATGATCTTATACTGACAAAACTGCTCCTTATTGCACCAGAGAGAATTGTCTGAGTAGGGAATGCATATTCAGCCTCATGAGTTACAAGACCAGATAGGTGACATTCATCCTTTGCAGACACCCGGTGCATGTCCTACACACAGTTTAAGACTGATTATGCTCTCCGTATGTCACAGGATTCATCAGTCTTGATCTAGTTTCCTGCACAGGAACTATTTCAGCCATGTTGTATAACTGAAGAGAAATAAATATTGTTTGTTTTCAGTGTGCGCATTTGCAGATATTAAGAATTTAACATATAGGCTTTTAAAATAACTTGCACAACTCTGGAACTGATTTATAGAAATATCTTATTTATAACCTGGGTACCCCAGAGAGGTTGTCTACCAATACTTTGATAAATGATTTGTGTGTAAATTTTTGGGAAATATGACATACATTTTTTTATTAAAATCAGTCTGAAGCTAGAGCCTCATAAGCACAGCTCTCTCAACTCAAATGCATAGCAACATTTAGTCCCCTAATGAAAGGCTGTAGGTTTATACATGACAAAACACAAGAATGAATTTCTGTAAATATAAGTCAGTTTGGTAGGAAAGAAGATAATGAACTTTTCCCTAACACAAGTTTTTCTTCACTGTTATTATGAGAGAATATAGAGCAAAGAGCATGTTCAGAATGCAATCCAATGTACTACTTGTGCCAACATGTTTTCATTTAAAGAGTGAAACAAGAAGCTTACTTAGTTCACATAGCATCCCATGCAAGTCACTTAGCATTGCAGTAAGAAACAAGTTAAATAGTCAAGGACAGTTATCTCAAAGTACATTGCAGTAGTTTGCATTTACATCTTTGCCACAAAAGACCACATACGCCACATGTATATTCAGTGATACAAATACACAGGGGTATATCAGCATAAGAGCAATAAACAGGCACTGACAAAACATACCCTCTTTTAAAAGGCACTGAGTGGCCTGTAGGGTTTTTACTATAGAACATGATCTCAGAAGTTACTTAGTTGATTTTTACATATACACTAATTTGCAGCAGTGCATGTATTAGTTAAATATTTCTGAAGGAGCAAACATCTTCCATTCAGTGAAAATAAAGTTAATAAATCTGGCTAAATTGTTGGCTTCTTTTAAAGCCATAATTTTTATCATTAATATGGAGAACATAATATGGTTTTGACAGCTGGCTGTTTGGGTTTTTGGGTTTTTTTCATCTAGTTTCTAGTTACTGTAAGTAAATTTGTCTCTTTTAGTGCTTGCAGATACTATTGGGAATAACCTCACCCCTCTGCACAAATCCCAGTTTTAGAGGGATGTACTCATTTACTGGCAACTTCTGTGTCACCTTTAAAATGTCAGTTTTAAATGTTGCTGTCAAAGGACTAGGAAATATAGCTGGTGAGTGCAAGAAGTTTGGATCAGACTGTAATAGATTAATGAGATCAATATGTTGCTAGCAAGCCTGTGGAGGTAATGTACACAAAAAGTCCCAGAACTGACCGAGCAAATCCTGTCCCCTTGAGTTACAGTGACACTAACATCAGTTACATGTGCTTGGGGGGAAAAGGTCAGAGTCAGGTGCCAGAGGAGCAGTCTGGGAAATGGAATGGGACATGTGTAATTGATGTGAAGACGTCCATCCCTGACTGAATAATCCAGAAGTATTTGTGAACCACAGCACAACTCGGGGCTGGATGTATTTCAGGGGCTGATGTGTCATCAACACTTTTTTCCTTGGCTTTTCAGCATTTTCTGCTGGGAGGTAAAGGCTGCCATTCTCTGAGCGTGCTGATACTGCAGTGCTGGCTGCCAAATGCCCACTGATTCCCATCCCTAACGAGTTTCTGAGATAAGAGTAATTTCTCTTATAGCCACTGAGGCCTTTCCCATCCCTAAGGATTTGGGCTATCAGTACAGCAAAGACCAGTATTTCCTCCCACTGCCCTAGGACATGCCTCTCCAGGGCTCCATTTACCCAGTGAGGATAGCCCTGCCAAGGCTTGGTGCTGCCAGCTGTAGGCAGTCAGTGCTCAGCTGGGTGGAATCCCTAGGCTGAGCCCAGCTGTGCTCCCGGGTGACAGCAGTGGGGCTTTCTTCAGCAGAGATACCAGTCTGGCTCCTCTGCTTGAACTGGGCCATGGGGGAGTGCAAGCCATGCAGCCAGGAGGAAGTGAGACACAGCAGTGCTGCTTTCCCCCCATCTCCTATGTCCCAAAATCCTGCTTAGGAGGGGATGACAGAAAAGTTAGAAAATGTAGAAGCATGGCAGTGAGGAAGCCTTGAGGATGTTTCTATGGGGCAAAGGTGACATCCAACCAGCCCCACCAAAGGGCTTTCCCTGCAATGGAGGGCTGGTGGGCTTCTTCACATCACCAAATTAAACTATATATCTGTAACTTCCACTGTAATTCCTGCATAGATTTTACAGCAGAAGCTGGGGCTGTGTCCTTGCCCAGGAGCTGGGTCAGGGGAGGCTGGTCCACCGGCTGCTCTGCCACTGTTCAAACTGAGCCCCTCAAAGCTACAGCACGTTAGATGTGTAAAAAATTGCCTATTTTCC
The DNA here is from genome assembly GCA_037834095.1 of Argya squamiceps. Taxonomy (NCBI): domain Eukaryota; kingdom Metazoa; phylum Chordata; class Aves; order Passeriformes; family Leiothrichidae; genus Argya; species Argya squamiceps. Next base: position 82,528,024 of record JBBMKD010000145.1, read on the forward strand.
CCATAGAAAAACTGGGACAAAGAAGCAAATTTCAGCAGCATATGGGTTTAAAAAAATCCAATTTGTGATTATTATCCATCAACAGTTGCAGTTCATTGAACCTACTGTACAGAACCCAAGACATCTAAAAGCCATTAGGAAACAGCAATTTCACAGATAAAAGATATAAAAGAATCTACAAACCTGCTAGAAGATTCCCCTTGTTCTTTTCTTCAGATCAGGGAGTGGGAGGGAAAAATATACTTGTTATGCAGATAGTAATCACATTACTTAGTTACAGATGATGTTATATGTGTGATAAACATAAATGGGAATGTTAATTGGTGTACAACACACACATTACATTGCAACCACAAAAACATTCAAGCAAGACTCATAACTACAATGCTTCTGGAAAAGAAACTTTTCAGGTTTTTTAACACATGCATAACATGCTTCGTACATACCACTGCAGACTGAGTTGGCAAAGCACTTAGGCAAAATGCATTGCTGATACATATATAACAGAAAGCTGTTGTTTCTTATTAGATAAATTATTTCTGGTAAGTAAAAAGGTTCAATTTTAGGACAGCACAGCAATATGCTTATTTAAAATAAGAAGTAGATGCACTTTTGAGGGACAGTCGTATTTTAGAATATTTTATGTGGGATACAGCTTCATTATTTATGTAACTTTCTATCCATTCATCCATTTATACTAATGTTGCTTTCAACCTGTTTGTATATGTAAAATATCAATACTTCACATAACTTTTAATCTAAAAGCTCCTTTTAGTGTGGAGCAGTTTGGAATTACAGTTATGGTAATGGATTACTTACAGCTCTGTTCTTGTCAACTCTTTGAAATTCAAAGATCAGCTTTGGATACCCAGCCAAACTTCTTTTTGGCTGAGCTTTTTGGCACACAATTACCTTTTTACTGTCATGTGGATGTTCATCACCCAGCTTTGAGAGAAACCACTAATTCTCTTGCACTGTCTGCAATTAACAACAGTTAAGATGCTTATCAGAGCTTTCCCATAAGGCTCTTAGCGCTCTCCTTTTTGATCTTTATCAAATGTCTTTTACTTCCTGATCTGTGCCCTGTATTTAATCAGTCAACTTGCTGCCTTCTGCTAAACCTTTTACTGAATTATTGAAAAGTCTTGGGCTGCCAGTGCTCTGTGAATTCTCACCCAAACTAGGATATCAAATATTTCCTGCCAAACAGTGGCAACAGGTTTTTTAAGTCATCTTCCACTGTCTGTATGTATGACTGCATATGTAGTTTGTCCTAAGGAAATACTGAATATATCAGAAGTTATGACAAAAAGGAGCAAATTCCCTAGTGCATTCACCTGCAAAATACCACAAAGCACTCTTTCTTTGCAAAGGTGGATCAGCAGCTACAGCCTTATACAGAGGCACAGGCATAAAGATACCGTTGAACCAAGGAACAAGCTCTGCATTAAACTTAATATTTTTCTCCTTAAGGATAATTTGGAATGAGGTGAATCATTAACCGTGATGCATGAGTGGGTTGTTGGGAAAGTGTTTCTAATGCCTGTGCATTTCTAAGATAAATAGCAATGATTTGTATTTGCTCCAGCATGATATTGATCTAATTTGTTAGTTCAAATTTTTAATGAGAAGACTTGAGAGGACTTAAGACAACAAACCAAGACGAAACAGACAAATACTAGTTCTCTATAAGCTTGAACACATATCAGAAACAGCACCAGCTGCCATATTTGTACCTACTTTGTAGGGCTGCAGGTATGCAAGGCCTTCAAATGAGGCTTCCAGGTAGCAATGGAAACCGATTTCTCATCAGCAGCATAGCTACGCCATACACACTACGTGCAGGATATGTGGTAAAAAAAGAAAAAACAAGGCAAGAGGGAGTAGGGGATGAAACAAAAAATTGAAAAGCAGATTAGTAACCAATACAAGTGGTATCTTTCTCTTATCATTCATAGCACTGATACATGCCTGAAGGGAGGAAGAATACTTCCATAATATCGCCAGGTGGCTGCCACGTTTGTTCGGCTGGCGTCTGTAGAATAAAACCACCAGGAAGCCTGGTATGGGGAAACAACAGAAAAGCACAAAGGAACCAAGAAAATGAAGTGACAATGCCACCACACTATGGAGTGAGTGGATTTTGCTCAGACTAGGATGTGCTCGGTTAGGCTGATTCAGGGAACACCAGTACACACCTACCAAAACTTCTGTGAATCCCAGTACATCCCTTATGTGGTAAGATAAGAGTTACTGGCTCTGTGAAAGCACCAGAAGATATTCAGCACATAAAGGTGGTCAGAAAACATTGGAGTGATTTATTTGTGACAAGTCCATGGGGGACACCCACACAAACTTGCAGTCTGACGTAAAGAAAATGTCATAATACATTCTGCAAATCATAATGAAAACCAGACAAAAAATCTTAGAAGAGAAGCATTCTCTGTGGTTTGAAACATTGTTAAATGTTTAAAAACACAAAATGAATAATTTCAAAGGTGAGTGACCAAAGCATAGCATTGAAAATGTATCCATTGTTTAGATTTGTAGTGCATGCAGATAGTAAGATGAGCCTTGATTCTACAAGCTGGGACATGCTCTCTGATGTCAGTGTAACTATATTAATTTGTACTAGCTGAGCATCTGTGCTTCCTGTATATTGTCAACCATTAAATGTCATCTATGTATTCTTGTATGGAATCTAATACCCTGTGTTTTCCTACTGTGTATCTCCCAGAAACACATCCAGTCTTCATTAACAGATGGAGAACCTGTTACTCACTTTGAAAATTGCTTCACTGGTTGATCATTCTTGTTGTCAAAGATTTCTGCATTATTTTTAATTCGAAACTCTTTGGTTTTGGCTTATAGCCAGAGTTACTTATGTTTCTGTCTGGTACATTAAATGGTCCAGTAGGTTTCAAGACTTCCTCTCTGACCTTCTGTGTTCAAATAATTCTCACACTAAATATTTCTTATAAGCTAAAGAAATTGAGAAAAGTATACCCATATGAAACATTTCAAATTTCTACAGCTATCTTTAGGTCAGATAAAGGCTCTAGCAAACAGTCTATCTGTGGCATAATAGACATTATCCTGATAAGCTAGAGACAATTTGAGAAAACCTAGGCACTGTTATAGTATCCAATCTGCAGTTCAGACACATCCTACATTTATGAACATGAAATTTTCTCCAGCCCTTGACCCATTTTTCCAATGTTTTATTTGCTTTCTCAACATTCCAGTCTCACAAACTGTAGATGTTGAGTTGATATGTAGCATATTAGTATGAGCATCATCATACACAGTGGTAGTATCAATCTTCTCCTTGTTATGTTTATGGTTCTGTATCTAAGGACTTTAATTAAATGAGGTGTAGTAACATACTGGGAACTTGTATGAAGCCCTTGACCCTTCTTTCCCAGTCTTTCTCCTCTGTATTTCTCATGCTTCATCAAATCCCTTCCCAATTCACTAATACTGGGATAGGGACATCTTGCAGTAATCTGGATTCAGTTTCTAGATCAAGTTTTGTGTTTGTTGTATTAAAACATTTGGCAGTAATCCTTTCACCCTAAAAGACACCCAGATTGTCCTTGGATTTGTTCCTGTGTGCCTGTTCTCATATTTCCTATTCTGCCAGGCCTTGTGCCTTCAGAAAATATCTCTACCAGCAATTTTATATTAATTTCGGGATCACTGAAAATGTTGAACCTGTAAATGAACATGTAAATGCTGAATAGCCTTCATCATGGGATCCCACAACAAATGTCTTCCTTTCACAATGATTTTGCCCACTGAGAGTCACTCTCCAAAATCAGGCAGCTAGCTACTCTTAACCTATTTTGTGTGCTGTCTTACTAATATTTTGGTTGAACTGTCATAAAATAATAAGAGCTATATCCAAAAGGTAAATCTATTATGTGTTTCCTCTGGCAACAAAACTTGGAAAAAGTAGATTAGAATATATGTGTTAGAAACTACACCAAGCCGTCATTCTAAACTAGACACAAAAGGAGTGGAATTATTTTTGCTAATTATTCTAGCAAATATTAAATTTGAAATATTTAGTATTTAATAATGATTGAACAGTAATAATGGAAAATATTTATTAACTTTAAGAATGCTTCAAAGACAGTCTGACATCTCTCTGTACTTAGCATGGAACTCTAGCATATTCATGGTCAGCTTCTTTTTTTGGATTTATTATTTCAAAAATAAAACCCTGCACACATGGCACACATAATACTTGGCATCCCAGGAAAATAACCTAGGACTCCAGGAGATTATTTCCCCCCCTTTTTTTTTCAGTGCATCAAGTAGAGCAAAGCTTGGTGCACAATGATTCTTTAGAGTGTTTTCTCAGCTTTAACTAGGACTGAAAATTAAGGAAAAAGACAATGCAAAACAGCTGCCTAAAACATACCATGCCACTTCTTGTTGATTTGCACCATCACGTCAGAACAACTTCAGACAATTTCAGACATTTTGAAATTGTTAGTGCCTACATTTCCAGCTTTTGAATTGACTAATAGTAAAAGCAATTCTCTGGGCAGGACACTTTTAATCTTCACCAAGTATATCACTCACTGAAATACTCTAAACCCTGTAGTAGATGAAAAGTAGCTTAATATAGGCAAGAGCGCTGTGCTGTCAGTTGGGTTGTCTAGGGATCAATTCTCTTTTTCCAAATAGCTTTCTGACTGCAGGCATGCATTTGGCATCCTTGCCTCTGTTTCTTAATATGGATAGAAGAACAAAAAGTACACACAGAAATGCTGTATACAGTTTGTCTTGATGATTTTAAAGGTCTTTTCCAGCCTAAATGAATCTGTGATTCTGTACAGAATTATGGCAACATGTAGCAGTCACTGAACACAGTTATTTCATGAAACTAACCAATCTGTTAAATATTATTTCCACAAAACTTTCCAAATGGAAACAAAAACCTTTGTTCCAATATGTACTTTAAATCACCTGTGATTTGGTGATTTCATATTTACCTGAATTAGACTTGCAGCTGGATTCCTTCTTTTCTCAAAGTGTTTCTGACGATGCTGTTCCTGCACTTTCAATGCAAATCCTGAGCCAAGGATGCCCTGCAATATCATTTTATCAATGTGTAGGTAGTCTTTGAACAAATATACATTATCAATTACAAAGATTTTGTGAAGATGTTACACCATATGGTTGCTTCAGATAACACATTTATGACAGTATATGACAGTAGAAGGTACAGAAGCAGTTTCCCTTTTCCTGGTGAAGCAGGAGATTCCTTACATAACATCTGTGGTGCTACCAAATGACCACCCTGGGTTTGTGCTACACTACATTCCTGCAACTACCAAGGCCATAGAGATAGATATACAGTTATAAAATCAAGCAGGGATATTCAGAGGAGCTTGAGTCAGGAATGAGGAAATGACTGGCTGATAGATATACCAGATATATATAGACATCAAAGTCTGCATCTGCAGTACTTATAATAAGTTTTGATTTTAGAAAAGTTAGAAAATGCATTTCTTCTGGATCTTTCCCTTTAAATAACACCCATTGTTCATTATAGAGACTATGAAAAAGCTGATTTTGAAACTTCTCCTCTTTTAGCCTTTTACCTTTGAGTAAGATAAATTTGATTCTAACTGAATAGATCCAAGGACTGAAAATGTTTTCCTTCTTGACTCACAAGGAATGTAATACTTTTGATGGACATGTCTGCATTATAAGGAAGAATACTTCCACTTGAGTCTTACCCAGGATAAAATACTATGAGAAGTGTAAAAGTTTCCTACATACTTCTTGTTTTACAGACAGATTCAGCACAGAAGTATTTATGAGGAAAACTAGTATCTGTACACAGATATGACATGAGGAGCAAAAGTTGTGGCATCGCTAATATGTAAGGGTGTTCATCCTTTCATTGTAGTTACACTGCTAAGACTAGCTTTCTTAGTGGTGACTAGGTGAAAAAAGGAACTAATTACAGTAGATGACAATAAATGTCAAAGATTCACAAACAGGTAATGGGTTGTAATTATAATGCATTTTAGTATGTCAAAGATACTGAAATACTCTTTGTAGCTAGAGCAAGAAATAAATGCAGTGCACCAAATGATTTAATGCTGTTGACAAATGCTGACTTTTAATCTTGGTTTATCCATATGGTTGAAAACAAATGAAGTATTATAACATCTATGTTTTATAGTGATCTATAGATAAAGTATATGAGTATTAAAATATCAAAAGACGTAGCACTGGAGACAATACAAAAAATACAAATGCCACTTCTCATTTCATGCTTATTCAAAACTAATTAAAAAAAAAGAGAGATTCAGTCACAAAAATGTGAATTTATTTCTGAAACTACACCATATTTTAGTTGTTAGTTAATTCCTATTTCCATTAGTCTCTTGAACATTGATAGAAACAACATAAATAAACCGTAATATTTATTTACAATTATTTGCAGAAAATTATAGTTGCATCTTTTGCATTCAATAACATTAACTATTAGTTGATTTAAGGCCTTCTACTACTCTGTTGGTAGCTTGAACACGGCCATACAAAACAAGCTATTGGAAATACCTAATTTTTTTCACTATAATCTAAGTTAGAAAAAACATATAATGTGCTTTTATTTTTGTTTTGTTTTGAAAAATTTGAAAGAAAAGCAGTAATATACAAGTTGCGATTCGTAACAAAAGGAAGGATTTTCAACTTTACACAATAGTATGTAACCTAATTTAAGGTAATTTCCAAGTTTTGTCCATGACAGGGAAACTTCCCAAAACTAAAGCAAGGACACCAAACCTTTTCTTTGGATTTTAAATACCACTTCACTGGTGTTGTTGCACAGCAAAAAGCCTTAAACAGTTGTTCTTCATGTAGACAGCTTCCTTCAGCTTTTTGAATCATAACAGTGGCAGGACCTACAAGAGTTTCTATTATATTTTATGAATTTTATAGGCATACTCACAGCAGGTAGTGCAAAGAAAGAAATGCCAAGTAGAGCAAATCCTGCAGAAAGCAACCTTCCAAGCCAAGTAAGAGGAGTTTTGTCTCCATAGCCAATGGTTGTCAATGTGATCTAAAAAGAAATGAATGAACAATGTGGTTTACCAGAAGGCACTGACAGATTAGTTGCAGATCACACTGCATGAAGCAGCCTTTCCACTAATTAATCCAAGACATCTGAAACATATAGCTGTTTCTAAAAAATGAACATAAATATACTAACATTGACACTTTTCTGCAAAAATGTAATACTGTTTATGACTAAATAAAACTGAAATAAATAATAAATGTGAGAAAAACACCAAAATAAGCACTAAGTTTAAAAATAATGAAAAATTATCTTGATCTCAAATTTGAGGCAAATGGTAGGAAATTATATAAGTTGGGCAGGAAAAAAAGTGTTCTTTTCCATAGATGTGAAAGTGTTTCATCTGTTTTCTGCAGGATAATGTATGTATTTGTCTAACTAAGCAAATATAAATTACATGGAAATAATACTGGAAAAATATAGGAGGGAAGAAGTTGATGCTTGCAGGTGATATAAAGTCAAAGGAATTGCAAGAAGCAGCTGCATTTTCTGCAAACCCATCAGTACAATTTGAAATTAATTATCACCTGAAACACAAAAAACACTAGTCAAAAGCTAGCAGGAACTTTAAGTAAAGTTTCTGGTCCTTTGCCCTTCCTCCTGACAGGCTCAGATACACCTACGTCACTCCTGGCATGAAGGCCCAAAGGTTACTATGCAGCAGCAGATGCAGAGGTGCCTCGGACCATGTTAGCTCTGACCCGCCTGTGGACAGGTCAAAGAGAAAGGGGAGGCAGGTTTTAGTGCAGGTGGGAGGGCTCATTGACCACTGGCCATGGGCAGTGTGGCCTCTGAGATAATGGAGCGTGGCTGGGGCTCACTGAGCGCATCTTGAAGGCAAAAGATGAGTCTGAGGTCTTTCCCTGACTCAAGGAATTGCCCTCTACGCTACTTACGGCCCAGGAAGCACACCAATCCCACACCTGGGGACCAGACTGGCAGCAGAGCTGTGTCTGGGTGCTTTCACAGAGTTCACACCCATGCAGCTGCCTGGTGTGGGCAGCTGGAGGAGGTGTGGGCAGAGCGGAGAATTCCCGAGGGCCGGCTGGGAGGCTGCGGGGCGCGTGCTCAGGCAGCGGCACACGATGTTAAAGGACAAAGATAGACAACAGTAGGCTGAATGCCAAGGACTCCGTGGCCTGTTATTAAGGAGAACATGTGCATGGAGAATTATTTTACATCGTGTACCAAATGTGGGCAAGTTCAGGCTTAGCAAATATTCTGGCAGCAACAGATTCTTCAGGAAATTGCCTTCTAGAGACATTATTTTGCTTCCAGCTTCCTCAAAGTTCATTCCTAGGCAAGACAGCCAAAACAATTCTATTTAATGTCAGGGTCACCACGGGACAAAAGAAGGAAAGTCTTTTGGAAGTAATTAGATTTCAACTATTTAGGACTATGTAGATAGTAAACAGTGCTTTTAATTGCTCCCATTGTTGGGAACAAGCTGCAAGTGTCATTTACCCTCAGAAAGCCACAGAGACTAAGAAAGAGAGATGAATTCAGGCTGCAGCTGAAATTTCAAGTGGTTATCAAGTCTCAGGTTTTGTAACACTAGCCTGGTCACAGACACACCACCTTGCATGCCTATCAGGTCTCACTCTTCCTTGCTCCTCTTTACTTCCCTGCCCCATCTCCTCTTCTGAGCCTTTTCTGGACTCCTTGGCAAGCCAATGCCACCCAGGAAGGGACAGAAAACGATCCACATTTCTGCGTGGTTTGTTTCTGCTGCTTTGGTCCGCTGTGTGAGCTCACAGACATGCCTAACAAGCTCCAGAGACTGCACAAGGCAGCGAGAGACTGAGATGGAGTAAGAAGGAGGAAAGAACATGAGAATTCAACTCTCTCTTTTCTGGCAGAGATGAGCTGGTGCAGCCATGGTCTTGGCCTGGCAGAGGGGCTTGATTTGTTTGCTGAAGAAGATAATCACAGCTCTTCACATCAGAGGGCAACTGCAGAACAGTTTGAGGCTATTAAGAACCCAAGAGGAATGAAACACTTGAACAAATGAATCCCTGAATAAAAGTTCCTCAAAATTTGTTTCCAGGCCAGTTATTGCAAAGCAGTTTGGAGCTCTGGAATGAGCCCATTTTCTTGGCTTCCATTCAGCTTCCTATCTCTGCCAGTCGCTGGAAAGTACAGAGATATCTCCTGTCTGGGCTGATGAGAGGGAAACAGAACCAAGCATCATCTGCATATTAATGATATTGCCACCGAACTGTATTCCAAAGAAGTCAGAGATAAACTTGAACCTTTGGGACCTGACATCTGAGAGCAATCAAAAACCCAGAGCAGTCACACAGAGTGTATCTCTGGAATTTCTCCAAAGAAAATAACAAGACCCTATTAAAGCGTTTCCCTCAATTCTTCCAGGTACTAAGGATTTAGTGCTATCAGTCTGTGATTAAGTATATCAGTGGATTCTTGCTCACTTTGAGCTATTTTATCTCAGGATGGTCTTTACAGGGGTGTATAGGTGTCAGCACCATGCTGTACTGTCTTACTCAACACTGAGCTAAGCGGTTTGATCTTCATTTTATACTACTTTCACCATACAACTAAGAAAATGTTTTTCTGGACAATTTCAGGGTCAAGTCTGGGAATAATCCGCTGCATCTTTGTAAGTGCTGCTAGTGAATGACTAAACCATTGGCCAGGCCCTGACTGGCATAATGCTGAGATTAAATTAACTGAGCAGGGGAAAATGACTGGATGTGAAAACACGACAACATAAGAAATTTCCAGACATCATTGATAATAATGTGAGAAGCAGACAGAAGTTACAGGTAGCATTGTGTGAGTAAGAGAGAGGAGACCAAAGTTCAAAGGTAAATCATCCTATCCTAAAATGTAGGACTTGGACTTGTCTGGAAAAAACAAAACGTCTAGTACCACCAGAGATGTACTAGGGTGTCTGAACAGGGACCACCCACAGGAGAGGCAGCAGACTGTCCAACAGATCTTTGATGGTACTGTATGCCTATGTTTAAGCAGCTGAATCACACTCCTGCATGGCTAAATGACCTAGCTGATTTCTGTCTTTTACACCAGATGAAAACACTCAATTTTGGTTACTTCCATAAATGAGGGGTCTGGACAGACTAGCCAAAGTAGGCAGTGTCATCTGGCCAGGCTCAAAACTCACAATGATGATAGAACATCTGTTATCTCAGTGCTGCAGCTAATAAATATACTGCTATAAATGAGGTAATATAATGAATGTGATGATATAACTTAGATGATTTCAATTAGATGAGATACGACTCAGGAGGCCATTCTCTACCCTAATATTTCTTTCTGATGTCATTTTATGTTCTCCTAGCAATACTTACCTTTTGAAACGTTACCTGACATGACTTACCTGAAAAAAATATAGTTTGCTCAAGCTATCATTACATTAAATGGGAAAATTTTCATCAATATTAACTCATTTGAGCTAGTCATTGTGTCAGTGTAATTCATTGTAATATGTTTTGTTCCCTAAGAGGTCACAGCAGAGTGCCAGAGCCATTCTGTATCCAACTGTAACTATTGGGTACTACTAGAAAATAAAGACTTATTAAGAGAAATTCTGTCAAATGTGTAAGAGGGACATAAACTTCAGCTGCATTACATTTTCAGCTAAAGCTAATTAATGTACACACTAAATGTCATTATAAGTATCCACCGTTCTAGTTAACATCAGTATATCTCAGAAGACCATGCATGGTTTGGTTTTGAGACACTTAGGTTTTTTAATTGACCTTTTGTTCCCATATAGTTTTATTATTTTCTTCTGTTAAATGAATTTATCTTCTCTACCAAAGCGAATGTTGAACTTGAGCTCTTCATATAACACTCACCATTGTGTGCTGCTGTTTTAACACTGTGAGGACCCCAACCACAAGAATATTCAAGGTAGTGATATTAACATGATGATTCAATAGTAGGTTGCAGAGTACAACATGAAATTGCAAATACAGTGGAGTATCCATATGTAAATTTGGATGCCATATCTTGCCTTTCATTTCTGTATATAAATATGGGCTTCAGAAATGGATTCAGTGAAATAACCATAGCAGTCCTCAAATAATCTGAATTAATGAATAGGTTAATTGCAGAATGCTAGTGCTGATCCTGTAAGGAGAAGCATAAGTGTCTCTAAAAGACTGAAATGTAGGGTGACTATTTGTGCCTGACTTTGATGCAGCCTTTTCTTTCTTGTACCTCTGCCATGGCAAAATTCAGTCCAGAGTTTGCTAGATAATCTGTGGTTTAAGTCAGAACAACTTTTGCAAATAAACAAACCAATGAGACTAAGAATTGATTTCCCCTAAAATGCCATACAGTCTGTCCTTTTCAAAAATCTGCATGTGGGTTACTCTGGCAGTAAAAACAACCATGACTAAGAAGTACATTATGCATTTCCCACATACTGTTTTACATATTGAAAAAAAAATACTATTATTAAAATGGTAAAGATAACAGGTAAGGGGAACACTGATTTCTAGTAATTTTGTGCACTTGCTTAAGTGCATTAAAAACTTAAATGTATTTATGTCATACACTAGGGAAAGAAGAAAATAAACAGAAACATACAATATATATTGTTTTCAGATTTTAAAATAAAAGTTCTTGTTTTTCCTGCTGAAATCAAGACAAGATTCCCGATTTTCTCAGTTGCACTACTTATATAACCTCTGAATCATGCACTTTCACTTCATAGTGTACAAAATATTTTAAGCACCACTTTATACAATGATTATTTCCTAGCAGGGTTTTTCCTTAAAAAATAGCAGTCAGCAGGTAGTGGAGAAGTAAATTCTAAAATAAAGGTCTTGTTCCTGCTGCTAGAGCTGCTCAAGGAGAAGGATCTGGATCTAACATGAGTCTCAGTCAGATGCCAGAGTGGAGCTCTGAGTTTGTTGGGACTTTCTCATTCCTTGTAAATGTTTCCCCTTTCCAGCTGGCAGGTGGGTACAATCCTCTGCTCAGCCCAGACTCCCTGCCTGTGTAGTGCTAAGGCACGCAGGGCCCTGCAGAGAGGTAGAGACTGTTTCCTGGGAAATCAAACATCTGAAAAGATCCATTCCCAAGAACATGCACAGCCACAGGAGGGTCTCTTGCAGGACCACATCCCCACTGCCACCCTGCAGGGGCAATGGTGTTTTCAGACTGCCAGAGCTGGGGCACTCACCAGTGAGGACATTGGCATCCGATGCCAGAACCTTCACAACTGTGTCAATATAGGAAGGCTAGAAAGCTTTAAGGCAAACCCAGAACTGAGCTTTTGAAGAAACAGGAAACAAAATAAACTACAGTGGGGCAACTGAATGCAAAACCTTCTCTCATGGCATTAGCCGATATGAATTTTACATGTCTTTGTGCTACAGGATAAGATATATATTTTATGAGTGATCTGCCTGGATGCTCTAAAGCAACAAGTTTCAGCAAAATATATTTCTGGATATTTGTAAATGTACACCTAATACTTACTAGGTCTGGTTTTCCAAGCTCCCAGTTTTGTGCAGTGATAACAGATATAGTCTCTAGGTAAGACATGCAACAAAAGACTAGCCCTTAGATGAACAAATTTCAAACACATTTACTATCCCTAATAATAGTAGGTGACCTTGACCTTAACTCAAAATGCAGACAAAACTACTTACAAGTATTTTCAATAATTGAAGACATTCTGGAAAGGGCTTTTTCACAGTCCCTGTGTGCATGTTCTGAGTCTGCAGAGACTTTCTCACTGAAGTGAGAAAGCTTCAATTTTTCATCCCTCTGATAAGGAAAGGTGGCAGAGGCTAGCTCAGGTCTCACACTTATTCCAAGGAAACGAATGAGTACTCTCTGTTATTGTCAGCGTTAATGATCTCCCAGGTATCATTTCACTACCCAGACACTGCCAGAGCACACTCTGTGTGTTCTACCACATCAGAAGGAAAAGAAAAGCAGTTTTACACCGCCTGACAATAACTGCCTTAGGCTTTGTTGGGGCAGATTTCTTAAGCTGCCTAAGTAACTCTCACACTGTGGAGAAATCTGAATCACTATAGGACATTTTAAGCAAAAACTCCTACACATTATGCCATAAAATATCAAAACTTCAAACCTAGTTTTTTGTTGTTCATTGAAACCCTAGTTTCTTTAACCACATTCATATAATCCTCCTTCAGGAAAGTAGTCAGGCATGTACTTAGATCCCACAGATTTCAACAAAGTAAAAACAATTGATTTGATAGTTAACCATGATTTCAAGTAAATCAGGGCTTTTATACCTGCAAAAAAATAACACTGCTGAACCAGAATTGACATATTTATTCTTGGTCTTTGTCCTCAAGGTGCAGAGGAAGGAGAAACAACATCTTTCAAAAGGCACTGATGATACTCATGCCAAAGCTCATGTAAGATTTTTTTTGCCCTCTTTTTTCCTGACACTTTTTCCTCTTCCTGCACTGCCACTTACAGCTCTCTGGTTTGTATCAAAACAGCTCTTTGTGGGGATATTACAAACTACATTACTGAAAGGCTATGGGTTAAATAGTACAATGTTTTCTTCTCTTGAAGGTTTAGTGGTCTGGTTTGCAGCAGAAACACATAAACAGCTGTTCTACAGGATGGACTGAAATAATCTGTGATGTGCAAATGAATAGCTGAGGGAGGAAGCTTCTCAAAGCAATTTTTTGTCAGTGAAAACAATTCACAGAACAGCACACTAAGTTCAAATCCTCGGTAGGTGAAACTCAAAGCACTTTAGCGTACTGGTTAGAGTCCATGGGTTTTTTTCTGTACTTACTGTGCCCCACCAGAGAGCATCTGCATATGTGGAGAATTCGGTATTTGCATCTTTTTCCACCAAATAAACCAGGAAAGATGAAAAGATGAGTACTAAAAATCCTATGTACCAGGCTGTGATTAATTCCTAGAATAAGAGAACAGAGATCAATCCCCATTTTATGGACTGAATAGAATGACATTTCAAGAAGACATAATGAAAATATCTATCTATATGCTTTTTGGCATTTGTGCAATTATAAGTTCAGTGCTTCCCTGTGCATGCAAATTTTCTCTGAAAGTGGACAAGATCTACTCTTATGGTTTGATGCTTCAGCAATGTCCCCAACATACAAAAAATTACAGCTGCACATCAAAGACAACATTTTCAAGATTTCTGAAAACTGTTAGCATTAAACATGGCCTGGTGTATCTTACTTCAGAAAATTGTTGGGTATTCTGCCCAAAACTCATAAATGCTTATTTCCTTGGTCTCCTGTTGAATCACATCAAGTGAAGATATCAACCAGACAAAATTAGTATCTAGGATTACATACCTTGCTATGTGCATAAACTACAGAACCTAACAATTTCCAAGTGCCTCCTCTTCGGTCCATGCGCACCATACGAAGGATCTGTAGGAAACGAAGACTTCTCAGTGCTGATGTTGCAAAAATGTTACCTTGAGTTTTTGCAGAAACAACTGCTATTGAAGCGATGAGAACAATGATGTCTGAAAGAAATACATTACAGAAAGCATTAATGTCCAAGTATCAGTAAAGAGTACATAGATCTACATGAGGTGAATGAGAAGGACAAAAGAGAGATTCCTATAGTGGATGGGAATCCAAAGCACAAAGATTCCTGCTTGAGATAGGGCTGTGAGATCAGAGCTGGTGTCACAAACTACCTTGTGCGTCTCCAGGGTGAAAAGTGAGAGTAGCAATTTTCAAAGCATATGGATAAAAGGAGCAGTGTTGAAGAAACCTCAGGTAGGAGCTTTGAAATCTGATGTAGCAAACTGTACAAATCAGTAGATGGATTAGAACTTCTACCCTTTATCTATCTTTCCATAACAACTTTTCTATGCAAAGACAAAAAAGAAAACTGAGGTAAGAAAAGAAAAGGGCAGGCCCAGAGGTGAGAGTCTGGTAGAATCGGACTTACAAGCACAGTACTAATTTCTTATGAGAACAGACACTGTGTGTCTGAGGAATGTAGTTACTGGACAAATCAAATCAACTCCCCTGATGTACCAGTTCCTGGAAAGGAGGAAGTACAGCCCTGGGTACTCAGAAGCATTCCTCTAGCTGGAAGCCTGGAAAGTTAGTTGAAGCTCAGCAAGTGTTAGGATTTATTTCTTCAGGTCACAAATTCAAACTGTGAGAGCGACTTTAGTGCACATGAAGTAATCAGCCAGCTGTCCTCAGAACCAGAACAACATTTAAGGGGAGAGGAGGAGAAGCAGCAGAGTGATGGCACGTGGATGCTGTGAGACAGCATAATGTTCTTTTACAATGATTGGGGTTGACATGCTGTTATGCATGGAGTAGAAAAGCACAGCACAAGCTCTGTTCTTCCTCACCTCATGATTAATTCCCTGGCAAAGTTTAAAAGCTTAAAGAGCCCTTGTAAAAATACCTGATTTGAAGCTTAGGGTTTTGTGATGTTTTTATGTTTCTATGCAAGGATAATCTCAATCCATGTTTGTTGGTGAATAATTGAAAGCAGGTTCTTGTTGATATGAGTTTTACTTCTTTTGTGTTGGGTAGAAACACACATCTAGTATAGCTCCTACAAGAATGATCCAGAAAGTGAAGCCCCCACCTCCACAGGCAAGCAGTGAGAGATACTGACTGTGCCTACATGCAGGAGACTGTTTCCTTGGTCTGCCGCAGTACAGCAGGAAATGGCCTTTGTTCATTCTGCTCTGCCACCAAAGGGAGACAAGGTCCAAATACCTCTCCTTGCCTACAAATATACTGGGTTTCTCTGAACTCACCTATGGATGCCTTTGTCCTCGTATTACAATTCCAAGAGTACAGACAACCTGTTTTTGTGGTTTAAGGATTGTCCTGCTAAATTGTGGAAACTTTTGTCACAAGGGGCTAGAAATCTACATAGGTATAAAGTCAGCTGGATGGTCTTATGGGACTAGATTTAATCCTGGGCTAATTAATACCAAAAGCCCATTTCTGGCTTGGGATGTCTTCAACTAGCAGGATGTTGGGGGCTGAGAATCTGTTGTAGAGAAATATCACTATGTGATTGCTTGTGCAATCCTCCCTGGCTGTTCACTGTTGGCTAGTGTCACTGTTTGACATCCTGTGTTGGCCGAGGCTGACCTTCTGCCAGTCTTATGCTCTGACATTTTAAAATGTCTTTGGCTACTACATATGTGAATTATAGGTGGCTACTACATAACTGGCTACCAAAAGTGCTGGATTTGCTTCTAAATCCAGCAAGTTCAGAGATGAAGAAGAGCCAGAAGTGGACAACGTGTCTTTGCACAGTACAAATCTCAAGCTCACAACAACTAGATGCAGGAGGTCTGGGTGAGAATTCAGAAACAGGAAAACTGACTAGGAAAATTAAGGGCATCACAAATTCTAACAGAGATCAGAAAAATAGATGGAATTGGATTGAGCTCCACAAGAAGATATTTAACTTTAGGTGTCTATGTGTGAAACAGATGTCTCAACTCCCTGAGCAGCACAAGGTAATCACGTCAGCTGAGAGAGGTGCAGCTAATCCTCAGGAAGGCTTCTGCTGCCTGCTCAGCTGCTTCACACTTTGGGCTTGGCACAAGAAAGACTTAATTCAGCTGCCCAAATTTATTTGTCCTGTGCCATTTGAGATGTCTTAAGGTATCTGAGATATCCCCTAGATCTGGCAGCTATGCTCTCGGACCTGGAAAAGTTGTACTCTTCAGGAGAAGTGAGTAGGGAGCAGGGAATATCATGTAACAGGGGACAGGCACCTCTCTGTACTCTGCTGAACTAAACCCTAGATCTTGATTGACTATGCTGCCAGCATAGACACTTAGCACACATGTACCCACCTAAAGCAAACTTCTTTCTATATTTAGTTGTGTTTATTTGGATCCAAGGCTAACACAGAAGGTGCTGGAATGTCTTGAGCAGTACGGACTGTGCTGAAGAAGCCGTGTCCCCAGTGACTAACACGGTGACAGGGTGACCTCGACTTGTCCCAGTGGCTCTGAGCAGAGTAGCAATTGAACAGCCATTTTTATTTAGTGGAGACTGGCTAGCAGCACATTAGAGATCATTAGAAGAGCAGTGCATCCCTCTGAAAATCATTCTTAGATCTTAAAAAAAGAATATGATCACCCAAATATTGGAAATTACGCATTTGGTCCAGAAATTATTAAAATGCTTACTGAGGGTTTTGGTCACCCTCCAGCATTTCTAATAGGACAATGTATTAAAAAATTCAGTGACTTGCTCCTGCCCTTTTTCCTACTTATTCCAGAGCTCAGACAGTTTTTTTAATAACATGGAGTTTTATGAAGAACCCCCCACTGCAAAAAATTCAAATTAATTCTGTGTTGGCAGCTGAACACAGCCTCTGCCCTGCACTGCTGGGAGCCCTCTGCCCCGCTGAGGATCTCTGGTCCTCTCTGAGCACGAGAGACGAAGAAGCCAACGGCAGCATAGTTCTCTTTTCCATTTTCAAAAGCATCGGTCCAAAGGAGTTACCTACTTGCGTATGCCCTTCTATCTGGAGGACAGGGATGAGGTTCTCCCTTAATGGAAGAAAGGTGGAGGAAAAAGGGGAGCAGAAAATGCACTGGAACCTGTTTGAAAAACAGCTGAAGGGAAGAGAATCTTCCTAGGCTGGTGGTGTTTTTTTCACACTTTGCTCTTTCATCTTCTTCACTCTTCACACCAACAACTCCCAACAAAACTCCATCCCTAACTCCTCAGCTGGAAATAGGGAAGGAAAGAATGTGTCCATTGCCTAAGGCAGCCCTCCCTGGCTGTGTTTCCCTAGGAGGTAGGGAAGATGGGCAGGCACATTATTCCAGTGTAGCTTAACTTTTTAGGAACAGGTGTAAGATAAATCAAAATAAACCCTTATTGGAATGAAGTCAAAGTCCTAAGAAAAGTTTGCAATGGTTGAAAGTCACTTCTGACTATGTTAAAACTGCTTGATCTTCTTATCTAAACATACCCTGGAAAAAATGAAAAGTTAAGTATATTATGATTTTTCACTGTGCCATACTTTTATATAATATGATTCAGGGGGCTTTTGCCCTCTTTTAAACCAAGAGAGAAAAATATTATTCTGAACTTCCTATCATATTCCGTGTGAATGTAGCTAAAGTCTCTGTGGTATTTCTGTATTTTAAGAAGGCTTGCCCAGATTTCTATCACTATTTTCTTATATTTTATCTTTTAGTGGCAAAAGTAGGAAAACAGCATTTCAATTAATTTAATGGGCTCTCAATTTTCGCTCTGTATCTTTCTGCAAAGCACCAGAAAAGATTCAGATGTGAGACTGAGTAATGGGCAGTATTGTTCCAAACTTCTCTATAATGACTTACTAAAAGACAGAGCTTTCTGATGAATGCTTACCCCTTTGTTTATTTTTTTCCTAAGCTAATATTTTATGTCTGATCTTCCAAAACATTAAGCCTCTCTTCAGCCATGATGATGATCTTATTCACCCTTTAGAAATATATCTCAGATTTTTATTCTTGTGGATAAAATTCTCTCTCATTAACTCTACTATGAGATTTCAAATCCTCTTAGCAGCTTTTGCACTGTTCACTTTTGAACACTTAATTTCAAATTAAATTTCAAACAATTAATTCTTTCACTTCAGACATTTCACCTAGTACCACTCAAGAAACACTTGAGATTACACAAAATTTTTGTGCTTATTAACTGGCGAAAGACTTTTTGACAGGCACCACGTTAACAACAGGACCCCTTTAAGAAAAATACAGAAAAAAAGGTGACCCCAGAACTCATGTGTGTAACAGATTACACTGATGTATTGTTCAGTGTCACTGAAACAGTAACACATAAAACAAGTAACTGAAGGCCAGTAATGCAGCTACCCGGAACTTGAATAACTCATGCGAGATGTTCCAGTCCAAATTCTCCACCTCACAGAAGAAGGCCAGTGTAGGGCTGCCTTAGGCTGCTCAAGTTTGGTCAGAAACTCTGGAATGCTTGTGTTACTGATGGAGGTGTGGTTGGCATTCCTAAACTATCAGCATTTCTAATGGCAACTGGGAAATTAATAATGTGACTGAGAGAATAATAATGGTAGAAAAGGAGTCATCATAAATCATTATAAGGGATTGTTTTACTTTTAATGACTTCTCCAATGCAACTTTCCTAGTGTGAGCTTCTCAGATGTTGTGAGATTTTACAGCATTCATAGGTGTCATGGGAATGAATCCAATTATATAAATAAAGAGGAAACACAAAAGTTCAACTTGGATACTGTGCGACATCCCAACACCTTGATGTGCCATCAGGACAATTTCTAAAACTACAGAAAGAATGTCAGGATGATTTTTTACAAGAGCATGTAATGATAGGACAAGTGGGAATGGCCTTAAACTGAAAAAAGGTTGGTAATGGATACTCCTTTCCCAGATGTGTTCAAGGCCAGGTTGGATGGAGCTTTGAGCAGCCTCGTCCAGTGGAGGGTGCCCCTGCCCATGGCACGGGGCTGGAACTAGATGTTATTCCTTTCAACCCAAACTATTCTGTGATTCTCTGATTACTAGAAAACATAATCAATGACAATCTCTCATCTTCTCAAAACTCATGCACATGCTCAAACTAATATACAAACCTGCATCATCTTTCTCTTTTTCATATTCTTCAAAGGAAGAATATGTTTATTGGAGCTTTGCCTGCTGCCTGCACTTAATGCTAATATAATGGAACGTATATATTGAAACATTCTTTCCCTCTAAATACAAATGATAATTCAAGACAATACAGGTTAAATGAATCTTGTGATTTTTTCTTTGATTTTATCTGAATAGAAAAATGAACAATATTTACTCATTTTTTGGATCATCACTAGGTCATCAAGATAGTGTTTGCTATAAATTCACAGAAAATACTCAGAGTTCACACATTCTTGGTAAGAATAGGCAGGAAAGTTCAATGGCTATCAATTACTGTGTCTGCACCAGCTATAGAGCAGTAAAGAGAGGCAACAAACTAGGACATGAGTAGGGCATATCTGCCCACAAAAGCACAGAATTAAGCAGAAAATCTCAAGAGGTTGCTTTATCTAGCCTGCAGCTGTATTAACTCACAAAGGAAATTAACTGGGCAATTGTATGACCAAATCTAAGCTACCCCTAGCCTGTCCTCCTAATTTTGAGCTAGAGTTATTATCCATGACCCAGAGAAAAGGCACAGCTTGTAATGGTCATTTCTGAATAGTTCTCAGGACAGTTCATTACTTTCAATTTCAAAGTTACTTTTGAAAAAAACCTAGAACTATGATTCTGTGGTGTTACAGAGACACTAAGGGCACGAGACAGTTTTGACATGGGCTCCGTCTGCTTACCACGGCACAGGTCATGCACGCATGTGGCAGCACAGTGAGCAATTATTCTCACTTGCTGAGGGGTTTAAATAGGTTTTAATTGAGATTTCCAACAATCACTACATGGAAACACTTAGCAGCTTTCTATTCTGAGTCACTAAGAGGCGGTAATGGTGGTAGTAAGGAATGACTGGCATTTTACTTTTTCTAATATCTCTTTGGATATGAGTCCTTCCAGTCCACATTGCTATTCTCAGAACTCTCTTTAATTTGCCTTCAAAAATCTCTACAGCTGGCTGGCCAGGACCAAAGGGTATCATCTAATCAATGTGGAAATGTACTTTGAATTTTAACCAAACACTACAGCACTAAGTTAACACAACACACATTCTGGACCACTATATTTGAGCACATCACACAATAGAAATATGATAACAAAAATATATTCAATGGGCTTTATCCTAAACCAATATAAATTGGCAATTTAAAGCATTTTAAGATAAAGCCTGATGACTGACACTGAACTTTGGCCATACATCAGTACATGAAAATAATGTTGTTCTTTTTCCTAAAAGAAAAGATCTATTTACACAAACTTGACTATTGGAGCAGCAGCCTTTTTGCACAGCCTGGTAACATATTGGGCATTGGTGTACTTCATGCTTCTGTGGGCTAGCTAAAAAAACAGAAGAAGGAAAAAAAAGACATTCATAGAGTTTAAGGCTCTGAATACCCTAATACCAGGGATATGCAGTGAGGGATAGAATTGGATCACTATTCCTTGAGCACTTGTTGAGAAAAGTCATAGGACAAAAATTATTTTGTTGTAAGTGGCTGGAAAACTGCTGTTATCTTGAAAAAAGGGATGAACTACTTCCCTCTATCAGTTCAGGAGAGCAAAGAATAAAAAACAGGAATAGAATATGCTGCAACAATTATATTGAAAAGAGGCAAATGTAGTGTTTTTACCAGGTGGTCGTTCCTTTGCTCTGTGAATGTTCCTTTATTATAAAATTAGTGGGATATTTCACATTATTGTGACAGAAAAATTTGGTCAAATATGGGCCTGAACTTACAGTGACCTTGCATAAGTATTTATCCCAGAAACCGAGAATTTTCAATATCTTTACCTGTAATTACATCTCTGAACAGAGAAATGA
Organism: Argya squamiceps; assembly: GCA_037834095.1. Classification (NCBI taxonomy): domain Eukaryota; kingdom Metazoa; phylum Chordata; class Aves; order Passeriformes; family Leiothrichidae; genus Argya; species Argya squamiceps. The sequence goes on from JBBMKD010000145.1 coordinate 82,549,591, forward strand.
ATGATATTACCATATTTAGAAAGATGATGTGTGTTATCATATTTAGTAAATTATGTCATTGGAAGAAGCAGAACTATTTATCAGCAAAGTAAAAGTCAGTATGTGCAAGACTGCCAAAATCTGAAAACTGGCTTTTTAGAGACTACTCTGGAGACATGCAGACTTTTGAAGTCACCTGAAATCACCCTCAAATTATATTATCAAGCATTATTTTCAGCCTATAACCCCCTCCAAAAAGCAATTTAATAGCACTCATTGAATTATATCACCTGAAGCTCTCTAACATAATGTGGGAGAAGCAGAAAGTTGAGTTCTGTACCTCCCACAAGAAGACTTACATCTACAAGGCCCCAGTTTTACAGAGAAAAAAAACCTGAACACTACTATCAACAACAAAACCCCCCCAATGTAATATGAGATAATATGAGTTTTGCGTATTCTACAAATAATGATGATCTTGGGTCCTGTCAAAGTTTACTTTCAGCTCTGTCTGAATACAGCTTTTCTTTCTGGTCAGGGATCAGATCTCTGCTCAGATGCCAGACAGGTTATGATTAATTGTCACCTACTAGTAAAAGTAATTGGCAGGATATCTTCAGGAAATTCTTGGGATGGGTGATGTTGTTTGATTTTTGCAGATGGTGTTGTCACTCCAGCCAAAAGGTCTTTGTGTGTTCAAATATGTAACATCATCTGTATGGAAATCATCTTAATTGTCATTACAGGCAAAGCAAGTTGGTGATTTCGCTTCCTTTTTTAATCTTTTAGCAAGATGCAAAACAACAAGGTATTTTTTGAAGTAGGAAAGTGAGCTGGTTTTGCATATCAAGATAATTCACAGAGATAAACACAGACGAGTGTGAAAATTGACTTTTATTGCTGTTGAAAAACAGAAAGATAGTAATGTATGGTAGTGGCCCATACAAGAGAAAAAATTCTACAAAAATATGTAATACTGTCGAGGCACTGAAGTGGAATAAAAAAATTTCCAGAGGTTAATATTTCTCTACTGATTTTTTTTTTTTTGCTAACAGTGGAAAATGGCTACATTACTCACTGTCTTCCATTTTAAGAAGTCCACTAAAACTGATCTGTGCATTGAAACTTGGATTTTTCTTATCATCAGCTAAGCAATACCCCAGTGAAGAAATCAAATAGATGAATCACCTTGGACCCTTCTTTCCCTTTATCATTTAGATTTGCAATATATTGGAATCATCTGAGTAAGCAAACTATTTTAATGTGAAATGAAAGTGACCTCCTGGAAATACAGACAACCTCTTTCTGGAATAAATGTTATTTTTATATAACTGAAGTGAGTCTGCTTAGAAAAACAGCTCATCATTATGTAAAGCTATCTTTTCTGGCAAAGAGAGAACTGGAAACAAGTCAAAGACACTCATTAGGAAAGCTAATCAAATACAACAACGCTAACTTGATTCTCCAAACAATTTCTGAACCAGAAAGAAAAGGAATATTTTTAATAAGGCAACACTGAGTATTTTTTAGATATGAAAACTAAATATGCCCTTTTTAAATTGGGGACTAATGAAGATGAGTAAGATTTTTTTTGTCATTTTTTAAAATTTTATAATGAAATCCTAATTCCATGCCCAATAATGGATCAACCAGTGCTACTCACTACTGTGTCAGTGTATTAAACGTATATATACCTTGTTCCTGTGTAAAAGTAGCATATTGCCAGACCGTGATGGCAAATACATCCAAATAATGTCATTTTACCTTCTGCTGTATACAGCCAAAATATTTCTCTATGGTCTGAGAACCACAGTAGTTCGACAAGTACTGAATTTTAAACTGTAGCTATGGCTGCCATATTTTATTTAGTCTGGATAAGAATAACAACATTAATGGGAACATTTCACCTGTCTTTGCACTGTTCCCATTTATTGTTCATGGCCCTGTTGAGCACACAATCTTTCTATGAACTGAATAAGTCCTCAGCAAACATCTTCATGTTATTAACAGCTGGTTCAATAAATCTTAAATATCTAAGAGCCTCCTGAAAGCTAAGATTAAGTTCAATTACAAGCCTTTCATGGATTTATACTTTATTAACCTTTTCCAATAATTGATCTTTAACATAAATAATATGTACCTGCCAGAAGGAATAAAGCACTATTTATTCAGTGTAAGTTTTATTTGGTTTTGAGACAGGCTGAGAGAAACATTTAAAACTGTGTCTTTGACCTAGTGCTCACCAACCCAATTTTTGTTCAGCTAAAGAAACAAACTGCAAGTAATACATGTAGATTCTTCCCATAAATCTTCACTTATTCTGTCCAGAAACAGTTTTGTGCCTTGAAAGCACAGGAAAACAAGGTTTGCCAGTCACTTTACTATGTCTGTATGTTGCTGGATGACAGTAGACCTTAGTGAAAAACGCTATTGAAGTGGAGAGAAAAACATTTCTGTAGGGAAAGGCAACAGGATGGATAGCCAGACACATACAGCCCTTAGGAGTAAAGACGCTCATTTCATCAGGCTGTAAGAAAACCACAAAGTAATCGTCAAGAAAAAACCAAAATAGCTACAGCATGGCAAGACTTGTGTACAAAGAAAGGGCTGAATAATTTAGGAGTGGTTAGTCAGAAGACAAATATGAGGCGGCAGATAGAGGTATGCAAATTAGTGGAAGATAAGAAGGTCTGTTGGATGCCTCCTATTTACCCTTTCTTATAAAAGTGAGATCAAAAGACTATTTAAATTTAATAAAAAAAAAAATACAAGATGGAATTGACTTGTAAAGTTCATTGCTCTGAGGTATAAAGGAATAACCAGGGAAAATTAAAGACAAGTTTGGATGCTTTCCCCTGAATTGCTGGAATTAGATTTTTCAGGGGATCCAAATTCTTGGTGAGTCAGCCACTGATTACTCCATGTGTGATTGGCTATTTTGGGCTACAGGTATTAACACCATCATCAGGGGTCTCTGGCACTAGTCAGCAAGTGGAAAGACACCAACCAGGACTCCTGTGTGATCCAGCCCCGCAGGGAAGCATTGCTATGTCTATGCTGGGTCCTTGCAGCCACAAGGGGAGGAATCTATAGGCAGGAATGTGTTCTTTCACGGCCTTTTCATCATGCTCTAAAAGCTTAGGCAGGGGTAGGTGGGCAGGGGGTCTGGAAATGTTCATCTAACACATTCCCAGATTGTGGATAATGTGAAGGTGATACAGTGGCATGGGAGTGGAAAGGCCAAAAAAGAAAGTGGGAACAGAAAAATTCGTGGTGTGTAGGTGAAAGTGGATGGGTGAAATCTGACAAGTAAAGATGCTGAAATGAGCAGGGAGAGAAAAACATGTCTCTGAGGAGATGAAAAACCTGTTTGTAGGTGGAGAGGGAAGAGACAGTATTAAAAATCTGCTCTCAAATTCACAGGGTAGTGGGGAAACAGAGGATATCCAGTAGCTGAGTTATTTAATGCAGATGTTGAGGGCAGCAACATGGGTGCCTCAGTATTGTCTGAAAGAGTTCCTACATTCAGTTTTCTGAGCCTCCCTTCAGAGGCAAAAACCTCTCCCTGCTGCCTAAAAGCAAAACTTGCATTTCTAACCTATACAGCTATTTTGAATGTTTGCACAATCGATGAGTGCCTCTTGGGACTCCTTTGTTTCTGTAAATACAGAGTTTATTCAGATTACAGAATTTACAGACATTATATTATATTAAATTAATATTACACAGAACCAGACATGTCCAGCCACTCTTTACCCTCAGATGCTATCCCACCTGCAATTTGTGTGTGAGTAGTCTAAGGGGGAGTACTGTGCCATGAAGAAGGTTTATATAATTTGAAGAACACTAGTGTGGGGCATCTTACACAGCCACACTTGAGACTCCCTGATGTGGGAGATATGAAGAAAGAAATGGAATGCTTGCTAGAAAGGAAAAATCCTCACTGCTATCACTCTCTCAAACCCAACAGGGGCAATCACAAAATGAAATCTTAAATACAGTAGATTATGTCATTCTCTGTGACAACCTCTCCACTCTGCCTTGTGACATTTTCATCTGAAACGAAACAGTCTCCATTGTGGGGGCAACATGAATAGACTGGGCTGGCAGAGGGGAGCCCCAGGACTGAAAGAGCTCTGCCTTTGCTGTGGCTGCTGCCCAAGTGGTCACATACATGCATTGGGGCACCAGCACAGGGTTGAAAGTGAGTGGCTTCCTTTACACCGTTTAGGAGCTTCCATAGTTTGATGTAAAATGGATCTGATGGTCACCTTCCTTGGATCTGTTATTGACAGTAATATCAACTATCACCAAAGAACAAAGCTCAATTTTGAGAGCCATCAGCACAGGCTTAAAGAGAAAAAATGTAATTTTTTTTTTAATGGGAAACAACAGGTTATGGACACCTGGTGCTTAAGTACTAGGGATGGGAGGAAATTAAAATTTGCAGAACATGCCCAAATTGTTATCTAGAAATATGCAAGTGTTTCTACTTAGCCATACTAAACTTGATCTAGAAATACTGTAACTCTAACACAGTGTAACAATATTGTTACTTCGTCAAACCTTCCTAACTGTTGTATTTAACATACCGGGTGTAAAAAGGAGGAATTTAAACCTGTATTTTCTCTCTTATACACAAGTCTTTTCCTAATGTAGCAGTTGGAGTGTAGCCATTTGAAGCATGACCATAAAAATAGAGATTTCCTGCAAATCTCACTGGGCTACTATGCCCATCAGTCACTTCAGCAGTGCTAGTGGCAACATGCTGTTCTCTGAAGGGATGTAAAAGAATGGAAACATCTATGGAAGCTGGATATCTTCAAGCTTTGCAATAACTAATAAGCTAGTGGCAAGGCTGGATGAAGACATTTGGCAATCTGATTATATTTAGTGTAACAGTGGGCAAAGCTTGTGTTTTAGACTGTCAGTATTGACAGTTAACAAATTAAAGCTGAGTGGATACCAGAGAACTGCATGTGAAGAAACAAACACTACCTCTAAAGCAACAGAAGATGTTTATGTTGCTAAACAACAATACAGCCAAGCAAAATGAAACTCCTGTTCTTAGTCAACTGCATCAACAACCCTTTTCCTTGGGACCTCACTCACACAGGGGTGACCTGAAGAGAAATAAACTAGTCTTCAGCAAAGAGAGCAATAAAATCACAACATTCAGCAGTTATTAGAGAGATAATTAAAAATTAAAAGAAGCAAATAAATGGAAGTATGAAATAGCAGCATGTTGCCTGCTTGTATGCTGCAGGGTGAATGAAAAAGGAACTGTTATCTGTGCAAAAGAATTGGTGAAAGTTGACTTCATACAGGTAATCATGAATGAGGTAGTCTCCCACAATACAATATCTAGAAGTGTCTAGAGACTGGACATTAGGAGATATTTATTTACAGAGTGGATTGTGAAACATGGGAAGAGGCTTCCTACAAAAGTGGTCAATGCTCCTTGAATATCAGTGTTTAAGAGGCTTTTGGACAATGTCCTTAATAACATGCTTAGACTCTTGGTCTGTCAGTTGCTTCCCTCCTCATCGTACATTTCCCAGTCACAGCTCAATAACAGCACTAGAATTGCTATGATACACTTTTATATTACATCATATTTTATAACAGATAGTATTTAATATCATAATATTATTATTATCATCATTATTATCATCATTATCCTTATACTACAATGTATTTCATGAGATTCAAATATGAGCAATAAATAATAATTTGAAAGACTGTTTAAATCATATACACAATCTGGGTGAGAATGGACAGGAGCCTCATTATTTCTATGTAATTTGACTGTGATATTTGACTTCAGGACACTTTCCTAACAGAAGGGAACTGAGTTAGTAATTGCTAAACATTTCAGTGTAGGTACTGAGTTATATTAGTCTTGTTCAAAATGGATAATTGCTTCATACTTAAGAAAATATCTTTTATAGCTTTCTAATGCAGGAAATCTATTATCACAAATAAATTTTTAAAAATAAATTGTTCCTGTCTTTTAACAGCCTTTCTATCACAACCCTGTCTCTTTAGTCTTCATGTCTGTCCCGGGTTGCAGTGTAGGATGTGCTCAAAGAATGTGTTCTATCACCATCTTCATGAGCTGTTGAAACCAGGTGGGGCAGTGTTTCCCTTACCCCCTCCCTCTGGACTATCTTCTGTTAATGGCCCCATCAGTGCCTTGCCCACCACTCACAGGTAACTCCCTCCAGGAGCTGTCTCTATTTAATGGGTCATCAAGGACCCACTTCATGACCCATAGAATGATATCAGCCCACTGTGAGATGCTCCGCCCAGGGAGAGGAGCTGAGCATTCCCACCTGGATATAATCTGGGATTTGGGACAGCACAGGGAGCTCTTACTCACTGGATTTCCAGAGGACAAGAGCTACCAGATCTTTCTACAGGATCACTGCTTCAACAAGACCACTTCATCTGGACTGCTACCACCACCCTAACTAACAGGGTGTCAGGAGATCGGAGCCTGATGTCTTTAATCCCAGCATATGTTACCTTACTCAGCAGAAAGGTTAGTAGTCAGCAAAAGTAAGTGCGAAAGGATAAGGCCCATAGATTATTTTTTCTACACATTTCTAAAAACTGCATTGCCAGAACTGTCAAACGTGAAGATATGCCACTAAGTATTTGTTTAAAAACCTACATAATTTGGGACCAATCTAGCCTAAAAAACACCTGTGTTTATGGCACAGAATTATGGCTGCTGAAATTATCTGAGGAAATTTTGATTGAAACCTAAATACTACTACTAGCTATCAGAGTATTTTCTGGAGTGAAGTGGGTAGGCTGTGTCTGAGATGAGTTCAAGTTTGACTGGCAGAAGGTCCCCAAATATGAAATTTGCTGTAACTTGTTTTTTCTGGGATTTATAATGAGATGTGATGTGAGATATGTCTTCTTGGTCAAGGATATACTTAATTACAGACCATCTCTGGGTTATTTAGAGTTCAAATTACACTGGAAAGGGGCTGTTTATATTGTTTATCAAGAGCAGCAGATTTACCATCTGTCTGTATTTAAACTATATAATGTGTCTAAATACCAAGGTGACAGACACATAATATGTCACTACACAAATATATTGAAATAATTCAAATTAAATGTCCGGAAGATCTTGTAACACACTAGATATGGATTTGTTTATAAAAGTTTGACAAAAGTGCCACATGATGGTTCATTACCACTCTAATTAATGAAAAATAGATCCAGTAATAAGCAACAGTTGCTGCTATCACTTAATGCACTGAAACAAGGTTTGCCAGCCATGAAGTTCAAGGGCCTGATTACAGATAATGGACTTAACCTTCCTGTTGGGAATTTGCTCATTCTGCTGCCTCAACAGAATTTGAACTTTTGACATTTCCATCATACTGTAGCTTGGCTAGAGGTAAAATAGAAGCAGCTGTGGTGAAACTGCTAATGGACTAACTGAAATATATGAAATCTTTCACTCAGCTGGACCACCAGGACGTGAAGTTGCCCTGGAGAAATGTAATATTACTAGAAGTAGGCTCAAATTTAAAGTGAAAAAAAAAAATTTGTAAAATCTGTAAAACTCCCAACTTTCAATTGAATAAAGTTTAGACACTAGAGTCAGCAATGTGCTCCTGCAGCCAGGAGGGTCAACCCTGTCCTGGGGTACATCAGGCTCAGCATCACCAGCCAGGCAAGGGAGGGGATTGTCCCGCTCTGCTCTGCACGGGGGTGGCCTCACCTCCAGTGCTGGGGACAGTTTTGGGTGCCACAGTGTAAGAAAAATACTAAACTATTAGAGAGTCCAAAGGAGGGGAATGAAGATGGTGAAGGGCCTCAAGGGGAAGCTGTATGAGAAGCAGCTGAGGGGTCTGGGTCTGTTCAGCCTGAGAAGAGGAGACTGAGGGGAGACCTCACTGCAGTTACAACTTCCTCACAAGGGGAAGAGGAGGGGCACTGATCTCTTTGTGTTGCCCAGTGACAGGATCTGAGGGAATGGCCTGAAGTTGTGTCAGGGGAGATTTAGGCTGGATATCAGGAAAAAAAATTCTTCACCCAGAGGGTGGCTGGGCACTGGAACAGGCTCCCCAGGGCAGTGGTCACAGCACCAGCCTGACAGAGTTCAAGAAGTGGTTGGATGATGCTCTCAGTCACATGGTGTGACTCAGGGGTGGTTCTGTGTAGGGCCAGGAGTTGGACTTTGATGATCCCTGTGGATCAACTCAGGATATTCTAGATATTCTATGATTCTATGTTTAAAATTCACTTGTTCTTGTTGGGCTTTCTCACACAGGAGTCCCAAAATCTCTTACAGAGTCAGTGGAGAGAAAGAAGTTTCTCTGAAAGCTCAGTGGACTTCAGACATGCAGGTGAGGCCAGCAGGATCTTACTCTTCTGACCCAGAGCTTGTTGTTTATTATTCCTAAATATTTTTATAGTGTCCCAAGTGGAAGCTGCCCTCACAGACTGAGATCTCACTGTGATGGTAAATCCTCTGACACACATAGAAGAGTGGCCAGAAATTTCATTTTGTCGGGTCATATACCACCATCTGGGAGCCCATTGCCAGAAGAAGGACAATGGACTCTTCATTTATTTCAGTGTCCCCAAATGGCTTGACATGGAATGGATGTCATAAATCTTCCCAGTTAGATTTGTCCTCTTTTATTTTGCAGATCTTCAGGGAGCTAAGGCATAGGCATCAAGTTTCTCCTGGTTTGTCATCATCCCCGATCTCCAGAGGCTCCAGAGAGCAGTTGGAATATGCATTGCTTGGATTACTGCTCTTCTGAGCAATACAACACAGCAACACTGTTCTGCAGTGCTAACAGCCCAACTTCAGAGTGACATTTAAGATTTGTAGGGGGATATACATATTTAAGTACTTTACATGCCTGTAAGGATGTGTTGCTATGCTCTTTATATTATGTACACAAGCTCATACACAATCAGAGAAAATGAGGGATATCAGGTAACATGGGACAAAATACAAAGCAAGGTTTAATACTACACTGTTATTCCCATTTTTACAGAAATAAATAAGGGTACAAAACTGTAAAATAATTTGTTAGATGTAATTACTAACCTGGTAGCACACAGTGATGCTTGATGAAGTAATTTTTCAGAGTGGTGACATTGTAGGCACACTAACATAAGCACAGAGCTTTGGCCCTGAATAAAACTTCTCTGGTTATTAGGTTATTAAAGGAGAAAATAAAGGCTGTCTAAATGTGACCCTTGAGGCAATCCTCAAATTGGTTAGTTCTAGCCCTAAGGCCATTGCCCTATGTGATTTGTGTTTAATCACAAAAAAAAATAATCGGGGAAAAGATCTGCCAGAGATATATAGCAAATTTAATTAATAGTAAACAGACTCAGTCTTCTAAAATATTATTGTTCCACTGTAACAATAAACAGAAAGAATAATTGAATGGATGACTAAGTAAATAATTAAAAGTAATAGGCCCAAATTGGCCATGTGCTCTTAAGGAGACCTTAGGACTGATTTCATTGAGTTCCCCCTGAAGCCATCTTTTCTCCAGGATGAACACATACAGGTCCCTCAGTCTCTCCTCACTGGGCAACTGCTCCAGCATTGATCATCCTCATGGCTTCACTGAACTCACTCCAGTTTTTTAAGATCTTTCGAGTATAGTGTTGGAGGGGGAAAATGAGGTGCAGTATCTTGGATGTGGTCTAATGAGCGATGAGTAAATGGAGATAATCATCAATTGATTGTGCTCTGGCTAACACAGCCTTCTGACCTTTGCTGCTGCCTTACACTTTGCCATGGCTGCAAAGCCAAGGTGTCAGGCAAATAATTACTTTATGTAGCAAGAGCTGCAAGATTACTTGGTTTTTCTTCAAAAGATCAAATCTGGAAAGATACATCAGAACAGCAGAAACTCCCTTCTGGTACACTAAAGTCCGGAAGTGAACTGAAGTCAATCAATAGAAGAAGAGACATGCAGAACAGTCAACGGAAAGAAATTCAAGCTATTGGTTTAGTTTCCAGAAGCTGCAGAACAAAGTTTCCTTTCCATCAGTGCACTAGCATAAGAAGACATCCACAAGCAATACTGTGGTCTACTAATTAATTAATTAATACGGATAGCAAGTGATAGAGTTCCAAGTGGGACAGAAAAGATGCTTTTAATGCCAGAGACTGCTTACATAAAAATATGGGAAATAAGAAGAGCAGGTGAATTTCAGAGAAAGGATAAAAAAACCGTAACTGAGTGGAGTAAACCCACCCCCCCAGCTTGATCTGCACCAGAAGACCTCCCTGAACAATTTCACCAACAGCAGGAGAGTAGATATGAGTAGTTTTAAGGAAAGCATGGAAATCTATTCAGTCCCTTGTGAATTATAGAATTATTTAGGTTGAAAAGGACCTTTAAGACCATTGAGTGAAACTGTTAATCCAGCAATGCCAGGTCCACCCATGAACTAGGTCCCTAAGCACCACATCTACATCTTTTAAATATGCAGAATTTTGTACAAGGAGGAACTCCTGCATTCAATTTTGCTGAGAATTAGCACCTCAGAGTGAAGTTAATCACTGGTATAAAACTTTCCAGTTGAGTGGAGACAGGAAAGGGAGGAGACACAAAAGCTGAATGAAGCAAACTGCTAATGCTTCTGTACAATGGCATTTGTAAGAGTAGCAAAACACTCTGAGAAGTCAAATGGTTCCAGTAACTTCAAAATCTTTAAGGGTGTTTTTAGTAAGTTCTAAATGGTTGTAGTAAGTTAATTTTACTAAATTAACAGTGGTGCTTTCTTATGATTGTGTCCTGATGAAACCTGGCTACTGCAAAATTTCAGGTGCACCATAAAATCTTGGAATGAGGTTGAGTCTGGTTAAGGAGGGTAGCCATGTTTTGTGATTTCCATTTTCTGCTAGTCATGGAAATCTTGGGGCAAGTGTGTGACCTGGTAAGGTACCTACCCACCTCCCCTGCTGCCCAAATAAAACGAATGCCAATCCTGATACTTGCTCCTCTCCCATGGTTTCATAAAATAGCATAGATGGGGTGTTTCTTTCTGAGGAGAAGGCAGTCTGGGGTGTCTTCCTAGCTGCTCATGCAACTTTTTCCATTGCAGGAGTGGCTTAGTGGGAGAAAGTGTGGATTTACCAGGGCATGAGGGGGAAGGAAAAAACTTGCTCTACACATTAGCCCTAACTACTGGTCTACTAATACTGGTCTGCCATGCCAAGGAACAGTGTGTAACTCTCGTTTAGACCAGGGTGGCATTCATCTACTGCTTACGCTGAAACCCGTGTGTTTCATGACTGTAGGCACATGACTCCATGTACATGCTGCTGCAGACATGTATGGAAGAATATATTGCCTGCCCCAGCTGATCCATAACTTGTATTGAGATATAGGCAGATAAAATTAAAGGCTGGAGAGAGGAAGGAAATTGAGAGAGAGGTTGGGATATTGATATCCTGGAGTTTCAGAGATGGTCTATAAAAAGCATTTTCTCCAAACCATTAGAAAAATAAGAAATTATCAGATGAGTTTGATCTTTGATTTCTGCCTTTATTGGGAAACTGTTTTCCTGCAGATCCCTTTTCAAAATAGGGTTTTGACTGGTTGTGAGTCTATCCATCATTGTCACAGACAAATTCTAGAGCAAAGAAGGGAAGGAATAGTGTCTTGAAATAGCTGTAGAAGAAATAATGAAGATACTGTATCCTATACTAGTTTCACTGCAGAGCTGATATGTGGACTCATGTAGAGAACGGCAAAACAGGAAACAGCAGTGTTGTCAGAAGATGTCTCTAGGGAGGTGTTTTCAAACTTCTTGCAGTGTCTGATCACAGAGGTTAAATAAAAAGAACATGATATGTACACATATATATGTGGTGTCTATGCATATATGTACAAGACGTAGTGTGTCCATTCAAAGCATCCATCTCTGATTTTCAATAAGATCCCTCATAGGCCAGCTGTATGAGATTCATAGGAAAATGTCTTCTGGAGAACATAAGAAACATGGACTGACTGTTTTTTAGGATGTCATGATTTATACCTAAAGAAACCCTGGGCAGATGAGAGTTGGCACACAGCTATTCTGGACTTACAGCTGGTTGCTGTAAACAGAGTCTGATTCCACTAGTCTTCATTCAGAAACAAAACAGGAGAGGGAAGGTGTTTATCTTAAAATAAGCTAGAGCTGGGACACTCACCTATTACACAGAAGGGTTTCCTTGCAAAGCGCAGTCTTCCCTGCCATCCTCGGTATCGACAACAGCACCCGGCAGACCAGATACGGATAATAAATTCCAAACCAAAGACAACAATCATGACAAATTCCTAGAAATGGCAAATAAGAAAAATGCCTGTTACAGATAACCAACACTTAAACATCAAGAAATTTATCACTACTGTTTGGATCTAACAATCCATCTTGATTGTCTGACTATCCCATGCTAAACTTGGGATTCTGCTCCCCAGGACGGTTGCACGTCTACAAGCAGCACACAGTTCCCAGAGCTTCACAGTGAAAGGTCTGAGCCTAACCTGAATAACATAAAATATCAACTAAGATTGGCTACTAAATATGAAACACTGAAGAACTGAGCAATACACAAAAATATCAGAGCAAAATACTCAAAGACTTTGTATATTGAGCATCAGAGCACAGGTAGTGTATACAGCTAGTGAAAAATGTTTGACATCCACATCCATACAATTAGTTTGTAGTTTAAAGGCTAAAAGTTTTTGGAGATACATTGTAATTTTTGCAATACACAGGTGAAGTAACTGAGATTATGAATTTAGGAAATCAATCTGTTCCCAGCAGTAGGTTAAGGTATGTGCAAGGGTAATTACATACAATGGTTATGTAATTGTAAGGCAATAAATGAATGCCCACCTTAGGCATAACATTCCCTGGACAACCTGTGAATTAAAGCATTTAGAAATTTTGCCTTGTTTGTTTGGCCTGCTTTTGTTTCACATTGGAACCTTCCTTAAGACTGTCTATTTTAAAAGCATCAACATCTATTTATGCTATTTTTATTCTAAGAAAATTTCATTACAACTGTGAGGTCAACAGAGTTGCACTAATAGAGCTTGAAGCGCAATTCAGCTCCATACCCTAAGGAGATCTGTAGCTCAATAATATGGAGTGATATAGTACATACAACACTGTATGGAATTATAAACTTAGATACTCTTCTGGAATACCATCACAAAGTCATGTGTTTTGAAATGACAAAATAAAAATCTGTGTGTTCACAAAGGAGAAAAGTACTTGATGGAATTTCTTAAACAGCCCGTCAAGAAGAAAAGGTTGGAAATTGCGTTTTATTTGGCAGCCCAATGTATTTCTGTGTCCAGAAGTAAGTTGTTCCTTGTCAGCCAATTAATTTGTTATTCCTGCAGGATGAGGACTAGTGTGGTACCGGCAAGAAGGCACTGCAAATGAATTCAATAAAGGAATATTTGCAAGGGTAGGGTTGATCCAATATTGACTTTTCCCCAATAAACATTTTGCATGCTTTTAGACTGTGAGACCCTACAACTCTACAAGACAATGCATCAACTCAGGCATTAATTTACCTGAACAAATGGCATTATTAATGTTGTGCCATGTAATGGTTCTTTACTAGATTATGATTAGTGGCAGTCCACTGAAACATTGTGGACCTAATTGCTTTTGGTGTCATAGAACAATCTGAAAACATAGTATTCTGTCCTAAAACATGTCAGCTTGTGTAGCTACATTACATTGAAAGCACTTTTAGAGCCTTCTTCAGTGTCTTCATTTTTGGTTTTGTAAATCCCATATTGAATGCCTAAGTTGCAAAAGTAGAATAAGATTCCTCTGCTAAAACGTGGCTGAAGAGAATGCCACATTTTTTATTAGAAAAAAAAAAAAAAAAACACTTGGAAAATGAGTGTGATTATTTAAGCTTTTCTTTTTATTCCACTACAAGAAACTTCAACTTAATTCCATGGGCAGTGTTATTGCACAACTTCAGAAAGGATTATGTACAAAACTGAAAATGTTTCCCATATAGTAACAATAATTCCCAATAGCTGGCTACCCTGCAGTACATTTCCCTGTAGAAAATTCTGTGTAGGCCAAGAATAAAATGGACAGGAAGCCAACTGGAAAAAAGGAAGAATATGTATTTTAGTTATTTAACTACCACTTTTATAATGGTAGTTAAATCATGAATTGTCAAATCTGGTTTACACATTGTTAGATGATACCTCTGAATTTATGAGGGTTGATGGCAGGCATCCAGGCCATCTGACATCTGATTCTCCTAAAGAAGTTTCTTCTTTGGGATAGGGTAAGAGATATTGAAGGAAAGGAGGTCTGAGAAGCATGAAAAATTCCTAGCTTCCAATAAAATCTTTTTCTTGTTAAAACTTAATCACATTTAATTGGACTAAAGTTTGTTGTTTCCCTTGGAAACATATGGTGTGTACAGATGGGAGATAGGTTTTGCAAGTACAGTGAAATTGTCCCAGGCATTTTACAGGAGCTGATCCACACACAGAGGAGTGTGTCCTCTTCCGTACTCCAGACCCTGGCAGGGCCTCTGATGGGGAACTGGCAAGGACAGAAAGTACTCAATGATCCTGGAAGGACTAGTCCACAGGTTCAAGTCAGTTCAAATAGTATCACAAAACTGCTGGTAGGACTTGCAAAGAGGTAATCTTTCGGAAAGTTTACTCTTCTGGTTCCTACCAGTGCTGTGAAGTTTTGTATTTATCATCAGTACTATTGTTAGCCATTACTAGGTGCTATGCTTGTTCAGTGAGACAAAGATGAGAAAAGTTATTGTGTGCTGAAAACCCATTTCTGAGAGTCTGTGTACAACATGGCACCTTTGTGTGTGAGAGACAGAAATCATATTTGTCTCTCACACAAAAACACATATACTAAACACATATACTAAAAAGAGAAACTTCTTGGAAATATGTCTATTTTGGGAGAGAAAAAGAGCAAAAAATATTTTCTCAAATTTTTTTTGGTGGGTGGTATAAGAGTATAAGGAGGAAAAAAATGTGAAATATCTCTGTTCATTCCTTGAGAAAAAGTTACAATTTATAGAACCATTACAAATTTGTGCATGGATACATCATCTCAAAATTAACTAGGGTTTCTACTACTTAATTTTTTCTGCTACTTAAACAATATAACAACTGTAGTTATATTGAGATCAAATACAGTAAATATATCTCTGTGCACTGGGATGCTAAAAGAACTGCTGCTTTTAAAAATGTTATATATGATTTTCTTCCATCCATAGCAAGTTTCTGTAGATTTTAAAGTATGGTATAAGTTTTAATAAAAGACACTGAAGAAACTGTAGATAGGGTTTCACACTTATTTTTGCACTTACTGAAATAGTGATGTTTGAAACTGATCTTTATATCCTAATGATTTCTACTTTCTCAAAGAAAAGATGATTTTGAAGGGAATATAAAAAAATATAATAAAGGCTAAAGGGAAAGGATTTTATAAAAAAATATAATGCATTGAAACACAGCTCTTTATAGTAGTACACACAACAGCTTTGTTTTATTTTGGATTGGTTCAGGGCAAAACCAGGGAGAGACAAAGAATTCCACACTACTTTGTAAAAAAGTAATGTTTTAGTAGTCAGGGCACTCAGTCAAAATGTTAAGGCAAATCTCTGTCAGGGTTTATACAGGCCAAGGAATGACATTATTTTTTTCTTATGGAAGCTGTAAAGTTACAAGGTTCTTGGTCTTCCATGGGCAAAAACTGGAAGGATGCATCCCAAACAAGATCAGGATTTTAATTTCTTTGTATTTCATTTGGAAGGCTTATTGCCAACTTAAGCATAAATCTAGGCTTTGAAATAACTTGGGTTCAGTTCCTTAGCAATTGAAACAGAAGATCAAAACATAATTGCAAAGGCATGTGATGGAATAAATCATTCGATTTGTGCTTTGTAGACTTGTAGACTGAAGAAATGATGCATTCCAAGTATCTCTGTCCTACATATATTACAATGGAACGTCATTATTTTTGAATAACTTATGAGAATGAGAAATGACATTTACATCAAAATCGGAAAATGTTGCACTGTTTATAAATCTGGCCCTCTTTAAAATTAAGCAAGGCTGCATTTGAACTGATGAGCAAGTTAAGATTTACTGGAAACCTAACCCTTCCTTTCCTAGGTAGAGCAGAGCTGCATTGGCCTTTGCCATTTCTTGCTTTTTCCATCTCTTGTTATCCTTTTCCAATCACAGCTGCATTTGGCTTACACCAGTTACCAAAATCTGTCACTTTTTTGGCTGTTCAAGCTCACAGCACCTCCCAGTAAACACTATGGCAGATGCATTGGTGGTTCAGACAGTGGAAAGTTTTTCTTCATGCTCAAAGCACAGATCATTCAAACTGATGAGCTTTTCCTTCTGACATGTTTCTGCACATGCAGCTCCAGTTGTCATGGGGAGCCGTGCACATGCAAGAGAAGCAAGGCTGACACACTTGGGCTTGACAAGGTTCAGTGAAGGACAGTTCAGTACACTAGCAGTGTACTCCTGAAGATTTTTACATCTGTGTGAGGTGGGTTGCCACACCACTGGAACAACGAGGGTCACACAGATGGCAGGAAACAAAAATAAGAGGTCATCCAGAGCAAGGTTTCTGTTAATAAAAGGTCCAGGAGGACTCTAATCAACAAGGTTAGTGATTAAGCAAATCAAGCATACTTTGTACAATGAAGCACTTTCCCCCTCCTTCCCCCCCACCCCCACCCCTTTTCTTTCTTCCTATCCAATTAGGATACATGATTTGTTGAAATTGTTTACATTAGTATACTTCTCAGGCCATTTTTAATGATAAGCATTTCCCTAAGCATAACAGCAAAACCAGTTCATATAGTAGCTTCCTCACTCTTTGGCATAACTGCTTATTAAAACTGAAAAATAACTTGCTGCTGATGAATCAGGTGCCTTCACTGTAGATTGTAACTTTGGGGAATTAGAGGCATTTTTGGAATAAGAAAATGACTGAAGTTGAGCACTCTGCTGATCTAGGATGCTTCTGGTTATTTTGCAATGTGTAAACGAGCTGAGGCTTGGGTATAAGTGATCTACCCACAAGACAATGTCTCTGCTCTTACTTTAATTATATTTCTTGTACAGAAATGGTGATTTTAATTATTCTAAAGACTAATGAAATTGCACAGGAGAGCTGCAGACTTAAGTGAAGAGCTGCCTGCCTTGAGCTCATAGGAGAACTGTGTTTACAACTGACATTGTCAGAAGTCAGAGAAATGTACAAAAACAGACCAAATGAATCCTCTGAAATAAGCTTTAGTATGGCCACAAGTGTTTCCCTTCTGAAGACAACATCGCTGCAGTGTAGCTGCAGATCCTCATCTGGTGTAAATCACCATGATCAGTGAGCCTCACCACACTAACACAACAGCAGAACACGAGGAACAATGTCATCTGATACTGCTTGGGATATATCCCCTCTTCCCTAAAATCTCATAAACAGGCAAGTCCAGTATTTCCAAATAATTTTGAAAGGAGGGAGAATAAACATGTTCTCATGCTTTAATTTATGGCTGACTCGTTTAAGTGTGTCACCAGCTGCTGAAATATCTTCATGGTGACACATGAATAGTTGATACTATCCAAACAGCAATGCTTTATTACTCATAGTCAAAGAGGATGAAATTGTTTTATCATTCAATCAAGGCAAGAACAGAACACCTCAGCTTATCAACAACATCTGTCCCTAAAGCCAAACAAACCCCCTCTACTGATTCTAGGTATGAAGATCTAAAGCTGTATACTTTAAAGATATGCCATTGGGATGTGAGGGGAAGCACAACACTGCTCTGTCTCAATGAAACTTGACAAACACCTGGGCTTTAAACAGTTATGATGCAGAAGCTGGTGTAGGACTGCAGGCAGTTGTGTTATACTGGCCATTTTCCAGATGAAAACAAGCAGGTAAGAATATGTGCATGCCTTATAATTTAAAATGATAGTAAATTTCAACACATTTGTGTTATTCCTGATTCAGCACTAAAAAGGGGAGACCTTTGGTCTAAACAGCTAACAAGCTATTAGACATATGCATACATACACTTAAGAAACTAATGTTTTAATTCTTTCCAACTGCAGTTGAACAGAGGGAGAGGCAGCCATAAATCTGAAAACATAACCCAGAATAGAACCTATTAGTGGCATATAAATCACAACCAGACTTCACTTCAGCTCCCAGTGCAATACACGATAAGCACGAAGTGAAATTTATGCACCTTTTTATCATTTATCAGTTTTATAATGGATGTGATACTTTCAGTGCACTTGATTTTCCATACTGTGATTAAGAATTTCCATGTAGATTCTACATTAAAAAGAGGATTATTGAGAAATCAGTTTTGTGCCTTTACTCAAATACACAGCTACAAATCTATTGACATAATATTAAAATTCCAGTTATATGCTTATTCCACATGTTATATATATGACTTCTGCTATCCAACTCCCTTTTAACTTTTACTGTTTATACTTAACATGGCACCCCATCAGTCATGCTTCTTCTTTATTCCTTTGCAACAGGAAAAAGCTGTGATTTTTTATTTCAAACAAAACCAGTTTTGAATTAGATAGTACAACCCAGCAGCAGAATTACATAGATGCCATTTATTTATGTTTTCCATAATCTCTTATAAAGACAAGTATTTACTATATCAGACACAATGTATGATTCCTACCACTGAAACTGTGCTAACCTTCTTCAGCACCCTATGCCTCCCCAGACCAGCAGACTCACTTCACATCACCATCATGATGATGAGGACCTGCTGGTGACAGAGGCACGAGTGCCACAGGGCTGCACTGGCCATCGTGGTTACTGCCATCACCATGTGGGCAATTTGCAACTTGTACATGTGAGCAAACTGATCCCAAAGCTCCTTCTGGTGGACATGGTTCTTCTAGGGACACTCTGATGGTCACTGAATACCCTCTTTCAAACTGGGAAACGCTGACCTCTCCATGTCTATCCTGTTCTTTCCCAGATACTTCATCACCTTTAAAGACAGTGTTTTCCAGCCATTTGCACTCACTGCTTTGTGCCATACCATTTGGTTATGTGTCAGGTGCAACTACACATCCAAGAGAATTCCTTAAAGGAGATCATAGTATAAAAGTCACATCATAGAATAATTTTCTATTTTCAAATTTTTTTTTTTACCCTTCTCTGTGCTTGTCCAGATTTTCTTTCTCTTTAGTAGTAAATGGTCTAATTTCAGTTTTAAATTTATCCTCATATCAAAAACAAAGAAGCTCTGTACAGCTGTACCCAGGCCTTCACACTTCCTTTGTGATTTCTTCACGCATTTTTTTCTGCTGTAGTCACATTAGAGGCAGAGGTTCAAGCACATGTCGCTGTAGCAACAGATCCAAAATTTTCCTTTTGAAGTGTTTGTGAAGAATTTTGTATATTTTCTCTGTTCAAAACAAGCACAGAATGGGCATCAGAACTCTGAATCCTTTTATGCCCTGGCATCCATATTGATTTTGTATTGATGCAAGGGGTTTAGGCTAATTGTTATAGCTGATCATATGCATGTGAATTAAGTGATAACCTCTGACATGCTGTACTGCAGAGTAGGACAGCATGTTCATTCTTTTATTCTTTGGCCTTAGCATGTTTGGAGTTGTTAAATGCTGGAGATTCTGCAAATTATGTCTGAAATATTCTTTTAAAATTATTTCTTGCAATTTCCCAATTGTCAAAGCTCATTTAGAGAGCTTCCCTAGGTATTCATCTGTGCATGTTTTAACCACTGGGAGACCTAAGTGCATCTCAGTTGATACATACTGAAATGTTACCAGTACCAAAAATTTTCAGAAAACAGTGTTAAGAAAATGTTTTCAGACAGTTCACAACTTTTCACAAACTGGTCTTGGTAGGCACTCAACCCAATCAGCCAAAATCTTGTTCACATATTCTCACATATGCATCATATTCTGCATCATATTCTCAAAAATATCAACTCACCAAACATTTCTGCTACTTGGATAAGTATTTGGTCACAATATTTTTATTCAGTTCCTTAAGTTCTGTGAAAAAGTTGACTTAGACCCCCTTTTTAGTCAAATAACTGGATTTTGAGAGGCAATATACCAAGTCTTGTGTTGCACATATCATGCCACTCACTGACTGTTTTGCAGTTTTTCGTATTACATTTTTCCAGGCTTATGGAATTTTGGTCTTGGAAAAAGAAAACATATATATATCTTTGTGAGCCATACACTTCCTGTGATCATATCTTCATATGGTACAATTAGCCAATTCCTGTCTGGTTCAGATGTGATATCAAAGTTATTATTATTGTCCTGTCCATGACATACACCCTTTCCTTAGTCACTTTATGGCAGCCTAAAGGTCTAAAATGGGCAGTACTTATTTTGCTAATTCACCTTTGTAAAACATCCACAACTCAGGGTCCTCATGACTGAATGTTCCACAGTGTGTCTGTGTATTTACCATCACCTGCACTTTAGGTGGATTTTCTTATTATGTCTACTCTGGATACTTACAGATTTGTTTGTTTGTTTTTGTCTGTATTTTAATACTTATTTCACAGAATCACAAAATCACAGAACAAGCTGAGTCAGAAGGGACCCTCAAGGATCACTGAGTCCAACTCTTGGCCCTACACAGGACCACGCCCAAGAGTCACACCATGTAACTGAGAGCAGTGTCCAAACAGTTCTCGAACTCTGTCAGGCTGGTGCTGTGACCACTGCCCTGGGGAGCCTGTTCCAGTGCCCAGCCACCCTCTGGGTGAAGAAACTTTTTGTAATATCCAACCTAAACCTTTCCTGACAGAATTTCAGGCCATTCTGTTGGTTCCTGTCACTGAGCACCAGAGAGTAGAGAGCAGTGCCTGCCCCTTCCCCTCATGAGGAAGTTGTAACTGCAATGGGGTCTCCCCTCAGTCTCCTCTTCCCCAGGCTGAACAGATCCAGTGCCCTCAGCTGCTCCTCACACAGCTTCCCCTCAGGGCCTTTCACCATCTTCATTGCCCTCCTTTGGACACTCTCTAATAGTTTAGTATTTTTCTTACACTGTGGTGCCCAAAACTGTCCCCAGCACTGGAGGTGAGGCCACCCCCGTGCAGAGCAGAGCAGGACAATCCCCTCCCTTGCCTGGCTGGTGATGTACCCCAGGACAGGGTTGGCCCTCCTGGCTGCCAGGGCACTGCTGGCTCATGTTCAACTTGCCATCAACCAGGACCCCAAGGTCCCTTTCCATAGCACTGCTTTCCAGCATCCCGTTCCCCAGTCAGTCCATACATCCAGGGTTGCCCATCCCAGGTGCAGAATCTGACACTTTCCCTTATTGAACTTCATGTGGCTGGTGATTGCCCAACCCTTGGATTTGTCAAGGTCTCTCTGCAGGGCCTCCCTGACTTTAAGGGAGTCAACAGCTCCTCTGTGTTTTGCATCATCGGCAAACTTGCTCAGTATCCCTTTCCAGTCCTGCCTCCAAGCAATTTATGAAGATGTTGAAGAGCACAGGACCAGTGATGGAGCCCTGTGGAGCCCCACTAGTGGGGTCACCAGTCTGATGTCACTCCATTCACTGTAACCCCTTGTGCCCAACCTGTGAGCCAGTTGCTCACCCATTCCATGGTGTGTTATCCAGCTGTGTGCTGGACATTTGCTTGAATTCACAGATTTTAAACTGAATCTTGTGAACAGATTTCTCCTGTCACTTGAGGAAAGTTCGCATTTCAACTCCAGCAAGCTGTGTCTTCATGTGCTTTGTCACGTCTCTGAAAAGAGAGAGTGGTTTTCAGCTTCTCTGTATTACTCAGATGCTGGATTTTCCCCAGATTTCTAAACAGCTTTCATATCACTGATGTGCTGCCTTCTTCAGCACTCTTTTCCTTTTGACATTTAATGTTTTGTAGAATTTTTTCCTTACATGTTATTTTTAACCATGTACTTTGGCTTTTTCCTCTGGCCACATATTCTGCATTTCCATTTGGCAGATCAGTACTTCCCTGACAAAGGTCTGAATTTCTGATAGAGAGTTTGACATCTATACGTTTTTACTGTTGCAATCTAAACTGTTTCTTGCCTGTTTTAATGAGGTAGCTCTTGATCTCCATATCAAACTCTGGCATAAAGCCAATAAAATCAATACTGTGGGATCTAGCATAAACTATTATAAATCTACATCTCCAGAAAATATTACACTTATTCCTTGGAGGTGATTTCCCATGCTACCTTGTTATCACTTTGAGTGATAAAACAAGAAAGAAGGCATGTCATGGGAAGAGCAGTTGTGTAAGGAATGTTGCTTATTTGTCCTTAAAGGAGTCCAGGACAGCTGGTTTGGGTTTTTAGCACAATGTGTTGATCAACCTAAAGGGAGACATGACTTCCCTTCCTCAAAGAATTATATCTTTTTTAAGCTGAAGCCTGTCACCTCATCACTGACATCTGTTCCTCCCTGTTTTCCATTCTTAATCTCAAAATCCTCCAAGAGATTCTGTGTTCTCCAGAGAAAGTGACCCCTTGAAAGACTGGCTAAAAGGCTCTTTTAATATATTTGCCACCTTTGAATATTATTTCTCTTTGTTTTAGGAAACAAAGGGAATCAGAAACAGATTGTTCTCAGTGCCAATATCTTCTCTCCTGACTCTCTGCATATAGCCATATAGTGTCATCAACAAGATAAGCTGAGTAACAGCTCTTATACAGGAACTGATAACAATAAGATAAATTGGTGTAATGTACCTATTCAGAAATTCAACACTGGCTTTCTTACTGCAGGTTAGTCATTTTAATATTAAAATTGTACTATATCATGAACTTGTTACATTTATCACTGCTTCTGGTTTTCCTATTTCTGTTCATCTTTCTTCACTGCACATTACCACCCATTTCTCTATACATGCCCTGTTCATTCAGAGGAATGGAAAATAATTTTGTGGATGGCATTTCATCCAGCAGCCACTGATTTGTGGCAACTCCAGTGATCCTAACATTGCACATTAAATGCAGATTTCTTGTTAAACACAACTGATTGGTAATTCTGTTGTGGCAGTGACAAAATCTCTCTTGCCTTCTACTGCATTTGCTGTTGAATGCTGTAGCACTTGAGGTAACTGTTTATAGTTATTCTATCTTCTTCAAGTAATTCAGTTATGAGGTTGTTTTTCTCCCTGATTGTAGATCACATATGCAGTTTTAAGCATCTTTAATCATCAAACCCATTTAAGCTTTCCCAGTAGAACCTAATATATTGCAATTTTAATTACAGTAGAGAAATTATTCTGTTCAATGTGTGATTTTCAGTAATTTCAGTAATTCAGAAAGTAATTTCTGTTTAATCCTGAAGAATAAAAGAAAAGAAAGGACAAAACATTGCTAACAATATAATCAATCCCAGAACCATATCAATAATAGGCTTATGCCAAGATTGAGACATCTTTACTCTCTGATCTGTTGAAGTGTACTTATCACCCTCAGCATTGTTGACATATATATACATTGTTGACAATATATAGATACCTTCTGCCAACAATATATAGATATCTCAAGAGTTTTATGTGCAGTGCTGTGTTCTGTTGTTAGGAAATAATTTTTATGGTTACTTTAATTTCTCTCCATAGCTACAGTGTGTACTTGTTTGTTAGCTTTGCTGGTTGGTTGGAAGTGCCAACACTGACTTCTGAGAGAAGAATTAAGCTTTGAGGACAGCCACTGTTTATAATGACTGCATCTTTTAATTTACATTTTTTCTTTCTGTCAGATTTCCTCATGATAACTTTTAATTTCAGCAAAGCGCATCCAGCATATAAATTTTCAGTAGGAAGTCTGTTCTGTTTCTACACAAAGATTCACAAGCAGTTGTGATGAACTCTTGTCCGAATTTTTGCAACAGCAGTCAGCTCTGACTTGGTCAGATCTGCATACATAATAGGAGAGCATCAATTTAAACAGCAAAGATGTGAAAATATTCATTTTTGTACCGTAAGAATATTTTCAAAGCTAACAGGTAGTTTATTATGACATGGATGAATTGTTTTTTGCTCATGTTATTACAGTACATGAATCCAAACAAGACTGAAAACATGAAGGTTTTGACCTTATCAACATTTTATTTCCCTCTCTTATTCTGTCATTGATAACATCACTGTTGTATGTCTAATGTAATTTTTCAGAGATTTCTATGAATATTTCTGAAATTTCAAAGCTAAGATTTGATTTGGAAAATAAAACACTAGAAATCAGTATTTCTTGAGAAATACCGATCTTGAATTTTGAAAAACTCACTTATTTTTAGGTCAGGGATCAATTAATCTGTTTTCCTCAGAAGAAAACTCAACAAAATTCTAGTAATATGGTCTATATCTTACTGTTGTTAGAAATGAATCTTTCAAGATCATTTTTTTCTTTTTGTGCCTTGATAGCTGGTCCTATAGAGCCATCATTAAGTCCTTTTTCAGGTCTGGTGGTCTTTTATCCAAGCATGGCAAGAGGATTCAAGTGCTGGTATAATCTAAACTGAAAAATGGTTGTTTTTTTTTTTTTAATTGAGCACTATCCATCTCCCTTTTTAAAATCCACTCTGGCTAGCTTTACAGTACTATAGTGGATTTGTATGATTAGATTCACGTGGATGGACTCAATTCCTAGAGCAGAGACAAACTGAGTATATGCTTACCTGCTATGGGGCAGCTATACCCTATGTTTTTAGATCAATTTGTGTCCTCTTTCTTTTATGCAAAAATATTAAGAGAAAAAAATCCTGGAAAGATATTAATTGCCAGAAGCACTTGGCAGACTCTCCTTTTGCGCTCCTGTAAGTGACCACAGTACATGGAGAAACCAGCTTCCTCCTGTGCACACTGTCTGCTTTCATATGTTTGGGAGCTATTTCTGCCCGAAGAATGTGTTCTGAGAGTACATTCTCAGGGGCCTTTATTCTACAAATCTGGGTACAGCTTTCTACACCAGCCCTTTACAGAGAAAACCACAGATTTGATAAAACCAGTCCTGCAGAAATCCACTTGCATTTTTTGATCTACCCATCTTGATTAAAAAATTAAAATTACAAAAAAAAAAAAAAAGGGATGCTTTCTCACTTCAAATAAAAATGAATTTTTTTTTCTACAACCTCAATCTGAGGTTTAAGTCAAAAATCCTAAAATATTTAGAAAACACAAATACACAAATAATGTTTTATGCCAGATCAAATGAAGCATTTAAACTGATCCAAGACCTTTTTTTTATTTCTCAATTAGTCATATCTTCCTGGGTCAACTCAAATGATTTTATTAATTTTCTTGCATTGACAGCAAACAAACAGGAGTGAACCAGAAATTCACATAACTTTCAGCTTCAGTTGAAAATGAACTTAAAATATAGAGAGTTTGGGCAAGAGAGTGAATGACCTCTAGTTCCAGATAATATTCTTTCTTGGCTATCTTCCCCAAAAGATTTGACTTTGCCTTCACAGCCTCAGTTTTACTCCCCTTGTGTTTATTATTTGATAAAGTGCTGGCAAATGTACTTGTAGATCAGCAATACACCAAAGATTATATTCCTGCTGTGTTAGTTGGATTCTTAAGCTGCTTGTGGTTTATTTTGATGCTGAAGTAGATTTTTATTCTACTGCTTGTCTGGGATATATCACTGCTACAACCCAAGTGCCAGAAGTTGTGTGCACAGATGAGGCTAAAGCATAATTATCATTGTGGGTATAAAAGAGTTTTATCTGATGCTCTCTTCCCTGTTACTCTTATTATTTCTGGACACAAATCTAATCAAATTATTTACTGATGCAACAATCCAGCATTACCATATGTAACATGCACTTAACTTATCTGCATGACTTTAATTTTAAGCATAAAATTCAAATATTAAAGGTGTTTCCCTTGACAGGTTTCCTGATAAGGAGACGATGCCTTGGAACACAGTACTTGTGTGGATGCCAGAATTGAAGCTGGGCCCAACACAACACAGCAGGGCATGTTTGCAGCTCAGATGAGTCCATTAACCTCTGCTGAAGCTCAGAAGCCCTCAGCTATTACTGCTTTCCTAAACAATGATTTGCTTAGAGCTATCACACGTTGATGCGTTAATGTTTCTGAGAGAGTATTTGGGATGCAGCGATTAGGAGATATATTCTTTGCTCCCTTGTAAGGCATGGCTCAGGCAGATAAATGGAATTGACTGATTGGAGAAGAATAATCTTCTCAGCTCCTTGGGCCTTTCTGAGAAGGAGGAAAAGGTTTGCTCATCTCATCTGCACTTCCCTCTTTAATCTCCCTGTGTAATTGTGAATTGCTGCAATATGTCAAAAGCCACAGGTGCCAGTGCACGCAGCAGCTCAGGTATTAAGTTGAAGGAACATTACATTAGCTTTTTAGCCAATTAACGTGGCTGTAGAGGAGACCATCTGGAATAAATCTACAAAACAAACAGCTCACAGAAACCCAGCAGGCAGCTCTATGGATTGTTATATTTGTACGGTACTTCATTAGAAAATAAACATATATCTTCTATTTCAAGCACAAAGCACAAACAGTATTAAACCAGATCTGATAGTTAATTCAGCTGTCTTACTAAATGACACATTTGGAAAAGCTGTGTGAATCACTGGAAGGAAAAGGTTGTGAAAGCTCTAGTGACTGCAGTTAGGTGTCAGCTCAGCCAAAACAACTGCTCTTGAGTTAATGTAGAAATGTATTTTCCTCTTGGTTTGCAGTTGCAAAAGTCTGTTTTGATAACATTGTTAATATCAGCTAATTCAGTAGGTAGAGAAGGAACAAACTATTCATCAGCAAACTGCAATAAAGCAGTCACCTTTAGCCTGCGTCTGGAACTTCATACTTTGCTGTGTTTATATTTTCCTCCATTAGAGACTCACAGCAGGAGACGCAAAATTCGTCATCACTAAGTTTATTCCTGCCAAAAGTTTGCTGAACACAGTAGGCTATAGTATAGAAATGCTGGATGAGGCAAGTATTGATGCTTCAAGGATCAACCATCCCCCCTCTTCCTCCTTAAGGCCTATTCCATGTTCAGAGGATGCCATGGGATGTACAGTCAGGACAGTTAAGATGGACAAAGCCCATCTTTGAAGCCATAGCAGCAGAAAGCACCAAAGTTTCCCCCAGCAGACACTTAGCAGTTCTGCTTGGCTGATGGACATCTCTCCAAGGACTTTTGTACCAGAGCTAACCACACCTCTACCCAGTGCTGGGAGTAAGGCCAGGCCTTCACAGAGCTCTGGCACATTGTGGCTCCTGTGAGACCCCTACCACAGCACAGGGAACCAGCCAGCTGAGGAATCAGCAGTACCAACACAATCAACAAATATGTGGCTCATGGGAAATGCATATTTTATGTCAGAACAAATGGCATTTCTGTGACAAATTTGCATAAGTATACAGGAAAACGGATTACTTGTCACAAAAGCACCTTATATTACAAATAGAGTATTTTCAGACTAATCACATTTTCCTGTTTTCTATACCAAAAAATCTTAGCAATTAAGGTACCAGTTACAATAACATAACTAGCTGCAGAACATTCAAACAAACTTCTATTTACCAAGTATTGTTCAAGGTCGTAAATAGTGGGTCTAGGTATGAGTGTAGGTTTAAATCTGACCATTTTTAGCTGGTGTAATTCCACCTGATCTTTTCTTCAGAGAAAGGAAGAGCACTAATATGGCTAGGAAGAAAAATGCAACATTTAGCATGGTTCTCCCTAATTAGTCCTGCTAAGAAACCATACAGTGGAGCAGAACACCACATACCTGCACCTAGCCAGCTCTGGACATTTAGTTCAGGTATTTGATGCAGTGGCCCATCGTGCTGTTAAGACATGGCACACAACATAATTATGCTTATCAGCCTGCTTACTCCATAATTAATTAGGGAACTGTTCTGAAGACCAGAGCTTTTGGATATATACAGTGATGACAATTAGAATGTTGGCATTTGTCAACAGTTACTTCACCTCAGGCGCTACTTAACAAGCCACAGTCTGCTGAGTACATGGAACTGAAATAACCATGGTAACTCTGGGTATGTGGTGATGTTTTAATATTCACTACTCTGCCTATCCTCAGGCCATCACTTGCAGAACTAAATGGCCCATCAAGAAGCAGATGAATAAAGTGGTGTCCATACAATGCATGAAAAGTGTTAAGTACTTTTAGGGATTAAAGCCTTCTCATTTACCTCAGGAGGGAAAAAGGAGAGGTAAACATAGTACAAAAGCATGTATTATGAAGAAATAATGAAACTACCACATCCTACTGCGGCAACTGCTACTAAAATGTCAGTATCTACCAATAGCTAGCCCATATCTGTATCTAAGATACCAAAATTAATTCCTATTTTAAGTGCCTCTTACTACATACTGACTTTATAAATGACAGCAGCAATATCAAAGGTTTTTCATGCTCAGTCACTGCCAAACTGCAGTAGAAAATCTCTGCTATATAGTACAGTAGCAAAGAAAGGGATGCAATACCAATGCTATTAGCTATCTGACTTGTTCTTAAGTAAAAAGATAGTGTAATCCTCTATTTTATCATTTTTTCATCATTCTGAGGAAAAGTCTGACTTTTTAAAATGCTCAGTTATTGCATTTTATTACTTCCTCCATGGTGAGGGAGATTATTTGATTGTTTACAAAAATAGCTGTAAAACTGTCTTGTATTTAGAATTTTCACTTACCAAAATGAAGAGACAACCAGAGGCAAGTTTTGTGTGTTCAGGAATAGTAGAAAACACGGACAAAATCAAGCAACCAAACACAAGGAGAAAACTGAAAAAGAAAGAATATTAATAATTGTTAATATTTTACAGTACCCTGACCCAGTATCTATATCGATTGTACTTCACCAACATTAAGAGAAGACTGTCTCTGTACCGACTTCATTAGTAGAGGGGAATACAGCTACGACTTAACTTCGTTCATTAAAGACATTAGAATAATTGCCTGTTATTAAATCTACATATTTCTAAGCAGCACTGCTAGAATTCAGAGAGACAAGATTTTCTTGGGAAAATGACCCAATATACACAGACGTTACTTTTTGTATCACAATCCTGTACCTTTATGCAGGGCAGATAATCTAAGTGTCTTTAAAGAAAGATCTCCAGTGGGAGGGTTGCTTCCCAGGTCTGAAAAATCATTTCCACCAGAACTGACCACAAATACCTGTTGCACAAGCTTACTGAAGAGCTAAGTTACATATTGCACCTATCTGTCCATCCAAAACAACCTCCTTCTGAGCAACAGACTTCATGTACAAACTACCTGAAGTGAGAGGCAGAGCTGTGGCATCACCATCCTCAATGAACAGGCTCTGTTCTGGGAACCAATTTAGTATCACACAATCCACTGAAGAAGGTAAAACAATTACACAAGCTGGACAGTTACAATCAGGAAAACATGAGAGCACTATTTTGAGCTGGCATGAGCTTGTATGTTTCATGATACTGATGAATACACACAGGCAAAAAAAGCTAAATCTTTTTTTTGAGGAGGATCCAAAGAAATAGTATCACTGCAGAAATTCTTGCATGCCATGTCCAGCCCTTAGCGGCCACAGCACATGTGTGTGCAGGCATAAGCCAGCAAAGTGGTATTGCTCTGACACATATACTGTTGGTGGTAAGGGTTATCCTTTCCTCTTGTACTGCTTCACCAACAATACTACTGTGCTAGTGAAATCATCTATGAACTGGATCAGAAAAGAGGTTCATTTTACACACAGTATCATGAACTGGCTAATCAGCACCCAGTAATAACTGATTCTACCAATGTTTTGCTAAATTCCTTCTTAAAACACTTGTCAGTCATGCTGCACAATGAGCCAACCAACAAAGAGCAGGCCTTTGACTTTTCTCTGAATTGCTGGGACTCATTAGACGAGGTTCTAACTCACATGAATAGATATTGTAATTAATACATATCCCTTCCTCCCTTTATCTTGACCCATGGGCCTTTCCTTATGTTTTTTCTCCTCCATCCAGATGAGGAATGGCAATGATAGGGAGGTTTTGGTGGGCACCCAGTGTCCTGCCAAGGTCAATACACCACACTGTGAAACATCTGCCCCCAAAGATTGCAGAAGCTGGCTGAAAAAGGCCATGATCTGACTTTGAAGTGAGCTCTGTTTTGAGCAGGAGGTTGGACTGGAAGACTCACAGAGGCTTTTTTCAACCTTTTTTCACATGCTTCTGTGTTTCTAACTACTGGATATAACAGTAATTAATATATTAATTCATCTGCATACACTTGTGCTTCAGGAGCTATGATTACTTTTTCCACAGAACATACGGACTTTCCATAGTGATGTAATAGTGAGTGCTATAGTGAGTGGTATAATATATGCAATATATTACATAGAAAAATATAAGTCTAGTCTGCAGAATTTCTATAGAAAATCTCTACCTGCAATGCAATAAGACTTTGGAGACATATTTTGTAGCACATCACTTAACTGGTGGGGAGTTCTACTGTGAAAATCAAATATGGTAGGAGCTTGCATATAAATTCTATTAAGGACTGTAAATAAAACAGTATTCAGGAGGGTAAAGTGCACATTTGCACCATTGGCAAGTCTTATCCTCTAGACTAGAGAAAGGTGAAGATCAACACATGCTTCAAGATTAAATAAAGAATTCATTCAAGCATGCAGTCCCAGGCACAAGTACAGGCTGGGCAGAGAATGGATCAAAAGCAGCCCTGGTAGAAAGACTTGGGTGTGTTTCTGGACAAAAAGTTCAACATGACTTGGCAATGCATGCTCACAGCCCAGAAAGTCAACTACATCCTGCGCTTCACCAAAAGAAGCATAGCCAGAGGTTGAGGAAGGTGATTCACCCTCTCTGCTCCTGTGAGACCCCCACCTGGTGTGCTGCATCCCACTCTGGGATCCTCAGCACAAAAAAGACTTTGACCTGTTGGGACATCTCCTGGGGAGAGCCACTAAACTGATCACAGTGCTGGACCAGTTCACCTGTGAAGACAGGCTGAGAAAATCAAGGTTGTTCAGCCTCCCCTCAGAAGTGAAGGCTCTGGGAAGACCTTAGAGCAGCCTTCCATTACCTACAGGAAAGCTGGGAAGGGGCTTCTCACAAAGGCATGTAGTGGCAGGACAAGGGACAAGACCTTTAGCTGAAGGATGTAAGATTTAGGTTAGATATTAGGAAGAAATTCTTTACTGTGAGGGTGCACTGGAACAGGTTACCCAGAGATTTTGTGGATACCCTATTCGTGGAGGTGTTCAAGGTCAGGCTGGATGGAGCTCTGAACAACCTGGTCTACTGGAAGGTTCTCTGCCCATGGCACAGGGGTTGGAACTGGATGATCTTAACACCTCTTCCAACTCCAAAACATTCTGTGATTCTATTTTTCTATGATTCTGTTTTTCTATAGTTCCACAATTCTGTGATTCTGTGATTCTATGATAAGTGACAAAAATCCATCTTGTGAGCAATTTTCTCCCCTTCACTTCACTTTATAAAAATGGAAAATCTCATAGAACATTACTGGTAGTTTCAGCTGCTACAGCCTTCAGATGCAACCCCCCTATAATTATATCCTACTGACATAGGTATAAATGTGGTTTCTTCTCATTAAGGCTTGCATAGAGGGCAAAATAAAATTAAGAAGTGACTAAGAATTTACAGTAAAAGAATGTAATTTCCTTTTGCTGAATTTCTTTAGACCTGAATCAATTAAAATGACATTTGCTTACTTCCTTGTGTTTAGGTATTAAAAATTGCTCGTTTGATTTATTCCTGTAATACCAACTAAATTGGAGGCCCAGTTGTACTGGGTCTTATCCAAACACACAATACCAGTTTTCAATTGGAAGAGATTTCTTATAGCACGATTATGGAAAACAGACACAGCAGGAAAAAATAAAGTTTCTTGTTCCCATATCACAGTTGGAGACCATGGCACAGTAAAGGTAAGGGACTTGCCTAAGGCTACATAGAAAGTCTTTACATGTGGAATAAACCTGAACCTTTTAAGTCACAGCCCAATCCTACACAAAAACCATCGTCCATTCACCCACCACTTGCTTTGCCATAGTCTGTCAAGACTAAGATTTAGAATATCTCTGTGGGCAAGGTGTTTATTCACAATAGATGGGAAAAGTGAGTCAGAGAGTACAGCTAAGCAGTGTATTAATTAAAATAAAAGGAAATATTCAGGAAAGCCAGGTGCAGTGTGGATTAGCACCTGGTTGACATAGCTCTGCAGTTTATCCATGAAAAGCAGAAACAATTCTCACAGCACTACATAAAAACAACTTTGGAAAGAAATTTTTCCAAACTTCTATAATTCTTGTTCTCAGTTTTTCCAGAAACGCAAAAGGGCATGGAGCATCACTATTAATTATTATTATTATATTCAATTGTTATTGAACAAAAGAAAAATGTTTGCATTTTTCCACCCTCACATTCAAATATTGTCCCCCTGTCCCTCATTCCTCCCTCCAACACTGAACATTTCTTTTAGTGCCACTTAGCACATTATGTCTAAAATTAAACTGTAAGCACATTTGTGGACGGGAGAAACACAGTCTACTAGCCTTGCAAAACTAAAAGCATACATTTAGGTGCTGTAAAATACAACACTAGCAACAAAAGTGGAATATTTTCAGTAGTTTATATATCACTGAAGTGCTTTCCTTCAAAGTAAACTAATAGTGAGGATTCATCAGCTATCTTTTGAGTGCAATCTGTTTACTCAGGTCATGCAACGAAAGCACCTCTCCTTTTTCCCAGCTGCAATGGAAGGCATGAAGGATGCAGCACCAACTTTCACCTGGCTGAATGTTAAATGAGGATCTGCCCAGCAAAAATAAATCCCTAAGGTTCAAACATCACAGTGGTCAAAGCTTATCAGAAATTATTCTTTCCTATTGTGAATTATTTCTCCAGTGACAGATGAAATGTAGATGATTGCATTAAGCCCTGGATAGTAATTTGATAACCCTCAGCAGAAGAAAAAGCATTTTCCCATGCCATCATTTGGACTGTGTGCTATGATACATGCTGTACAAGACCATGCTGCTGTAGGTAGAGAGTAGTGAAAAGCAAAACACAGAGCAATTATATTTGGCCTCTAATGATTCAATCTGGATCATATAATTGTTCAGGCTGAAAAAACCAGATGGTTTTTCCTCATGCATTCAGTATCAGGCAGTAAAACATACGCCTTAGGCAGCAACTTCCCATAAAATTATTCAAGTACCGCCATAGCCTTGTATTTTATGAAAAGCAGCAACTTCCATATTGTTTCAGCAGTAATCAGTTTTGTTGCAGATCCTTTCATCTTGTTCCCCTGCTTCTGAAAGCATATACTAATTGGAGAAAAGCCAGTTTATGAAAGATAATATAACTCAGACGCTTTGATATTTAATCAATCTGCCTCCCATAAACTTTTCTAATTGGTTAATTAGGACCTACCAATTCTCCATTTATATAATTTTCAGCAGAATTTTATTACTGTTTGATTTAAGGGCTGTTCATATGGAAGAGGATGTTCAGCTTAAAGCAATTGCTAAAACATTACTCAAGGAGTATCAGAAGGACAAAAATACACCCTGGGAAGGTCTTTAAGAGCTATTTTGCTACATAACTTACCGCTAGAATTAAAATAATTGAAAGTTAAACATTGCAAACTTTTGTGGCCTCTTCTGTAAATAATAAAAATGTATCGCTATTAAAGTGGCATAATTAAGCGATTAGGCCACCAGAGTTATTTTTCAGTATTATTTGAGGTCTTATTTAATCCTAATACAGGTAAGGGCATTCAGGATTATGACCAAAACTGTTTGCAAACCATTGCCAGGGCCACTATCCTGGATTTTGTGTGGAAGGTAGAAAATGTTTGAAAGCTTTTGCTAACTCTAACCACAACCAAAAATAGCTTTTACTTTTCTCCCTGGTATGCTTGCAAATTTAGAGGAAGTTGTTTGCATTCACGAGGTATGAGTCTACAAAGAAGCTGTCTGAGCCCCTCCATAAGTAATCCTTTCCACAGCCAGGGGCAGTGACAATGCTTTCTTGACAGACATCAGGATCTTGCTGAGTTGAATACCCAAGTGCTGCCTTTACATGATTTTTTAATCCTGGAATGCATAAAATCTGCGTGAGGCATTAAATAAATAAATGTGCTGAAGATTATACTGGATGGATAACACGAATAGATACATTAAGGTTTAGATAAATGGGTAAAATACCCAGAGAAAACCTTATTAAAAAAGGAAGGAAATACAGTCTTTCATAGACTGTTACACTTTCATAGGGACTATTAATTTTGGTGAACAATTCCCACAAAAAGCAAAGAGACAGATCTGCCTTGGGTAGATATTATCAGCACTCTCACCCCTCTTGATGTGTGAAAGGGAGAATTTACAGATTCATTATCCCAAGCAGCTTCTGGAGAAGACAGAAGAAAAACCATCATTTCCTGGACCAGGAGTTACTTTTAGATATACACACAATTTTCAAGGCAGCAAGTGCCCACAGAGGACGAATTATGCATATTGTTCAACTGGGAGCTGGTGCAGCATCTTCCATCCCAGAGCAGACATGAATGCTCAAGGCAGGAAGGCAGCACAGACCTGACAGCACCCTTGGCCTCTGAGCACTTCCTGGTGCCTCTGAGCACAGTCATGGGACGAAGGTGGGAATGCCCTCTCTGATAGGATGTGGAAAGAGAAATGCTGAAGCATTTTCCTCACTTCAGGAAGGACTGAAAACAAAAACATCATCTAATGCAGGCGTGAGGTGGTCATTCACACAGGTCCTGCGCTATCTCCCTTAAAAAGTAATCTTTTCAACATTCCTATAAAACAGATAATGCACTGCTGACATGGTGGAAAAGAATACAGTTTAACAGTTTTGATAGAGCAAGCCATGTGGATTAAATTTTCCATCATTTATAGTTTCAGTGTGACTTGTTTATGCAAGAAAATGAGATATGACAAAGGTTATTACAATTTGTTAAGAATGTTTGACAAAAGCTGCATGGAAAATAAGCGCTCTTCCATAGAAAAAGCTCATAAATTTCTTCTGTAGACTTCCTTTAAAATGACTTGCATTTCAACCTTTTCTTCAAGTGGAAGAAAGAGTGTAGCATGTTGAGGGCTTGATACTGCACTGCCTTCTACCCAGAAATAGTACAACCCTGGCCATGGAGAGGTAGAGTAGGGAGACCTCACAGTCTTAAAATGGAAAAATAAACTGGATAGGAAACTATATAAATAAATTATGAGGAAAAAAGGTATTGCAGCAAACCTGTCTTTTTATATATTCTTTCTTTGGGTTAACTTCTACCTTTTTCAGAAATACAGAAATTTTAAATGAATTTCACATTTGACTTTTTTAAGAACTGGTCATACTGCTGAACCAGCTTTTTTAGAAAGGTGAATTTTTTCAGGCTGGGATGGATACATTTAGTTTTAAAAATATTTTTCATTCCACTGTGGGATATTTACTCTTTCTAAAAATTAGAACAGTTTATCAAGAATGAAACAGCTTACATTTGCAGTGTGAAAAAAAGTGTTGTCAACCTACATTGTTCTTTTCTGGCATATTTTTAAGGAATTGTATTTTTAGCAGAGTCTGCTAAGTGATTGTATTTAGCTTCTATTGACAAAGCAATGAAGAGGCTATAACAAGAGATGATATCAAAACAAGGCAAATCAAATAGCTCAGGTACCTATGGGCACAAATAAAAGTGTCATTAAATGCACATTTGATAATTCATTCCATCATAGAAAAAAAAAATCAAGGTAAGTTTCTTCAGGGTTCTAAAGAAGGAGGTATCACACTTCCTTGAGCAAGCACATTCACTCAACAGAAAACAAAACAAAACCAGAAATACTTTTTCTTAATGCTCAGAGATACTTGTGACCTAGATATTTTCTATTTTCATTTGCTTCAACAGGAGATAAGAGAAAAATAAGAATAAAGCATGTGCTCTTCCAGATTTTAACTATTTTAATGATTGGGAAGTATTATACTGATTTGCCTCAAATCTGTAGAAAACTACAAAATGCTCCTTTTATCACTCTCAAAGAATAGGTCTTTTTGTAGACCAAAATTTTCAAAAGTGAATCCTTAATTTAGTAAATAAAATTTGTATTTAGACAACTCTGTAGGTTCTTTCTTTTGCATCAAACAGCTCCAACACCCACTTACTAGTCTGGCAGCTTAAATAGCAACCTTTGCTTGACCACAGATACTTCACAAGAAAATGAATTTAAAATATGAATAGAAACTACATTGTCTTTAACAGGTTGCAGAATTTATATGTATATTTTAGAACACATACAAAAATAAGATTAAAACTTTATTATAACGAAATAGAGAAAATTTAAAGAATTACAATATGAAGCTGGAGAAAAGAAGACCACTACACAACCTTTTCTTTAAAATAATTTTTCCATTTCAGTCTATTTTTTCTAACCTTTTTCAAAGCCTAGGGAAAGGGAAGTATTCAAATAACCTTTTTCTGTAAAAGTGTTTGCTAACATACTGTACTTAGATGTCTTGCTAGTGAGAAAAATAATTCTTAATATAAAAAATTTATAGATGTGCAAGAAAGAAATGTGTTCTGTAATCACCAGCATAATCCACTATAAAATCAGCTTTTTGGATCTTCAGGATTTAAGATAAAAATATGGCCACTACCTCATGTTTGGTTGGGGGTTTTTTTGATTTTTTTTTTAAAGTAACAGAGCAAACTTAAAAGAACAGGAAGAATGTAGGACTGCTGGGTATTTTTTATGCCACAAGAGTTGCCTGTTTGCTGGGTGCTCAGCGGGCAGCTCTGGCTCTGGCAAAGCCAGCATGTGATTTATTGCAGCAGGGCCAGACATCAGTTACCTTCACTGCCTAATTGACCATCGGTGGCCAACAGGGCCAACACTGGCTTTGGCAGCTGAAACTAGGAAGGAAACACTTCGTGTTGAGAGAAAAATAGCCTGCCTACCTTATCCTCTGGAGCTAAATTCCCACTCACTGTGATTCAGCTGCATCCCTGAGTAATCCCTGAGTGACAGGGAATGACAATCCCTGTGGCTGCTGATGGTCTACACCATTAAATGCTGAGGACTGCCATTAGAATAGTTCTGGTCTGGGTAAAACACTGCTTTCCTAGATAGTTCCTGGGTATGGCCTGGGAGTTAACATCTATCTGGACGAATTATTCTCTGGACTTACCTGTACATCTTTTACTACAGATAGGTACTTCTGAATGTCAAGTTATTGTGTTGTAAAAACATTTTCAGACAAGCCTACTTAGCAAATGAGCTCTAATTTAGAGTGGGAATATTTCACAACCTGAGGATATATCACAGCAGAAGCCTGCCAGAATTTTAGAATCATTTGGACAAGGCTCTTAGGCACTCTCTAATCATGGTGTGATTCTTGGGGCTGTCCTGTGCAGGGCCAGGAGTTCGACTTTGATGATCGCTGTGGGTACCTCCCAACTCAGAATATTCTTTGATTCTCTGATTTCAGTACTGTTTAACTTCTTAATCAAAGGTAAAGATAGGGACAAAATCTAGTGAAAATTTAATCATTCAAATTCAGGTGCCTGATTGACATATTTCAATAAGAAATTGGGATTAAGACAATTAGCCCAACTTGATTATGATAGGTTGATACTGTGGGAAGCACTTGAGTCAGGTCTGCATTTTCACCTAAAATACTTCATCCTATAGAAGAGGTCTGAAACAAAAATAAATTTCCTCACTTCTCTTATTTTTCTCCTGAAGTATCTTATATACTGGATTTTGCTTTGGTATTACATTTGTTTTTCATTGATTTATAGTCAACAACATTGACAATTAGGGAGTCTTTCAGGGGAAAGGACACTCAAATGCAGTCATACAAAGATACTGTACCGTAGTACATGAGCAAATGGGATTTCTTTTAACCATATTGACCAAGAAGGCATCTTAGCAACCTTTGGCTACTTCTATAAATTTTTATCCTTTCAGACATGTGAACAAAGAAGTACCCACAACAGACAAAGAAGTACCCCCAAATTCTCCAATAATAGCTTTCCAGGCTGCAAATTAACATGGTTGTTCTGGCAGTAATGCTCAAGTCCATGACATAGATGAAGAATCTATGGGATATTTTGCTTTGTAAGGGGATTCCAATTTATTTGCTGTCATTACATGTGATTATCTCATGTTAACCAGAATAGTAGATAAAGACAATAAAGCACACTTAATTTTTTTTTTTTTTTAAATAAAAATAAGTATTTTAAGTGGAAACATCAGAGCTTTGAGGTGCATTGTACCACATCATTATAGCAGCCTGTGGTGGTTGTGGGAGGAATGGTACAAAGTGATAAAAAATCAGAGATACTAATCAAGCTAATCACTTTATGATGCTTCAATTCAGCAAGTTGATTAAGACAGGAATGATTTATCATATTTAATACAATGAAATACAGAAGAATATTCCTGAGCACTGCATTGTGGAGTGTTAAAAAGGAGAATGAAGAGGCAAGAGTAAGTCTATCCTGAAAAAAGCCATATATTCATGATGGAATTAAAAAAAGTGGTAAGCATAACAGTATTTACAAGTCTAGGCTACCTTATAGCCCCAACGTCCCTCACAACAACAGAAATCTAAGCAGCCACCATGCCAGGGCTCATTAAACTTGGCAGAAAAATGCCGTATTGTTAACAAGAATTAGCAGTTTAAAAAATTACTTCAGTGTACCAAGATCTAGGTCTTCTTTTTCTATTTACTCCTAGTAACTAATAGCTGGGTTTTGGTTTTTGTTGAAACCTTAGAGTTGACTTCAGTGGAAGCATGGCTTGTGTTGGGAATTATGAGCTGACTCATAAATATCACCAGAGCAGAAAAAATCCTGTTAATTTCCTATCATTTTCTCCCAGTAGTAAACAAGGATATAAATGGAACACAGAATATTTTTCTAACATCATGCACTGTTAGTATTAAACTTACTTCTAAGAATCAATCACGGCACTTTAGCTCAAGGGTGTTCAGTTTTATACCACACCATTAGTCTTGTCTTCCTTAATCTAAATAAGTCCTGCACTTTCTGGAATCTGAAGTGCCCCTTCTTGTTGTTAGGCAGCAGTACTAACAGACCAAAACCTGATGGCAGAAGCATGTGTGATTGCAAAAGAAGAACGTCATCTTGAAAGGCTCAAATGACAAAATTTCCTGAGTTTAACTAACTTACAGCAACACTTATCTCCTCTCCATGCTCATTCATATAATATTGACAGGAAAGCAGCACAAAGTCTCAAAGCTGAGGGGGCAGTGGGGTGTTTGGCTATTTTCTCATATGCCTAAGTTTCTTTGTGTTTAAAAGCAAAAAGCAGAAACACACTTTGTCAAGCACTGGGTCTTGCTGGAGAGGGTACAATAAACAGCTCATGGCTTTGTATCGCACACTACTTTGAGAACAGAAAATTTCTTGCAGTGCTGTTTAGGTCTTGAGACCTAAAGCAAGATGTAACCCTCACTTTTCACAATAAGCCTTTATTCTGTCTGAGTCTCTATAGTCAAAGCCCAATGATGTGACTCATTTCCTCTATTTTTCAGGGTCTTTTATCTCATAATCACTCCAGCTGGAAAGAGTGTTAGATAATCTGTGCACCAAACAAGATATTCTGAAGCCCCTACAAGGTGGGGCTGCAGAGCCCACCAGCAGTGACTGCAGTGGGGAAGGGCAGCACTTCGTGTGCCCACAGCCTCTGCTGGGGTGTCTGTCCAGCTGCTGCTCACACCTCTGGCTTCCATGTGCCAAAGCTGTGCTTATGCACTGCTTTGGCAACAATAATGTTTCTGTTTCAATAATGAGTTATTTTATTAAATGCTGGGTTGTATAGGTTCTGGCACAACTGTTGCGCTTATGCAGAATGTTAAATACACAAAGTGATCACTTATTTTCCATATGGGAAAAACTTGCCCTTTGATCTTAAATACATTAAAGCTGCTGCTTGCCTGTTTGAAACAACACATGACAGTGCTTTTACTTTCCAACATTTTATCTTACAGTGGCTTTCACTCTTTGCCAAAATTGTTCTGCTCAGAAATTTGTGTGAAACAAGTTTGCATTTATCAGACATATTGCAGGCACAGAGATAATCTTATATGAATTTTACTCTAGCAGATCAGTTTCCTTTCACACAGGATGATCCTGTAAGCACTTATCTAAGTCAGGCCAGGCTGGATGGGGCTTTGAGTAACCTAATCTAGATGCAGGTGTCCCAGCCTGCAGGAGGTGCATTGGACTCAATGATTTTTAAAGGTCAGTTCCAACCCAAACCTTTCTGATTCTGTGATTCCACGTGCACAGTGTGATCAGAGATGATTGTGAGTACATATGGCTGAACACCACATACTTCCAAGGCTGGGGAAGAAGCCCTGGAGATCCCTTTGTTAACCACACAGTTGAAGTCAGTTTCTTGGAGCTTCAATATACAAAGTAGTAGTTTTCAGTAGTGCATGGACCATACTAGTAAGTAGGATTTTAACTTCCCAGAACTGGGGAACAGGCAGACAAGCATCTCTGCTAGAAGGAGAAAAACACCTCTGTCAGTACAAGGAACTCCAGTTAGTTGGTATATTTCAGCTAATAATGACTCCTGCTTTTTTGAGAGCCAAAGGAACATCCCTCTGTGACTCTCAACACAGCATAAATACTCTCTTCTGTGTACTCAGTCCAGGCAACTCCATCATAAGACACAGCAGTGTTGTTTTCCTATATTATCAATGTGAAGCTGAGGTACATGGTAATTTTGCCTCCTACAATTCATAAAGGTTCACATTAAAAATCAGTACACGGAAGGTAATGAAGAGCTTTTGCAAATTATGAGCCTTTGAGAGCCTAAATTCTTAACTGTCTTTAAAGTATTAATTCAAGTGCACAGGAGAAGTTTGGTAGAATTGAAAATTGGTCTTGCCTAGGCTAGGAGTGATTTAAGCTATGTATGGTGCCCAGACAGAGCACTTCCAGCACAGCCAGGAATTGTTCTTAATTGAGATATACCCCCATGACTGCACCTCCTTGTAGTGAGAGCACTGTTTTTCTCCTTCCAACAGAGATGCATGTCTCCTCAGGAAGCCTGACAAGTGGATGAGTGGATTCAGGGTGAGTGAAAAATATTATATATATTTATATGTAAAAAAAACCAAGTTCTGCTTTTTAATATATTTTGTGATCCATTATGAACACTTATTTATGTAGCTTTACAGAATGAATGTTGAACAGAGCTGGGTATCTTGATGTAACTGAAAAATCATGTAACAGTATCCATCCATTCATATGAGAGCACACAGATAAAAAAGTAACCAATCAACCAATCTATCAAAGCAACAGAAGATCATTTAGTCAAACCTTCCTATAAAACTGTAAGAAATAAATAGCTTTTTAGTATGCCCAGAGCATCACTGAACTCAGACAATCACAGGCAAATGAATAACCAAGAACTTGTCTGTTGGAATCAGCATATTAATCTCTAATGAAACCAAAGTTACACTGGCTTCTTTCATGAAGGAAGTTCAGAAAAAACACAATCCTATGCTGGCTGGAAGGGACCTCCAGCAGTTATCTTGTCTAGTCCCTGCAGAAAGCAAGTTCAATTACATCAGCTTGCTCAAGGTCATGTCCAGTCGAGTGGTGAGTGTCTGCAGGGAAGGAGGCTGTGACCTCTCTGGACAGCCTGGAACAACATCTGACTGCCTGCACAGTTAATTTTTTTTTCTTAACATGTAGCACCAATTCTTACATAAGAAATGCTGAGCATCACATTACTCCTCGAAGTCTAATCATCAAACAGCTGGTTTGGTTTGGTTTGGGTTTTTCCCAGCTCATGAGACTGCATCACTCAATCTACTATGTTAAGAACAAGTTGTCTTCATGAGCTGGGAAGATGGCATAGTCTGTATTCTCATCCTTCTGGTGCTATTCTCTCATAGCTATTCCTCCTTACCCAATACCCTCACTGAGTATATTTCTTCTAGTTGTAAACCTAACAGTAATCACAGAATTGCAGAATCATAGAACCATAGAATTGTTTGGGTTGAAAGCCATCTTAAAGATGATCTAGTCTCAATATCAAGGCCTCTGAACTCAAAATAACTTCACAGTTCTCGGTAGTATTCTCATTACCTGCATTTGTATTCTTAGCACTTTCTTTCCTGTTATTTTGCTGGTTATTTTTCCTGCAACACAGGCAAGAACAAAGCTGAACCACTGTTTTTACTATAATGATAGACGTGAGTTTACTTTGCTATAACTTGACTTACTTGTTCATATTCCTTTTATCTTGTCAGAGAGTTTTATTTATCTTACTGAAAAGTGAAGAAATATCACCAAACCTGTGCCAATGAAGTAAAAAAGGGTGCATGTTAATGATATATTTATTATATAAATTATTATTTTTTTACCAGCACTG
Organism: Argya squamiceps; assembly: GCA_037834095.1. NCBI lineage: Eukaryota > Metazoa > Chordata > Aves > Passeriformes > Leiothrichidae > Argya > Argya squamiceps. The sequence continues at coordinate 82,592,083 of JBBMKD010000145.1, forward strand.
AAGAATTTTCCAGCAACTATCTGGTATCTTCAGATACAGAAGCCCTGAGTAGCTGTTTTGAGCTGCCAAACTTAGGAGTACTCATTTGCCACTTTTGAGACTCAAGGCAGTGATTAAATTCCCAGGCACAGGTTCAGGGGTCCAGGAGCCCAGCAGTTTCATTTTGGAAATGTATTTATCATCTCTGTAGCAGGTATGTGATGTCTTTCCACAATGTGTTTCCTCTAGCTGTGGCCACAGCCCAGTAGGTCAAAGCCTGCCCAGTAGGCAGGCTACACCTGCCCACCTTATCAGCTTCTTTGAGTTTAGGGGAAGAATGAGGATTTGTAATGAGATCTGTTTGAAGATGAAAAAACTACTTCAGCCAGTGAACTGTAATGCAAGCACAACCAGGGTGGATGGAAGGGTTTTGCACAGATGTAGACCATCAGAGAGAATTACTTCTAAAAAATGAATATTCACATAATTCTTGGAGCTTATGAGTGGGTGTGACCAGGAGTTCACTTAGCCAGGCTTCTGAACAGTAATAGTGACTGCAGCACTTCATGAGATTGATTTTTTCCATATCTTTGGGACAGAGAAGAGTACAGCCCATCCACAAGGCCCTGCACAGCTGCAGGCAGCTTAGGAAAAGGGCCATGCAGGCAGACCTTGGCCTGACTGCAGAGAAAATACCTGCTAAATCCCTGACAATTTGATCTGCAGGAAGACTTTTTCTTACCTCTAGATTTGATCTCTAGCACTTAACAAGAAGCAAAATGCAGCTTACTGCTTCAGAGGAAAGAGGAGAGAGGAACCAAAAGTCTTTGATTTATTTTTATTCACAGACCAGAAGAAAAGACTCCAAACCCTCCCACTCAGATGGTTTTGCCAGTTGCCTCAGGAAGTTTGTGGCTGGGTGAATGTTGATCAGGTTAACAGCTAAATGAAGCACTTGAAAGTTTCTCTAAATAATTTGATTTTTCCAGAATTTAAAAAAGAAAAGTTAACTTGGTAATTCAAGTCCATATGAGTCTGCTGTTTCATGGAATAAAGTTTGCTAAGAAGTTCTTTGCCATTTCACTGTCTGGGCAGCCATAGATCAAAGCCTGTGCAGCCGTTGTAGCAGTGGCTGGTGGCAAATATGAAAGGAAAACTGTGGAGGAACCAAGCTGGTTCTTTACCAGCAGGCTCAGGGGCTCCCTGAACCTCAGACTGTGGATCTGAACAGACTGTGCTGCTATCAGGTTGTCTAATCTCAGTTCTGGAAAGTGCATACTTTTAGCATACAAACTGTGAATGATTTACAAAATCTAAGAAACAGCTCTATGAAGATGTATATTTTCATTTGTTCACCTGAACCCACTCCTTAGAACCTGCCCTGTTGGCACCTCTGTGTGGCATTCTGAGTGGTTGTCAATCACCATTTGTGTTAATTTAATCTGTTGGCATCTTGACTTTTTAAATCCTCATTACGTGTTGCTACAGAATAAATCCTTTTTCAGGAACTAGGGAAGTTACAAACAGAAGTGAGCTCTGATTCCACATTCTAATCCAATGACCACTGAACCCAGCCCATGTCAGGCCAAGCAGGTTTGCAGCATTAATGAATGCTGGTGTCTATTTTCCATGACTCACAGTGAGGTGATATGTCTGGAATAATCTCCATCTGCCAGCTTCCGTAGCTTCATGACCAGATCTGTTCTGTGGAGACAGCTACACAATAAGGCTGAGCCACTCAAATGCTTTAACTGTATGCATAGGACCTAACATTCCTGCTTTGCACCAAAGGACAATAGCATATTGTTGTTACATAAAGAGATATTGCTGTTTTAGAATATATTTATTACTTGCCTGATACAGAGGAGCTGCTTGGGACCACACAACTTAATTTTAAAACTGCCTTTTTTTGTATTATTGCAGTTCCTAGGTAAATCTCATATGAGATATATGGAGAAAAAAATGGGGCTAAAATGCAATATTTAGAATGATATTACAAAATATTCAGGGGGGAAAAAAATCTCTAATTGGCAAATGTATTGTGAAATCTGCCCATGAGTTGTAAAATAATGATACAGTGTGGGTCACAGAGTCACAGAATGGATCAAGCTCGAAGGACCACAGTGGGTCATCTGGTCCCATCTCCCTGCCCAGGGTCAGACCACATGGCCCAGGAATGTGTCCAGATGGTTCTTAAATATCTCCAGTGAGAGAGACTCCACAGCATCTCTGGGAAATCTGTTCTGGTGTCAGACACCCACACCATAAAGAAGTTCCTCCTCATGTTCAGGCGGAACTTCCTGTTGATCAGTTTTTGCCCATTGCCTCTTGTCCTTTTGTTTGGCACGGCCAAGAAGAGCCTGGAAACATCCTCTTGACACCCTCCCTTCAGACACTGATAGACAATGACCAAGTCCCCTCTCAACCAGCTCTTCTCAAGGCTGAACAGGCTCAACTCTCTCAGCCTTTCCTCATAAGAGAGATGCTCCAGTCCCTTCACAGTCCTCTGCCTGACCTGCTTCAGGAGCTCCCTATCTCCTGTGTCCTGAGTGGCCCCAAATTGGACACAGAACTCCAGATTTGGCTCACTAGAGCTGAGTAGATGGGCAGGTTTACCTCACTCGACCTGCTTGCAATGCTCTTCCTAATGCACCCCAGGATACCACAGTTCTGCAACGAACAAATATAAAAAGTCTGCAGCTCATTAATCTCTGAAAAATCAAACTGCTGTTCGCAGCTTCAGTGACTCCTGGTCCCCCTAGAGTCAGCAGAAACTTGTCTTGCATATGGAAGACTAAAGTTGGACCCTGGGTAATTACTGCACAAATGCAAACAGCTTGCTTTTAAAAAAATTCTTCTGTGCATGTTGAATGTATGTGATAGATTTAAACAACATCATAAATGTAAACTGTACTTGAGAAAACTGTGCAGCTGGTAGAGTCCATAAAGATAAAAGAAATGTTTCCATAACATTTAATTTTAAGTTGACATTTATATAACAAAACTATGGTAAAGCTATGTTTAGCCGAAGTTGTTTGCATATTTTGCATCCGTATCACCACAGGCTTTCTTTCTCATTTATATAGTTACCACATTTTGGTAACCACATTTATGTAGCAGAGGCAACAGCTACCGCAAAAGGAAAACTGAAAACCAGAGAATTTGTAACATTTGGATAAACAAGCCATCAATCCTGGTGTTGTAACTAATCAACAACTGGATGTGTTCACTTTTGACTAACGCAATTGCCCTGTTTTGAGTAAGAGACACATAGCAGAGTTCGTACCAAGTTCTTGAACATTTAACATTGAGCATTTAAGTTCTTTAACATTTCAAGTTCTTGAAAATACCCCAATTAATATGGTTTTAGTTTGTCAGACAGAAACACACTATTCTGAGTAATTTTCCTTAGCAACCACAAGGCCATAGAAATGTATTCTTTTCAGTCCCATTGGCTTAGTAAGGAAAAGGCTTAACATAAGCAGGTCCCTTCCTGACTGCCACTGCAATATAGAGAAGTTTTCCTTGATATACTACCCTTTTTAACAGACACAGAAACGAGCAGTTTTCATATTTGTGGGGTGACATCCCATCCCTGACTGAATAAACAAGAGTTTTGCTGTCAATGTTAATAAGGTTAAGGTTTCCTGAATCAGCTGCTTTCTTCAAATCTGATTGAGAAACATGTTTCAATTGCAGAAAGATATAGCAAAGATGGGCCTTTACTGCAATTAAATGTGTGAGGACACAGTGAGACCATAGCGTGTGTCAGGCTGCCAGGGTCAGCTTTAAACGAGCTAACTTGATTTCTGACAAAGTGCAGCCAAAGCAGCACAGAGGTTAGCTCAGGCTAGCTGGCCCATTATTCACCCAGCTTTCCAGACAGGCTGTGTAATTCATGCCTGTGCTCCAGCCTGGCACAATTACACTACTCTCATTCCCAGGTTGACTGCATAAAAACTAGCTCATGAGTGTCCACAAAAGCTCCTGCTGACTTCATCTGAGATTTTGAAGCTGTAAGAATGCAATTTACCACACAATATTTAAAATAAATTCCTCAAAGGATCCCTTACAGAAGAGTATCAAGTTTATCTTTGTCACCACACAAACGGACATTCCTTGTGGACCTAAGGAAAAGCAAGTTTTAAAAAAATAATAGAATATCATTAATAAATGCTATGAAAAATCCTGAAAATGTCAATGAAATGGGAAATTCAGGAAAAGTTGTGCATCATAATCAGAAAATTCCAGGGCTTATACTTAAAATGTCAATTAGGTTACATGACACGAATGGACTATCAAAATACAGAGGGGCCATTTCTCACTAGTCTTGGTCCTTGCAAATATGTTAATAGAAATGAATCCAAAAGAAATAAAAGATTATACATCACACACCTTGATATTCAATGAGTAAATGTCTCAGGAAGATGCTGAGGACACCGTTTCAGCCAGCACTTTCCACGTCTCCCTCCCTGCTACAGTGCTGAGAATAACATCACAGGCAGTAATAAATACAGAACAGCACTGATCAGATTTGTTTATGAAGGGAAACTACTTTCTTAGTAAAGCCTCCAGCTCTTTTTAGAAACTTCTAATGTTTGAAATAGTAAGTATTTTTGCACACTTTGGTCAACAGTGAAAGACAAACCTAGAAGTCAAAGAAATGTGTGTGGAAAGAGTGCAGAATCAAGTCTGAAACTAAGATTCACGGCAAAAAGAACAAAACTATTATCACATTTCTCAGGCTAAATTTTGAAGGAAGGCTGTAGAAGGTGCAAAATTTGAGGAACTTCTAAAACATCTCACTGAATACATATTTCCACATTTGCAGCTAAACTCCCTTAGAAAGTGTTCCATTAGGTCTAAGCATTTTTGCAGCCATCGCAACAGAAAGCTGAAAGACATTTAGAGGATTTCAAATGTGGTGTTATGAACGACAATATGGTCTGACTACAGTTTAATAAGGATGTTCACTTGTATCACACTGTAAAGGCTGCCTTTGAAACAAAAGTAGTGATACATTACTGATAATGGTTAAAACCAACCGACTGCTACCCCTAAAAAGAGAGATTGAAATGAACTCTGCAGCTTAAAATATCTTCCCATTGCTAAAAAATACATTTTCCAGTATTAAATCAGAGAAAAGGGACATTAGACAGTAATATTTAGGAGGCAAGTTGTAGTTCCTTAATCCTGTCTCAAAAGGGTTCCATATATAGGAAGCATGGTCTTGGGTGGCGTATCACAGGTTTATATATGAGATTAAGAGCCAATTACAACTCCAAATTATTTCAGGGCATCAAATCTGTGGTTTCTCCAGTTCATTTTCTATCTTGCAGGTTTTTCTCCAAGTTATTAACAGTGTGAGTGAGAAACCATTCTGGTCTGATTTCCCAGATCTGAGTGTCACCCTGAGAGGAGTTCCCAGTGAAGAGACACTTGATGCTACTGAGCTGGAGATGGAGTGCAGGGAATAGCATTATGTTTACAGAGCCCCTGTGTGGGCTGTGAAAAGAAAACCCCAACCTTCATTTTTCACTTTGAAAACCTTGACAAATCAAGCGTGAAGAAATCTTTAGGCCATGCTCTTGTTAAGACAGCCTTGAAGACAAAACTGAAAGAAACTAAAGGTAGCATATTATGTTGCATAATACTGGGAATAATGACACAAAATGTGGATAATTGACACAAAAATATAATAGTGGCTTAATTAAGAATATATAAAATGTTATTCAGTAATGATTACTAAGGTGTTTCTTACATAGCATGGCATAACAGCAACAACTCCCAAAACAACAGAAATTATCTTCAAGGATTGCAAGTGGTAATAAAATGATCTTCCACATTGCATGAACAAAGAGTACTTTTTGATATTAAGAGATAAAGGCAAGACTTTGTCCCAAAATGATAGAAAGATGAGAATGGAAGTCTTGCAGATGGAAAATTGTAAAGATGCTTGGCATGAATGTAGTGAGATTCTGCAGTGAAGAACCTTCTGGGAGCATGAACAAGTGCTGGTCATAGCTTTGTGTTAGGACATGTAACTGTCTGTTCCTGTCAAGAGAGTCAGGAGAGGAAATGTCAAGAATAAGTGACAGTAAAACACTTGCCAAGTGTCCACAGCAAAGACATCATGCAACAGGAATCAGAGCAACAAAAGAAATAGAGGGTCAAATCAAATTTTTCTACTGTTCTGTTCTCTATTACATAAGCATATTTAATTCTTTCATTTTGCTCTAACAAAAAAAACCCTTGAGAAGTTTTCTGTTACAGAGTGGTACTCTTCCCTATACAAAGGTCTCCACTGTTTGTGTTTCCCCACTCCATTGTGTTTCTATGTTCTGCTGACTTATCTCATACATATATAATGTTGAAATTACAAAGTTTTACAGACTAAGTAACAGCGTTTACTGAACTTTGGAATAAAAGTTAAGTAGCTTTAAATGACTTGAAAGTTATAAAAAGAAAAAAGAAAAAAAACATAGAAAGAAAGATGAGATAGATTATGGAACAATAGCCTGTTAAAATAACCTAGTCTAATTTTTATAGCTGCTCAAGTGCTCAAAACATAGCCAAATTTCCATGATGCTACTGACTAACGCTAATGCCTTTGAAGACTTATGCCAACAGACTTCTCATATCTGAACAAAGAAAACAAGAACGTATCTTTTCCGTGAGTTACATACAAATCTTAAGTTAACAGGATCCAGATAAAAAGGTAATAACAACTGACAAGATTAATAAAATACATGAGCACACACACTTCATTGGCAGCAGGTTTCCATCAGCTTGAATCCTCGGACTTGCCCTTCACTTCTAAGATCCATGTAGTTGTATTAAACAGATGTCAGACACAATTTTCCTGCACAAGAGGAGCCAAGCATCCAAGCCATTGTTTGAGCTAAACTTCTTTGAAAAGATAGTATGTTTCATCAGAACGCATTTTGTGGTCCACACTTGTTAACTTAGAGGCAGGTCAACAGAGTAGCTACCAGTCAAAAATATTCTCTCCCACCCATCCACGTGACAGCATGAGATTTCAAACAAAGGTTTGGGGGTGGTACGTGAGCAAATGTCTGGAAAAACACATATAGAAAACCCAATGAATGTGATGAGATGGGAGTTCAACTACTATAACACACCACCTATGCTTGTCTCTAAGAAAACCCAAAAAATGATGAGGAAAATATGTAGTATCTGGCAATTATTAATCTTGAAAAAATATACTCAGTGAATATACTCTGTTCTCCAGGCAGTGTAGCAAATATAATCAGCACTGCAAACAGACACTCTAACAAATACCACGTCGAGTGAAAGCTCTCCTTCCATCATCCACAAACAAATGTGTGCTGCTGACACAGCAGATTTCAGTTACCCACTCAACTTCCCAGGAAAATCTCAAACAGTCCCACATGAAACCTGCAAATTTATATGCAATTCACCTTCTTCCCTATAAGCTAGCTTTTATGGAGCAAAATAAAGTTTTCAGACATATATTTAGAATTCTCTACTAAAGTGAGAGTAAAAAGCATGTTGGGATTGTCTAGAGAAAACATGAACTTTCTCTGTGGCTTCAAGAAGACTTCTTCATTTTATCTTCAGCATGGATTAATGCCCCATTTCCATATTTTCAAAAACACACTGAATGGTATGTAATGATGTAACCAGCATCCAATCCCATTTACTGCCTAACTTTTTATGCACATATAACATATGTAGCAATTTTGAAGACAACATACTTATTCCTTTTTTGGCATTTAAAACAGAGCCTTTTCTTTTTGGCATTCAACACACAGTCTTTCCCTCGCCTCAAAAGGACCCTACCCAAAACTGGGTAGGTAGATGGTCTTCTGGTGCCTATGTATAAAATCTGATCTAACAAACCTTTAAATCACGGGCTGCTTAACATCAGAAATTATCCTGTTCTCTTATTTAAAAGACAGCAGCTGCTTTGCTTGTCTCCAAGGCTAGAAGTGGCTCAGACTGAGCAGCTCTTGCCTATGTAAAGGTCACTGACATAATCCATGATCTGGCTGGGTTCAACTCAACATTATTCATTTACCTCTTCCTGTTCTAGCTGAAACTGTTGCTCCCTCAACTCACTCAAAAAGCCTTAGTCATCCAGGGAAGAAATCCATTCCAGACCAAGACAAATTAGGATTTTCCCTCATACTGAGATGCAAAACAGCTAAATAACAATAAAACTATTTCCATATTCTCCAAAATTCCAAATCTAGAGCAAACGAGAATTCTTTACATATTTATTCAGCACAACCAAGTTTAACGTTTTTCCAGAAAAAAAGGGAAGACATATCCTACAGAAGGAGACTTCTCGGTGAGTTTCAGAGTAATTTTCTTGGTGCAAGACTGAGGGAACCCTCTTGGCTTACTTAGCAATTCAACATATCAGAAATTCCTGATATCTCACACATGATTATTATATTACTGATGTAAATAATAATTTGATGAGTTATAGATATGCTTCTTACAATAAAGTGTCATACTTTAGCCAAGGAATATGTTTTTGCTACAGAAAGAAAATAATCAATAGGTATGGTGTTCTATGTGTACAAAAACATAGGAATCACCAATTATTCAGGTAACATTCACTCTACATTTTGCTCTTTATTGCCACCAATTAAACTGTAGTGGAATTCAATTATTTTAAAGTCAATATTAACTGTGTTTTACTCTTACATGTTTGAAGTATGAGGTAGAGTGTTCACCTTTAGGCAACTCCAACACAGACATCTGCAGCTTGGTTAGCTGGTTATGGTGTCCTGAGCACGTATTTTTAAGACGAACTATGTTTGATAAGGTTTAGATTTTAAGTTAGGATTTGGGAAATTAACTGTTTTGCATAAGAGCAATGGCAGGTCTTAACCAAAGTCCATCTTCCCTTTCTGTCTGAAAGGTCTCAGCCACAGCAATCCAGATGAGGGTATGAGAATCAGGGAAGCATATGGAATACTCCCTTAGACTCTAGTGCAGGACAGAGCCTTCCAGCACCAGGCACAGCATTTTTGTATTTAATATCTGTTGACACGTTTGTCTTTGATAAATCTGCTTCATTTCTTCCACCTGTTCTCTTAAAACCTGTGCCACTGTAAAAGCATTAAAGGGTCTCTCTGTTGACTGTAAAAACTTTGAATCATTCATAAGCAGACATGTTTACTGCAGATATATGTCTGACTATTGCTATTATTACTAAGCACGATGTCTCAAATTAGATATAGACTTAAAATATTCCTCCTGGCCATTTTCTTAAATCAAAAGATTTTTTGGCAGGTGGATCAAACACAACTCAATGAAAGATATACCTTGGGGCAGAATTTTTCTTATCTATTTAGATTTCAATTTAATGCCCCTCTGTGTAATGTCAACAAGACATGTCAGATAGATAACTTATAAATAAACTATCAAGATCTTGAATTATACAGCTGAGATCAGAAGGTAGAGCATGCTCCAGTTATCATGCTTAAATGGCAAAAAATGCATGGTAAAGAAATCAATGGTGCCTCAGTTACTATAAAAGTATTAAGAATTCCAAACTGTTAGACATGGACAAGATCAGAGCTCATTATTGGGATGGACAACTCACATGCTAGTGCCAAGCTTAAGGACTGGATATCCCAGGATTTCTCAAATGGTGCTAGATTACTTATTTTAGATAGCTTCAGCCCTTGAAGTAGATTTTCAGGTGAACTAAATTGATCTTCTGGCTAATTGAATATGTATGATCAAGTCTGCATGGTGAGCTTACCTATTGAGATGTAAGTGCGCTGCTAGTGTCATACCTCATGTGTTTTCAGCCTCTAGCTACTGCACCAGAAAACTGAAAGGCTCCTAGAGATCATGAATCAGAGCTATCAACAGAGTTGTTTAAGAATCTTTAGGACATTCCAAATGTCAGGAAATGCCCTCATTTTAAGCAACAGAACAATGTGCTTAGTGTGCCTTCGGGCAACTACAAGCATGTTAATTAAATATCTTAGACTTGAGCTGAATCCCACCCTTCTGACAATGTCACAATTTAAACTGTCCCTCTGAAATTTATACTGCCTGAAGTACACATCACATTGAAAGGAAAAAATGCATTCCCTAAGTTGCTTCTGATGGATCATAGATATTTTTACTGCAAAAGCAACTTATACTGTGATAATTTTTTTCTCGCTAAGGTGATACAGGGAAGCACACTGTTAAAAGCTAAATCAGAATGTTCAGACAACTCTGAAAAGCACCACAAAACCTAATTCCTTGGGCCTAACTCACCCCTAGGCCCAATACTAGTATCACTTTTGTGAATATAGCAATAGAATTAGATCCACTGAGGCTGATTTTACCCTCAGAGAAAACACAGAGAATTAAGGAAAAAACCCCAGAGGACTCTGTTTTCTTCCCACAGTAAACTAATCAAAGGCAAAGTGATTGTGGTCCAACTTTTTCAACAAAATAAACAATTCAAAAAATATTATTAGAATTATTGCAGAAATATTTCTTTCCTCCTTCTTGCAGAAAAAATCTGCCAATGCCAAGGAAACAAGACACACAAACATATTAAAAAATCTTTATATATCAGCTTTTGCACAGATTTTGAGAAAGGATACTGTTCATCCAAAGTCTAAGTCCTCAAGTGTAATGCAAAAAACAGCGCACAGCAAAGCTGTTTCACTACAGTGGATATAGCAGCAAATGTTGGAAGGTTGTTGAGAAACTGTGAGGACTGACTTCACTTCCCTGCTGCTTGAAGCAACATTAACCCAATAGAGTTACCTTTTTCAGCTTTTATTTGAGCTCTTATGCCATTGCAAGCAGTATAGTTTGGTTTATAACCTGAAACAGGAGAAAAAGGATGGTTTCATCTTTCAAATAATTTGATTAGGAACTGACCAAGCTACACTTAGAATCTGCTTGAAATGAGCTTCCACATCTTCCTAGATTTAATCCTCTGTGAAACTGTACAATATGAAAAATTCTTTGCCGTCCCATTGGTTTGATGTGAATTTCTACTGTTGGACGATGTTTGTGCACTGATGATAATAGGAAATCTCCAGAGAAGTTCCTTGTGCTGTGTGAAGCTCAGTGTGACAGCACTACAGGGCCAGGTGCAGCACAGCTCCAGGGAGGAGAGCAAACACCTTCTGGAAAGCACTGTTCACCCTCTCATCATCTCCGTATCTGAAAAGTGCATACTTTGTTTTTGCTTTTGGAAAAATACAGCCATGGAAAGATGAACACGATCATGTCTGAAGTAAACCAAGCCAAGATTACTCAATGCATGTGCATGAAAGGATGTGGAATTGCTCACTCCATAGCCCATCTGAAAATGATAATTTAACAGCTACAAAAAATATTTTTCTATGATTGAAATGTCACCATCCTAGTCAATATAATACTGGCTTTTGATAAAGAAATATAATACTGTTTAAAAACTAACTTTATAAGAAGAAACAAATAATATTTTGTTCCTTTGCAGCATTCACATGCTTATGCAGCTGATAATTTTAGAAATAAAACAAAGCATTTTTCTGATTTTTTGTCTCTAAACCTGAGGTTTTGACTTCTCCTCTAATGTTAAGGATCCCTAAAGCAATTTCAAAACATTAATATAAATTGTAAGACAAAAGCATACATAAGGTCAAGTCAGTTGTGTGTGAAGCAATATTGACCAGGTCTAATTTTTACAGCAGTTTGGCACCAATGACTTTTATGTTGCCTAGGGGTTTTCACTACAGTAGTTAACTGCATTATATCATTGACATCAAAACATCTCTGAAACATCACTGTTTTGTTTCTTCTTCATGTATTTCAATCCTTTATTTTCACAAATATATAAACATAGATAACAAGCCTTGTTAAAACACAGAACTTGAAAAACTACTGTCCTCAATATATCACACTTGGTTAGTGACAGAAGTTTCCAGACTGCTTGATGATTATTACAGAATTTTTCCTTCATCTGTCATAAAACTTTTCCTTCTTTACCTGACTAAAAAGGTTGCACATCTGTTAACACCAGCTACTGTTTTTATTGTAATGCTACTTCATGTAAATATTATGAGATCAAATTTTCTCAACCACTCCATTTCATAGACAATTTAATAGGTACTTCCTCGGAAACATGAAGGCAAAAAATAAACAGATTTAAAAAATATAACATGAGTGCAACACTATTTTTGAGGTCAGGAGGGCAAACATTAGGTTGGAAGAGGAGGGACCAGGGGAGAGTCAGAGAGGAAGGAAAGTAGGTCTCTATCTTGCAGCACTCTTGCCTCATGTGCTGAAGATTTGTGAGCATGACCAGATTTGCCTTGATAAAATCACAGTGAAAAGCCAGAGGAAACTGCCTGCTTCTGAATGTGGGGAAGGATAGGACATGAGCTTGATGTCCATTCAGTTCTGTGCCATGTTTCCTCATTAGTTTCTTCAACAAAACTTTGTGCTTTTTTTTTTTCCCTTTGCTGCTCTCCTTTGCTTGGTCTTTTCTAAACAAAATGCAAATGCTGAGTTCAACTGCAGTTATTAAAAAACCCAAAACCCAACAACCCCCAAACAAATCAACATTCAAAAACATGTAAAATTAGACCGGTTGAGTTCTTAAAATCCTACACTGTATAAAAAAAATCTAGAAGAAGGAAAGCAAATGGGGAAGAAAAATGCTCAAGCATCTCTAAGGACAAGTATAATCCAAATTATTTTGTAAAAGGAAGACGTGAATAAGAACAGATTTCCTAGAAATTTTCATAAACTCATTTGTCACAGCAAAAGTACATGACGATCTCAGCAGGATTCCAGCCAGAGATTTCTGACACATTAGAACTGCAAGAAGGCTTGCTTTTTCAGATATTTAGCATTACCCCAGTAAAACTAGTAGAAGTTCACAGCATTCTGAAGCAGCTATAAAGTTCTCACTAATCTGGAATGAGTCCCAGGGCTCAGGAGGCTTTTGGATTTCTTGTTTGGTTTAGATTTCTCCAGTCACTGCGGTACAACTTTCAAATCAACTATCCAAACACCTTGAAAGAAAAGCATTTATTTATTATCTCAAATATTTTCTCAAAAATTATAAAGAAGTTCCTGGAAACCAGTTTAATTAAGGAAGAAAGTTTATCTGACAAGAGCTCTCACATCTATCTTCATCACCCTGTATGTATGCACGAGTAAGATTAGTAGCAGAGCTGAGATCCACTCAGAAAGTTCCAACAAACTCATCACAGTATTGCATAGTATAAACGTGTTATCCATATCAGGTGATGATGAAGCAGATTTCAACATGAAAATTTTAAATTAGTCAGCCAATGGCATTCGTTACCATGGTTTGGACCTTTGTAAGCCGATAATTTTCTCAATATAATAAAATAAGCCAGTATTTACAAGCCAGAGTTATTTTCCAGCAAAGGAGAAATCTATTTTTATATTATTCATGAGTCAACAGGATTTAATATTCTTCTGTAAAAGCTAAAAAATAATTCTGAGGGAACAAAAAATTACTTTTTGGAGATTAAAAAACTGGTGCATATGTAGACAGGTACAAGTCAGGTGTTTTAGACTTGGTTGCTGACCTATCTCCCCTTTTTTTCACCAGATTCTTCAAACCTGATGATATGTGGTCCATGTCTACAAAAACAAGTCCAGCTGTTTATTACTCTCACCTTTTAAATTAAGTACCTTTCACTTAAATCCCTTAATTGGCAGAATCTAAGGTTCTGAGAATGGTAAATTATGACTATATGTGTGCTGAGGATGAAGCTTTGCCTCCTTCAGAACTTGCTGACAGAATAGAAAAAGCAAATCCAAAGCCAAAAAGATGTAAGGGGATAAGAGTAGAAAAGCTGGACTGTAGAGTGCATGCTGCTTCCAAGAGGAATGTTTTGAGGAAGTATTCCACAAGGTGTTGAACTCTACCGTAAGTATTTTAGCTTAACATTATGTGAAAGGAAGACACAAGGATGGGCTTAAGGGCCCTCCTAAATGAAAACTGCAATGAAATCAATGATCAGGACTTTATCTCGTACTTGAAAGCATTAAGATTTCTGCAGGAGGTCTCATAATATTTTTCCAGGATGTGGAAGCATTCCTTTCTACATGTGCCTGATGGACAGTGCAAGCCCATACATCAGTGGAGTTATTGGTGCATGGAAGAGTTCAGTTCTGTGCATTCTGGTCTGATATGGATTCAGCAATGCTTTTGCTGCCAAGGTCACCTTTCTGATCTCCTGCCAAGACCCACAGTCACTTGCTTTTTGCTCTCTCTCAGTGACACCATCATTATTGTCAGTTTTAGAAACACAGTAGTTGGATCATTCATATCAAGTTCTTGAACTAAACATGTTGTAATAATTCCCTAGTTAATAGGCTCCAAAAATTTACAGCTGAAAAACATCCTAGAAAACTTCACCAGTGTGTATGTCCATGCTTCCTCCTTTTTTCACTTTGTATTTGGAATAGGCATGGAGCTATGCAGGCAGACCACAAACAACAGCAAAGGAAAAAAATGTAAAACCCAGCAAGTAGCCATACTGTCTTTGACACTCATGCCCATCCAAAGGCTGATGCAGGAGAATGGAGCAGGTCTTTTACCACCACAAACAGCATATGTGTGTCAAAGAGGGAGATTCAATTCCCCTGCTCTCACTGTTTAGTGTCTCCATGGAATAGAGAGATCAATGACCTGTTTCATAAGTGTGCTTTGGTATCTGTCTTATCCTACCACACACGATGGGTGCACTATAACTGTAAGCAGAGATGGCCTGAAACTAATTCCTCACCTCACTCAGGTGTGCTGTGGTATCAGTGAATGTTATGTGACAATGGCAGTCCAGGAGCTGAGTGTACTGCAAACACTTTGCAGAAGTTTTAATCCCATAAGAGCTCTCTTTTCTCTCAGAAACTGGCTCCACTACTCTCCAGCCCTGTTTATGCTGTGGAAGTTTGTAAAAGGCTTCACTGGTTCCAAGCATTTATAGGAGTTTTAGGATTCAACCCTCTGAGGCATAGATTCATAGCTGCAGGCAGGTACAATGTTATCAGAAGGCCTAAAAAGCCTTTTAACTCTGCAACAAGCTTCAACTCCCCTCTCTCATGATTCTGGCATTGTTATTTCCCACATGGCATTACAGCTTCTCCCTGATCCTTCAAAAGAAACTCAGCCCATGGATGGATAGTGCCTGTTCTGCTCTGCGCCAAGGGGCTGGAGGGAGGTCACTGAAGGACAAGAATGAAAGGAGGGAAGAACACCAGTGGCTGAGGTGAGGCTGCAGTGTAGGACCTGGATTTCTGGACCTCTCATGGCTGGGGTCCCTGGCAGCACCCAGTCCTGGCTGTGGTGCCACAGCCAGCAGGTGTATGGCATGGGGTGATCCCTGCACCCCAGTCAATCTGGTGCTTGTGGCATTTTGGCACCCTGCATGCTGGTGCTGGCCTTAGGTGCTGGAGTTAGATACATGGAAGAATGAATCCAAAATAAAAATATCTTACAGAAAAAGCTGACTAAGTCTGACACTGGACTATCCACACCTGTCAAGTCATGCTGGAGGGAGAGGCAGTGTGCTCCCACCCACCCAGGTGAGGGGCAGAAGTTTGTATGCATTGCCCAGAGACTTGCACAGGCTGGGCTATGACTGCTCAATCTACTTTCACTACCACTTTAAGCCTGAAAGCAAGAACAGCTGCTTGAATGGATCCATCTAGAAGACAAATGAAAACAAAAGTCTGCCCCAGTAAATGGGTGTTATAATAAGTGAGAGGTCCTCTGAGAGCTCCCAGCACATGGAGAAGGCTAAGGAGAAAGGAAATCTGCTTCTCTAGAGAGATGTTCTTAAGAAAAGAGAAGTCTTCTGAGATATAATTCTTTGAACCAATATTAGCAGGACTAAATGGTTCATATGAACTCTTGAGCCCCAAGCCACCATTCTGAAGGTATTAATTGTTTTCCCCGATCTCCTAGAAATCTATAATTACAATGCTGGTAGTTGCATTAACCTTCTATGAATGCAATCTTACTAATATTATTCAAAATTCTATATAAACTTCAGCTTACTGTAGTGTTTTTCTATATTTTTATCCCATAACTCTATAGCTTACTGCAGTCACAAATGGGAAATACAGGCTATATACTGCCAAAATCAAGGGAAGATGCTTAGGCTAATGCATGCTTAAACAATAATTTTAAACATAGGAGTCATCAACAAAAATGCCAGAGCTGTAATCCAATCTCCTTGCTTGAACAGTTAAAATATCTTTAAAGAAAATATATGGAGCTCAACATTTCTTGTAAAAAATAGGAGTCTTTCTTTCCATCATGTTTGATTTGATCAAAGACTCAAGCATACAACAGATTATGGTTTCCTCATGCATTTCAGCTACAAGGAAACCCCCATGCCAAAATCTGCATTAGTAGAAAGAGATACAACAGGGAATGGTTGTGGTGGAAATGCAGTATTTCTGTTGGGTTTTTTATTGGCTTCAGTCAGCACTCAACAAATACAAACCATTTATGAGAATTTTCAGTTTGCAAGTCACTATATACATGAACTTATTGAGTATTAATTACTGGAGGATATTAGACATAAGTTTCTAAAGGAGAGGAAACAAACAAAAAAAAGTTAAATGACGTGCCTTAATGGTACACACAGAGACTATGCCAACAATGACTTCAAATACTCATCCTTTGATTTGCCAGACTGCTCCATTTCTTTCACTCTTTCCCTTCAGAAAGAGATACAGCACCAGGTGACTGATATAGAAAATGTAAAGGAGCTGGACTGAATGGAATACAAGTGGACTATGGGTTGATCAGTCCGTGGGCAATGCAAATGTAACCATGTAACTCTATGGAAGAATAAATAAACCTGAGAAGTTAGGCTTTGAAAGCAAGGGAAGTGAACAATCTGCATCAGAATAAGTGCTAGGAACCTGCTCCATAGGAAACACCTAGATTTAATTTACGCAAAGCCCTTGCAAACAAAGAGCCAGTCTTGTCTGCCTGGGACACAGAAAATGTGAGCACAACTGTCCCATTGGGTATGCTGTGTCAGCACAGCCCTGGATCACATCCCGCCAAACGAGCAGCAGTCCTAACAACAAAGGTCACAGGGGATGGAGAAGGTGCTTTGTTGCTGTCGTCACTAAAACTCAGATGAATATCAGGACATGTTCATTAGGCTTTTGGAAGGAAAGGCAGGTATCATTACATTTTAGTGTTGCAAAATAAAGAAAGGAAAGGACAATTAGCCTTCCCTCATAAAACTCCTGACAAGGTCTGTGCAGTGTTTCCTCCTAAAAGGTCTGGTATTCTTTGTGGGCTTCTTTTTAAGAGGATATATTTAATAGTGACAAGGTATTAAGATGGTAGCTCAGTACATATATTTGCTTTTTTTGCCATCAATTTATCAAATGAAAACACAATGAATATGCATACATGTATCTAGAAGTTACTGCCTTTATGATTACTACTAGTGTTATTCATTATTACCACCAATACTACTTATTACTATTACAATTGATACTACCTGTAGTACTACATTTTTACACTGACACTGTAGTACTACATTTTTACACTGACACTGCTTTTCTTGAAGTTTATCATTCTGATTTTCTGTCTGTGGAAAGGGGAAATGGGTGCAGTACTGATAGTGGTTAATGCATCTACCAGCACTGTTTTACTCTCATTGTGTTTCCTGTGACATGAGTCCAGGGTTTGTGCCATTTTTCAGCTTGAAAAATGTGCTGCCTGGTAGATCTCACCACATAAGCCACAACCGTCAACTTTTCTCAGCTCTGTCACCGAAAGCAATGCAATCCTGGCATAAGATCACAAACTGCACTTAAGCAAAATAAATTCTTTGTGCTTCCATTTTCCATGGTTCTGGCCAAGAAAAGAGTTCTGTGAACTCTTCTTCCCTGCTTTGATTTAATTTTGGTACTCTATTTTTCCTTATTCCTGTAGCAATACTACTTTAAATTCTATTTTGTTACTGCTTTGGTCAACCTCATTCTGGATCATCTCTTTCTTCAGTCTTATGTTTGCTGTGCCCTAAATGCCCTTATTAGCTTCCCTACAATAATAATTTTCTGTGCCATTTAGACATACTTATCACCTGTAAACTTTTTATATACTCCTTGTAGTTGCAGCAAGTTCCCACTATGTTTTATCCAGAAGCTTTTAGTAATCTTTCTGTTTGTTTTCTCTAACAACGTTAGGTAAACTCTGCTGCATGCTCAGATTTTAATTTGCACTAAAATTGAGAAAAAGTTTTGTTTGCTTCTGTATTCTGGAGTCATAGATAACCCTATTTCTAGCACAATTCCAAGACCCAAGGCTAACGACAGAAAAATCAGAGGAAGAGCTGGACATGTGCTTCTAAAAACACAGCATCACACTTTTAATTTGTATTGAAGGGTTGGATTATTTATTTAAACTTGTAAGATAAACCTCAGTGCTATGAAAGACTGAGTTAATTTAACTCCATACACTATGATAGCAACAGCATTTTCTGATTGAAAGACAGGAAGAACCTAAATTCTGATCTCTGTAACATCAAAGTAACAACATTGGCTTTCTGCTTAATACACATAATTTGGCTTTCAATTTTTCATTAGTCACTTTATTTTTGTTACTGAGCAAAAAACCCATACCAATGTCCAAAACGAGGATGAGAATCTGTGAATGGTAATGCTGTGGTGGAATAATGGTACGAAAAAGAAAAACAAGAGCCAGTTTTCCATCAGCTTTATAACCACTGTAAAAGTTGAAGTAAAGCTCTGAGAAGTGTTACAATTCTTTAAATAGCTTAAGCCAAGAACTTTTAAGAATAGATATTCAAAAATAGCATTGTAGTAAATTTTGTATAGAGTTTTAACTGACTTTCTGTTCACTCCTAACTACAGAAGAACATGTGTTATAATTATCCTCTAACTCTCAAAAAGGAAATGGGAAAATCTAAGCTACCAGCCACCAAAAGCGCAAACAGTATTTTTAGAGGCCCAAAATATAACTAAAGGAGAAGGAATGAAAGCAGCACTGGAAAGCAAGTATGCATAACTGAGTGATACTTTAACATTTTCTGGCATAACGGAGTGATAATTTAACATTTTCTGTCATAAGGAATTCAGACAAAGTTAATTTCTGGGTATGCTGCATGTAAGGAACATATACATCATTAAGCACCATCTGTCGCATGTGATGGAAACAACAAGCAGAACCACAGGCAGTATCTGGGGAAAGGATCAGCTTCCTTTAGGTGAGTCTTCAGCAAATGCTTCAAGAGTAATCTCAGGCACTGCTCTAAGGCTTTCTTCCCATTAGAGGGTCTAATAATGCATTTTGACACTTATCACACCTCTTTGCAGCAGGTAAACCTACTATTCCCTCTATTAACAGGTTGCAAAAATGGACCACAGAATGATTTTTATGGTTCTTAAATGTATATGAAGAATTGCAATATGAAAAGGCAGAGAACAGGTCACTTCCTCATCTTGTAGCTAATTTCTTTCTGGCTAATACTGTTGTATTAACTTCTGCAGCACTGGTATTTTTTGAATCTAAATTGATAGACCTGAAGAGAAACCACTCGTGTTTCATCTGCCAATGTGTATTCTTAGTTCAAACTGTCCATTTTAAAGGAGGCATATCAGAACCCAAAATCTGCCCAGCTGCTGTCAGGCAGTACCTGGGGGACTGCCACACATAAGCACTAAAACTTGTCTTTGAAACTACTGAAGTATGAAATGGCCTTCTGATAATTGAAATCAGTGTGAAACCATAGGCATTCTTAAATTTCTTTGCTAAAAAATGCAAAACCCTTGCAAATTCTTCAAGTGTTCTACCATATAAGCCGTGCCTTCAGCATATAATGGGCAAGAATCTATTATCAATTAACTGTAGATTGTGTAAAAGAACTAATGCTTTTGCAGCAGGCTCCATCTCTAGCAGGGAGGTTTTGAAACTGCTAAAGCAGGTTCAATACAAATATATCGTGCTTCTTTTCAAGAAGCAGTCCCATGCTCTACAAGACCACATCCTCAGAGGCACACTTATACATTACACATCCAACAGCTAATCAAGCCACTAAGCTCACGCCGTGTTGCTTGCTTCCTGTTGAAAGCCTGAGTAAACAGCGGTGTGTGCTCAGCTGCAGCCCATTAGCTGGAGTCAGACATTTCTCCTGCTTGAAGACCAAGTATTTAAGTGAGCAACTGATAGATCCTGTATAATTAAAAGGTTGTTATTTTAAAGTTCTTTGCATAAACTTCCCTCTAAGATGAGAGCTGATGCCAGACACAGTGACAAAGATCACATATTACCTGAACAAATATGATATGATAACCTCAATCAGAGACCTCGGTGTTTGTTGTCAGTGGAGAATGAGGCACATGGTCATTAGCAGACCTAGTGGTTAAAACGATTATAAGCTTTAAAGACTAATTTTCTGCTTTACTTCTTGGAAGAATGGTAATCTGTATAATGGGAGGAGGCTATTCACACAGGTAATCACCTTGGGTATTCTGTAGTGCAGAGAGAGAGAGAGATTCTCTGAACTGCTCTTTGAGAAAGCTTATTTTTCTCTTTTCTGTCTAGGAATGGAGCCAAGAGTAGTTTTGTTACCCAGGTTAGATGCCTAGGGTAAGCAAGTGCGATGACACCAAATAGGCATACATAAAATTTTAAACCACAAAACAGTGCAAACGTTCCGCTCATTAACTATGATCATTTGAGGCAATTTTGGTGGCCCTTAGCCCATTCTGTCAGAGCAAAATATCAAGCTGAAAAAGTAGTTCCCAGGGTTTCTTGAACAAGAAATATTGTTTAAAAAGAAAAAAAAAAAACAACAAAAAACCCAAAACAAAACACAACAAAACAAAAAAACCCAAAACAAAACAAAAAAACCCACCCTCAAATATTTCTCTGACCATGAATACATTCCAACCTCTCAGGAGCACAAAGTTTTAAAAAATTAAACAGAAAAAAATCCATGTTAATGTATTTAGGGACTTTGGTGTTTGCTACTCTTATTAAGGGGCCAGAAGTAAAATTTCTGTTGATATTGGTGTGACATATTTGTGTCACATATTTAGAACTTATGTAGAAAGATACAACCAAGAAAGTCAAGCTACATGTAACTTCAAGAGCACATCACCCTATGCCCTGTAATTCAAAATGAAAGGGTCATAGTGGGGACTTTTCAGGCAAAGTGATTTAATGTGTTCTGAATTCATTCTTTCATTTAAATTGACTTAACGTTCCTCAATATGCTTATGTACACAAAACCAATGTTTCTTCAATTTTACCAAAAATAAAAATCTGCAATCAATTAACTCATCTTTCATTTTGTCATCACTTAGACAATGTAGTTGAATAGGTTTCTACAGTGCCTCTGTCCCTTGAGGTCTGCCTGCACCAGTATGGTTAGGAAAGTTAAGCTGAATTAACTAAAGATGCAAAATAAAAATGCAGCAGTAAAAATGTATTAATCCCTAAGGCACAGTCCTCATTCACAAACAAAGCTGTCTTAATTCTTCACTACTTTAACTCTCAAAAGGAGCATCTAAACAAGCCTTTTGTGCACTTAAACTAATTCACATTCACTTAACACCTTTACTTAACAACCTCCTGTGACAAAGCAATGCCAGCAAAATCTTTAGCATAAACACTTTCAGAAACAACAACATCTTTACTGCTGGTAGAGTTTATTTCACTTTGGGAGTAGGCTATTCTCAGAGCAGAACTCTTCTTTTGCCAGAGGAAATATCATCTCCATTCAGACAGGTCGGTGGTAAACGTTATTAAAAAAACAAACAACCACCTTCCTAATATCAGAAAAACATATTTAAGATATTTAAGACTATTCATGAGAACTCCTAAAAAATGTAGGTGCATTATTTTTCTGTTTCACTCAATAACATATGGAAAAGTATTTCTAGATTTAATCTTTGAAACAGCAAGCATTTCTGCTTTTGCAATTTATTTTGTTTTTATAAATACTTTCAAACTATTTGCTAGTTATTAAATGTTATTGCCTTCTAGTGCTCATCACAATGTTAGACAATGCCTCTACTCACTTTTGTGTAGTAATTCAAACATTTGTCACCCTCATAAGTAGACACAGCTTCCTGCAGTAGCCTATTCTATCGTTCATCTTTTCAGTACAACAAGCTATGTTGGTTATAGTACTCAGGTAAAATTACAGGCCTTTGCTAGTGCGTTTATATTTCTTTCCACAGTGTTTCCAGAGCATTTTCTGTATCCATCACCATGAAACACTACTAGAAATTCAGACTTTTTGCCAATCTTTATTGCAAACATTTTCATTGAATTATGCAGGATACCGAATGCCAGAAGCAGAACTGGAAAGAGAAGAGAAAGTAAAAGTAAACATTGTGATGGCCACAGCCCCACAGCAGAGAACAAAAGAAGCAGGGGAGGAATAGACAGAGCTGGAGGCAAATGGGATGAAGGAGGTGGAAGGATTCTCTGACCAGCTTGTGCGTAGCCACAGGACAACTGCTGCCAAAGTATCTTCTGGAAAGCTTGGTTTCCTTGTTCTGGCAGTGGCTGCTTTTCTGAGCACTTTATTTTTGCTTTTTATTTTGTATCCCACAGGGTGATCTGCCTTCCTGTCTCTCTTGCTGTGCCCCATCCAGCTGCCCCATCCTTCCTCACATGCTCATTGCTTCGCTACAGTCAGAGTCACAGACCATGCAAGAGTCCCTGAGCCATGATTGCCACATGTTTGCTACAGACTCTTTTCCTTTATTACTCCCTGGCAAGCATCTCTTGGTAGCTTGGCATCTTTTTACACCTCTTCTCATTTACAAACCAAATACATTCACAGTAGTGCATCCACTGGTCTTATTCTGTCTAAAACTCACTGCTCATCCAATGTGCCATTACAAGCAATTGAAATTAAAGTTTGCTTAGAAGAGATGTGATGGCCCTGACCCATAGCCCTGGCCTCCCCCTGCCCAAAGTTTCTGGGGCTCCTCCCACCCTGTCCATAGTCCAGAATCCCATTTGAGCCCCTTGAGGTCACCAGTCCATGTCCTATGGGTGTTGCAGCAGGGACAGCCTCCAGTTCCATCCCCACCCCTGTAGGTAGTTGGTATTATGAGTGGATCCCCCCTCCACATATGGCACAGCTTGTGTCCAGCCCTGCTTCTGGCCCCAGCCTCTTTAGTTTCCCTTGGATGACCCTGGTACCAGACCAACATCTGTTGTCAATGGCCCCATCAGAACCAGCCAGGTGTGTAGCCCCAGGGGAATGCACCCTGTGGGGAGGGCATGTCCTTGTGCTGTCAGTCCAAATCAGTGCAACTGGTCCCTGACAGAAAGCAGTTTATTTTACAATAATTTCTTACTAAAACATAACTTTCTACTTCTAAAGCCAAAATGTCCAGTTTTCTCTGCTTCCTTGTCCTCTTTAAGGTTTCTTTTTAGCCTAGTTATCTTTGTAAGAAAATTATATCTAAAAGATAGTGCACACATCTTCTGTGCTCTGATCTTTCTCATTCTGAGCTCCTACTTCCCCAATGCAAAGGGTTTGGTGCTTAGAGGTAACAGATATGAAATCACAAAAATAGCTGGAAAGGAAAAGAAAGTAAAGAAGGGTCCTACAACAAAGATACAGTAGGGTTTGCATTTCAGGCTCAATGGTTAGAGGTATTTTCCTCTACAACCCTCTAAGGGGTGGAGACCCCTTTCAGGCAGGACTGACCTCTCCTAAGAACACCCTAAGCAGCTGCCCAGAAGGAAGTATCTGAAGATGTGATAATCCTCACAGGCTCTGGTCCTGTTTCTGGGCAGACTGCTTAGCCTGGGGCACAGCAGCAGCACGCTTTTGCTGGGGGCTGGGCAGGGCCTAGCTTCAAACCTGAATGGCCATACACAAAATTTCTAAATTTTTAAGTCAGCTACCCATGCTCACTGATGTAACTTGGAAGGTCTGCCGTGGATGCTTCTTGGTCAGAAGTAAGCTGACAATGCAATTTGGAATGCCAACCTTAACTCCTGCTGGGAATGGCTCCCGTCTGAACATTTGCATTGATTTTAGTTACATTCAAAGTATAGAAACAGGTCTCTCTTAAGATCAACTGAAACTCTGTGGAGCTTGCAGCTGTGGGTTACATAGAGGCTGCTTAGGAGAGCTTCTAAAAATGAGTCTAACACCCAGCTGGCCAGGGGATATGTCTGTGTTTAGCATAAGATGGGATTCTTTACACAGGAGACAACACAGGTATATGAACAACTGGTGAAATCACACCTTGACTTTGAAATGGTTCAGGTACTCTTACTGTTATCACACCTGTTTTACACATGGGTATGCTTGAGCCACCACAATAGGGTCAGTAATGGATGAGATATCCCTCCAGAACAAGAAAACAAAACCCAGAAGAACTAAGACTAGATAAATGAGATATAAATCACATGAGCAAAATTAAATACAAATAAAATAATATATTAAACCAGGAGATAAGACAGAGGTTTATTTTTATTTTAATATATAGCTCTGTTGCTTTCAAATGTATTGGGACCAGTGACTGGTCCCATTTCCAAGACACTGTTGTATTTGGCTCTGCATTTTATTTTGAAAGAACTTGAAACCCTAGCCTATTTGAAAATTAAGTTAATCTGTGACTTTCTTGCAAAGGCTTGCAAAGAGTGTCTTCTGACACCTACTGATTGCCTCTGTATTGTGGGAAGCATGAAAATGACCCCTTGAGCCACCTACATTTCCCTGTCGATGCTTGATCCAAAGAACAAAACTCCTGTATATTGCTTGCTCGATATGGACATGGCAGTGACCTTTGAAAACATTAAACTGGGTTGCAGTAGGAGCAGAGGCTATAAAATTAAAATTAATGAAAAGTACTTTAACAGGACAGAACACTGTGTTATATTTGTGTTCAAGCATATTGTATGAATGAATCAGACATTGTCATAGTGGAAGGATCAGCCTTCAGCAAAGTGGAAGTGTTTCTTCAAGAAAAGACTTCATTGTGAAAATTTGCGGAAGAGTTAAAAGTATTATAGCTGCTTCTCTCCTCCTATTTATATAGAAAGCTAAAGTATTACTTGGCACAAATGTATTAACAAGTTCCTTAAAGAGATACTGGAATGTTTGCTGGTCTGGAGGGACTGACATTTTTCCAGTTTGCTATTCCCTTTAAATTGTTTTATTTTCCATTAGCTATAAAATCCTTATGTTTTCACAGCACTGAGAACAGGAAGGGGCATTTTTTTCAAAAAAGGCAGCTGAGAATAAGCAGCACAGCACAAAGTCCCTCCCTTTGACTCTCTTAATCACTAAAAACTTGATTTTCATGACCCTTTACACAATCAATGAATTTGCTTTCATGAAAAATTCTTTTGCATTTGACAATGCTCACTTTTGTTTTCCTTACTTTTTTACACTTTTGCAACAAATTTCCTTTTCCATTTATTTTGGAGACAAACTCCCATACCAACTGAGAAAAACTGGAAAATACTGAAATGCTGTGCTTTCTCCTCTACCTGTAATCTTGCACTGTCCCATTTTCTCCATAGTGTTATACAGAGACATTACATAATATGTTGTGAGTGACCCTGTGCTCACAATATAAGTAATGAATGTGTCTGAAGATGAAAAGTTAAGCCACCTCATGACATGTATTGTCTGCTCTCATGAAAAGTTTGTCCCCATTATAACAACAGTTTGCTTTTCAAAAGCATCTATTACAGCTTCAACTCTTTCTCTCTTTCCTTCTCTCTCTGCAGGAACTCCTTTAACACCAGTTTGCACCTCAACAACTGACCCAAAGGCTCCCAAGCAAGGTCATGTTCAGCTATCACAAAAATAAATCACTGTAAACTTAGTTAAGGGAGTATGACACAAAATATTACACAGGATTTTCTCCCAGACATTTTGAAAGATGTCTGAATTGTAATCAAATATATATATGCAAAGAGAATGAAGCATGGTAATAAAAAAGGTAAATCAGTCTCTGTGTGAGGGTTATGGTTCCGGTGCAACTACACCTTTCAGATTTCAGATTCTATTTTACATTAGAAAAACAATCAATTTAATTAATTAATTAATTAATTACTTCTTAAAATATATATTACAATATATAGAGATGTTCAGGTCTCTTACTATTGTATCTTGTGGCCAGAAGCTAACTTTGGCATGCTGTACTACCCACATTTCTCTACTTACCTGCTACCAGTAGATGGAGTTTAACAAAAAAACCCCATTTTTTGTAGTTAGAGAGTTTGAGTTGTATGTTTGTTTCTTAGGCATGTTGGACCAAATGCACAGTGGATGAATTCAAAAGTGCCATGCATATGATCTGAAACTTTCCCAATGCTTTTCTTGATAACAGAGATTTTAAGGGCTGTAAGTTGAAATAGAATACTGTCAAAACTCAATCTACCATGCAGATGAATATGAGTTGCACAGCATGGCAATGGCAATGCCAACACTCAGAGGATACAGAAAAATATTCTTGGATAAGTGTCCCAAGGTATCCATCTTAGCCAAAGTCAACCTTTCTAGAGTATATTTGTCTTATTTTGGTATTATTTTTGACCCTTTAGTAGAAGCACAGAATTCCAGTGAGTAAATCAAATGAGAGATTACTTTTTTCATGTTTCTAAACCTAAAAAAATGCACATTCTAAATGTCAGTTTCAAGTCTGAATAAAATTTTGCATTAAATTAATTTTTGTTCCTGTTCTATTGAAATTTCAACAGAGATCCCTAATCATCAGCTATTTAAGTCGAAACAAAAGCCTTATTTAATTGTTAAGGGGAATTGATTTTAATTCAAGGAAAAATTCCCATTAGTCTTCCATGGTGCATGTACATATCTGTTTCCTTGGTAGTCACAAGATATCTCAGAAGTCTGAGAGACTTCCCATTTTGGACTTGAAGGCTAAAACTAGAACTCAAAATCTTTTAAAATTGTTCAGTATCTCTCAGGCAGGAAGCTGGTTAAATGCATTAAAAGCCTTTTGGAGATCAAGGATCTTGGAGGGTTTGTACACTTTTACAAAATCTAGGCCCAAGTTTATCACTGGCATAACTGCAGATTCCTGAATTTCATGGAGTAATGAGCTACATCTGTCTCCTGGTAACTTGCAACTAAATGAATGAATATTACTGCATGAGAGTAAAAAGACACATGTTCACTCTCTTTGGGTTTAGGTTAGTTTTCTTTCTCATATATACATTTAGGACCCATGAAAAATCTCTTAATAGGGGGTATATTTATTAAGCTTCTCATATACATACATATATATACTCAATCCTGTTGAAAATAGTATTAATTAGAAGACATATAATTGTTAAAGCCAATGTCCTGTTGAAAAGATGAGGCTGCACAAGGAAGGTAATGGTCTATAATTTTCAGGTTCATTGCTATACCCATTAAGACCTTTGAAAATGTAATTAAATGCTCGAATGACTACTAAGATGATTAAACAAAGAACAGGGCAGGTTATTCACTAAGCTTATTAAAGACATTTCATATTCTGTCCTGCTCAGTAATAAATCACAGTGAATTTTTTTAGAGCATATCGACCAGCAAGCAATTTTACTATTATCCTATCCAGTAGAAGGTTAGTGCTGGAATGCTATTCCATTTTTGAAAAGCATGTTAGCTATACTTCTGTCATAGTTTTGTTTGGTTTGTTCATATCAGATCTTCGTTTCTCTAAAGAAAATGCAGTAGAGGGAGCTCTCTTTAAAATGCCTTCAATCTAATTGAACAACATATGTGCTTATTCCCCGAGTTTGGTCTGATATGCACAGAAGCAAAGAGACTTTGTGGAATATACTAATGCATAATTTAAAGAATATTGCACTATTATAGCACTTATTAATTAAACTTTCTTCAATAACTTGGTTTTTTCCCCCCATGATGGTCCATACTGCCATCAATTTAACTTCCAAGCTACCTTCCCTACTAACCCCACACAAATGAAATCACTTCTGTTCACTGTTGCTCTGCTTACACATTTACAAATATGGAAATATATAATTGTATGGTAGGGTAAGCATCCCTATACATGTATATGATACGTGATACTGTGTACTGCATGCATTTATACAGAGGTCTACATATCCTACCTATACTATACACATATATGTTGGTGTTTACATAGATATGAATGTTATATGAATTGACACACAAAACATGTACTATATGACGATATGGTTTAAATATTTAGAGATTTTGTCTCATGTTGCACCACTTTTCCACAATGATCTCTACAGCGTTTTCAGAATTCTTTTCTTCAGGATACAAACTTCTACAACTACAGCTCAAAGTTCTTATCTAGATTCCTACTTGCTTTTATAAGGACATGCACATTTTTGAGCATAAAGTGCTGCAGGTTTTAATCACTATTTACAACATCAGTATGTGTTATCTACAAATTCTACTAGCAGACTGGGGCTTTTTTTTCCTGTTTGTTTTCGTCCAGATATTGGAAAAGCATAAACATTACCTCTGGAGTTTCTTCTATCACCACTGGAAGCATCTCGACACAGCTATGAGTCTCCATGGAAAACTTCAATGAGGAGTTTATCAGACAAATTATTCTTGAGCCCTATTCTTTCCACCAAAGCACTCACGAACAGTCGATATTTTGTCCAGGACTGGAATCAAGATAACTGGTTTCCAGTCACAGCTGGGTCTTTCCACTTGAACTTTTCAAGCAGAGGCACATCAGAGTCCTCTGCATTTATGCCAAATTCTACAAAACTATGAGGAATTGCCACCAGAGTGATAGAAACCTGTCTCCCCTTTGTGGACATGGGAGCAAGGCAGCAAGGTCTCTGAAGGAAATAGTACTTATCCCTCATAGATGCTGTTTCAAATTTTTGATCCTTTGTCAGATTTTATGTAATAGATACACATTCCCCTTCCAAATATCTAGCAAATATTTATTAAAAACATCTGTTCTTTCTTGGCAACATGGCCAATAAATTTCCATCCCATAATAGGCCTAAACAACTTTTGAAGAGACTAGTAAGAAATGATGTTTTAAACACAAAAACCCCACCGAAATTCCTAGAATAGTTTCACTTCATCAGAATAGCTTTCTTGTGTATCTTTAACTTCTCTTATCAACAGTCCATGCTTTACAATTCCACTAAATGAACAAACAGATGTAGCAATCCATATAAATCGGATTTTTTTCCAGCAGTTTTGAAGAGAGAGATTCAGCAGTTTTGACTATGCTGTAAGATGGACCCTATCATTATTTAGATATGTTTGAGCTTTGCAGTGCTTATCTCCACTTTCAGGGCTGCATATTGAAGACATCCTTCCTCACTTTCTAAATATATATCATGATAATACAAACCCCAACATTTAGTAATGCTCATTTCTGTGCACTTGCATGGAATGATCCTGTCTATCCATGTAAGCTACCTAGAGTCATTCCATGACAGTCCATAAGCCATGTGGCAGATACAAGCATGCAGGTACTTATATGAATGAAACAGCACTAAATGGCTTTTCAAAGCCAGAAACTGAAATGTTTACAGCCAGGGATGTCTTGTGACTCTTGGCCTTCCATGACATGCACAAGCTTTCTTACCCTACAATTCTTGCATCACACTGCATATACTAATTGAATATAGACTTTTAGCTAGATGCTTGTTTAAAGGAGTTCTTATATTCTCACCTTTTCTTTTAATAAAATTCAAGTCTTCACCATTCTTCTAGGTTTTGACCTTGGTGCTGTGTAGTCCAATTTTGCATAAAGGAAATGAAAATTCCTATGCAAGCTGGATCTTGTCAGAGAAACATAAGGCATCTTCTACCTCTGTACAACATTGATTAAAAATGCTTATTTTGACAACTAGAGATTGATTTAAAATAGAATTTTAAAACAATCTTCTAAGATTTCAAGGAAAACAGAATATCAGCTGAAATAACAGCCATTCAGTAAGGCTGGTAAATGCAGTTATTTCAAAAGTAGAGGAAAGAGACATAGGGGGTTCAGGCTATTTCTTAGAGTCAGAATAAATTAGATGTGATGGACTTTTAATTACGCAAATTACTCAATTACTTTTCCTTAATTTGTTTTGTGTTTCTATGTCATATTAAAACTCTGCAAAAGTAACTTGATTCACACTATAGTTTTACTCTATAATATTTATTTTCTCCCACAGATAAATCCTTGTTCTGTCTGCACTTGCCATTTATTATGAAATTCATTATGCTGAGTGGATGTACTGACATGCATTCATCTCACTGTAATCTTGGCAGACCATAGCATACTGAGGAGAGGATATCTCAGAGAAATCATTAAAACACCTGAGACTATGCTCACCTTCTGGCTTACATGGGGGATGTGTAGGTGTCTTGATTAATAACAAAAGTAAAAGACTGTCTGCACTGGCATCCTTCATGACTAAACTAAATTTTTGAGAAGTCACCTACTAGAAAATCTAGAAAACTTGCCCATATCTATTGACCTACCAGGTATGAAATAAAAAAAAGACTTGGGTTTAAAAGAAAATTCTGCTAAACAGCCCTTAGCTGAGCTAGACGGGAATGGCAGTTCCTGTCTGTACTACTCAGTAAAGTTTCCAGAGGGCAAAACTTCTGTTACTCGATGTTATAGCTCCCAAAGAAATAACTGGCAAGTTCCAGCTGTGACAGTTTAACCCAAAGAATTGTACAACTCACTTAGGAACTCCAGCCTGACTCAATCACACAAAAAATATTTCTGATGATGGTGACCTAAATATCCTATGAGCAGTACTAGCAAGGCAAACAATTATTTCTGAAAGTACAACTGTCCATTCCTACACTGAAGACTAATGAATAAAATATTTCAAATTCAGAAGTGGAGAAATAATAAAACAAAGAATGGCTTATCATAAAGAAAATAAAAACACAATAAAAAGGAAATAGAAGAAAAAACCCTCAGCTTTTTAGAATATATACTTTATGATAATTTATTAATTGTATTTGAGTAGAATTCAGTAATAAATCATAATATATACAAGAAAAACTGTAGAGTTTGATAAGAAACAACAGTTGAAAAAAATGGTGGAAAAATGGTAGAAAAATGGTATTGGGAAATAGTGAGTGGAGTATGGAGTTGAGCACTAAAAGATTGATTTTTTCATATCAATGAAATGATCAACAAGCAGGGTAGTGCTCAAGCTCTCAATCCATTCAATAGGACTATCGCTTCAAACCAGCATTCAGCATCTCCTGTTTGGGGAGTTTGTCAGGCTGGAGGGTCTGTGGGCTTCCTTCCTGCATACCAAAGCTGAATACTTTGCACACAAATTTCTACACCTCCCTTTTGAGATTCAGAGCACACAAACATGCCAGAGCCACTGCACTGCTTGAGACACACTAACAAGCAAGTCCTGAGAGATTTGTCCACAGCCACAAGTAAAATCTGACGCTCCTCACTCTTGCCTCTCAAGCATCAGCTGGATGCAGTTACATTTCTTCTTCAGACTGCTTTTCATTGACCACTTTATTAAAGCAAGGGCAGATCTATTTGTTCAATTCCCCTTGGAACTAAAGATGTATTTTACCTCTAAGGTAGGACCTCTGTTGCAGTTTACAGACATCCTTTGTAAAAACAATATAGCCTTGATTTTGAAGTAGAAGTGAGAACTAAAAACCATATGTTCCAAATCTGGGACATTTTTTCCTCTCAATAAACATGAAAAATCTCAATTCTCTCTAGTACTCACATACACGTATTTAAATAACTCAATAATGAAAGCCAGGGCCTTGGACAGCAGCTGACCATTCATCACTGACACTTGGTATCAAATGAATCCATAAACAGATTTTTTTTCTCATTAAATGCTTTTAAATATAGCTTGTCATAGAAAATCACAAATGATTCAAGGACAAAACATCTTCCTCTGCCTATTGCTTTTGTTGATGGATTTGTGTCTTTCCCCAAAACCAAACATATTTCATTTATAGCCTAAGAAATATTTACACCAAGATAAAAATCCCACAAGCATTTTCTTGCTTTTCTTTTTGTGCTTTAAAATTAATTTTAAAAATTGTCTTCTGTTTCTGCTGAAACACAGTACTCTGTAGTATTCCACTTCAAGACAAGTCACTTCTGTTACACTGCAATCTCTTTTCGTCACAGAAAACTGTAAAATCATTGATTAGCCTCTCTGGCACGGAGCTGGTATTATAGAATTGCTTTCCTTTACTTTACAAAAACCACCCCTTGCATAACTCTAGTGTTTCTCCCTGTTCCTTCTGTCCTCTAAGACCTCACACCACACCAGCCTGGATGGCCTTGGCCACCTAAGATCTTCTCTGGCTTAAGTTAGTCCCAGCCAGTTGAGCCACCTTTTGTGTTAATCAAAAAACTGTTGTAAGATACAGGAGATGAGAGTGAAAAGAAAAATCATGAAGCAAATACATGGAAGCCTGACAGAAATGTTGGCATGGGTCTGATCATGGCATCTGTTAAGACTCAGGTATAAACTACATAAATCAGATGGACCTAGTGAGTAAGGTATATAATGAACACCCCTGTGTGAAGTTTGTAGTTGTCATTAAAAGAAAGCATTGGCAGATTTTCTGCAGTGTTTTGCTACCAAGTTTCCTAATACCCCAGGGCACATCCAATTCTTCTGTTTCCATGCCTTTATCTATCAAGATAGAATAACAGCACACACAGTGAGAACTAAGTTATATACACTCTGGAGCCCTTGGGTAGGAGTTCAGCATTGCTAGTCATAATATATATACAAAATGAGACCTTCCCAAATTACTCAGTTCATAAATCTTAATTTTACTTCATCAGCTCCAGACAGGCTGCTTTTTCCCTCTCCTCTCTAAGATACCATATACACAGAGTCTGCGAATGCAGCTTGTCTCAGTCACTACAGTAAATGTCTCCTGCCAAATCCCAGCCCAGGATCAAAAGCCCAAGTACCAATGACCTGTGAGGTCTTGTGAAGTCTATTCTGAAAACTCTTCAGTCCACCAGGATTTAAAATTAATGAATGAAAGCTACCAGGGGTATATTTATATACATTAACATCACTTCTCTTGGCACCTGTCCCAGGAACATGCACAATCTCCTTTAGATACTGCTTCCTTTTCTCCTATTTTCTAGCATATCCTTTTTTCTCAGTGATCTTAAATTGAGGGTTATACTTAAAATGTAGGAAATTTTACACTCAAGTGGTACAAAATTTTCTCTTGTGTGGCATCAATGATCCCTGGGGAATCTGAATAAAAATTTCTCAGTAAAAATAAGGTTAGCTCTGAACACAGCCTGACCATTTCTCTCTGACTGGTGTCAAGGTTGCTTCCAGATCATCTTTCCTGCTATTTCAATCTGGAAAAAAAATCACAAATATATTTGTTACCAATGTGAAACCACTTAATTTGTAATGGCAAGAAATTTCTATGAAAAAAAAATGCTCAGCTCAGTATTTATCTGCAATGCACAATGCTGGTGAAGTATAATTCACATGCTGTAATATTATTCACACCTTTCAGTTTACCTGGGCAGACTTTGGGTCCCGAAAGGGGTGTGTCCTATGGCTTAGCAGATGTTGTGCTAGCTGTGTCTCACTACAGAGGACACTTAGTCAATTTCCTTGTTACTGTGGAATAACAAAGTATATCTCCAGATGTTTCTTTTCTGGAGCACAGGGTTTCTCCCTGTGAACACCTTTTCAGAAATACTTAATTGTCTGGTTTTGTTGGGTATCTCTTAGTTGGAGATAAAATGCTGACAGTTTCTTGGATTAATATGGAAGATTTAGTCAGAAAGTTAATTCTAATAAAATGTTGCATCATACTCCCAAAATATTTCACTTCCATCTGTTTTATTTTTTTCAACTTTCTTCTGTGAGGCATTCACCATTTTTCTTTCTGTAACTAATCCTTACCATTTGTTTTCCAAACCTCTCCTCCAATGACATGCTTTGCCTCTCCAGAGTTCTACAGTTTTTGTACGACATAGGAAAATAGGCTTAATGCAAAGAAGTAGGAGTAAGATGAGAAAGACAACATCTATGTGCCCTGAGAGCCAGTGATGTTTCCTTGGCTGACTGCAGCTCCTACTGATACTTGGTCTGCGTAATAGTTGAACACTTGTGATTTCTTCCCCGTTCTCCAACTTGTAATTTGTGCCCTCCTGGAAAGTCTGTGGTGCCACAGTCTCTCCAGGTCCTCCAAGAGCAGAAAGAAGCTGTGGCTGCCTCCATACACATCCTGCTCTGATGTTTTCCTGGCAGCCCAGAGATGTGCAGCCCTGTTACAAAATCTGTTGTTTCCATGTGCTCCTGTTCCACAAATAGATGTGAACCATTACTCCACACCTCCATTTATGACTTGCAATATCTGCCTACAAATATAAGATAATAAGCCCCATTTTGAAACGAAAGCTGGGTTCAAGAGAAGGAAAGGAAAAACTGCACCTCCATTACAACAGTCCTTGTGAGACATCTTATTTCAAAGATCTTTAATAACAGGATGATTCCTTCTGTGTATTCATATGCATCTGTTGGCCTTCCAATTTTTTCAGCATCTGTGCATGGCAAAGGGAACAGGAATCTACCAGGATGCACACACACCATAAGAAGAATATATTTATTTTACCTAAGTTCTAGGTTTTAAACTCTGTCCTCTCTTACAGCTAAGTAAGGCATCAAAGATGAGAAGTGATTGGGTGATAGAATCCAGCTTGACTTTAGGTTTGTGGGTCATGCACATAGTGTTGGCAGTTAGCAGCAAACATTTCTTATTGTAAAAGGAAAAAAAGAATGTGATGTGGAAGTCACTGACTGACAATACACAGAGAATTTCTAAAGGCTATTTACAGGCATTTTTCAGTCTAGAAATCTACATTAAGCCATTTCTTCCTCTCATCAACAATTAGAAAGCCTAAAACTGAGAATAACATTTTCTTTCCATTGGTGTACTACGATACACAAATGAGCTATGCATTTGGTAAGGAAAGAGAAATTCAATTTTGTGTGTCAGAAGCACCAATGAATAGAAACAAACTTATAAGAAAGAACTATAACAAGAATGCCCATGAGATGCACAGTTGATTGAGAATACTAAAAAAGCTGTGAAATTTCAGCTCATGCTGTACCTATACATGCACTTCCAGTTACTTGCCTGAACTTACTCATGCATTGATTTTAGCAGTAATTAAATTCTAAAGCTTACTTCTACTATGAATATACAGTTTTCTTACCATGTTAGAATTCAAAATCAGAAGGCCAGGAACCATAAAATGTCACTGTGCTCTTGTCCTTCACTGTTGATTAATCATTACAAAACAGATTTCTGACAAATGGCAGATTTAGCAGTCAGACTCAGAACTTAGTGCATTTGTTTCTGCCCATCCCTTCTCCTTTAAAAAATCTGCTAACTACAGAAATAAGCTTGGACTTTGGAGGAAGCCTTGCATGTCTAAAACTAGAAAGTAGCCTGAGGATGCAATTTAGCATGAGTATGTTAATGAAGACTATTCCTGAGATTATTGTCACTATCTAATAGGGAGACTGAGAAATGGAACAATTTCTTTCTTGGTATTTAATGACCTCCCATATGAAAAATAGCAGGGAGTAAGTGTGTCTGCTCTATGATGTAATTTATATCAGAGAAAACAATCTTCACAGGAAACCCTTATAAATAGAAATTTAATTAATGGAACATAAGGATAAGTTATAATATTTTTCTAGATAATGTGGGGTTTTTTTTTTCATTACTACTTTGTTTCCAGAGAGAGTATAACCAATTTTATAAAGTAAATATGCTCTTGTATGCCTCAAGAGATTGAAAAGTTTCCAAGCTCTTGATTTTTATTCCTCTTTTTCAAATATACCTACATGTACAGTTTAGGTGTTTGTGTTACTGGAATACATGCAGTGACCTTTTTCTTGTTCAAGATTCTTCAAACTCTTTTAACTTTTTACTGATAATAGAGCCTGATGTACTCTGGTATGGTTCAGCAGATGGCTAAACAGAAGATGGGAAAGAAAGATGGAACAGTCAAGAAGGTCTGTGCAATTAAGCTTGATACAACTCCTGCCTTTGTATCTTAGCTGCAATGTCAGCTCTCTGACTCCCCTTAAAAAATTTATGTTTATCCCTGATCCTGTACAATCCCATTTTTCACAGTTTTATATAGGCTGTCTAGACCAAATCTGTTTGAGGGGGCAGAGGGGATAACAACATTATTTCTTATAAATCTCTGCTCAATTGTAACTCCTCCCCTGCATTTCAGCAATCAACTTTGAAGGTAAAGTTGCCATTTACAGTTTTATGGAATGAATTTATGTACAGAAAAATTAAGTCTTGACATGTTTTGCTTATAGGGACTTTAGTCACAAAAGGCACGCTCCACTGAAGTTAATGACAGCAGCTGCTTTTCTGGTCAGACAAAGTCTAGGATTAATAGCTGTGGGCTCTAAAGCAGTCGGTGTATTTCTGGTTCTACCCAAGTCAATGGCTAATCTCTGAGTGGAGTGTGGAATTCATCCTTTTAGGAACATAAATGCAGCACATTAACAACTGGAATTAATTCCTGTACACCTTATCAGAAGCATGAATACAGTCAGTTTCTTCAGACTAGACTGTTAAACCCTCCTTTCAGCTTCTCAGCCCCACACATGTCATAGAATAATAGAATATTTTGGGTTGGAAGGGACATTTAAAAGCCATCTAGTTCAACCCCCTGCCATGTAATGCCCTAACGGTAAAACTGCACACTCTTATCTGTTTCTGGCTGCAAAACACAGATTTGTTACTCATATTAAAGTCTATTAGTCCCCCTCCCAAGATTTTTTAAAATATTTATGCCAGAAAGCATTGCAATACAGCATTCTGGCTTAAGCTTGGAACATGAAAAATCACTTACCTAGTTTTGCTTCATTTCTAGTGATTTTCTAACCTGATATGTTCACTGTATGTTAAGCGGGAAATTTGGAAGAGGCACAGTTCCTCAGGATCCACAAATATCAATAATAGTCAATTAAAGCTAGTCATATTCCAACCAAAATGTAATGAACAATCTTCTAAAGCATTAAGCATCCTAAAAATCTTAGTTTTCCTCCATGAAGTCACAGCAAATATTACCTAAAACCATAACTATATGTAATGGAAGTACTGTGGCAGAAGCAGTAAGTGTTGCTTTGAAGAGTTTTTGTAAACAAGAATCCCCAAAATGCTTAAAATAAGAAGTAGGATTAACAGCCTTTCAGTGAGTCTTACATTCAGTGTCTAATTTTGAAAACAGAGTTAGAATTTGTTTCAAGTCACTTAAACAAGTAATTTTTCTAAGTTTATTCCTACTGAAAGTTATTCCAGAAGACGGGCTGAATGTCGAGCACCCAGCAGCAACACTACATCAACTGGTGAGTATTTTGTGAAGCTCTCTCTCAAATAAATGATGCTGACCCATGGTGAAAGTTCAGCCCAAGTGAAACTTGCATTAAAAACCTCAGAATTTGGAACATTGCCTTTACTTATTTATTTATTTAATTAATTTTTAAGAATTAATGGTTTAAAGATCAAGGGCCAGCCTCTGTCCCGTGTGCTATGTGCAGAACTCCCACTGTTGTCAGTGGGAGTATCACAAACATATCTGAGGCAGAATGTGACCTTTTTATGCACACAGCCTTTTTGGGTAACATCAATATTTCAAAATTGACTATCAATTAGATTTACATGAAGGGCAATTTTGATAAAATAGCTAACAAGGAACAGAACATTGTGCTGACCTTCAGGGTGAATATTATCTTTTGTTAGCAAATTGTTCAATGAACTGAAATCATTAATCCCATCAGATTTATTTTGTCATATAAACTGCTGTGGTGACTATAAAATACATGTGTTGATTCTATGAAGATGAAATAAAGAAATGGGATGGGGATTTTGTGTAGAGTAAAAAAAAAACAAGAATATTATAAGAGTTCACATGATGAAGACTATAAAGGAATAGTTCTAATTGGGAAAAACCCATAGTTCTTCATTCTTTTAAAAGCAAAATTTCCAATCAACAAGTAAATCCAATTCTAAGTAACAATCTAAATTTGGAACACAAATTATATGCATACTGTGAATTGCACTCCTACAACACCTTTATCCTCAGCAAATCAACAGTACCCTATTAACATCTATCAGTAGTTTGACAAGCTTTCATTCATGTAGTATTAGTATTTCAGCAAATGATTATGCAATTAAAATATAAAATAAGATTCAGAAAGGGGACAGATCATGTTTGTTCTAAAGAAAAAATATTACCAGAATACAATCAATTTTAAAGATTTAAAAGCCAGTCTTAAAAGCACATTTGTAAATCTAAAGTCCTTATGGTAAACTTTAATATTATCAAATATTATAGTTACTATTTTTCATGATATAACTTTCTTTCATAGTAATTGTTCATAATAAATAGTCATAATTTGCAGCTGATACACAGCAGTGTGCTCAAGTACATTACAAGCCAATGGCTTACACATACTTCTCATCAATTATACATACTCTGTCCTCTTTTGTAATAGCTT
This sequence comes from Argya squamiceps, assembly GCA_037834095.1. Classification (NCBI taxonomy): domain Eukaryota; kingdom Metazoa; phylum Chordata; class Aves; order Passeriformes; family Leiothrichidae; genus Argya; species Argya squamiceps. The sequence continues at coordinate 82,630,586 of JBBMKD010000145.1, forward strand.
AAATTACATGTCTGAGAAGATCAAAATGGAAAGAATACAGTGTGAGAATCTTATCACAACAGTTGAGAAAACATGTTGCTACAGGTGCTGCTAGCAAGAGGGGAAGGGAGTAGGGCTCATTCTCTTGTTATGTCAATAACCTATCCTTGATGGACCATGAGTTCACAGCTGGAAGGAACAAGAGATCACAAAATGTGGGAACCTTAGAGCCACTGGTGAGAGGAGCATGTGCAGGTGGGTGCCTGTTAAAATGGCTAATCCTGAATGGATATCCTAATGGATAATCCTGAATCACATAGCTCCTCTTTTTAGCCTAACTTTATGCTCATGTTTTTTTAAAGTCAAAATAAATGTGGAACTTGTTCAACTGACACCAATTTTACTGCATCAATCACAATGTAAGCTAGAAATAAAGGATTTATTCAGGATGCAAGCCATGAATTAAATTATCTTTGTCACAGAAAGCTAAATGAATAAATCTGGCAACATATTTGGCACAGATTTTCCTCTTAAAAAGATAAAAAAGGTAAAAATCTTATGTTGGGGTTTTTCATTAGGAAAGCCCAAATGGACTGTCAGTATATGCAGAGCATCATTTTACTAAATGCAAGAACCAGCAGCCAGGAGAAAAGAGACCTTTTTAAAAAGCCCTTCAGTAGACCAATGGCAGAGTAGCAACATGAGGAAAGGAGAAATTTCAAGTTAAAAATACTATACCAAATTTTAGATTGTACAGGCATTCTTTTGGTGAAAATCTGCCTCACCTTTGTGTGTGCCTCACCTCTTTCCCTTATGGCTGACTGTACCTTCAGCCAGACTTGGGCACTTCTGCCAATACTCTGACTGGCACAGCACAGGTTAGCTCCAGTTCACACACCCCAGGTGAGACAAGTCGTGCCTGCCTTCAGAAAGATGTGCTACCTCTCTGTGAGATCCACGTGCCCAGGCACAACCCCTCACCAAGGCAGCCAGAAGGCTTTTAGATCAGAGCTGCCTCCTGTGCAGCCAGATTGGAACACAGGGCAGAAGGAATTAGGATTTGTCAGTACCAGTCAGCCAATGCTGTGGGATTCAGCATTTCCCTACACAGAGTGTAGGGAAAGTTATATGAATGCACATGTCCTATGCAAGTGACAAAGCAGAGACAGGGTTAATACTGCTGCCCACTTCAACAACTACAGCCCTCAGCAGTAACAAGTGGTGTTCCAGCTCCAGAGACATCTTCACAAAAAACATATGAAAAATTGTTCCATCATGATAAGACATGATAGTTGCAAATAGTCCTGGAGAATACTGAAAGCTATAATCCAACAGATGCATGGAAAGAATACATAAATTCTTCCCAAGATCTCATCTAAGACCAGAACTTGGCCTCCCTGGGTCATGGGCTTCTACATTCCTAGGATGCCTAGGCATGAGAAGGCCACAACTGGAACAGCTACATAACCATCACATATCCCCACTGGCTGAGAATATTTTGAAGATCTGACTGGAACAGCCCGGACTTATAAAAATAAGGGATTTGCACTGAGATACTGCATGATCCATCTATGGAGGACAAAATTAACATACCCATATCCAACCACGTAAATCACAGAGATGACTAGCCATTCCCATCTACCTTCCAAAGATAAAGCAATTTATAGAACACAAAAGTAATCCCCATCCAGTCAGGATGTCAAAGGAGAGGAGAAAAGTGCTTAAAATGCATATCTCAGATCAAAAACTAATATGTGATCTGATATCTTTGCTGTTTCAAGTGGCTCTAGATTTATTGAAGCTGATTTTCATCTGAAGTAAATCAACATCCTTCATTAAATCAATTAGTGTTTTCCTGATTCTCATTAGATGATGACTGGGCTGCTAAAATGCCCGAGGTCAGGAAGCACTAGGAAAGTCTCAGGAGGACACATGTTGTTAGAAGACTTCCCTTCTCCACAAACAGGCAGAAACTACTGCTCAAAAAAAGAGCAGATATCCTTTAGGAAAGGTGCTTATATTTAATGCTTATGGGAGAAAAATAGATTCTTAGAGTTAATGTGTAGTTTTTCTTTGGAATGGGAGAAAGTGAAATTAAGTATAAATCAGCCAAATTATTTTTACGTTTTGGAGGTTTTTCACTGGCTGGCAAAACAAGCCAGCTAAGTAGCTAAGTAGCAAAGGTTAAATAAAGGCTTTTAAATTTGGCTTATCAGCCAGGACCATTGACAGTAGTACGACTTCAATCCATAAAAGTAGAATAAAATTTTAGAGCTTTACATGACAATAAAATTATCTCTGTGAAGAGCTTCTCCTGATGCTGAAAAATAGTGCTTGCTTCATAGTGCTCTGCAACACTTCAGAGCAAGGACTTCCACAAATAAATGCTTCTGATATGTGGTTTTCAGTTTCACCTGATTTTGCATTTAGTAGACGCTGATGTTAAACACCCATAGATTTTAAAGCAAACAAAGAAACAGAAGCCAAGGTTGGTCTTTGGATAAAAAAAAACCAGGGTCACTTCAGCAGAGGTAGGTAATGTCAAGTTTACAAAAAACCAAAAGATAATAAGCCAGAGTTAGAAAAATACAAATTTTGCCTGAAACTGGGTCTGTGATTTCTGAATATTTGGTCTAGTGGCAAATAGTTGGTTAGGTACCATCATAGTTTAAAAGCACTTGTAGAAGATTACAGGATTATTATCAGTTAATAGAAAGAACTTTAACAGGTGTCTGTCCTTCCCTCAAACCTGCTAACTCAGTTGCATGGCTTTTTTTCTTTATTCCCCAGCCAAGCTCTTTCAGCTTTCCAGATATCTGATCATGAAGTTTTATTTGCAGTTTGCAGAAATAATGACAATATAACAAACTTCCAACCTGGCTTTCCATCACTTAACTTTCAAACAGAATAAATCCTGAGAGAAAATTTGCTTTGGGTACAGCGTACACTCCTCTGATTCACTGACCATGAAGTTCTCATCCTGTCAGGACCAAGATTTGTGTTTCTCTCTGTATTGCAGCACATCCGCTAACCAGACCTGTCACTGCTAACCTAAACTTTTCATTTTTTCTTGCCAAGTTGGTGAAGAGGGCTTTTAACTAAATTTGCCAAAGGAAGGTAACCTCAGTCCATCCCACTCCAGCCAGTTTGATGCTACAGCCAGGCACAGATGCCCAGAGCCTGGGGAGGGATAGCAGGCCAGCAGGAGCACCTGAGGGGCAGCACAAAGGAATCCCAGTCAGATTTATCAGTGCCCCAGCCTAAATGCTTCTGTGCAAACACATGCAGCATGAGGAATAAAAAGGAGGAGCTAGAGTTGTGTCCATGCCTGCAGCACCACTGTCTTACGGAATCTCCATGTAAGAAGGATGTGCACCTGTGAGAGTAGGTCCAGAGGAGGGCCACAAAGATGATCAGAGGGTGGGAACACCTCTCCCCTGCACACAGGTTGAGAGAGTTGGGGTTGTTCAGCCTGGGTAACAGAAGGATACAGTGAGACCTTATAGCAGCCTTCCAGCATCTAACAGGGACCTGTAAGCTGAAGGAGGATAGATTCAGATTAGATACTAGGAAGAAATTGGTGACTGTGAGGATGGCAAGGCACTGGAACAGGTTGCCCAGGGAAGCTGTGGATGCCCCAACACTGAAGTGTTCAAGATTGGGATGGGGCACGGAGCAACACGATCTAGTGAAAGGTGTCCCTGCCAAACCAGGGGCTTTGGCACTGGATGATCCAGGGTTCCTAATAATTTAAACTTTGTAAAGGTACTCATGGAACAGTACCATGTTGTGCGTGTTATACTGGTTACAAAGTAAATATTTATGAAAGTATATATTCCTTTGGTAATAAACACATCTATTAGAATATTTTCTCTTTGATAAAAAACATTGGATAATGGTCTAATGCAAGTTCAGTTAGTTTACCTAAAGTTAGATACATATTTAATTTTTGGTACTTTCATTTCAATTTATTTTTAGTGCATGTTTGTGGTTGATTTGTTTGTTTTTTTAAGGTATAGCCAGTAGCTACTGGTTAGTTATGTAAGAAAAAACTGATATTCATCTTTCCCCTTGTGAAGGGGTAGTGCTGAACAGTAGTTCAGTCTGGAAGTCTAATGTGTCTGGGTGACAGAAATGGACCTGTAAATGAGCTATATCCATAAAATAAGACAGCACCTCCCTGAAAAATATACAACAGATTTCAGAAGTACTTTTTGAAGGGTTAAGTTACAAAATAAGTGCCTACCAATCTAGAAATATTTCTTTTTTTTTTTTTAATTCTATCTTGAAAAAGAGAAAAAATATTTGTGTAACCTCTCCTTCGTAAAGGATGATGTAGCCAGACAACGAGAATGGCTGATTTGTTACCCTTTTCCTTGGCTTAGCTTGGTTCTGCAGTCTGAGATGCTTCATGCTCTTAAACAAATTGATTTGGGCTCTGCAATTCAGTGGGGAATTATGTCATCTACTTTGTGTTACTATCACTCACAGCTGATACTGTATTTCCCCATCTTACCAGACAACTAACATCAATTTTTCCTTTATCAATTCAGAAAATTATTTAGATTTTGAAAGTTCTTTTTCTAAATGAACAGCCTGGGTTCGGATCCACCTCTTGGCAACACCTTTAGATCTGCCTTTTCTTGCATGGAAGTTTCTTCATGGATTAAGTTCTGCACAAAGGTCTGAACATAAAAAGTCATATCCTGTCTTTCGGTTTCTTATTCATATGAGAACTGGAAAGAACTCCTTCCAACAGTCTTCCAGATATTATCTTAATATTTACAAATAGGCCATGTCCATGGCCATGTTGAAAAAAAAAAGTGTATATTTAATTTTCAAAAATTATTTATTTATATGAGATGTTCCATTTCTAAGTAAAACTAAAAATTACTGCTTATTTTAAAACTATTCCTTTGAACCATTTTTATAAAAATATAACAAAGGAAAATGGAATATTCTTGAAATGTCTTTGCTGAAAACAGTGCTCCACTTTAAATGCAGAACAGTGTTTCACAGTGTTGTTTATACTGTTGAATAAATTTAAAGTTTCTACCAGCAGCATGTTGCTTGCCTCTCCTTGCTTAATCCCCAGGTGAATGCAGTTTTCATGTAAAATAGAAGCCAACCTGGAGAATCCTGTTCAAGACACATTTTAAAGGCCAAGCAGATTCTTCAGCTGGTTTGGCTGCTGTTTTCAATTCCAGTGCCTAAATGCAGAGTTACATATTTACATGAAGATCAAAGCTCTGAATTTCTCATGCACTTCACAGCACTACTATTTCAAAGTTGTGTAAGCCAATGCATGATAACAAGAAAAAAAAAAAGTATTTGTACAGACTGTAATATGGAGAAAACAGCAACAGCTGCAATACAGGCTGCCTTGCCAAGTGGTACATGCCAGAGTTTGAATAAATTACACTATAATTGGGTAAAAAAGACTGGATATTAGCAAAGAACATTATATCATGCTGTTAACTGGTAATATATATTAAAAAGATATAACAGGACATTATACAAACCAGTTCAAAAAGTAAATTGACAAATAATATGCTTTCATTTAGAGTTATCAGAAATTAATGGTGCTCCCATAATCTCAGGCATTTTCTCCCCATGACAACCTTTTGGTTTTGTTCCAAAGTTAAAACTTTGTTTTTAATGGACATAAGGAACATACACACACACAGTGTCAATTGTCAAATAATTTTTTTGTCCTAAACAGCAGAGTCATAAAGGGTGTTTTCTGCATCAGCTAATGTACTATTTTGACCAAGTCAGTCTTATTACGCCCTTACATTACCTCAAAGTAAAACAAAATAGCAACAATAAGAAAACAAATCAATTTAGGTAAAATGAAAAATACATTCTCATTATAGAAGCTTTTTCTTTCATTGGAAAGTCACAGTTCATAGCTTGCAACTGAAGGAAAATTTTGTAACTGCATCCAATTAATACAGCCATAAGTATATGTCTGCTCATCAAGGAAATCTGCTGCACCAGGCAACTGGAGAAAGCAAGGCCAGCACTCTTGAAATAAGGCATGATTTCAGGTTGCAACTGTGGCTGCTAAGAGACAGACGCTACCAAAATAAATATAAGGAAAAAAAATAAGCAGAAGTGGATATAACATTTACTCTCAGGTACCAAGTTCTGTCCGGCGAGAAAATCCAGAGCACCTTGCGGATTACAGTAGTTGTCACAGGATCTTTAAGAGTTCCAGGAAAACTGGTGCCAGTATGGACATTGGAAAAAAATAATACTCCAAATTAATTCACTCTCTGACTAGAGCTAAATTGCCTGTTTCACATGAAATGTAGATTCCTTGTTCAAAATCTCTTGATTCTCCCATGGCTAGTTCATCAGAGAGGCATGGGTCAGGGATTGCAGACTAGCCATCTCAGGACAACACACAGAAGCAGATATTCTAAAATAGGAAGAGGTACCAAGTTCCCACCAAATTCCACAATGGGTGCATCTGAAGGAAGTGACACACTGTGACTCAGTTTAAAGGCTTTTTCTTCTCTTCTAGAGAAGCTGGCTAAAATAGGTTAACTGCTAGTAAAGTGTTCCTACAGTCCTTGCAGAGAAAATCCACTCCATCTTCATTCACAATAGGTAGATTCGCAAAATACTAAATATTACAAGTTGTGGTAATAAGTTCTTGACAATTAAGTTAGTAAAAAAAGCCTCATGTAAATTTCTCCTGCTGTAGTAAATTCCTCCTACCTAGAGCGCACAGTCTATCATTCACTTGCTCAGCCATTCACTCCAGAGGATCATTTGCTTCTTGACAACAAATGCCAGTTTCCTTACTCTTGCTCTGTCCAAAAAAACTCTTTCAGATATGCTCTGTTTCAAACTTCTGATGGCTAACCAGTAACACCAAGGTTAAATTCATAACAATCTTGATACAGAAATGTGGTTTATTTAAAATGTAAACACATTAAGATCCATTATCTTATGATATATGGCTAATTTGTGTACTACATTCCCTGGAATGATGGTTTAAAAGACGCATTTTAGCAGATAATCTACAGCATACTTTATTCTCCATAATGTTACTCATGGGAATTTTACATTCCATTCAGTTTTCTATTTTATGCTCATGATTTAAGTGCTCATGCTAATAATACTAATAGTTCAGTGTTCTGCGGCAATATGTGCTTGAAAAGCAAAAAAAAAAAAAAAAAACGGAAAAAGCAAAAAAGAACTATTTGCTTTCAATGTTTCAAATTCAGCTAAGGATTAATATTTTTATGCTACCTTATTATTAAGAACTCCAGGCAGTTTTGCTGTAGGATTTAGACAGCTGAGTGAAATAGAGTCACTGAACCACAGAATCTCACAGGAAAAGACCTCTGAGATCACCAAGTCAAACCTTTGACTGATCACCACCTTGTAATCCAAACCATGGCACTAGGTGCCACTTCCAGGCATGCCTTGACCATCTCCAGAAATGGTGACTCCACCACGTCTCTGGGCTGTCCAGAAACCAACCCCCTACAGTCTTCTTTCTGGGAGCTGTAAAGAGTGATAAGGTCCCCTCTGAGCCTCCTTTTGTCCAAGATAAACACCCCCAACTCCTTCAGCTGCTCCTCACAAGACTCCTGCTCCAGATCCTTCACCAGCTCCATTGCCCTTTTCTAGACTTACTCCATCAAATGAATGTCCTTTTTGTAGTGAGAGGCCAAAACTTGATACAGAATTAGTGGCCTCACCAGTGACCAGTACAGTGGGACAATCACTGCCCTGGTCCTGCTGGCCACACTATTGCTGATACAGGCCAGGATGCCACTGGCCTTCTTGGCCACCTGGGCACACTCTGGCTCATGTCCAGCTGCTGTCAACCACAAAAGCACTCCCAGGTCCTTTTCAACTGGGCAGCTTTCCAATCACTCAGTTCCCATCCTATAAGACTGCAGGGCTTTGTTGTGACCCAAGGGCAGGACCAGCACTTTGCCTTGTTAAATCTCATACGGTTGGCCTCAGTCCCAATGATTCAGCCTGCCCAGATCCCTTTGCACAGCCTTCCTGTCCTCCAGTAGATCAACACTCCCACCCAACTCAGTGTCATCCATAAATTTACTGAGGGTGCACTCAATCACCTCATCCAGAGCATCAGTAGAGACATTAAACAGGACTGGCCCCAGTACTGAGACCTGGGGAACCAACCCCAATAGCAACCAGCTGGATGTGACTCCATTCAACACCACTCTCTGGGCCTGGCCATCCTGCCAGTTTTAATCCAGCAAAGAGTGCACCCATTCTAGCTGTGGGCTGACAGTTTCTCCAGGAGAATGTCATGGAAGACTGTATCAAAGACTTTGGGTAAAAAAAATACAGTGGAATATGAGATTTTAGATCAGAAAGAAAACACAAAAAACTTCTAATTAGTTTGTTATCCACACATTTCCCTACTTTAAATGCTTTCTTTACTTCCACAACTGTTGCTGTCCTTAACTTCATGGAGATCCTCAAGTGATCTGTCCCTTTGCTTAAGCCACTCAAGGCAGTACAAGTCACTAGTCTGATTTGGCCACAGGCAGCAAGACTCAGTTCTGTTCCCACAGCTGGTCACAGAAGCAGAGCTCCCTTTTCTTGGGCTGTGAACAGCATAGCAAGGAAAACTGCTCTTACATTTTGGGAATGTTCAACCACCCACCTTCCCACCCTTTTGAGGAATGAGACCTTTGCAACACGATACTTCACTGAGCAACCTGATCTAGTGGGTGGCCTCCCTCTACATGGCAAGGGGGTTAGAACTAGAGTATTTTAAGGTGCCTTCCAATCCATGCATTTTTATAATTCTATGATTCTCTGCTTCTCCACAGTACTACAGCAAATTGAAAAAAACCAAACCCATAAAGAAAAATATTCTGTTAAAATCCAGTTAAAACCAGTTACGTTTTTTATGATAGTTGCCAAACTTCAACTGCTGAATATCATGCTCACATTTGTTTAAAAACCTGTAACCTTTGGAACACCTGAGAAACTTTATTACTAATATTACTTTACTCAAACTGTGCCTCCTGCTTTGGCATAGCAGTGACTGTGCACTGGTCCTGGTTTCCTAGACTGCAGATTTAATTTCTTGACTCTTTTTAGGACTTGCTTTTGAATTCTCTGCATTGATAGTGAGCATCTTGATATGAATGCTATATATATATATTATATATATATATATATATGTCAGAAAGACTGTAGTGCCCTAATACACTGGTTTTGGCCACAAAGCTGGCTTAAGTTTCTTCTTGCTCTTTTCTTTCCTTTGTCCCACACATGGCAGTGGAACAAAAGATGAAGATGCAGCACAGTATGGTTTCCACATAGGAAAGGGAGGGGTTGGGAGTATAGAGATGGTGGCAGGACTGTCCTAGAATGACTTTTTTTGGCAGAAGCATGTGTCCTCAACTTCATTTGCTTTGACAACTCTCTGACACTACAGATATGTCTTAAGTAACACACAGGTTTAAGTAGCTCACTAAACAGTGGCAGTAGGAATTTGGTTTCAGGAAGTCACTGGGAGTGAAAGGAAACAAGAGAGGGAAGCTTTTTTTCTTTTTTAATGCTTGCACATTTTTTTTTATTGCCACACTGCCCTTCCAGGAAAATTACTTTAAAAGCAATACTGCTCTAAGTTTATAGAGTGTTACAACTTACCTCATTAACAAAAGAAATGAATTGTATGGGTACAGAGATCTAACTGTGAAAGGCAAAATTCAGTTGTTTTTCTGGTTCACTTCACAAAGTACATTAGAACCTAGCTGAAATCAGTGAAATATCTGTGAAGTTTGGGCACAAGTATACTTGTCTTGCAAAGAACACATTGAAAAAGCTCAATTGCAGAATAAAGAGGTAAATCACTCTTACAACAATATACAGAATAAGCAGCAGCTACACCTAAGTAACTTACTAGTACACTTACTATTTGATCTACCCTTAATTGTGTGGGCAATTTTTAGTAATTCAGTGTTCTTGACCAATTCTAACTGAAATTGTTACCTCCTGTGAGACCATTTGAAAATGTAATGGGCACTTATTTGGTTTTGAAGACTAAAATAGAGCTTAAACTACAGGCTCTGTAAGGTTCTTTATTACTATTTTTAGTTTCACAGTTTCACATGTTTAATTCCAATTCACATGTTTAAATGCTCAAAACAGAGTCCTGACAGCTCTCACTTTCTCTGCAGCACAGCATGGTGGGAGACGCATTTCTTCACAAACAATGAGGTCAATTTTGTTTCTTTTCTGAGCTGCCCAAAGTATAATTTCTGCTAAAATTAATATATACTTGTGTGCTGGCTAATCTTATGACTGATTTCTAGTTGTTTTGACAGCTGTAGATGTAGTATGGGCTGCCACTGAAGTCAGTAGAAAACTTGTCACTAACTTTAGTGGGAGTTGGAGCAGGAGTTTTACAAGCCCCATTTAAGAGTTTAACAAGTCTTTAGAGGCTTCACGGACCTAAAACATTTCTTAAGCATGTCTTTTCCATTAATTCTGAACAGATTTGTAATGTTGCAAAGAAGAGGCTTCTTCAATCATCACATCAACAAAAAAAACCATCAGCAGACCATCACCCCAGCCTCTGAGTTATCTTTAGGTTTGAAAACTTGCTCCAACAGAAATTTTATCACTCAATAGTACTTATATGATATTTGAACACAGAACAATGAAAGTTTAAATGCATTTTTTGGGGCATCATTAAGCATAAATTTGTAGCTGATTATTCAATATTAGTGTTTTAATAATTATATCACTATTTATTAAACTTTGTGCTTACATGAATGGGTAATATCAAAACTACAGAAAGTTTCAAATGTTCATCCTTTTGCCATATCTTTGGTTTTGCTTCTATGGCTGCACACACCATTATTTTTGGAAGGATGGGGAAAGCATATAATCAGGGCAAGTGTGGTACTTCCACTGTATTAATCTAGAATATCTTCAGATAATTCCTGATAGTGTGCCCCCACCTGATTTGTGTCTCTAGCCACTCCCATTTCACTAAAAAAGGTGTCTGGGATTGAACTGCCCATCTTTTAAACTGAACTCTTGCACTGATAAGCTCAGCTTTTCATGCCAACAATCTTCAAGGTTGGTGGAACAGTAATTTCCAACAGTTCCAACAGTTGGTGGAACAAGTCAATTTCTCCTCCAGATTAATGGCAAATGCAGTGAAACTGTTACATGGATTTTTTTTTTTTTGGTAGGAATAATGAACATATCCTGCTATATGAGAAAGCAAAAAATGATTGTGTTCCAATATGATTAAAAGAAAATTAATTTAGTTCTCAGGTTATCACATGGTGTAAAAATGAAAAGTTGAAGACTTCACTAAAAACTAATGAAGAACAGAATAATATATTTCACTACTTTTACTTCCGTTTACGGTGGCTATTCTGCCATTTGTCTAGACTAAATTTGCTACAGTTGGGTTATGAGGAAGGAGATACAGAGTTGAAGAGAGAATAGTCATTTAATTTACATGCTCCTCAACACCGCTGGAGTTAAAACAGGCATCAACCATGCTTCACGTCAGAAACAGGGGTTGAGGTTGATATGCTTGGGGGTGGCTGTGTCTGTGAATCCCTGACACCACCTGGCACCACGGTGATGTTTTGAGAAAGCACCACCATATTGCCAACAATCTTCAGAAAACAAGACATCAGCAAAACAGCTAATTTTCATTTAATTTTAATTAGTATGTAGCTAATTATAGCTGGACTACAGAGTAAACCACAGTGGAAAAAGGGCTGTATATGACATATGTGACATGTGACGTATATGATGACATCAGTGGCCTTATCCTGACTGGGTCCGTGCTTATTGTTATAATAGTTGAATATGCAATGGGCATTGTATTAGTAAAAGAGAAAATCTATATGCAAATCTTACATCTTCCTCAAGTAAGAATGAGATTTTTTCCCCAAATTCAGTATTTTCACACTGCTTCCACTAAAAGTAGAGTAGAAAACATCAGCCACAGACAGAACAATAAATTTAAATTTATATGATTCCCCCACTTATTATTTCTTTAAAACAGTAAAAATTACTGTAGTAGTATATTACTGTGACAACAGTGCTACCATACACATATTTACTTAATATTTATTTGCTGTGGTAATCATTAAGTTCACTTGGACCTACCTTAAGTGCCAAGATTATCTTGTTAATGTATTTGGCAAGTGACACTCTGTAGAGTATTGGTTGGATTTTCAAGCACCAAAATGAAACTCATGCAAGAGTGATTATACTATGAGTATTGCTGTCTGTTTTCTGGAAATTAATGACAAGTTGATAAATTCGAATTTTTGAAAAAAATATCATTAGTTATGTGAAACCTACAACTGGTGAAACCTACAACTGGGAAGCAATAGTTTTACACTCAAGTGGATCTTTTCTTTTGGTGTAAAACATGACTATAGAATAAAAATGAGAGAGAGTCAAATTGGAACAGAGGTCAGCTAAACACTCTCACTGGAATTTAAACACAAGAGTAATGTTTGTTTGCATAATTTTTTAGTGATTGCATATTCTCTTGCAGCCAAAGCACAGATGTGACCATTTAATGAAAATAAAGTCCTGCTCTGAATCACTGTCTAAGCTGTTCTCTCATAAGAAATATGTGTAAGTATTAAAAAGATAACTAATGTCTATGATGGGATGCCCAGAAATAAACTCAATATTCCAATTATTCTCAAGTGTCTGGACCTCCTTTGTTTTGCATTGGGCTAGATTTTTTTTATGTGTGTTTGGATTTTTTTTCCCCCATTTCATATTAGGAAATAAATTGACGTGTTCTGTTTTTTCATAAAAAGCTTTACACACTACAAAGTATGTGTATACATGAACGGCAAAGCCGTTTTTACTGCAGTAATAATCAGCTTTAATCTTGTTTACTATCATAATGAAAATTCTAATGAAAATTGTAACAAATAATAATTCTGACTATCCTCTTTGCAGAGTATTCAGGTGTACTCAGTCTATTCTGATAATATTAAATCACACACTCTATAAAATTTCCTCTTGTAAGCTGTTAATTAATTAAACAGTATGAGTTACTTAATGAACCACTGCTGAAAACCTATGGTTTTTCTCCAAACCTGAGATTCAAAAGGCAAAATAAAATTCATCTCCAAAACAATGTAAGCTTATACTTGAGTATACACTAAAGGAAAGCTTGTCAAAGGCTGTCTAGCTAGATTTTTGAAGAACAGAAATTAAGATTCAGTGAAAAAAAGTGAAGGATGTTATCAATGGGTATGGAAGACTAAAAAAGTATGGATTCTAAAACAACTTGTCTTGAATATGTGCTCAGAATTGAAAATCAGTTCTATATCTCACAGGCAGGTGGCATTAAACGAAGGTAAAATCAAAGCTTTGTATTTTCTTTCGGGGTTTTCAATGTGTGATCTAGTCTGTTTTACTCTCTGAACTTTACTAGAGAACATATTATTTAACATTCAGCATTATGGCTGAGAATTTGTAAAAGAATAAACCATTTTCTAAATGCCTAAGCATTCCTCATTGAGCAGTGCTTCTCAGGGTACAATTTCCTGGGTTTACTGCAGCTGGAAAATTATACACAGTGAAGCTGAAATCCACTGAAGATGTCTCATTCCTGGCTGCCATTCCCCATCTCCATTAGCAGCTATCAAGCTAGAATAACACAGGATAACATAACAGAGATGTTACTGAAACATACATATGCAAAACAGAAAAAATAAATTTGATTTTGAGACAATGGAAAAAAATGCTTCTATGAGTTAGGATGGGCAATCTACAAAGAAGATGAGTACTGAGACTTCTGTCTTCTCACCCATCCCCTACCATTACCTTTGTGCTTCCTGGAGCGGTACAAAGCCCAAAGTATAGAAAACTGATATTCACACTTTTCACTTTGCCTTGATACAAAATTCTGAAGCTGGCAGTCCTGCTGAAAATACAGTGTGAAAATATTAAAAATTTAGGCCATATTGCTATAATTTAGTATTTGCTTATAGATGACGAAGCATAGCCTGAGAACTGTTATAATACCCATTATTATTGTCTTATGGGTCTGCAAACACTACTTTTGTCAACCAAGTTAGTGAAAGGGAAAAGCCATGCAGTGAGAGATCCTTCCTGGGAACATCTCAGCGTGGCTGCCTAAAGACTAATGTATTTTACCATTCACACTATGTATTAGGGGATTTACGAGCTTATTGTAAGTTTTCCTATGCTTTCAATGTGTTTCAGAGCAGTCCTTAATGAGGAGAGTACATGCTCCTGAAGACAGTCTGCTCCAATGATATTATTCCATCCTGTGCCTCAGTCATTTGATCCTAGCACTGCCCTCAGTGTTGATTTCTCAAATCATAGGCTTCTCACTGCCTACTGCCAGAGCTGAGCACGGGAAAATACATAGGCTGCAGTAAGCACTCTTGTTGTTGTACTTGGTGGTAAGTGCTGAACCAGCACCCATGAAATTATTACAGAATCATAGAACCATTTAGGCTGGAAAAGACCCTTAATATCATTAAGTCCAATCATTTACCCAGCACCACCTGCTCCAGCACTAAACTATGTCCCCAAGTGCTACATTTTGTCTTTTAAATACTTCCAGGGATGATGATGCCACCACTTCCTTGAGCAGACTGTTCCAATGCTTGGAAACTTTTTTGGTCAATAAAATATCTCTACTATCCAACCTAAACCTTCCCTGGCACAACTTGAGGCCATTACCTCTTGTCAATTGTCACATGGAAGAGGCTAACCCACAAATGGCTACAAGCTCCTTTCAGGTGGAGAGGAATAAGGTCTCCCCTGAGCCTCCTTTTATCCAGGATAAACACCCTCAGCTGCCCCTCACAAGACTCATACTCCAGACCCTTCACCAGCTCCACTGCCCTTCTCTGGACTCACTCCAGCACCTCAGTGTCCTTCCTGCAGTGTGGGGCCCAGAACTGGACACAGGCATTGACACATACAGACTGCCCTATATGATATCTTTTCCCTATGTTATTTGGTATTTGAGGCACAAAGAAGATAATCATTGTATATAGGTAACTGTAAAACATCACATATAGGATTTCTTTTTCCAAGTTGTAGAGAGGTGAAGTCATCTTACAGTGTTGCTGCTTCACAAAAATGAGAACTGAAAGTTAATATTCTTGGAATTTATTTTTATATGACCTAGAGTGTCTTTTTTTCTCATTTTGTGAGGTGTGAAGGCAGGTGAAAGGATGAAGTATGAAAGCATGACTCTGAATGTCTACATTCTGATAAAAGGTATATATGCTTGTAGTATTTGCTGAATTATACATTAAAAAAGATACTGATATTTCCAGTTTAATGATCTAGTGATGTGGGATTCAGTAGAACCAAATCAATATAAGAGAAATGGTGAAATTTTCCACCCAATAAATCATCTTTGTCATGACACGAGACATAGCAGAGCAAAATATCTGCAATAATGGAACTGACACACAAAAAGATGTGTTTATGTCATTGTGATACTATCTAAGCTGAAGGTTGTTTTTTGTTATGATAGCTATAATGAAGCTATATTTAGAACTCCAGGAAGAAAAGTTCCAACTAATTATCTCATTACTGTATGGTAATAGCTACAGTTTTCCTGCTTTCTTTGTCCACTGATAAGACCACTATAATGTCCACTATGTTACGAAGTGCATTCCTTTCATAAATCCATATTTTTCCTCGTGATTTTTCGTTCTACCTAAGAACACTTTAAAAAAATTCATCTGAGAGAAGGGCAATATATTTGCAATTGTCACAAACACAGCATCCTTGTCAAACCTGTTTGGGGACAAGGCTGCTCATTCCCCTTGGATCTCTTCAGAACAGAACACATACTGTGCTGCAACAAAGTGCTTAACCTGGTGAACGACACTCATGCCATTTGTTAACAATAAATGATCAAGGAACATATTTGCACAGCTTATTAAGACCAGTACTCCCACAGCTGTGAGCCTACAGAGATTGGTACTCCCACTCCCTGTGCAATTCTAATGAAGGCACTAGACAAGTAACGAGTTTTACCACAGCACTGACTTTTCTTAATTACCATCGACTGCATGTGATTATTACAGAAACTCTCATCTTCTGTGCAAAGAATTACGTTTGTTAAAATTGGAAACCTTCTTTCTTTAAAAGCACACATGTACATGGACACACCAAACTGAGGTTTCAAACATTCCCTATTAGGACAGGTTGGCAGTAAAACTCTTTGGCCAACCTTCATTTGTGTTTATGCATCAGGTTACTGGCATCAATTGCATAGTCAAGAAATCACATAATCCTTGATTTCTGACAAGATCCACAGCTTTTCAGCCCATAGTAGAGACAATGGTTAGAGAATGAACATCCATTCAGGATTTTCTGCTGTTCTCATGATGTGGCTCAGCTCATGTCTGTGCCACAAGAAAGTACAACTCTCATTGTACTTCAGCAGTATTATCAACTATCTCTTTCCTAGGCTCCTTATCGTGGTGATGTCAAAGTATTAATAAATCTATTTTATGGCATGGTGATAAGGTACATTAATTCTCATTTTATGGATATAACTAAATCACAGGGAGTAAAGTAGCAGATTTGTATTAACTGAGCCTTCTTTCACTGGCCTGTCAGTTACTGTTTCTGAACAATGACTCCACAATTTCATTAAAGGTCTTGGTGCTACCACAGCAAGACAGGCACCTCTGGCACTTACATCTATACAAGTAAATGAACCAAGTCCTGGAAAGTTTCTGGTACTAAGGGCAGCTGGCACAGAAAGTTTGCATCCCCACCAGCAAAGCCCTCTCACCTCCAGCACAGGCTTGGCTGTGTGGAAATTGGCTTATGGAAATGGTCTCTGGACCACTTTAATGGCAAGCCATGCTGGCATGCTGTATTTTCCTTCTCATTGCCAAAATCACCTTCTTGTATTTTTCTTCCTCTTCTCAAAAGCACTGCAGAACCAAGCTTGCTATATAGTAACCAGACAAATTTGCCTATACTTTATCTAGTGTTTTCCTTACCCAAATCTATTACAATGAAACAGTATGGAACTGAAATATCCATTGTACAACAATTTCATGGTAATAATAGTAGGTATCATATGCATTTGTACAGCTTGTCATTCTAACACAATTTATGTTCTGGGTAATAACGATTACTAATATAAAAATGCAAAATGGATCACTACACTGAACAGAAGAAAAGCCTGAGGCACAAATTACAGATTTATTAATTTCTATCTTCCTTAAAAAAATAAAAATAATCACATACAGGGTTTTTGCCATTTGTGTTACAGCTGATTTTATCACATCATCAAACTGATGGGCCAAGGGGAAGGAATCTTTTAATGCAACATAGAATAGAGTTCAGTCTTTTGGAAAATAACATATATTACACACACGCAAATGTGTAGCCAAAGGGTATGAAAACTGAAAATAATTTTTAAGCAAGTATATTGCTTTAAAAATACAACAACCACTTCCTACCCTCGTTGCTAGGTATCTGTGCTCTTATGAGAAAAACAAAACATACATTATGTTAATCAAGGTATCTCAAGTGTCATTTAATATTTTTGTTTGATTTTAGTAGCAGTATTTATTTATCTTCCTTCTTACTTTTCACAGTTGCGTCTTTTGTTTGATATTTTTTCTACCTGAATCCTCAAATTTCTAAGTTTGCAGAATCTATCTGTCTTGGGTAGCAATGCAAGATGTAACCAAAAGTATATATTCTATTGCCTTCTGTTGAAACCAGCTGGGGAGGTGTTTTCTCTATCTCTTGTATAACTCATTCCTCATAAGTCTGGAGGGGAGGGGCTGGTGCCATTCTGTTAATAGGCCAGCTGTTGAAACCAGGTGTGGCAATATTCCTTATCTGTTCCACAACCCATCCTCCCTCCAGAGGGATATCTTCTGTTAATGGGCCACTAAGGCTCACCACACGACTGATAAAATTGCATCATTGCACTGTGAGATGCTCTACTCAGTGGAAGGAGCCAAGCATTCCTACCTGGATAAAACCTGAGATCCTCTACACCAGGACAGCCTGTTTCCACTGGATTCCCAGAAGAAGACTGGACCCATCTCACTACCACTGGACCTTCACAGGAAAACTACATCCTCCTACAGGATCATCTTTGCTCCCACAGAACTCCATCTGTCACTCCAGGAGGACTGAACTGGACTGCTACCAATGCCCTGCAGGGTGTCAGGTTGTATTCTGACTCTGTCAGCGTTTTCTTTTTTGTTTATTTGCTTTTTTGTTCTACCACATTTGTATTTTTAATATTCCTAGTAAAGAACTGTTATTCCTATTCCCATATCTTTGCCTGAAAGCACCTTAATTTCAAAATTCTAATTATTTGGTGGCAACATTACATTCTCTGTTCCAAGGGAAGCTCCGTCTTTCCCTGGCAGACACCTGTCTTCCTAAACCAAGACACTATGTTATCTCATTTGTAGTGCCAAATTACTCATTTGTCTAAAGTTTTTCTATTACTCTACTGAAGCTGGTATTATTATAACACAGTGCATTTTCTTTTGCTGTGAAAAAAAAAAGCTTCTATTACATATCTCATTATTTTGGGAATGGAGATTTGGGCCTAGATGTCTTATTGTTTTAATACTTAGAATAAGGAAGTAACTGAAAAAATATCTAAAAAGTTAAAACATCAAAATCATGCAGAGTAAAAAGACTCATAAATGTCAAAATTAAAATGTCCAAAATTCAGAATATTAGGATTTATTTAACAGAAGTTAATTTCACACTGTTTTCAAGGTTCTAATTAATTTCCTACATTTGTGCATAAAAAGAAAAATGTTTTTTTCTTTTTTCCAGTATTTTAAGTCAGGATTTTTTCCCTGGTATTTTAAACTCGTTATATTAGAGGTAAAAGTACTCTGCTCTGGATAAGCATTTTTGTTTTATTTTAACATCAGCCTCCAAATATTCAAGAATTCAAACATCACATAGAAGTTTTATTAATACAGTAGGGAATTTACTGTATTACAAACTATAACTGCTCATTTATTCTGATTAAAAGATAAAAGACTTCCCTGCTGACTTAGCATTACTTACAGAAGTTGTCTTATGAGAGGATGCTATAGTAAAATGATATTATTTTACAAATAAGCTTTATGCTGATGATATAGAATATATAAATGCTTATAAACAATTGATGGAAGTTACAGGCATGTCAGAGACAGGTGGAGATATTGTTATCCTGAATGGCAGGAAGTGAATGTCAATCAAAGGCGCTGTGGAGAGTTACAAGTTATTCCCATCAATAACCTGCTGAACTGAAGTGTATATCTGTAATAAACATAGTAAATATATATGTACAACTATGGAGTTAATGTAAATGGTTTATAAGTTTTACATAATGTAATACAAGAGAGCAAATTGGTTATAAAGGGGCATGAAAAAAATTAGACTTAAAATTACAAGAAGATATTTGAACATCTGAGGATTAAAGTTCTGAAATGGTTGTACAGGGCAGGAAACCTAAATTGTTTTAGTATGAGTCTCATAAGATAATGAAAGAGACTATATAAAAAAAACCCAGGAGAAACTCTCCTAGGAAACAAAAAGGGGGTAATGGAAGTCTTGTGTATCTAATTTGTGTCATCAAATTAAAAGGAGACTGGACCATAACATCCTTCATTTTAATGTTGATTGTCTGAATCTCATAGAGAGAGCCAACTATAGCTCCTTATGGAATTTACAAAAACATTTTTCTGCCTTGGAAAAATTACAGGAGACTAGGAGAAGGGAGATGTTCACTTGGAACCTGGAGATCAGCCATTAGAGACAAATCCCTGTTCTGCGTTCTTCAGCTCTCAGACATGTGGTTGGTGTGTTCAGCTTACTTGTTCATAGCCAAATTACTTGGAAAATTTGGGATCAATAACTGCTTTTTTTCCCACAGGTCAGATTACTGGGATAACCCAGCCTGTTTTATGCTGGCTGCTCCCTGCCCAACCTCCCCATTTGTATATCTAGTAATATCACCCAGGGGTATTACTTGCAAAATGTGCTGTTACTATATAGAAGAGGATTTGGCAACTCTCTAATTCTCTGCAGCACATTTCTGGACAGAAAAGAATCCCTTCATGCAGCCTGAGCATTACAGATAAAGGCTAGTGACGAAAATGATGCCAACGATGTATGAGTCCATTGAATCAAGCAATGACACTATGATAGTAACGTATTACCAGTGGAGCTCCCTTTAGTTTTATCATCATGTGAATCTGACATAAATTATTCTGGCACCATATTAATCCGTAGGAAAAAGCAGGTTTAATCTCACACTGGAAAAAACTTTAAATTATAGTTTGGACTATACCCAACATGAGGTTCTTATTAGTCAGTTTTCTGTAGTCTGTACAGAATAAGTAGAAGCATACACTCTGCTAAATTGTGTCCAACCACAAATGCTATAAACTCAAATCAGTTTTGAATAACAAAGATATTCCCAGGCCAGTGAACTTTTACCCCAATTAAACAATTCTGAAGATTTTTCTTTTACCACTACAGGAACTAGAGAAACTTTGTTCCTTATATTAATCTAAGTTCACCTACTAAACCAAAGCTGATAGTGCCAAAAGTCTTTGAGTTTATGAAGACATCTTAGCCACTCCTAGAACCCTTTCTCAGCTGTTCAAACAAAGGTCAGGAGGGCAATGTATTGAGGTACTGCACACCTCATCCAAAGCTCCACTTGCTCACCACCCTCCTCTTCCCTGGAAAGATCATTCCTCTGCTTTCAGATCCACTTATGAGAGCACCAAACAGCGACTGGAAAGCAGTGCTGTGCCAAGTGGCAAGTCAGGTGTGCCAAACTATTACACAGAGTCCCCCAAAACCAGCCCGTGTTTCTGTAAGGTAGAGTGGGAAAAAGGTATCTATGCAGAGCACATCCACCTGGCACTTTCATGAAAAAGACTGGAATCAACATGACTCTATTGGTTTTCACATGGTGATAATGACACTGGACTAGGTTTTCACCGGTTGTAAACATGAGGCCTTCTTGCACTCTGTTTTCCACATAGATGACACTGACTATTGCTACATCTAAGTAGCAAATCAATTTGCTTGTGAGGAGCAGAAAAACATAAAATGCAAAAACTAACAGAGGAAATCTATATATGTTAACAAATTTTTATGTGTTTTTCACTGAATTTCCAAAAATAAGGCAAAACAAACATTGCCAGACCTGACGCCTTTCTGAACCTACCTTATTGAAAACAGAATTTTCTAACATTATCACAGTAGCATGAGTTGTTCTGAGTCCTTGTTTCTCCCTACTCACTATTTCACCTTTCTTCTAGGGAAATTCTGCAATACTTGCTGGATGCTAAATCTTTGTCTATGAAAACAGGCTTGGTGACATTGCTTGTTTATGCCTCTAACAGCACTCAGAGTAATGCAGTAGTGAAGCATCACATCACTAGCAAGAGGAATGCACTAAAAATAGGGACAAGAAAAGCAGAAACACTTCTGACAGTGTTTATTGACTTCATATTGTCATGGACTGTCACCGTCTTGATCCTGGAAAAAAATAGCTTGTCAAAATACTTAAAGGTTAAATCTTAACAGAAGAAGTAAGCAGGAAAACCAGTGATTTCCTCACAACTGCAACCCATAGCTGAAGCTCCCTCTCACATCTTCTACTAACACAACACTCTCTGCTGTAGCCTTGCCATACCTGGCAAGGAGGAATTCTGCAGCTTTCAGACCAGGGGGCATGGCTTGGATAATGTCAGTAGCACAAGCCCAACCAAGCAAGGTGGCAAGAGCCAAGATGCCCATTGGCAGTGGTCTCTGGCTTGCACCTCCCTGCCCCAACAGGGCACAGGCATTGTCCGGGAGATGGTTCCCTACCATGGCCCTCAGCAATTCCAGGGGTCATTCCTGCAGTCGCAGAGCAAGACAATCTCATGCTGGCACCCAGAATCACAGCCTGACATGTTTTTAGGATAGATGTAGCCTCGGTACTTCCCAAGTGCAATAACCCCAGTTCTCCTGCTCTCCCACAAGTTTGCTGTGTGTCTTTGACTGCTGATGGGGTGTGCTGATGAGGACCTACTCACTACCACTGGGCGAGCCTAAGTTTAGATCCTGTGTCTCTCTCATGAAGACCGTAATAGAGGAGTTTTGGTGTGAGATTAGGAGGTGTATTTGTGACACTTGAATGGAACTGATTACTCAATACACACTTCTACAACTAACATCTGCTTGTATGTCCAGCCATTTATGCAGCTTTAAGAGTCAAAGCTTCATAGCAACTAGAAATATTAGTGCTTTGAAAGAGTGGTGTTTGCCTGAATGCATATCATCTGCTTTTTCTATTACTTGAGAGATATTTGATATGCAAATTGGCTGTTTTCCTTTTCACTTTTTTGTGTCCACTTAACATCCTCAGGGGTTTAGGAAAATTCCTTTTGACACATTTCTGCATGTGTCAGTGTCTTCTTGCTTTTAAAAGTCAGGTTTTATGCAACTTAGAATTTTAAAGCCTATTTTAAGAAGTGACATTAGCACTTGAATCTCACTGCATTTTTGTGAAATTGAGGGTCCAATTTTCAGAAGACTTCGTATTGATTCAGAGAGGTAGCTAGCAGGGCTTATGAGAGCATCAAAGAACTTAGATTTCAGTGTGAATTAGGCACCTAGAGTACTTTATCAAATTTTAACTACAATAAGGATATTATCTGAACCTGTTGGAGCCCTTAGGCTCCAAAGTGCTTATATCACTTTGAAAATGGAACTAAGGCTGAAATGATGCTTAGATAATTTTGGAAATGCTGCCCTTTATCCTCTCACATACTGTTATTTTCTCTAAGAGAGATTCGTAGTAAAAGGAAAAAAACACTTTTCATTTCAGATCTCGTTACTCTTGTTTTTTCCTTTGGGCTCAAAA
This sequence comes from Argya squamiceps, assembly GCA_037834095.1. Taxonomy (NCBI): domain Eukaryota; kingdom Metazoa; phylum Chordata; class Aves; order Passeriformes; family Leiothrichidae; genus Argya; species Argya squamiceps. The sequence continues at coordinate 82,653,489 of JBBMKD010000145.1, forward strand.
GCAAAATTTCTCCTGAAACCTGTGAAGTATCTGCTTTGAAATCAACAACAGAAAAAGCTCACAAAACATAATTGAATAATGGATTTCTAGAAGATGTTCTGAAAGTATCTCTACGGAAAAGATATCAGTGTCTATTCACGGTAATTGCAATAAAATATTGCTTCATCATTATATTTTGTCAATAGTTAGCACGTAATTCCCTGTGATTTCTGCATGCTAGAGCAGAGGTCTCCAGAGTTTGATCTTTTTCATTTATAATGCTAAGGTGTTCCTATATGTGGTGGACAATCTATATTAACATAAAGGTGTATTCATGGACACAGGACAGTTTTGCAGCAACTCAGTGACCTGCTTTCATTGCCTACAAGAAAAATGATTACTATAAGAATGAAGCTCATCTAAAAGAGGAAAAACATGTGAGTCAAAGATGGTAGTGAAAATGTATGTATATGTGTAACTAGAGAATTGGATTTCCTGTAAGACAATCTGTGACAATTTTTATGTATAGACTTTTCATCATCTTCAACAGATGTTACACACAAAGGGAAGCATAGAACTTGTGTAAAGCACTGCAGGACAAAGACTATGTGGTGCAGAAAATGCTGTTGGAGGGCTCTGGGATGACTTACACCACGGACATGAGGTGAAAGGAAAATAGCAAAAACCTAAAAACAGGCAGGCAGAATTGTACCTTGGCTTGTACTGGGATCCGTGTTTGTTAGAAGTGGATTGCTGCACCGTAGCCACCTGGTTTTGCTGAGGGAGACAGGAACTGCAGTGCTGGGAGAGTGCCCTGCCTCCCATTACACTGCCCACGTGCTCGGTGCCATCGCTGTGCTCCCCCCACCTCTCTCTGTGTGTTCTCATCACTGAGTCACATCAGCCCCCCCAGCACATGGACAGCCAGGCACAGTCTGGATGGCCACTGTCTGTCCTGCACGCCCTGCCACTGCTGCCACCCCACAGTGAATGACACTCACATTCTGTCTGCACTGGCAGGGTTTCAGACAGGCAGCAGTGGAGAATAACAGATAGTGCCAGCCTGAGAGTGACATTTTAGAAACCACAAGAAAATGCACAGGGATTGCTGTGAGCTTCTCTGGCAAGGAGATTTGAGTTGCCAACTATGACTATGTGCAAATTTTCTCTTACCCTGGCACAACTGTTGATTGGCAGAGGATCAGCCTTAAACACCATAGGGGAGGCACAGCTGTTCCCAAATGTTAAAAGCTACTGCAGCAAAACCTTTGCTTTTGCTGTGCTGGTAGTGATACAAAGTATGTTATACATATATGCATACGTGCGTGTTCTCCATTATTTTTTACTTATTAATTTATATATAAAGTTTCATCTTGTCCTTCACTTAAATGAAGACCTTTGGTATTCTCCAAGTAACAAAAAGCATATAAACATCTTGTGAAAGCAAGAATCTTTTGCAGCGCTGAAGATAGAGGTAACGCTTAATTCAGGCTACCTTAGGGTCTTAATACAGCAATGTTCATAAGCTGTCTATTAAAGAATATTTTAAAACAGAAGTGGAGAAATACTTTGCATCAGAATGGCTAAATATATAGAATGTGCTGTAGTAGTAGGACCAAAAAACTCCCACAACCCCAAATCCAAAACCTCCTAAATTCATTCATCTTGTATTATTTCATTATATGCCTGGGGAGCAACCGCCCAGGCTGGATGCCCGTGGGTGCTCACCACGGGTGCATGAGGAGTTAAAGTCTTGCCCATGCAGCATAGACAAAGTTGTAGAGACTGTGTATCTTCTGGATGAGTCTGCTGTTTAACATAACAGAGACGTGCAAGTTTTCAATGTACAGTGCTCCTGCAGTTTACTTGTGCAGCACGAGAAGTACCTCTTTACAGCAAGGATGACAGGAGTGTACTAACATAGCACTCATCTGTTCTTTTCAAAATCTCAGCTGGATGAAAGTATCACACACTCCCTTGTACACAAATCTCAGATCATCCCATGGCCAATGCCACTGACAGCAATCAGTATGTACGGATTAAGCTTGTCCATACAACTTCAAGGTGAATTTAGTCACTCCTTCCATGCACAGATTTTTAATAGGACCTTAATTTTGCATGATTCCTGTTTTCAGGTGTTATCTATGTGGGGTTTCTCTTGACTTATTAGCTAGTAACCTTTTAAAAGCTCAAACAGAGGCATTCACTTGCGCTGGTTCTAATCCATTAACAATGACCAGAACCTAAATTTGGTATACGATAATCCTCTGCTTTCTGTGACACTGAAAAGGTTAATCATATCAGACAATCCAGTCTGAGAGAAAAAACCGAATTATATTTATATAATCTCCTAAGGCTTATTATGTCTATCAGCAGTTTAATTACATAATTTTATTTTTACTTTATCATTTCAGAAGATGAAAATATCAGTGGGTTAATAAATTCTTCCCTTGACATTTAATTGCAATCTGCAAGCAACAGATTTTCAATGTCATCATGATAATTTTTCATATTTATATATCAATTTTCTAAAATGAACATATCAAATTCACTTAATTATCTTAACAGTACTGCTTAAAAATCTATACTCCACAAAACTACAGAATAATTTCGTTTTTTGTAATTAAAATATCTACATCTATTTAATATAAACATATTTCCACATACTATGTCACCCATTCTCCTTATATGTACACGCTGGTGAATCAAAAGTCTTGCTCCTGCAGGTATAGGTTATAAAATTTAGATTTTAGTATGTGGTGATGTAATGGGATAAAAGGTATGCAATTTTTTAAATAGAATACCATATTCTATTAAAAACATATCAAATCATTGCCAATAAAATGTGCATAATAGATCAAGGTGTCTTGGATACCGAAAGAAGTCTGTACCTTATTTGAGTTTCTAACTCACTTTACAGTATTTTGTGTGTTATACATTTTTGTTGTAGACTCTGAAAAGGACCATATTTGTTCTTCCAGTTGATGCACACCAGCCAAATTCATGAAGCCTTCTGAGTTCAAAGGCTAAATACAGATGTACAGCAGACATCAAATAGTACCAAAGAGATGAAAGAACATGATGATGATAATACCAAAAAGTTCAAGCACAGCATCTGTCACCGCTCAGTGGAAGGAGCCTAGGCAATTGTATAATAATAAAATGTATAATGTTATTTCCTGAGAGTGCTGTCCTGGTCTTAGCCAGACACAGCATCTTTTCAGCTGACAGACAATATTTTTAATTCCATTAATTGCTCCAGTTACTTTTCTAATCCATCTAAACTATGTAAACACAACAAAGTTCCCTGGTTCAACTCTCTCTGAGTGAAGAACCACCACCTCTGCTCTGGGTGGCCAGGTAGTCTCTGGTTTTATTCCATTTCCTCTACTACTTTTAGTGGAAGGTCCTGAGTGTCTCACCCATCTTTGCTATGCCACACCCCAAGCTCATGCCTTGTTCAGCTTAAAGAGTTCTATCTAGTACATGTTAACAATCCTTAGTATAAAGGTTGTCCACAAAGCTCTTATTATACTTCTTGACAATCTGATTCCTCTCCAGTTTCAGAACACCCTTTTGGAGACACAGGAAACCAGAACTCTACATAGCATTCACAGAACTAACACATGTGTCCAACTGCATAAAGTTTTATGCTTTGTTCTCTTCTTCTTGCTAAAAATTCCAAGCATTGCATTTTCTGGTTTTGATCAATGCTGAACTTTTGGCTCACCTTATCACAGAACAGTCTGTTGTAACCCCTGTATCTCACTCCTTGTGGTATTTGTTAGCTAATAACCCATGGCTCAGTGTCCGAAGGGAGGATTGCTTCTTTTTCCCCTGTGCATCACTCCACATCTGAATTTCATTTCAATATGAGGTCACACGGTGTCATCTCATCCGTCTGCAGTTCTTGACAACAGTTCTTCTAAATAACGTGACATTTAACATTTCTTTACTCATCCTTTTACAAACCACTTGTAAGTGTCCTGATCCCATACATTATATGAGATTACACTAGTGATACACACAATCTGTATAAACTGAAAATATATTCCTGAACTTTGTTTACTATCCTTTAGTCAGTTTTCTTCTGTGGGGAATTCCCTTTTATCCCAGGGTAACTTTGTTTAGGAGGCTTTGGTGAAGGATCCTGTCCAAAAGCCTTCGGTATGACCCAAGGAGATCACATCAAATACTTCCCCTTTAAGTGATCATGGAAAATCTCAGCATGTGCCAGTGCGTTATAGAGCTTAATTCTCCTTTGCGAAGTCACCTTGACTCTGCCACAGTATCACATAATTCACGTGTGTACTAATAATAATTTTTATTGTAATTTCTTTTAATTATTTTGCACTAATTGCAGATAACAGGTTTATTCAGTTGTAATATCAAGGATATTTTCTGAAGTCCTTTGAAGAATAAGTGTCCTGTAAGTCCCTTTTCCATCCTCTGGTACTGAAGTGTTTTTAAGCAAGTGGCCAGAAACCACAGTTTGTGATTCAGAATTCAAAATCCTCCAATATGTCTTCCAGAATATGAAAACAGTCTACACCATCACCCAGCTATAGAGCAACTGAACCATTACTTCATCAAATGAAAAAAAGTCTATCAGAGAACTATATAGTCAAAGTCAAAGTTTTCCTGCAAGAAAATCTTCAGGGCCTCATTTGCAAGACTCACTCTTTGTTGAAGGCTCTGCTACAAAGCTCCAGTCTGAAGCAACACTGGGAAAAATAACCAGCAATGGAAGTCACATATTTTTCCCAGGGCTTGATGTGGATTTCCTGCAAAGATCAACACTAACTAATTTTGTGTACATGGCTCCTCACACTAGGTACCAACAGCTTTTTATGTAGTTTCTGAATGCCTTCTTTCATCATTCCAGATCATAGTGTCTGCTTCAACAGAAATTACTTCTTTTTTTTCTGTCCTATTTATATCATCTTCATTCCTTTCTAAGTCTTTGGCTGTGTTTTGCTCAAAACTTTTTCTTGTACTTAGCACATACTAACTTACTTCCTTCCCTAGACAGTTTCATTCTGCTGTAAATGGTGGTCCAGTATCAATTTTAAAACAAGAGGACATCTAAAAATGTTTAATCAACAAATCAAGCAAATGACAGAATATAAAGTCTTCTCATTGGTATTTGTATAATCAGTTGCATGAGTTAATGGTAAACCATCTGTTTCAATGCACAGTAATCTGATTTAAAAACGTAGATGTTAGCAGAGTCAAAATATGGGATTTCCAAAACCAAACTTTAGCCCAGCAGTGTTAACCTCTCTATCTCTGTTTCTGTAATCACTGGAGACAGACAGGATCCTTCACAGGGTTGCACAGTGTGACATTCAGATGAATTTCCCACTTTGAAGGAATATAGTATTATATTTTTATTATATAAAAATATAATAAAAGAAATGGTTTTGAAAGCCAAGAATAATTTGATAATGTGTTTTAAGATTTCTTACATACTCATGAAAAATTTCTCCCTCTCTCCACTCCTGATGTCTAAGAAAGTCTCCTAACTGAAGCTGTCTGCCACTAACTGTTGAATAGAAGCCTGATATTCTGTTACAAAATCATCACAAAAGCAGAGAACTACTATGAATCATAAACCTCAAGAAGACTGAATTACAAAGAAACCATAAAAGAATTTTTCCTTGAAAACTGGTGTGAGCAACAGCCTTCTGTTTCCCATTTCATTACTTACTGAAAACCTTTGAAATAGTAGACCTGTCCTAAAAAGAGGACAGATGCAAAGAGAAAATGCTTACCATTAGGTTTAGTTGTTAGTAAAACATTTCTGGAAAAAATAAGACCAGCTCAATGAAGTACTTATATTAGGATGTTTAACATGACATACATAGTAAATTGTAATAAAGTGAAATGATAGCATATTTAATTACAGTTTTCAAAGTAAGCAGCAAATGCAGAAAACAAGTTGCCTTGATTTCCCTGCCTATCAAATATAGATAAGATTACACTGTGACAGGATTTCCAGAAAATTGCGTGGTCAGAGTTCATTTCAGATGTGTATTTCCTTTCTTTAAGAGAGGAAGGGAAAGGTAGCTATGAACATTACTGAAAAACATGGATTAACCATCAGCACCCAGAGGGATAACTAAAAAGTAAAGTAAGGCAGTAAACCTAGAACATCTGTGCCAGAACCCAGTATGTGGACACTGGGAACTGTCAGATAAAAACAGTCAGATAGCTGCTAGATAAAAAGCAAAGTAAAATGAGTTTTTCACAACATTCAGGATCAATAGTTGCTTTACTGAGAAAAGTGAGTGGAAGAAGAAATTAAGGTAGCCACAGACTTTGTGGCTCACTTGGCTATTGCCAGGGAGGGTTTCCTTCCTATCTCTTACATGAGCATGCACATGCATGCCCTAGCCTTTTTCCCCACCTCCATTAGCCTCAGGATTTGCCATTATTAATCTTCTCTCCTGTTGGCCATGACAGCACACACATATTTGCCAAACTACCTGATAAAGCACTCAGAACAAACATTCAGGAAAACATTATATTTTTGAAAGCAACCATCAATTCCATAAATCAGCTAATCACTGGAAGGGCACATGCCTTTGGCTAAAATGACTCATCCACTCACAAACAAGAAGTAATGGGATTCAGTGTAGGAAGTGTACAAACCCAGTTTGGAGGGGAAAGGGATCCTTCCCTTTTCTCTCCCTGTTTCAGAAGTAGAAAAGGGATTAATTTTGGGACAGTGTGTTCAGTGCAGACAGAATCTGTGCGTTTTTTACTCGTGTTGATTCTAATTTGTTTTCAAAAATGATGACAAGTATTTATGATGTATCTTCTGAGTATTGGTGCTGCTGCCCTAGGACAAGTGTAGATATGCTTTGGAGAAGGAAATAACCCTGGCTGAAAGAGATGTATGTAAGTGCAGTGGAAGCTAGCAGATTACAGATTCCACAGATTTACCAAATGACTCAATTTTGAGACATTAAAATAATCTTTCCAGAGGCATAAAATCATATAACCTTCATTCAAATATTTTTATTATTATTATTTTTTTTTCCACCTGCAGTATCTGTTTTACTAAATAGTGCAGAGGGAAGAATGGGGAATACTAATGGACTATCTTACATCGCCCTGATGATCACTGCCCACTCAAATTTAGTTAAAATTTGAGGCCTACCTCAAATTTTACCATTTTTTAATTCACACCATGCATGGCTACTGACTCTTTAAGAATTTATTCATTTAACCAATTCACTTGCAATCTCTTTAACAAGATAATGACTCACACAAGCTGAAAATCTTACACATTTAATGTATTAATGCTGCTATTAATTCCTGAAATACCAGCCAAATTATAATACTTATTAGTTCAACTCCTGCAAATGAGAAAAAGAATTTAAAAGAACGAATACTGGCTCTGCAGATGCAAATTTCTTTTTTTGGCTCAGACTTTGACTCAGAAGCTACAGGTGTTACATGTGAAAGGCCAGAGCAGACATGAAATTGCTGATTTGAATGACTTCTGACTAGTTTATTGAAAAAAACATGAAGGACGTAGACCTAGCTTATTCGTTGCTTTTAAAAGTAAGGTGTTTTACATTATACTTTGGTTACAAACATGTTATAAAATATTACAGCCTTACCAAGTAAATCTAGCATGAATATACCTAACGTAATTAGCGCAATTTTAAAAAATATATCTTAAGATGAAATATGCTTTTGTTAGTGTTTCATTAGGAATAGCTAAAAAACCTAAGAAATTCATATTTTGTTTAGGTTATTAGTTTTGTTTTGAATCCTGGCCCTGATAGTTTAAAATAGCATGGTTAATTCTCACTATTTACAATTTATTGGATTTTGAACACTGTTAATACTGAAATATTTACGATAAAGATGGCAATATTTTTATAGTCTGGAAACTTGACTAATAAAATCTGTAACGTAGGAGAAATTTAACTTTGATTGTTGTCCCATCTTCTCCATTTATTTTAGTTAGATTCCCATTAGAAAGAATGACTGATAAGAAACAGAGACCATTTGCAAGATTTGAAAGATTATATACTTCCATCTCATCTGCCATTAAATTTCTTATTTAGTTTAGAGAGTTTCATTGTTTAATTAGACTGGATTTTAGGCATTGACTGTAGAGGAGCTGAAGTTTTGAAGTATGTGCACATGTAAAACAGCATTTCAGTATGTAGAGAGGAAATGCCACATGTAGGAAACTGTTTCCTTATTTTATTCTAAGCATATCTCAAAATAATCTTTTCATCCTGGGTCCTTCCTTCAACCCTTCACTACCTGGATAACATAGATATTCTTAGGGGGGGAAGTCCATTCATGTCTGGCCATTTCTTTTCCCCAACCACGTCTTCTTCCAGTGTCTATGGGACAAATCCTGCCAGCACGAGTCATGTGCTCATCTCTTCAGCTCTGTTCCTGGTTTGGACTGACTCATTTCATTAAGTCCAATCCACAAAAAACATACAAGGTTTTGGGAAGTTTACATGTAGGCCTTTATCCTTTCTTTCTAAATTTTAACTAATAGCAGTCCTGAACAAGACCTAATTTTCAGTTTGGGTCCTAATGGAATTTAAACAATTCCATCAACCTGTTGGAAAAGACCGTTCCTTCCAGTGTCTGACTATCCTCCCATATGTGCCTGTTCAGGGGCAGCAGGAGTCCCTTTCCAAAGCACCCCACACTACAGGGAGCAGAAGGAAACTGCCTTCCAGCTGTTCTAACTGGCATTGCTTCTCACTGCTTCAGTCTGAGGGTCAGAAGACTATGGGAAGAGTAACTCACCTAACCATTCCACTTCTCTGCTTTTTTACAGCAAATGAACTTTGAAAGCCACGTGAGAGAAGCTCTTGGATGACAGCCATGCTTGTGACAGGCTGGCATCACATAAAGAAGAAGCTGGCAGATAGTGTTCCTATTAACAATTCTTTAAAGGAAGAGTGCTTATCTGCTCTGTGCAACCAAAGTGTAACAGAGTGGCTGAAATGATACAGCATGGTTGCAAGAAAAGAAAAAGAACTACAGCTCTCTCTGAATACTTTATTCTATGACCCAGGTTACACTAACACCTTAGCAGACGGATTCAAAACATAAAACAGGGCAGGTCACCACCCAGGGGTTCAGTAACTTACCTCAAATACTCTTTCCTGTTGTGTCAGTACCTCTCCTGTTATTACTTACACTGGATGCTACAATCCTACTGAGATATGTTCCAACAGTTGCAAACAGAGTACCTTGATTTATTGCTGTAATAATCAGTCCTGGGCTTGGCAGCACTTCAGTGGGAATTGTGACTGCCCTGGTTTCTCAGAATCAAGTCTAACCTGCCATAAATCCAGCAGGGGCTATCAGTGACTGCTTTTGCAAGAGTGGACATTTCGCCTTTCTGCATTCATTTACCAATTCCAAAAAAAGGAACCAAGCTTATTTAGCATGGATCTAGTCACAATTAATCCATTGATACTGCAAAGCCTCTGGAAAGAAGTCTGCTCTCACTGCCTTTTTAAATCCTTTTTTTTTTATTTTTGCTACATTCACTGCAAACACTGTGCTGTGGTCCAACTAATCAATATTGTCAGGTAAAAAGAAAACAGAACAAAAGCAATAAATATTCCGTGAATATTCTGGCTTTTAAATAATAAGACATTTTTCGCTTGACTAAATTTTAGTTTCCAAATGATGAAATGAAATCAGAAATAAAACCAGAATTTAGAGAAAGGGCATATCATTCTTGCCACAGATATTATATATTTAAGTTCAATGGGTTATAATAAAAAAATGTTTGGTTTTATTAAATCACATAAAAGATAACTTTCCAACTGGTTTTCACCCCAAAAAGAAAATTTGTGTGAAAAATTTTGAAAGCCTTTATTGGACTAAAAATCCTTCTTTCTGGATTGAGTTATTTATTTATACAGTATCCACGGATCATGAATATTTGATTTCATATTTTCATTTTGAATTTTCTTGCTTTCTTTAAGAAGAAAAAAATATATTCCAAACCCCACTGCCAAGTGACCAACCTCACCTCATTATTTGCTAATTCAAATTCCATGACTTCTCCAAACAGTTTCTCCAAACTGCACTGAATCTAAAGAAATGCACTTTTTTTCTTTATCTTTAAAACACCATTCAGATGTTTTTACTATAGAACCCACCTTGATTCTATCCAGATCAGTCAGTGCTTGGTAAAACAGCTATTTTGGCTAGAGGGATATTAAGTGGAATAACCCAAGCTCTTTCAGCCACACACAGTGAAAGCATCTGTTACTTATTTTACAAGTTGCTAATGACAGAGAACACTTTTCAGCTCCTAATGAAAGAACATAAAATACAACCACACCAGGAAACAGATAGAAGGTACTGGAGTCTTCTTGGCAAACTTGTGCTGCTGCATTTCCACTGAATATAAAAGAGACTTTTATCTTCCTACATTTTTTTAATCCACTATTCCTATTGAAATATTTATGAGTGCACTTTTATTTTCCTGTAGATTTCTAATATCCTGACATTTTTTACATTTCCTTACACTTCATAACGTTACTTTGAAAGCTAACTCAGGAAAGTAATTTTTCTCCATGTTTAAAGTAAACACAGCCACCATTGCTCCTTATTTTTAAAGGACAATGGCTCTAAGGCACTACCTTTACAATATAAAATTTTTAATCCTCTTCGTGAGAATATTTAAGTGTACTGCTAATATGGAAGATAAGTCTCAGGCTTAGTTCACAGAACCATAAGTAGCCTTGGTGAAGGCTTTAAAAAACACCTTACAAAACCTAAAATCTTTACATGCAACAGTTTCACCCCACATTTGCTCAGGAATATAAAGAGAAGATACCCAGCTGCTGCCAAAGAAAGAAAAAAGCTAAAATTCTGAAGCCCTACTATATTTAAATGCATACTCTGCATTTCTAAAACCTATTTAGATGGGAAATCTTAAATAAAGTTACATAAATAAAAAGTGGTGATATTCTCTTCACACAGTTTGGTAATGGAAACAAGCCTAGGCTAGTCCTGCTGGTTTGGTTCAGCTTTTGTAAAATGGTGGCTAAAATGTGATGCTGGAGGTATGCAAGCATCTCATATCACACTTGCTGACATATGGATGTGTATTGAGGGAATCAACAGTGCCAAAATTCTTTTCATTAAACATTCACGTTTGCCAGTAGTTTCAGAAAATTAACAATTTTACCCTTTAAAAAGAAGAATTAACTAGATATGATAAGAAACAGTCAATGTGCTCTCTATCCACAATTTGACATAACTGCATTTATTCAAAGGAAAGCACTTTTGTGGGAAGGAACAGTAATTACTATTTTTTCCCTGTTTCCCTTGTGGCTGATGTCTCCCTCTATAAGTTTACCTTTGTTTTTAATAAAGAGCAATGCTACGGAATTATTAATATTTAAGGAAAATTCACCAGAATCTGTATCCTTATTCAAATGCTACTCTTTAGAGATGGAAATCCAGTGAATTTATCTTCATTAACAAGGCCAACAGTGGATTTCTCAGAAAATGAATCACTTCGTAGCCAACATTTGGCATCTGAAGGACTGCAAAAAATTCAAGATCTTGACAAAAGGTCAATGGAATAGGCCAATGTAGACACAAAAGTAATATCCAGGATTTACTAAAAATCTTAAGGTATGCCAGGTAATGCAGTAGTTAGCCATTCATTATAGTTAACCATAACAGTTAATATTCCTGACACTGTACAAGAAGATAGCTGCAGTGATAATGAACATATGGAAAATTTTTAAAGAAAAGATTTTTGAAATTTTATCATAATCTCTAGCAAGACTGTCTATGGTTTGGCTTATTTCACTGGTAATTTGCTGTAAGAATTCAGGTCTCCTCTTAGAACATTATAAATTACATGGAAAAAAGAGCCCAACTGCTGAAAATCACATGGGGTAAAGAACAGAAAACATTTTAAAAGGCAATAGAACAACAAAGAAGATTGAAAAAATGAAGAAACAGTAAAGATACTAGGCAACAGACAGAAAAAAAAGAGCAAAAAAAGAGCAGACTGGCACTGATGGCACAGTCCTGGAAAAAGACATAAATAAGTGAAGACATCACACATGCTGCTGTTCCACAGATGGGCAACGTGGTGTAACAGTCAACAACAAAATAAAATCCTTTCAGGAACTAAAGAAAGCAAAATGTCCGTTTTGGCTACATATTTAAAACCTGAGCAGGCAGATGATCCTGGTGCTTCTAGTGACACATTTACCAGCAACAGCTAAGTAACTAAAGTTTCCATCTCCTACAAGTTCCTCCCTCTAGAAGTTTCCACTTCTACAAGCATGTCTCAAGAAGCGTTCATGTACCTACGTGTGATGAGCCAGGTTCAGACAGCAGTGAAGTGCCGCATCTGAAATCAGGTCCCTACCTAGGAGAGGCCTAGTGAGCGCAAAAATGTACCCTATGAATGGACCTGCAAATGCCTGGGCCAAAAGCTGGACCTCAACTCTGTATCCCTGACGTCTCACACTCTCTTACCACACAACTAGAAGGACACAAAACCCGACCCAAATCTCCTCTGACCACCCCACATCTTTAGCCAAAGCGAGCATTATATAGGGTTTAGGTTTACATGTCTGTGAGAGATCAAGTTGGTCTTGGCAGAAACATTCCTAACAGCATTCAAACATTGAATGATACAGATGTCCTCCACCCTGGCCAGCTGAGTATACTTCTGTAGATGAAGCTTGACACAGGTGTTCAGGACCACCCAAGGCTCTTGGTTTTCTAGCACCCAGGAAAAATAACCTTAAGAAAACCATTCACAGCCAAATCAGTTCAGAATACAGTGCAGACGAGCTAATGACCCCTGAAATAGAAAAAACCAATAAACCCCGCCCCCTGCCCACAACCCCCAAAACAAACAAATAAACAAAAACAAAAAACCCACCAAAATACACACATGAAAATAAAGGTTCTAAATATGAGTAAATAAGGCTTTGTAGTCATAATAAAGTAAGGGTTGGTAATGAACAGTATGCAGAAATGTATTTCAAGCAGGAATCCCCAGGCTGCTCGGCGTGTTTCCTGACCATAAACTGAGAGCCAAAGATCCTATTTACATGTTTCTCAGCAATAATTTGAACAGTAGACTTGAAGAGGACAAAAATTGTTTAATATAGATTTACCTATTTCTTTTACTCAAGAATGCTTGTCAAGAAATACATATTGTATCTAAGCCATTTGAGAAAGAATAAACAGCATGTTCAAAATCCCTTGCCAGATGCTGGGCAGTCTGCCTCCAGGATGCAGGTTTCTGATCCCACAGGTTCCTCCTGCACAGGTGTAATAAAAAGCTATAAAATCATGGAGTTATAGAATGGCCTGGGTTAGAAGAGCCTTTAAAGATCATTTAGTTCCAACCCTCTTGCCATGGGCAGGCAGGGACACCTTCCACTAGACCAGGTTGCTCAGAGCCCCATCCAACCTGGCCTTGAACACTTACAGGGATGGTGTGTTGCTCTGATGCAGAAGCTTTTTGTTGTTTATATTCTTGAACTGGAGATTCTCACGAAGCTTCACAAAAACAATATGTATTT